>CM068953.1:185775192-185796204 GCA_035128595.1 Eptatretus atami | reverse complement strand
AGCTTCCATGTTAGGTAAAGTGGAGTTGGTGGAGATCACATCGGCGGAGTTGCGGATGACATTGAAGAGGATGAATAGAAGAGCTCCAGGCATTGATGATGCGTGTACAGAGATGATAATTGTAGTGAACATCAGTCAGCTGGATGAAGAGGTTGTTGAATATATTGTGGCATCAATGGCTCAACTGTCGTCGAGCTCGACGTGGCAGGGGGTTAAAATCCTGCAGTGTCTGAGCAGCGTAACTCCTGAGGAGACGTTCTGTTCCAAACTACAGTATGTGTGCGGGGGCATTGAGGAGAGACACGAGAAACCTGAAAGCTTTTAAACCCCATGGGTTTATTTCCCGAACCGCAATAATAAAAAGAACCAGGGATGTTTGAATGTGATGGAGGAAATGATGGCGGGTTATGGTGGGGAAGGAAAGGGGACACAAAATGGAGAATAAATAATTATGGATGATTCGGTAAAAGGTCTTGTGCCACACACGAGACTCAGTCACTAACAGGAGGGGACAAAAAAAACGGGGGACTCAACTTTTGTGGTAGCGGGGATGAGCAGGCGAGAAGGAGGGATGATGACAAGGATGATGAGGTGAGCAGAGGATGAGGAGACAATTCACATGGGCAGAAGAAACTGGCACAGGGTGAATACAAACAGGCACAGGCAGGCAGTACAACCTCCTAAACTCTTTTTCCTCAGTCTCGCACATACCAAAAACTCCAAGCTGCATCCTCCTCCGTCTTCTCTGCATTCTCCTCAGACCAACTCTCTATCCTCCTGTTGTCTTCACCTTGGACTCCAAACTTCCAATTAGGCTCCTCACTTTGCTCAACCTGGGCAAAGCTCTGCCCCTTTTTTGGAGGTGGCTATAACTCTGCTGCTTTTGGAGGTTTCGATAAGTGTGCCCCCTCACTCCCGAGGCCTTCCAAGTTCTGCCCCTCCTCTTTCATGCCATTTCCCCCTGGAAGCCCATGGTAGAGGTTGACGTGGAGGTTATCTGCCCAATTTCCTTTTCCATAATCTCTGACGAACTATTACCAAGCACCACCCTCTGCATGGTGCACATGCAAACAAGACAATTCTTCAGCTGACATTTCCTGACTTTTACATCGAGGTGGTTATCTACTCGCACACGGACCATGCTACTCTATATCTCACGGACCATGCAATAGCTCGCATACGGAGCTTGGAAGGCCCTTCGGTGAGATATAGAGTGGCATGGTCCGTGTGCGAGTAGATAACCACCTCAATGTACAAGTCAGGAAATGTCAGCTGAAGAATTGTCTTGTTTGCATGTGCACCATGCAGAGGGTGATGCTTGGTAATAGTTATAGATTATGGAAAAGGAAATTGGGCAGATAACCTCCATCTCAACCTCCTCCACGGGCTTCCGGGGGGACATGGCATGAAAGAGGAGGGGCAGAGCTTGGAAGGCCTCGAGAGTGAGGGGGCACAGTTATAGACACCTCCAAAAGCAGCGGAGTTTTTGCCGCCTCCCCAAAAAAGGGGCAGAGCTTTGCCCAGGTTGAGCAAAGTGAGGAGCCTAATTGGCAGTTTGGAGGAGGATGCTGCATACAGATGATCTATCTGCGATATGGGAAAATCTACCTCCCCCCTCCCCCTACAAATGTAACTATATGAGAGGGTTCAATTCCATAGGAGTGGAGGACAGGGTTAATTGTATCGATATGGAAGGGGAAGGGCAATGTTCAAGATCTGGGGATGCACAGGGGCATTATGCTGTGAAGTCATGTGATGAAGGTGCTGGAAAGGATTCTGGATGGGAGGATAAGGAAGAGGGTGGAGATGGAAATTGGGGAAGAGCAACAGGGGTTTAGAAAAGGTAGTGGGAAAATGGGTGGGATGTTTACGCTTTGGTGGAGAAGAGGTTGAAGGTGCAAGGTGAGATGGTATTGGGATTTGTGGAACTGGAGAAGGCTGATGACACTTTCCAGAGAGATGGTGTTGGTGACACAGATGGATGGAATTGCTGGAAGCAGAAGTTAGTTTGGTGGAAGGGATGTAAAAGGCAACAAAGGGAAGAGTTTTGTTTGGTCCTGGGATATTTGACGAGTTCAGCATCAACATTGGTTTGAGGCAGGTAAGCCCGCTCAGCCCACTTATGTTTACATGGTGATGGAGCTGGAAAGCAGGAAGGTGAGTTTGAGGGGTAGTATGGGGTGAATGCTGTATACAGATGATCTGACTGTTGTGGTGGAGAGTGTGCAGGAGGTGCAGGAAGTACTGGGGGAGTGAAAGGAGGTAAGTTTGGGAGCAATTAGCTGAAGAGAAGTACAGAGAAGGGGAGGTGATATGGGTCAGGCAGCAGAGAAAATAAATTAACATCAAATTGGAGGGGAAGCAGATGAGGCATGGAAATAGGTTGGGGTATCTGGGAGGAAGAGTGACCAAGGATGGTGATTCCAAGGCAGAGGTGCAGAGGAGGATACAGGTGGCTCCAAATTCATGGAGGGAGTAATGGCAGACAGGAAGATACCAACAAAATTGAAACCGAAGGTTCTGATGATGTGTGTCACGCTGGCCTACATTTACGGCCTTGAGACTATGGCAATGACAGAGAGACAACAAGAGAGACTGCAGGTTTGCGAGAACAAATAGTGAGGAGGATTGTGGGCGTGAATACGGTGGAGGTGGAGGGTGGATTGTGGGCGTGAATACGGTGGAGGGTGGATGAACTAAGGGAGGATATTGGTGTGCAGATGAGTTTGACTGGGAGATTGGTGAAATGCCCGCTGAGATGAGCTGGACACTTAGTGTGGATGGGTGAAGAGAGATTGGCAAAGAAAGTGGATAGGTTGAGGAAGTAAAGTCTGAGGAAAAGAAGTAGATGGCGATTGAGATTGGAGGATTGTGTGAGGAGGGATATCCATAAGGTTGCGGTGGTTCGAGATTGGAGAGAGTTGCCTGATTACACAGGGAGGTGAAGAAGTATTGTGGTCAAGGATGGCAGAAGCATGGTCCCATCGGAACTCAACCCTTAAAAATATACCCATCAGAGATGGGGAATCCCCCGCCATTGAGATAAATGTTGACGCCCAGCCAGGCGGACGGACGGACAGACGGACGGACGACCCGGGTTACAACAATATCCCCCTTCCGCCACGCGGCGGGGGATAAAAAGGCAAGAGAAGGAGAAGAAGAAGGTCCTGGGATGTCTGAGGAGTTTTCGTGTTTCTAAAAGAAGAAGCACATGAGGCAAAAAAATTTAACACATCAAATCATCCCTGAATGTCTGCAACTCCACTGAGAATGATATTTATTTTAATATCAGTGCACCGTTGAAAGCTAAATAGCAGTTAATGATAAGTCAAAAAGCCAAAAGTGTAATAATATATAACACGATTGATGCAATTAGCAAACAGGGAAATGTAAATTTAGTTTATGATTTTGTACTTTTGGGAGCTGGTATTTCAGTTGATAATTTACAATTTGTAATGAAACCTTTGCTTGAATATTGAACTGGGAATTTAATTACCTTTTAAAGGAAATGGAAAGCAGAGCTGTTGATTACGATTGAGTGAGTGTTTCACTCACTTGCTTCCAAAATAGTTGTAAGCTTTGCTTTCGAGAAAGAGCAGCTGTGTTCATTCAACCAGGATGTATAGACTTGCACACATGATATATGTTGTACACAGTTTAACATTTGTGCTGTTTCTGTTCTTACCATCTGTGAGCGGAAGGACGTGCATGCCTCGGAATCGTGTTGAACGATATGGAATCGCTCAACATGGAGATATCATGCTTGGTGGACTTTTTCCAATTCATGGAACTACAGCAACACCTGAACATTCCTTTAGAGAACCTGCAGGAGCCGCTCAGTGCTTGCAGTAAGTTCTTCCTTTTGTTTGTTTAAAGCATTCTGGCTAGTTTTACGAATAATCCACTTATATGAGAATATAACAATCATGGAACATTGTTACATTCTCAAAGAAAATACGACACAAAATGTTCGGCCAAGGTGGAAGCCTGAACAGCATTTGATTATAACTTTCAGAATCAAAAGGTTCTTTGCAACTTTTACAGTCGACTTGACTTCACTATCTGATTTGGATTAAGATTACCAACATGACCATTCTTTTATATTTTCTGTGATGATATTTCCAGTTTGATTCTTATTCTACAATCAGTTTGTTCTTGTTGCTTTGTGTTCAGCTCAGTTCCCTGACTGTTTTATTTTGTGGTCATGATGCATCTTTGGTTTCCATCTGATCCAAATTGTCTTTTCTTCTTCTCTCTGTAATGCCGAGCAGGATATTTGTACAGTTATTTTTTGTTTTTTTTTTTTTGTTGCTCAATCTATGCTGTGTCACTTTTTTTGTTTTTTTAATTACATTTTGATTTATATAATTTCCAGATGCAAAGACAATTCATTTTAGTCATGTTTTACTTGACAAATTCAGGAATGTTTCACACTCATACTGGTCACATATGTATATTCGCTTAATCTGAATGATCTGTATCATTTTTGTGAGTTACCTAACCAATGAATCGCTGCTTTCCTCAACATTTGCAAGTGTCAATTTCCTATATGTAAGTTTACGACTGGCCATGTTTTTTTATTTTTTATTTTGTATATATTGTTTGAGGCTCGTGTAAGAGTGTACTCACATAATATATATATATATATATATATATATATATATGTATATATATATATATAATATATATATATATATATATATATATATATATATATATCAAAGGGAGGAGAACAAGAGGGGGTGGGAGAGGGAAGCACAAAATAGTATGCAACAGAGCACGAAGAGATCTGTGTAAGGGAGAGAGATGTGGCGGGGTACACGGGGTAAACAATTTGGACACTTCAGGGACTTTCAGGAAGGAAGGCAGGGAATTTGAAGGAGGTGGTTTGGGGGTGGATTAGGGGGTGGAAGAAGATTTGGTTGTGGATAGGGGAAGATATAAGATGGTGGTGAATTGCTGTTTGTAAGACCTGGAGAAAGGAGTGGGATTGAAGTAAGTGTAGAGTTTGTTCCAGAGGTGGGAAAAATAACACTGAAAGAGTGAAGGTGAGCAGTAATCTTGATTTTGACAGTGTCACCAGACGGAGGTTGTGGCAGACCATTGAGTGTATGCAGAAATATGGGGAGGGGGGTGGGGCAATGACAGAGCACAGACAGAGTATGGTGGTAGAAGGCTAAGACGAGATGGTAGAAAAAGAAACACCATCGACTTGCTGTGTTGAGAGAGTGAGAGATCCAAAGACTCACCTTCATTGCAGGAGATAACATGAGCCTAAAACATTTGCTTTCCACAGCGTGAAGCTGAGCAATCTAGATGGGAGAGATCACCAGCGCAGAGGTGAGAGAGTATCATCAGGCTGTGGATGAAAGCTTTGTTTGTGGTAAGAGCACAGTTGTGCCAAGGAAGGAGTTTGCATGATGGAGGATGCCCAGTTGGCCAATGGCTTTGGAGGCCAGCTTGGAAATATGGCTTTTCCCAGAAAGATCATGGCAGATAGTGAGACCCAGAACCTTGAATGAAAGGACTTCTTTGAGAGGATTGTTGAGAAATTAGATGGGGATGGTTTTCCAGATGGTCCTTTCGGAGGGACATCATGAGAGTGTGAGATTTGTCACGATTGAAAGACATGTTACAAGTTTTTGACTAGCTTTTGATTTTATCCAGATTTGCATATTGTGAAGAGGTTGATGCCTGCGGACTCAGGGATGGCAGATGGTATGGCAGAGGGTGGAGGCATCAGCAAAGAGATAAAGAGGATTTTCCAGATAAAGATTTGGAGATATAGAAGAGAGAGTAGGAGAGATCATTGATGAAAAGCAGAAAAAGCATTGGGCCCACAACACTGCTTTGAGAAGCTTTAACCTGGACAGGAAGAAGAGATGAGAGAATGTCATTTAGTGCAACACATTGGATACGAGAGTATAGGAAGTCAGTAAGCCATGTGTGGAGTTGGCCTTGGATGCCATAGGCAGAGAGTTTGTGGAGGAAGGCAGGATACCAGACTATCAAAAACACGCTATATGTCTTGGGATATGGCTCTGACTTCATGTTTTTCTATGCTCTATTCTTTTGAAATGCTGAGCATCAAATAACTAAGCAGTATGTCCAATTTTAAACGTCTTTGGTATGACTCGGCCAGGGTTTGAATTGTCATCATCCCTGACTCAGAGGGAATGTTCTTAACTTGTCATTACCAAGTCTGGTCAATGAAGATGAATTGCTCCATAATCATCCCTTGAAGTGATTTATTCTGGGCTCTTTGTTTGATTTTTACATCACTTCTCCTTCTCATTAGTACTTCAAGAAATTATTTGCAAAGGTTAACTTTTTCGTCATTGCAGTCCTAACCTCCAAGTGGCCTTTTGTGAGGCAACATCAATTAAAATCTCATCCTTATGGCTTTCTCAACCGCAATTATATTGTTCGGAAAATGATTTGTGGGGTTAACAAAGGGTTATTATTATTTTGTGATCTCAGAATAAATGTAAGCACATGTGTTTTGTTACCCCAGTTGGCATGTATTGACCCTGGTTGGGTTTGCGTGAAGCTCCTTGTCACCCTAGCCCTGTGTCTTTCTTCTCCCCCTTTTCCCTCTGCAATTAACATTCTTCATTCATGTCCCATTGGTATTTTTCACCTCACCATGTGACTGCATCAAAATGGTGGTTCTGCATGTTTGAGACCAAAACTTAGCTTCAGCATGGCATCTCCACATGTGCAAACTTTTAGATGGCTCATTGACATGGGCGTCCATGCATCTTACTTTGATGGTATGCGAAGCTGTGTGGACCATTGAAATGTGTGGCAGGGGGTGGGGGGCATCACAGGAGGGCATGTGTGGTGTATACTATGTTGAGCCAGCCAAAGTGAGACCGGCAAAAAGAGAGTTTGTTCATGCTTCAGAATGAAAGAGTCGGCACCATGCAGTCAATGGGGTATCAAAATAGTAAAGAGGTGTCTGAGCCTTGCAGTTGTTGATTCGTGAAGAGGTGGTCAGTACCAGACACGAGTCATGCAGAGGCAGTGACAGAGACAAGATGGAGCCAGTCAGAGTGCCAAGAGAGGATGAGGATGACATAAGCGTTGTGCTGAGTCCCGCACTCAACTCAACTTGAGCGCATCATATCATGATATCATCATATCATTGATAAAGACAGCTTCAACTTGCTGAGTTTCATGAGTAATGTTGTCTAAGGTGATGTTGCATGGAACTCCGAGGGAAAGACATCATCAGCAAAGGGCAACAGTGGGCAGAAGCGCATACTCCAGGATCCTGAAATCTGTGCATTAATTGGAAGTGCAAGGCAAGGCAGGTGAGCAACTGGAGATCACTTGACTGTAAATTTCAACCTGGGGTTCAAGCAGCCAGTTCATGAAAAATGGTCCACAAAATAACTACACAGAGCAGGATACCACAGTTGAGTTGCAGTAACCACATGCCACTCATCACACCGAGCAATGCATGTTTGCAAGGCCAGTGGTACATTGAGCACAGACAATAGACTACGGAGCAGTGGACAAATGTGATATGGTCAGATGAATCATCCTTCACCATGTTCTCGACAAATAGACGAGTGCACATGTGGTGCCAACCTGAAGAAATCCACAACTCTGAATGCTTGGTTCCAACAGTGAAGGGTCTGGTGATTCTGTAATGTTGTGGGGCACATTTTCCTGGCATGGTTTGGGTGCAGTCATTCCCTTAGAAGGCAAGGTCAATGTTAGTCGCTACTTAATGGTGCTGAGTGATCATCTTTACTCCGTATAGCAGCATCTCTTTCCTGCTGGGAGCGGTGTCTCCCAGAATGAAAATACCCCCATTCACAGAGCACTTGTGGTCGCCCATTGGTTTCATGAGAATGACACTGATGTTGTCCATATGTTTTTGCTGTTTCAGTCACCAGATCTGAACCCAATGGAACATTTATGTGATGTTCTGGAACAACTCCTGAGACAGTGTTTTCCACCACCATCAAACAGGTGTGAGTTGATTTACTTTCTCATGGAAGAATGGTGCCACATACTTCCTGCAGAATTCCAAATGCTGGTGGACTCCATGCCATGGCGCGTACAGGCGATCGTCGCCGCAAGTGGTGGCCTAATGCCCGATTAAGTAACTTTACAGTCGTGTTTCCATGTTTTTTGTCCACTACCTGTATGTTGCAGTCATGTATTAAGTTTGAAAACAATTTTCCTTTCTCATTCCACCTGACATTGATTAAAAAAAAACACCAAAGTATGTTTAATGCATTCTGATATGTTTCTTGTTTGCAAAACTTTTTCAACTTTCATGCCTCATGTTGCCTCATGATGGTACTGTGATGCACACCAAAATCATATCTTTATGGTTTAAAGTAAAATATTTGTACCATTCCTGCAAAAATAAACATGTCGAGCTGGATCACTGCAGATGAAGATGAAACAAAAAATCGTGTTTGAAGCTCGATTAGCTTTAAGAGGACACTTCTCATTTGAATGCAGTGCATACTCCAGGATGTGGGTTAGCATCATTGACTGAGGGCACAGCTGTGCCGCTGATGTAATGCCCTGTACTGGTTAGGGCATGAATTTGGAATTTGGCCACGGAGCCACCACATCTCGTCTAACCTTCTCGAAGGACACCATCGGATCTTTATAAACCAACAACAAATGCTGACAGACGGGACGCCTGTTTAACGTCCATCTGAGGGATGCCACATACATTGATTAATCACGCTATCTGTGAAACTTTGGGCTGGAAGTTTATAGCTGGGTCAGCATTCGAACCCAGTCTAGACCATTAAGAGGTGATTGTGCATACCTCTCGGCCATCCCTTCAGTGCTAAGAGAGTGTGTGCACTGAAAATAGTGTCATTATATTTTGCTTGTCTTTTAGGTTTATTCAAGGTGGATTGCAAAATGTCATGGCCATGATTTTTGCCACAAATGAGATAAATAATAATAAAAACTTATTTTCTAACCTCACACTTGGTTACATCATCCATGACAATTGTTTCCGAATGCCTAAATCGATTGAAAAGTCGCTAAATTACATTGAGGCGATATCAGAGGATGAGGATCCGTGTTTCTATCAAGCTGTTGTAACTGTATCTGGCTCTTCACATGCAGTGGCTATTGCACGACTGATGCGGCTCTTCTACACACCACAGGTACTTCATTAAATAATCTTCAAATAAATTTATAGCATACAATGTTCAGATATGATGTACAATTGACCCACCTGTTGTGGATGAGAAATGTTCCATCCCATGCTCAAATGTGCAACTTCCCTTCGGTTGAACCTTTCACAGGGGAATAAATTACACATCAAAATAGGTAGTGTTATCACTGTGTAGGAATGCAACAAGGCCTTATCTGGAATATTGTGTGCAGTTTTGGTCACAACATCTGAGGAGGACATAGCTTCCATTGAGAGGGTGCAGCATCAGGCTGTTAGATGCATCCAGGGCAAGCTAGACTAAGCCAAGAGGAGCAGATTATGTTGCCAAGAACAGTAAAATGAGATGGTTATGGGGCATCTTATTGAGACCTTTAATATAGTAAAGGATACAGACAAAACTAGAAGGTCACTTTGTAGAGCCCATCCCTCCACCCCTTAATGCCTGTTCCACGAGAACATGTCTGGCCAAATACATTTTTGAAATATCATTCCATATATCTTTTTTGGCCTGATCTCTCAATGGTGAAGAATCACTTTAACAAATAAATTATCCTCGTATCCTGATCCTGATTCAGATCTTCACCAAAATTGAAACAATTTGTCGAGGTCACACACCCAACCGGTGCACCAAGTTTCATCCGAATCCATCCTCAACTTTATGAGATATTGTGCTTTATATTAGTTTAGCCCTATCCCTCAATGTTGAAGAGTTAATTAAAAAAATTATTGGCATCGGATTCAAGTCCGGATCTTCACCAAAATCTTATCAGTTTGCCCTTGTCACACATGCATTCTGCCCACCAAATTTCATCTGGATCCGTCCACAACTTTTTGAGATAACCTGCACACAGACAGACAGACATAAATGCAGACAGAAAGGGGTGAAAACATAACCTCCTTCACCTTTGGTGGTGGAGGTAATAAACAACCCATTTTGGATATGGTTGCATTTAAAAGCCATATTACAATCCATGCAATTTACCTGAGTTCTCAAAAGGAAACTATAAAGTTTAATGGAGTGGATACTTCCCTATACATTGAAAGAGGAGAGTGAGTGAAGAAGATGATACATAATGTTTGCTTTTGGAAGAAATGGAATGACAGATTAATACAGATAATGGTGTTCTGATTCATCTCACATATATTTTTGATAAATAAATGACTGGAAAAGTGCCAACTCGGGTATATGTTAATCATATCAATCATCATAAACTCGCATTATGTATTCAAAATCAAAAGCCTTGTTTGATGAACGTTAATACAATTCAAAGAAAAAGAGTTGCTTTGTTTTGAAAAAGAGTTGAAAAGAAGAATTGATGTTTTGCTTACAAGAGAACAGGTGAAAATTTTGAATGATACTGGCTCACTTAAACTAACTAAAAGGGAGAATGGATTTTATATTTCTCATAAATAAATGAGCATTGATAAATGGTTTCAAGAATTTGGAAGGAATAAAACATCAAATATTGAACTTCAAAAATATTGTGAAAAACTAAAAATTAATGATGTGTATGAGAGAGAATGAACAAAATTTTCTTGATGTACAAAGAATATTACTTTGAATTTAGAAGATAATAATGAAAATGGTTCTAATTGGGTTTGCATTTTTAACAGTCAAGACAAATATTATTTTGATAGTTCTGGTCCTGTTGAAGTAATTAAATTCTTACAGAATGGTGTTTATCAAACATTTCAAGTCCAAGATTTTAATTCCAATTGTTGTGGTCAATTATGTTTCTATGTATTATTTCAATTCAACAATAATCAGGATTTTTATGATGTAATTGTTCATCGAATATAAATGAAGTATGTCAGAAAAGAAGGTTCTACCTTTGGTCGAACCCAAGAGTTGGATATTGATTTGTCAAATTGTTACACAAAAGCAGAGGCTGAATGACAGAAATATAGTAAAACAAAAAATATTAATATGAAAAATGCTGATAAGTTAATAAATTATCCCAGCAATCCAAATGTGAATGAGTTGGTGAGATTAAGTGATTTATCACAATATGTAAATATATATATATATATATATATATCCTTACATGAAATGGCTGTGTATTCTAAAGAAACAGAAATGTTGATTTTTGTCTCCAAATCGTGCAGAATTCACAGTTCCATGTGAAATTATATTACATAAAGAAAGGCATATAGTTTTTATGAGAATAGAATCTTGGAGTTATAAAATGAACGATTTCATGTGAATTGTCATCATGCCAGTTGGCTGGGTGTGGGTACCTTTCTCGCCTGCCATGGCACTTCAGCAAAAGACTTCTTCGACTCAATGGGACTGACTTTAATCGGTCAACTTCCCAACCCGGATCTCAACAAATGGTACTCCATCTATTCTGGATCTGATTTTGACAAATTCCCCTGAAAATATTTGCTGTTCTTTGTTCGCTCCAATCGATACTTCTGACCACAAGCTTGTCATAGTAGTCATCTCTCTGGTTAATATCAGAGAACCACCACAGCGCTGTCGAGTCTGGCATTTCACTCAAGCCGACTGGCAGGGTCTCCAAGCAGCGTTCAAACTTCGGGACTGGTCTCCACTCGCGACTTTCTCCAACATCAACTCATCCTGCGAATTATTTCAAAGATACTTGCTCTCCCTCATGCACATATTTATCCCCTCTCAACTTCAGTTGTCCTACCCATCCTCGCCCATATGGTTCACTGAAGATTGTGGCAAGGCAGTTGTCCTGAAACAATTTGCCTTTCCCTCATAGAAAAAAGCCAACTGAGGGTAATCTCAGTTCCTTCCAAAAAGCTCAGAACAAGTGTGTGTCTATCCTCAGTGTATCCTCAGGAGAGCCAGAAAACAACATCTTTATAATCTCAAGTCTGAACTCTCAAACCACTCTCCCTGATCTAAATCCTGGTGGCATCCAATCAAATCTGTTTCTGGTGAATGTTCCCCCTCCATCCCCTCCATTACCTTAAATGGCTGCACTGCTGATACTGCATGTGAAAAGGCTGAATGCCCAAACTCGGTTTTTGCATCTAAATCTTGTGTCCGAAACCCATCGCTTTCTGTACCCACCTTACCCAGTCACACGCAGCTGTCCCTGGACTCTGTATCCTTTTCTTCTGACAAAGTGGAGAGCTTTCTATCAAACTTCGACTCAGATTCTGCAACCAGTCCAGACAGCATCAGCCCACGTGTCCTAAAAACCTGCTCCCCTGCTCTTGCTCATTCTCTCTCTGTTCTATTCACCCTCTCATTTGCTCAAGGTCTCTGCCATCGACTTGGAAATCAGCAAACATTACTGCCCTGCAAAAAAGGTGCAAAAACGGATCCCGGCAACGACAGACCAATCAGCCTTCTCCTAATCATCAGCAAGGTTATGGAATCCATCATCACTTCAGCAAATAAATCCTTCCTCTTCTCCAATCGCTTGATTTCCGATCATGAACTTGGTTTCAGAACAGATCACTCGACCCTGGATATGCTGCTTCTGCTCTCCCTACAATGGATGGAGGTACACAATGCCAGACATGAAATCAGAGCCCTATCCCTCGACATGTCACGTGGATTTGGCACTGTCTGGCACACTGCTCTGCCTACCAAACTCTCTTGCTATGGTATTGAAGGCCATCAACGCTCATGACTCTTAGACTTCCTCTCCTGTCGCAGTCAACGTGTGGCCCGAAATGGAGTTCTTTCATCCCCACTTCCTGTCCAGGCTGGTCTTCCTCAAGGCATCATTCTGGGCCCTGTTCTTTTTCTGGTTTTCTTCAGTGATCTTGCTGACTCTTTGAAAAATCCTATTTATCTCTTTTCTGATGACTCCACCCTCTGCTGTACCATCTGTCATCCCTCAGACCGGCAAGCAGCAGCTTATTCGCTCTCTGCAGATGTTGAGAAAACCAGAAACTGGTCCAACACATCGAACATTTCTTTCATCCTGAACAAATTTCACACTATCACGATGTCTCTCCAAAAATACTGTTTTGAACCCCCCGCCCCCCCCCCGCTCTCATTTTCTTTATCAATAATCCTTTGGAAGAAGTCCCTTCATTCAAGCTTCTGGGTCTCACAATCTGCACGATCTATCCTGGGAAGGCCAAATTTCCAACTTGGCCTCCAAAGCCTGTCACGATGCGAATCCTCCATCATGTGAAGTCCTTTCTCGGCCAAACTGAGCTCCTGACCACATATAAAGCTTTCATCCACAGCCTGATGGAGTGTTGCTCTCCCCTCTAGGCTGGTGCTCCTGCATCTCACCTTTCTCAGCTTCACACTGTGGAAACCAGGGCATTTAGGATCATTGATATATCCCACGGTGAGGCTGAGTCTTTGGGTTTCTCACTCTCTCACCGCAGGCAGGTCAGTGGTCTTTCTGTCTCCTCTCCGGTCTCG
This sequence comes from Eptatretus atami, assembly GCA_035128595.1. Lineage (NCBI taxonomy): Eukaryota > Metazoa > Chordata > Myxini > Myxiniformes > Myxinidae > Eptatretus > Eptatretus atami. Next base: position 185,782,678 of record CM068953.1, on the reverse strand, counting down.
ACCCCTGTTCTGTGTGTGATATGTCCCCACCATATTTCCGCAGGGCGCTCAAGGTCCACCAACAACCCACTTCCAGTAAAACCACCAATATCACGAATCATTGCTCACCTTCACTCTTTCATTCCCCTGTTGGGAGCCTTTGGAATAAACTCCCACACTCTCTTCAATCCCATTCTTCCCTCCAAGCCTTCAAAACAGCTGTTCACCACCACCTTTTATCCTCCCCCATCCAAAACCATGATGTTTTCTACCCCCGTTAATCTACCCCAAACCCACCTAATTCAAATTCCCTGTTTTCCTTCCTGAAAGCCCCTGTAGTTTCCATCTTGTGTACCCCATGTTCCCCGCCCTATCCCTCTCCCTTCCACAGATCCCCTAATGTCTCTTTTCCCCATTGTTTTGTCCTTTCCTCTCCCTCCACTCTTGTCTCAGGCCCCCATCGCTGTGCATTGTGTGTTAGCACTCATATGAGCCTTGACAATGTATACAAAAAATACACAAAAGAAATATGATTTAGGGTTCCATTGGTCTTTTAAAGTCAACTTAGAATACCTCAAATAATTAAATCGGTCTCCTTAGGAAGAATATTATCCACATGGTGGAGATGATGTCACATGTGGAAGCACTGTTCACTTCCAACAAATAAAATAATTGAATAAGGCTAAAATCAACAACAGCTTTGCCATAGTTTATGTAATGAAATCACAAAGAACAGGATTTTACAGAGTAAAAGGGAATACAAACTGATTTAACAATAGAAAGATGGGGTGGTATTACATGTCATCGTTTTAATGTCTTGTATATTTCTGAAACATAAATTTTTGAAACATAAATGACAGCAAAAGGCTTCAAGAAAACTATCATTTCTATGTTCAAGAATACCTACAAGAAAAAGGCATTCAGAATTTTAATTAATATGTTCTACAACATATGAATGGGAGTTTCTCAATAATAGATTGGCTTTGTACTGATGTTGATAAACCAACAAGTTTGGATTAAACTAAAATGTTAAAAAATGAAAAGTTTTTAAAGTTGATAAAATACAGATCTCTTTTAGAAATACAGAATTAATTTTACTGTTAATGTTAAAGACCAACCACTACTCCCTCACTCCACCACCCCCACCCCCACCCCCCCAAAGTAGCGTAGAAATGGGGGTTTTGAGATAAGTCATTGAGCAGGTGAGCCAATGTTAGTGCATGAAAATGAGCAGAGCGAGCAAGAGCGAGTGTAATGAGTGTAAGGGAGTAGATGCGAGTGGTCCTGCGAGACTAGCTTGTCTCAGAACCCCCATTTCTATACAACTGTCATCGCCGGGCACCAAAGGAAGGGATTACTCAGTTTTCACGCCGCTTTCTTGTTTGTTTTTTGTCCAAGCGATATCTCAGCTAAATTTGGTGTCAAAAGTGAAGATATGCTTTGGTTCGTGTATTAATTGATTAATTACTTCATTATTATCGATTTATTAATTATTTAATTCTTTTTTCTCATCTGGGCAATAAAGGCACCTTTTGAGCTCAGAAGTTAACATTTGGACACGAGGATGAACATGTGATTTGGCTATAAAAGGTATGTTTAATTTATTGATTAATCACTCAATCGATTAATTATAAATTTTTTGATGAATTACTGAATTTTCAAAAATGAAACAGTAGTGGTTTTGGCCAATTGGTATGATTTTAGCCAATTGATTAAGAAATTAAATATTTTATGATTACTCTTTATTAACTTTTAATTATGCAATTAATCAATCAATTATTGGACACCGCTCCCATCCAATTCCGATTCCAAGTGTTGCAAGGCGGAATCGCCGGGCACTGAAGGCGCCCCGGTGGTGTTTCCTGCTGGAGGATTTGTTATTTATTTATTTATATATTTGGCATGGGGTGATTTACTTTGAATGTACGGCTTCTTGTTTTATTTATTGTTTTTCCAGGCGATATCTCAGCCATCCTTTGATCTGAGAAGCCAAAATTTGGGTACAAAAGTGAAGACGTGCTTTGGCAAAAAAAGTTGTTTCTTTTGATTAATCAATTAATTGATTGATTACTTCATTATTGTCGATTTATTAATTCCTTATTTATTTAATTTCTCATATGGGCAATATCTCAGGCACCTTCTGAGCTAGGAAGCTAATATTTGGACAAGAGAGTGACCAAGTACGTGGCGATGAAGTGGATTTTTGATTTATTGATTAATCAATTAATCGATCAATTATTCATTTTTAGGTCAGGTCGCTGACCTAATATTGTTGCGGGGCTGGATGTCGGCCACGAGCACGACCGCTAGATGGAGCAGTAGAATCGGCTCGACCGATCGCCCGGAATTCAGATCGTACTTTTCGGAAAAGTCCGGAAAAGTACGGGTCCCTTTCGGACCACGAAGCGTCAATATTTCGGCCACGTGGTACAGGGTTATTTGCCAAATCTTCAAAAATACCTAGACACCACGTGGCGATCTATCGAGTCTTCACACCCTCGACAGCTCCCGTGCGAGCCGAGCCGTATTCGCACTCGACCCGTGTGCGATCTGAGCGGTTTAATCACCGAGATCCGTCGGTCCAAATGTCCCCTTACAGCCGTAACCGCTTTTAATATTTCTCCAACACGCAGCACGCTAAGTCAATGAAGGAAAGGATGGGATGAGCTGGAACATTCAACAATAGGATATTTATTTACAATAGGGAAAGGGGAAACAGAGCAGAACTGAATACTAATAATGCACGTATATACAAGCAAAATCACTTAAACAGTTTACTACTAAGTAGACGGGCCCACGGACACACGCACACACACCCAAAAGAAGTGGTGGCTGAAGCCTTTATTGCGGACTTCAGCTCGGAGGGACAGGCGAGCTGAAGACTAGGGTCTATCTTGGACCTGTCCACCTCGTGTGGTCTTCAAGCTGACTCGATCCGCGTAGGAGGAGGAGGGCGACGACCAAGAGGAGAGAAGACCAGCCCTCGACGAGCCCAGCAAGACGAGCGCTCCAGAAAGATGAACCTTGCAAGACGACGACCACGATGGCGACCACCAAGGCCACGACGACGACCAAGACAAGAGCGCTCCAAGACCAGAAGTACCTCACCAAGATGAGCGCCCGTATCCTTAATCACCCTGTTTCGGGGGGGGGGGGGACGTCTCCGCCCTCCCCGCTCTCGATCTGAGGTGGTGAGGTCCCTGATTGACCAGGGGGGCCCACCCCTCTCATTCTGGGCAGATCCTCGATCTGAGGTGGTGAGCTCCCTGATTGGCCAAGGGGGCCCACCCCTCTCATTCTGGGTGGAGTCTCGAGCCGAGGTGATGTGAATCCCCACCCATGTTCGTGGATGAACGCACAAAGAACAATGGCGCCGGTCAGAGCGAGGGGAAGGTGTAAAAATAAAAGAAAAACCCAATCAAAGTAACTCACAGCGCATTAACATTTATTTACCCATTAGACAAGGGATAGGAAGCTATCTATAAAACACATACTTACCGATATAACTAATCTATAGGACCAGAATGTTGTGCGCGATAGGTTTCCAAATTCTAAACAATATAACTGTTTGATGTCCTCAGATTTGTCTGTCTGTCCATCCGTCCGTCCGTCCATCTGTCAACAATTTTTATTTTTCTATCTCCTCTGAGATGTCTCGGCTAATTGAGTTCTAACTTGACACGATGATAATACTAGTTGCTCTCTATAGATCGTCTGAGCCCTTTTTCCCCATTTTTGCCTCGGTTTCAAGGTTACAGGGTCATCAAGTGCAAAATGACCGATTGGTTGAATGACCTATAAGGAAGCATTAGACGGCTGTCATGCAAAATGGGTTTCATAGGGATTATTTAGAAGATTTTAATTCGACCAACTAGTTTCTCGTTACCTCTGTCGGCTGGCCCTGTTTATTGGGCAACACAAGGTCCGCTGACTTCAACACGGCTTCGCGCGGGTATTTTAAGTTCAATTTAAATTCTGTTTTCACTTTCCATAGTCGCTAAGGTTGACTAACACTCGTTTGCATCAAGTTTTGTATCCGAGTTGACCGTCAAACCCGCTCGGGTGCATTTTTTTCTTTCTTGTTTTATTCCTTGTTGGTCTGGGTGATATCTCACCCAACCTTTGAGATAGGAATCTAAAATCTGGGGAGAAAATTGAAGATGTCCATCTGCAAAAACTGCATTTTTCATTTTGTGATTCATCAATTAATTTATTCATTACTTAATTATTATCGATTTATTCATTATTTATTTTCTTTCTCATCTGGACAATATCTCGGGCACCTTCTGAGCTATGAGCCTGGTCTTTGAACATGAGAGTGACCAAGAGATTTGGCTATGAAGGATATTTTCGATTTATTTATTCATCAATTAATCGATTATTTTCTTTCTGCATATCCGGCTGATATCTCGTGCATCTTTTGAGCTGGGAAACTGAAATTTGGGGAGATAAGTGAAGATGGGCTTTGGCCAAAACATTATTTTACATTTTTGGATTCATCAAGTAATTGTTTAATTAAAACTTATTACACTGGGGAACAATTTTTCTTATCTGTTGCATGAGATTTTTCAGCTTATTCTGTGTATCTTTTCAACGCTGATTTCAAATGTGAAATCGGTATTCTTCTACATGCTCTAGTTTTCATGCAATTTGAAACAAGTGATTTTCGCAAAAAAGGACACCCATTGCTATTTGCACTAGGGATAACTTGAGAACTAGGTGTGCGATTTCGGACTTTAGTGGAAATATACGATGCCTAAACTGCTAAATAACTATAGACCCATATCGTTTTGCTGCTAAGGATTTGCTCACGATTTATTTGACATCAATTTTCTTTATCTTTATTGATATTTATTTATCTTTATTGATATATATTCTTTGACTTTATGTTTTTTCTTGTTTCAGATCTGATCATGGCTTCTTCAATAAGACATAAATGTGTAAATAATCCTGATGCATTCTGTTATGTATGTGGCTGACACACTCTTCATCAAAAGCCAAATAACATCGTTTGTAGGCGTGCCTATAAACCTATTTTGATGTTCCCCTTGGACGAGACAAGAAATGGGCTCCTCATATTGTATGTCATAATTTGAGAAATGGTTCGCGACTGGACAAAAGGAAAACGAAAGGGTCTGCCTTTTGGAGTTCCCATGGTTTGGCGAGAAACCAAGGACCACGTAACTGACTGCGTATTTTTGCCTGGTCAACACAAAGGGTGTCGGCAAAAAAACCGGCAAAAGATCTCCTATCCCTGTATTCCCTCAGCAATTTGCCTACTCCCACTCTGGGAACTCCCCGTTCCAGTCTTTAATGGTTTTGTCTTATCTGAAGATGAAGGCAGTGAACATGATCAGCAAGAGCACGAGGGTCTGATGACAGGCTTCAAGAAATGCTTTCAGAATCCGAAGCCTCCTCATCTGATACGGGATACAAACAGTCATCAGCCCCTCAGCAGTTTAGCCAACCGGAATTGAATGACTTTGATGATTTGGGGCTCTCCAAGAAAGCATCTGAGTATTAGCCTCCAGGCTGCAAGAAAAAAATCTACTTGACCACTCTGCAAATGTTTCATATTTCCGAAAGTGGGACCAGATCTTTGTCGCTTTTTTCTCAGAAGACAAGAAGTTTGTTTACTGCCACGATATCCCAGGTCTTCTCAGGCATTTAGGTGTTACTTCGTATCATCCAACAGAATGGCGATTATTTCTGATACCTCTAAGCGCAGCCTCAAGTATATTATCTTGCACAATGGCAATGTTTACGGAGCGGTTCCAGTTGGTCACTCAGTGCATTTGCAAGAAGAACATAATGACATAAAAATGGTCATTGACTTACTCAAATATCATGAGCACAACTGGATCATTTGTGTGGACCTCAAAATGGTCACGTTCTCCTTGGTCAACAGAAAGGCTTCACAAAGTTTCCATGCCATCTCTGCATGTGGGGCAGCCAAGCTCGAGAAAAACACTGGATCCAGAAGGAGTGGCCCATCCATGAAACTAGAAGCAGGCATGCCAAACATTGTGAATGACCCAATCGTCAGCCGAGAGAAGATCATTTTTCCCCCATTCCATATCAAGCTCGGCTTGATGAAACAGTTCGTGAAGGCATTGAGTACTGATGGTGAATGTTTTCAACATATAGTTTCTGCTTTTCCTGCTTTGTCTTTCAAGAATATCAAAGCAGGTGTGCTCGATGGACCTCAAATTCGTGCCCTTGTACGTGATGAGGAATTTGTAAGGAAGATGAATGACAAGGAGAAGACAGTGTGGCTGTCTTTTGTCGCAGTTATACAAAACTTTCTTGGTAACAAAAAGGCAGATAACTATGAGTTTCTGGTTACTAGAATGCTGTTGGCTTTTCGCGATCTTGGGTGCAACATGAGTGTCAAGCTCCATTTCCTGAATAGTCACCTTGATCAATTCCCTGAGAACCTTGGGGCTGTAAGTGAGGAACAGGGAGAGCGCTTCCATCAGGACCTCATGACGATGGAAGAGTGCTACCAAGGGCGATGGGACAAAATATGATGGCAGACTACTGCTCGACATCAAACGAGATTGCCCTGTGGAAGTCCGCAAACACAAGAGCTACAAGCGCAAATTCTTGCCTGAATAGGACCTATTTGAACCTTGCATTCCATCCTTATCAATTGTTCTGAATCACCTATCGTCTTTATGTCTAAATATATGTTGTTTTAAATTTGCTTTAAATTCAAATTGTAACTTACCAAATAAATGTTGAAAATGTTGAATTGCAAAATATGTTTAAATATAAATTTGCTTTTAATACAAATTGTAACTTACCAAATAAATGTTGATAATGGTGGATTGCAAAAAACTTTACAGAGAGAAACTAACTTCAGATTTGAATTCAGCACACTCAAATTAGGTAAGATCAAGAGCTGGTATCAATGCAACAAAAACTTTGTTCCCCAGTGTTAATGATTAATTAATTACTTATTCATTTATTTGTCATCCTGGAAATAACTTTGGCACCTTTTGAGAAAGGAAGCTGATATTTGGACATCACAGTGAACAAGTCATTTGGCGAAAAAGACTATTTTTGAAATATTGATTAATCAACTAATTATTTACTTTTCCGATTAATTGCTCAATTTTACAAAAAGTTTCAGATTCAGATGAAACAGTTGGTGGTTTGGGTGTGCTATTAGCCAATTGATAAATAAATTCATGATTTTAAGATTATTGTAATATTTTAATGATGTAGGTCAGGTCAGGTATGGGAGCATACAACAGAGCAGCACATCGCTGTGTCCACTTTCCGCCGGTACTCAAGGGGCCTCCGTCTGGCCATCCCCCAGGCAGATGCCTGGACCATCCCCATCTCCTTGAGATGCCGAACAACCAGCTGCAACCACGAGGCACGTGGTCGGCCCATTGGCCTCCTCCACTCTCGAGACTCCCTCTCTGAGAAAATCTGGTGAGCATGATCAGAGTCAGGAAAACGAGTCACATGTCCATACAGCCGCAGCTGACGCTCATGG
>CM068953.1:185755060-185765152 GCA_035128595.1 Eptatretus atami | reverse complement strand
TTTGACCCAGGAAACCCGTGTTAATCCCAGCGGCTCAGAACTTCTCATTCGCACCTCGAGGGCCCACAAAAGGATATCTAAAAGTCGCACAAGATGACGCCATCATCTGCCGAATCAAGGTCAGAGATCTTGACATTCCCAATCAGATCACCACAGCTTGTCTCTCTGACATCCTCCTGAAATCCAGTCCATACATGTGCTGAAAATGTGGGGCCAGTACACACCCCTGAAAAAACTTCCAGCAAACAATCTGAAATAGTCAGAGATGGTACCCACCACATCTACGCAATCTTCAGTACCAGAGTTAGAGATCAGACATCAATCGATCCGGTTAGTAGCACCACGAAGACCAGATCCTGCCAGAGGCTTCCTGATTACTGAATCAACGCTTTGCACGAGATCAACATTGGCGCAAGCAGCCTACCAAACTCTCATCTGCGTTCGTGAGACCCGAAGAGCAGGATAGGTCAATCGTTGACCTCTGGTGTAAAGCCTTGACTGCTCTGGAAAGCGGGTGTCAAGCAGATGGTGGCGAACCCTATCAAGAATTATCAGGAGCAAAGACCTTGCCCGAGCACTGAGCAGCAGCGTCACCCCTCTGTTAGTTGTTTGCAGGTCTTGGCGATCACCCTTCCCTACAGAGGTAAAACAAGGCCCCTCTTCCAGTCAGTTGGGATGATGCCTGTGTTCCAGCCAGAGCACAGCACTGCATTGCAACGACACTGCAGTGCAAGCATTTCCACCAGCCTTTACAAGTTCAGCCATGGATCCACAGATCCCTGGAGCTTTACCCCATTTCAACTGTCACCCGCAGGCCTGTATTCCACAGGCGAAGGGTGGGCCAACAATTGATTGGAGAGTCAGAAACAGAAACACCCCTGACGTCCAACTCGGCAGTGGTGGATCAGGCTGTACAACCGCTCAAAGTAACCGCCCAGCGGGCCTTCACTTCGTCCCTCTGTTGCAAGAGCCTACCACCCTCTGCTCTAACTGCAGGTACACCGAGGGATGGGATGGATGAACGCAATGCGCAAATTCCCCCTGTAAGCATGACGAGAATCACTTGACCACAGGTGATGCTCTAACCCCTCTAGATTGCTCGACATAGTCCTAATTGTCCACCCTTTACGCATGTACATTTTATTCCTTCAGCTTCCTGAAGAGCTCAGCTCTGCATTTCAGCCTGGCCCTTGCGGACTCTGATGTATCAATGGTATCCAGTGTCCTTTGAGAGACAAAATTCTTCTTTGCCCTATTGGTGAGTCAAGACAGTCCAACGGCAACATCAAGGATGGTGCGTCTTGAAGCCATCGACAAGTAAATTCAGGACCTCCCAAAGCATCCAGACCCCCAACTCTTCCACTCAACTTGTTCGCGAATTCCTCAGCTACCCTCTATCCTTGGACCTTGCCAACATCCAGCCTAGGCTGGGGGATGGTACCATTCCCTTGATTCAAGTGCAACTAAGAGTTGCTACAACAATCCCTGGTCAGTATGAGTAACCTGAGCCGACTCCATTGAAACTAGCAGTACTGATTCATCCTCCAGCGGACCATAACGAGACATGCGTCAATCTCCTTTGCACACCACCAAGCGTTAGCGACCAAGTCCAGCAATGAGCTTGTGGGTGCTGAAACCATGAACCGGCCACCCTGAGTCCATGACTTCTTGCCAAAGTCAAGGAACTTGGTGCTATTCAGGTTCTTGCAAAGTTCAAGGAAACTTGGTGCTATTCAGTTCCTACCCATAGGAGGAACAAACACACGTCTCATAAACCCATCCCTATCAGTTCCAGTCGATTGCATTGAAATTCCCCCAAGATGGAAGTGTATCTCGTCTGGGGCACTGATTCACCACAGACTCGAGTTGTGGCATAGAATGTGTCTTCATGGTGAGATCAATCACCTCAGTTGTAGCATAAAACAGAGACCAGGGAAATGACACCCAAGGAGTGATCATTTCTTAGTCTCATAATACGCTCGTTTACGGGTGTATACCTCAATCATCATTGGATGTCAGATTATTGGCCACAGCTGCAGCAACTCCTTGGGGCAATGGTAAACCATCAGATGACCAGAACCAATAGAAGGTGTAACCAACCCGCCAGTGTCTTGCACAACTCGACTCCGAACCTCAGAGAGTGCTGCAATTACCGAGGTCCAAATGCTTGAGTTCAGATATAGTCAGAGACAGGTGATCATCCTCTCTTCGGATAGGCCATTTCAGGCACCCACCCGAAGGACCACCTCAGGTTAACCCAAAGAGGCTGCAGTCTGGTGGACGACACCTCATCACCACTCCGACACACTCTCCTGAAATCTGACCGGGAATGCTGCTGTGGTTTCCCTCCTATCATCAAAAATTGGGGGTCCCGCAGGCTTGCCCCAATCCCGTCATCCGGTGAGCTGCCTGCGATGGAAAGCTGCACAGGAGGTACTCCACGGAGTGGGTTTTCAGATTTATTTGCGTTTTTGTGTTTGTGGAATGAAGGGTTTTACGGTGGCCGGAGTGCAAATTCTGCCCCCAAGCTCCTCGTAAGAAGTAACCCAAATGCAGGAGGACGTCCGCAGACACAGTTGGGCTCCAGTATGGATGGCCGTTGGCGCACAAGGAGCCCCTCCGCCCTTTGATGATGTATTAATCAATCAATTATTGCACACCACTCCCTCGTAATTCCGTCACCAAGTGTTGGGAGGCGCATCGCTGCGAGTAAGGTGCCCCGGCGATGTCGTGCACTGGAGGATTTGTATTTTTGCATATGGAATGGGAGCAGTGGACTTTACATGTACCTTTCTTGTATATTTTGATTAATCGATTAATTACTGAATTATTAGCGATTTATTCATCACTTATTTTTTTTTCTCATCTGCGCAATATCTTGCATACCTTTTGAGCGAAGAAGCTGATATCTGGACAAAAAGTGGACACGTGATTTGGCTAAAAGGGTATCTTTGATTGATTGATTAATCAATTTAATCGATTAATTATTCCTTTTTTCATTCTGTTTCTTCCTTGTTTGTCTGGGCGATATCTCAGCCATCCTTTTGAGCTCGGAAGTTGAAATTTGGGACGAAAGTTAGTGAGTGCTTTTGGCAATGACAGTGTTTTTTATTTATGATTAAATGATTAATTACTGAATTGTTGTCCATTTTTAAAGATATATTTATTTTACTTCTCTCCTGGGCAATTATCTCGGGCACCGTTTGAGCTTGGAATCTGATATTTTGACACGACAGCGAACAAGTGATTTGATAATAGAAGGAATTTTTGTTTTATGATAAATCAATTCATCTATTAATTTTTCGTTTTTCGATTAATTACATAATTTTCAAAAATGTTGTAATTCAGAAGGAACAGTGGTGGTTTAGGTGTGCTATTCGGCAATTGATTGAGAAATCAAGTATTTACGATTGGCATTTCTTTCTTTATTTATGCAATAAATCAATCAGTTGTTTTTCGCTGCTCCCTCCCAATTCCGTCTCCATGTGCTGCAGAGCGAGTATCATTTTACCCATTCACCTCAGAAGTACATTTATACACATAAATTAAGTATCATTTGTACACATTCACCTCAGAAGTGCACCACTTCCACCCATTTCTGTCTCCATGATGCCTCCGTACAGCATCACCAGGTGCTTAGACGCCCGGCAATGTTGTGCGCTGGAGTATTTGTTGTTTATGTTATGGAATGGGGTGGTGTACTTTTGACCTCTACTTGTTTGTCTCGGTGATATTCTTGTCATCCTTTGAGCTGGAAAGCTTTAATTTCAGGGCAAAACTGAAGATGTGCTTTGGCAAAAACTCTATTTTATATATGTTTGATTAATCAATTAATTCATTAATTATTAAACTATTCTTTATATATTAATTAATTGTTCATTATATTTTTTTTCACCTGGGCAAGAATCTCAATCACCTTTGAGCAAGGAAGCTGATATTTGGACAAAGACAGTGAGCAAGTGATTTGGCTTTAAAGAGTATTTTGATGTATTCATTAATCGATTAATCGATTATTATTAATTTCTTGATGATTTTACTATTAGGCTGCTCCCTGTTGTTCTGAAGTTGAGCGACGCCGGTGGGTAAAGGGGTCTCAAGGGTCTTAAAGGCTTTAGAGGGTCGTAGGTTCTTCAAGGCACAAATTTTCCTTCGACATTTTTCCTTCTTTCCCACTACTGTGTTGCTCCACTGAACCTTTGCAGGAGAATGTAAATGTATGTAATGCTGAAAAATGCAGGGAGACCGAGTTAATAATGTGGAACTCGAGGATTAGAGCAAAGCCTTTCCACAGAGATTTCATGCGAAAACACAGAAGCACATCTGGGTTGTCCGAGTTGGTTGCCCCAGAATGGTGATGCGCGGACAAGCTTTCTGATGTGGTCATCTGAATTTTATGCACTCAATGGGGAGCACTCAGTGTAGTTGGTGGATGAGTCAATAAGTACAACCGACTCCATGATATCAGATGCTCAAACGGCCTTGTTTGGTCCAGATGTATGAGATTATTTTGTTGGCTTTATTGAACTTTGCTGAGGAATTACCTTCCTCTCCTGCATCTATGAACACTGAGTAATGCACTGCACTCTTCAAATCCAACATTTTCCATGGAGAGTGAGATATATTATCAGGCATCGATGATCTTGTGCATATTGTTCCTTGTTTTCGGATTAATGGAAAATTTTAAACTTCTGCATTTGTGCAGATTAGTGGTGCAGCAGCCTGCAAGTTAAGTAAAAAGCAATCTTTCCCCACTTTCATGGAACTGTACCCAGTGACTTGCCATGCCAATGCCGTTGCCAGTTTGGTGCTCCATTTTAAATGGTGTTTGTTGGTGCTTAGCTGTTGATGATTGATTTTGGTCGAAACTGGTTTAACTCAGATTATTAATGGATGTTAAAGCAAAGGACTTTGCATTGCCTTCCGCTGAACTGTTCCCAAAAGTGAAAAGTCAAGAAACTATTCAACACTTGGCAAGTTCTCCTTTCAATATTTATTTTTATATCTTACTTAAAATACTTGTATTTACATGCCTGTACCTACACTGTATCCTGGCAATTTTTTTTATAAAAGAGGTCATTAAAAGCATTTTCAAATTATTGTTGAATGGTAGAGGGTGGGGTCCAGATCTATATTGTGGTAAGAATAGTATGGACAAATATTTAGAGAGACTTGTCCATTCTTTATCCCCATATATGTTCATAACAAACCATTTTTTAATGATTAATGTGTATGGTGATAAAGAATAAAAAAAAAAATCCCCACACCCCCTCCCTGGCCCCATCCCCGTTCTTTTTCCATACATGTTGCACTGTCCCGTTATTGTTATGGGAGCTGTCACCAGCTCCACAAGATCTATCAACTCTAAAGATAGCGGCATGAACAAGACCAACATCTGCCAGATTAATTAACAAGACATCTGCCAGATAATTAACAAGATCTTCTGCCCGATAATTAACAAGACATCTGCCAGATAATTAACCAGTACGTGTGCACTGAGTCACAATGAACTTCACTTGTTTGACTACTCCTTTACCTGCTGCAATTATGCACACGTCCCCTTGTGGGCTGCCTGTGGAATGTTTTTTGTGAAAGTCTTTCTGAACTGGTTTGGCAAGTGATGGATAATGGTTGAAATTTGTCATTTAATCCGGGTGCCGGTGATAACTATCTCCATTTTATGAAATGATGGTGGGATTTTTTTTATGTCCATCAACAAACTGTTCTGGCAGAGAAATTCTCTGGCTTCATGTCCTTCCATTGGATGTTGCACATGTTGATGCACGCCCTGCTTGTAAAATGCCACGGGACATGGGTACAGCAAAAACCACCCAACGCTTCACTGATGGGAATCAAAAGAGAGCGGAGAGTGAGGATAGGAAGAGGAAGAAAGTGGAGGGAGCGCGGAATGAGGAGGCGGTGGTGGAAAGGAAGGCAGCATGAGGTGGACATTAGTTACAACTCATACTCTCATAAATTGATTCTGGCATGGAAAAACAGTGAATAAGGAAACATATTGTCTGAAAGCCATTTTATTCCGGTCACAAAAAAATACACTACCAGTCAAAAAGTTTTATAACACCACCATTTTTCCAGTTTTCACTAAAGTTAAGCAGTCAAGTCCAGTGAATAACCGGAAATGGTACAAAGCTAAGCCGTAAACTGCCAGAGGTTAAAAAAAAGTTGAGGTTACCAAAAACTGAAAATAATTAAATTTCAGAGTTGTTAAAAAAGGCCCTTTTCAGCGAACAAGTAATGGGTTACAACTGCAGCTGTTCTGCAGCAATGTAAGTAAATTAAGCCTTGAAGTTTGATGCAAACAATTCTGACAAGTGTCCCAACTTTTGGTGATTACTTACAAACCCTCTGTCTGTAATAAAAGCAGTGTGGAACACACTGTGTTTGCTACACCCTCTGAAGCATTATTTGGACAATATTGCACTGCAGGAAGTAGTATGTTGCGATCATAATGGCGAGAAAAAGACAATTAACAAGGAAGACAGACAGTCCATTATAACCCTAAAAAAGTGTAGGTCTTTCCTTTTAGAGAAATTGCAAAGTAAGCCAAGGTGTCAGTGAGTACAGTTTCGACACCATCAAAAGGCACTTGAAAATGGAGGAAACTCTGACAGGAAGAGGTCTGGCAGACCCAAAGCCACAACTCAATCAGAAGACAAGTTTCTGAGAGTCAAGAAGCTTGCCTGATAGGCAGCTCACAGGACAGCAGCTTCAAGCACAGCTTTACACTGGTCGAAGGAAGGAAGTCTCAGTTTCAACTGTGAAGCGAAGACTTTGAGTGCAGGTTTGACAGGTCGATGCCAGTAAAAAGCCATTGCTAAGATGGCAAAATATGAAAAGCGGCTTGCCTGGGCCATGACGCACCACCAGTGGACCACTGAAAACTGGAAGAAGGCCTTCTGGACCGATTGAATCAAAATTTAAAATCTTCGGTTTCATCACGCAGGGTATTGTGTACCGTCGAGTGGGCGAAAGGATGTTTTCCTCATGTGTGACAACAAACCGTCAAAAATGGAGGAGGAAGCATGATGATCTGGGGCTTTTGCTGGATCCAGAGTCGGTGACTTGCACAGAGTGATTGCACCCTGAAACAGAAGGCGGTCCACAGCATTTTGCAAGGGCATGCAATACCTTCTGTCGATGTCGAGTTGACAGGGGTTCTCCCTCAGCAAATAACGACCAAAAACATACCTCCAGGCTATGTCAGAAACTACCTTTGAAGAAACGAACAAGACGCTAGGTTCAAATCATGGAATGGCCAGTATGTGGCACGGGGTGTGTCACAAGCTGTGGTGAAGTTGCATTGTATCATCTTCAGAAGAATCTCTGGTGCAGCATTCATGGAAGTCATGATAGGTACAAAATCGATTGTCTTCAAGTCCCCAGCCCCAGTCCAGAAGGATAGAGTCACCCTCCATCCCCATCCAAACCAAGACCTGATAGTACACTCGGAGACAAATAAACTTGGTGGCAGATTCCGTTGCGGGAAGACGTTCAGGTGTACCGAAAGACTTAGCAGCAGCGACCTTCTTTGCTAAATATCTTGTAACGCATGGCTGCCAGAGAATGTGCTATTCCCACCAAATATAACGCCATCGCTTGGCTGCCAAGTTTCTTTATTTCAGCGTGGCTGACGCCTCTCAAAGTGAATGTATCTGCACACAACTGGAGCCTTGGTCATCTTCCACGAGTTTCTGAAAGACTGATTTTTTTCCCAATGCCCTACACACGAGATGATTAATCACATCCTCGTGAAGGCGTGCAGGAATAATAGTTGAGTGCACAAACTTATTCCCAGGAAGATGATTCATCCGATTGATGTCGTATACTTTCAGATTGCTTCTTGACTGGTTGTCTGATCTGAAAATTATAGTGGTTTTCCATCTGGTATACAGTAATAGAGCCAAAGAATCAACAAATCTGTGTCTCTTCCGATTAGTGTGGTGGAATGCAGAATTGTGCTGTTTACGGCTGTTCTTGGCAATGTCCACCACAGCGTCCCTACTTGCCTGAATATCTGTGCAGCCCACTTTCTTCAGCTGATCACCTAATTAAGGTGATCAGCTGTTGCTGTATTCCTGCCGACAGATAGGAATTCATCTCTCTTTCCGTCAAATTAAGTTCTCCGGTGAAGTTCACAGTCGGATAGCTGTTGGCTTGTCCCCGTCTCCTGATGTTATCCTTTCTCGAAGGGCCTGCCACCATAGCCATCAAAGACAACAGTTGCTGTCCCATAGTGTTTGTTGTGAAGTCCGCCATATCCTCGGGCTATTTTGCCATATGTATCTCCCTTCTTCCACTGAGCTTGTGCAGCAAGGATCCACCATCAAGGAACATACCTTTCAGTCTTAAGGTGTGAATGAAGGTTGTGTGTCAGGTACTCCTTCACATGCCAGTGCCTTGATACAGTGGTCATTGACGGCTGAGCGAGTTGAGGTTTGTCGGCCTTCCTCAAGATCTTGTTGTCCTCAAAGAGGGATGGAGGGTATGGACTGAACTCAAAACTCATCACGTCCTCAAAGTGGACAAATCACCTATCTGGGATACCACCAGGAATCGCTGGAATAGCACAATGGAGTCGATGGTTCTGTGAGGAGCAACCGGGAGCATTAGATTTCCCAGGGTCTTTCCTTTCTCTGTCCTCTTGATGAACAAGGAAAACAACAGGTTGTCCAATCATTCTCTTCGATTATTTTGTTCCCAAACAGCTTCATATTCATGCACGTTGATGTCTTCGCTTGCCACGATACCATTTTATGATATTTCTCAATGTAGGATCAGAGGAGAAAGGTGAAAATGCATTCAGCTTTGTGCTTATCTTCGAGAGTCGAATGCATGTCTCTTCAATTCTGGCCACCAGTTGCTTCTTTATGCTGTTCGCTTGCTTGTTGTAGTGAGATCATTGAATCCGTCCGCATGGCGATGTTGACCTCAGATGTTATGGGGGCTGACATTGTCCACAATGCTAGGTGTTCCTCTGATCGTTACTGCCAGAGTCAAGCCCCGGTGCTCTTAGGATCTCATGACTGTTTGTTCGATGACTACATCACGCTGAGGCCTGCCCAAATGTTTATTTCGCGGATCACATGGAGGAAGCCATTTTGAACTTACTCATAGACATCTGACGTGTTCGCTTCCAGTTCACCTCACTTCTCTTCTTAGTAGAGGCCTAGACAGGATTCTCTGGAATCACGTCTTAGTGATGCCCACCGCTGCTGCAAATATTGGCAAGGCATCAGCAACAGACTTCAAGTGACCTTCCAAACTCAGTGCGACATCTGCCTGATATTGCCCGAGCAGTACGGAGCATTTTCTGATAACCCACCACAGCTTACTCGTTTTGGATTGTGCAGCAAATTCAGATTTCTTTTTTTCATAATCATCAGGATCTTAAAAAATTGCAGCTGATATCTTCAAACTTTCAGAGAGATGTCACCCCGTTAGCAAGGACGAATACATTTTCTCAATCTCATTCTACTGGTGGATGAACTCAGGATTTCACTCATCACAATATAATTACTGCTAAAGAAAGACTGAAAACCCTTTTGTGAGAATTTGATAAATGTTGCGGTGATTGCCTAACAGAAGGTTTGATTTATATAGAGACAATTTAATTGATTTAACGCCCTTCATTTTTAAATTTATGCCCGCATCTTGGATTATCAGAAATTACTGCAATCAGATCTAATAATTTATTGGACACCAGTGGATTTGCTGATCCATTAAAAACCATGCCAGTACCACATCAATAACCAACAATTATGTTTTTATCACAATTATTAAAGAAGTTATAGCTGTTTTAGTTATTTCAAAGCCCGGTGGTGGCCATTTTGAAAATGACTGTTTTAACCCATTTCCGGATGTCAGATTTTGTTAGACTTTTTTCTATTGATCAATATATCCAGTAGGAATGAAAACCACTGAGAAACCTTTTGTTGCAATTTCTTGTGGGTTTGGTGGTTGTTTGTCATAAATTGACCCGACTACAGCACAGTCTCCAGACTTAAACCCCATCGAGCTGGTTGGGGATGAACTGGACAAAAGGGTGAAAGCAAAGCAACCTACAAGTGCAACACA
>CM068953.1:185739228-185749544 GCA_035128595.1 Eptatretus atami | reverse complement strand
GGAACGAGGCCGTAAGGCGCTTCCTTTGGATAGACCGAGCGGGTATTTATCGTGCGGTTTCCCGTTGGACCCGACACTTTTTCCGGCTATTTTAAAACCAACTATATTAGAGTGCAAGATGGGCAGGCAATGAGGGAATGGACGCAACGAACAGGTTTACATTCACACAAGGACATTTATTATAATAAAGCACGTATGCAATTATACAAGCAACAAAAGCACGACAAAAGAACTACAACCGTCTACTTATTATGTACAGTCACTTGCACTTAACAGCGATCCACTTATTAGACGGGCCCACGCGACACACGTACGCGCGCACACAGCACACACCCAAGAAATGGTGGCAGAGGCCTTTAATAACGAGCTCCAGCTCGGAGGAAAGGTGAGCTGAAACCCAGAACCATTTCCGAACCTCCCTACCTCGGTGGTCTTCAAGTTGTTCGGCGCCGGCTCAGCGCAGAGCGAGAGCGAGCTGGACAATCGCCGAGCCGCGATCCTTCCGAGCTCCCCTGAATCCTACCGCGCTTCTCACCGTGTTGGTGAGACGGGCGCAGATCCTTCCCGCTCGATGCGTCGCTTCCCCGAAGGAACCACCTCTGCGCTTCTCAACACATGCTGGTGAGACGAGGGCGCGAACCTTCCCGTCGATGCGTCGCTCCCGAGGAACCACCTCCACGAAGATGGTCGATGAGTCGACCAAGTCGGCAACCAGAATGAGAAACAAAGAGCTCCGAAACAGAAGAGAAGAAGCTACCACTCACGCTCGAGCCGAGCGACCGAGCTTAACTTCTTCAAGCAAAGCAGCTCGAAGCAAAAAGCTCTCCGAGCCAAGCAGAAGCCGAGCTCACGGAAGCATCAAAGCAAAAAGCCTCAAAAGCCTCCTCCCGAGCCAGGCCTCAGCGAAGCTCACTGAGCCAGCCAAAGCAAAAAGCTTCCGAAGGCCTCAACCTAACTGCCAAACCAGCAGGACCCGATGGTCTGCTGAACACTCCCCTCAACTCCCTTCTCTAACTCTGCCCTTCCAACTCTGCCCCTGAACAAAAGAAAAAGATCTCCTCTATCCTCTCGCCCCCCTCCTCATGCCCGGTGTGACTCATGCCCTCGTGATCCATCCCCCCGCTCAACCACGGTGGGAGGGAGTTGACATTCAGAGTCACGGGCCGGCAGGGTTTCCTCTTCGCAGAAGAGTGGGAGGATGTTCCATTGTTCGTTTCCCTAAACTAATTAAATCGTCCGCAGTGCATCTAATCGATTTCTGAAAATTTTAAACAATGAGGTGAGCTATCTAGGGAACAAGCACTTATCGACTAGTTGACTAAGGACTGTATGCTGTGTGCAGTCGAATTCCAATTCGTAACAATATACATATATATTATATATTTAAAGATATATTATATATATATTATATTATATATATATATTACTCTTGGATGTACATGAACAGGAAAAAGTTTTAGAACACCCCCATTTTTCCAGTTTTTACTGAAATTTAAGCAGTTTAATGTTTCAATGTACTCTGAAATTCAAGCATCGAACAAACAAACATTGCAGATAAAATAAGAAAATTCATGAATCGTTTATGATAGAAACAAAATTTTATCTAAATTAGCACCCCTTTGAGATATAACAGCCGAACATGCTATTGGCATTCGTTATTCCAATGGAAATAAATATTGTTCGGAAACTCTTCCCAACACTGTTGCATGAATTCCCACAAATTGTGTTGCACTTGTAGGTTGCTTTTGCTTTCACCCTTTTGTCCAGTCATCCCCAACCAGCTCGATGGGGTTTAAGTCTGGAGACTGTTGCTTGTAGTCGGGTCAATTATGCGACAAACAACACAAACCCACAAGAAATTGCAAAAAGTTTCTCAGTGGTTTCATTCTACTGGAATATATTGATCAATAGAAAAAAGTCTAACCAAATCTGACATCCGGAAAATGGGTTAAAACGAAGTCATTTTTTTCAAATGGCCACCACCGGGCTTTGAAATAACAAAACAGCTTATACTTCTTTAATGATTGTGATAAAAACATAATGTTTGGTACTGGTTCCATGGTTTTAATGGATCAGCAAATCCACTGGTGTCAATAAATTGATCTGATCAGTATTTAACCTGAAATCCAAGATGGCGCAAAAAAATGAAGGGCGTTAAATCAATAAATTGTCTCTATATAATCAAAACCTCTGTTAGGCAATCATCCAACATTTATCAATTCTCACAAAAGGGTTTTCAGTCTTCTCTAGCAGTAATTATATGTGATGAGGAAAATCCTGAGTTCATCCACCAAGTAGAATGAGATTGAGAAATGTATTCGTCCTTGCTACGGCGTGACATCTTTCTTGAAGTTTTGAAGAATCAGCTGCAATTTTTAAGATCACTGATGAACTTGAAAAAAAGAAACTGAACTTGCTGCACAATCCAAAACGAGTAAGCTGTGGTGGGTTATATCAGAAATGCTCCGTACTGCTCGGGCAGATGATCAAGGCAAGATCGCAATGAGTCTTGGAAGATCACTGCAAGCTGTTGCTGATGCCTTGCCAATATTTGCAGCAGGCTGGACACTACAACTACCAGAAGTCCGCTTATCTCTACGTAAGAAGAAATGAGTGAACTGGAGAGCAAACACCAGATGTGTATGAGAATTTTCAAAATGGCTTCCATGTGATCCGGCGAAAAAAAAAACAGTTTTGGGCAGGCCTCAGCTGTGATGTAGTCATTCGAACAAACCACTCATGAGATCACTAAGAGCACCGGTGGCTTGACTCATGGCAGTAACATGACAGAGGAACACCTAGCATGTGGACAATGTCAGCCCCATAACATCTGAGGTCAACATCGCCATGCAGGACTTCAATTGATCTCACATACACAACAAGCGAACAGCATAAAGAAGCAACTGGTGCCAGAATTAAAGACATGCATTCGACCTCTCGAAGATAAGCCACAAAGCTGAATGCATTTTCACCTTTCTCTTGATCCTACATTTGAGAAATATCAATAAAATGGTATCGTGGCAAGCGAAGACATCAACGTGCATGAATATGAAGCTGTTTGGGAACAAAATAATCGAGAGAGAATGATTGGGCAACCTGTGTTTTTCCTTGTTCATCAAGAGGACCGAGAAAGGAAAGACCCTGGGAATTCTAAATGCCTCCCGGTTGCTCCTCACAGAACCATCGACTCCATTGTTGCTATTCCAGCGATTCCTGGTGGTTATCCCAGATAGGTTGATTTGTCACTTGAGGACGTGATGATGAGTTTTGAGTTCAGTCCATACTCCATCCCTCTTTGATGAGACAACAAGATCTTGAGGAAGGCCGACAAAACCTCAACTCGCTCAAGCCGTCAATGACCACTGTATCAAGGCACTGGCATGTGAAGGAGTACCTGACACACACCTTCATCAACTTAAGACTGAAAGGTATGTTCTTGATGGTGGATCCTTGCTGCACAAGCTCAGTGAGAGAAGGAGATATACATATGGCAAAATAGCCCGAGGATATGGCGGACTTCACAACAAAACACTATGGGACAGCAACTGTTGTCTTTGATGGGGCTATGGTGCAGGCCCTTCGAGAAAGGATAACACTCAGCAGGACGGGACAAGCCAACAGCTATCCGACTGTGAACTTCACCGGAGAAACTTAATTTGACGGAAAGAGAGATGAATTCCTATCTGTCGGCAGGAACAAGCAACAGCTGATCACCTTAATTAGGTGATCAGCTGAAGAAAGTGGGCTGCACAGATATTCAGGCAGTAGGGGACGCTGATGTTGGACATTGCCAAGACAGCCGTAACAGCACCAATTCTGCATTCCACCAACACTAATCGGAAGGACACAGATTTGTTGATTCTTTTGCTCTATTACTGTATACCAGATGGAAAACCACTATATTTTCAGATCAGACAACCAGTCAAGAAGCAATCTGAAAGTATAGTCATCTAATCGGATGAATCATCTTCCTGGGAATAAGTTGTGCACTCAACTATTATTCCTGACGCCTTCACAGGATGTGATTAATCATCTCGTGTGTAGGGGATTGGGAAAAATCAGTCTTTCAGAAACTCGTGGAAGATGACCAAGGCTCCAGTTGTGTGCAGATACATTCACTTTGAGAGGCGTTAGCCACGCTGAAATAAAGAAACTTGGCAGCAAGCGATGGCGTTATATTTGGTGGAATAGCAATTCTCTGGCAGCCATGCGTTACAAGATATTTACAAAGAAGGTCGCTGCTGCTAAGTCTTTCGGTTACACTGAACGTCTTCCCGCAACGGAATCTGCCACCAAGTTTTATTTGTCTCCGAGTGTACTATCAGGTCTGGTTTGGATGGGGATGGAGGGTGACCTCTATCCTTCTGGACTGGGGCTGGGGACTTGAAGACAATCGATTTGTTACCTATCATGACTTCATGAATGCTGCACCAGAGATTCTTCTGAAGATGATACACTGCAACTGCACCACAGCTTGTGACACACCCCGTGCCACATTACTGGCCATTCCATGATTTGAAGCCTAGCGTCTTGTTCGTTTCTTCAAAGGTAGTTTCTGACATAGCCTGGAGGTATGTTTTGGGTCGTTATCTTGCTGAGGGCTATGAACCCTGTCCAACTCGACATCGACCAGAAGGTATTGCATGCCGCTGCAAAATGCTGTGGACGCCCTTCTGTTTCAGGGGTGCCCAATCACTCTGTGCAAGTCACCGACTCTGGATCCAGCAAAAGGCCCAGATCATCATGCTTCCTCCTCCATTTTTGACGGTTTGTGTCACACACTGAGGAAAACATCCTTTCGCCCACTCGACGGTATACAAATACCCTGCGTGATGAACCGAAGATTTCAAATTTTTGATTCATCGGTCCAGAAGGCCTTCTATCAGTTTTCAGTGGTCCACTGGTGGTGCGTCATGGCCCAGGCAAGCCGCTTTTTTCATATTTTGCCATCTTAGCAATGGCTTTTTTTACTGGCACTCGACCTGTCAAACCTGCACTCAAAGTCTTCGCTTCACAGTTGAAACTGAGACTTCCTTCCTTCGACCAGTGTAAAGCTGTGCTTGAAGCTGCTGTCCTGTGAGCTGCCTATCAGGCAAGCTTCTTGACTCTCAGAAACTTGTCTTCTGATTGGTTGTGGCTTTGGGTCTTCCAGACCTCTTCCTGTCAGAGTTTCCTCCATTTTCAAAGTGCCTTTTGATGGTGTCGGAAACTGTACTCACTGACACCTTGGCTTACTTTGCAATTTCTAAAAGAAAGACCTACACTTTTTTAGGGTGATCAATGGACTGTTCTGTCTTCCTTGTTAATTGTCTTTTTCTCGCCATTATGATCGCAAACATACTACTTCCTGCAGGGCAAATATTTGTCCAAATAATGCTTCAGAGGGTGTAGCAACACAGTGTGTTCCACACAGCTTTTTTATACAGACAGAGGGTTTGTAAGTTATCACCAAAAGTTGGGACACTTGTCAGAATTGTTTGCATCAAACTTCAAGGCTTAATTTACTTACATTGCTGCAGAACAGCTGCAGTTGTAACCCATTACTTGTTCGCTGAAAAGGGCCTTTTAACAACTCTGAAATTTAAATTATTTCAGCTTTTGGTACCTCAACTTTTTTTTATACCTCTGGCAGTTTACCGCTTAGCTTTGTACCATTTCCGGTTATTCACTGGACTTGACTGCTTAACTTTAGTGAAAACTGGAAAAATGGTGGTGTTATAAAACTTTTTGACTGGTAGTGTATTTTTTTGTGACGGAATAAAATGGCTTTTCAGACAATATGTTTCCTTATTCACTGTTTTCCATGCAGAATCATTTTATGAGAGTATGAGTTTGTAACTAATGTTTCCACCTCATTGCTGCCTTCCTTTCCACCACCCCTCCTCATTCCGCTCCCTCCACTTCTTCTCTCTCACTATCCTCACTCTCCGCTCTCTTTGATTTCCATCAGATGAAGCGTTGGGTGGTTTGTCTGTACCCATGTCCCGTGGCATTTTACAAGCAGGGCTGGCATCAACATGTGCAACAATCCAATGGAAGGACATGAAGCCAGAGAATTTCTCTGCCAGAACAGTTTGTTGATGACATAAAAAAAATCCCACCATTCATTTCATAAAATGGAAGATAGTTTTCACCGGCACCCGGATTAAATGACAAATTTCAACCATTATCCATCACTTGCCAACCAGTTCATGAAAGACTTTCACAAAAAACATTCCACAGGCAGCCCACAATGGGACGTGTGCATATTGCAGCAGGTAAAGGAGTAGTCAAACAGGAGAAGTTCATTGTGACTCAGTGCACACGTACTGGTTAATTATCTGGCAGATGTCTTGTTAATTATCTGGCAGAGATCTTGTTAATTATCTGGCAGATGTCTTGTTAATTATCTGGCAGATGTTGTCTTGTTCATGCCGCTATCGTTAGAGTTGTTAGATCTTGTGGAGCTGGTGACAGCTCCCATAACAATAACGGGACAGTGCAACATGTATGGGAAAAAGAACGGGGATGGGGCCAGGGAGGGGGTGTGGGATTTTTTTTTTTATTCTTTTCACCATACACATTAATCATTAAAAAATGGTTTTGTTATGAACATATTATGGGGATAAAGATGGACAAGTCTTCTCTAAATATTTGTCCTCATACTATTCTTACCACAATATAGATCTGGACCCCCCTCTACCATTCAACAATAATTTGAAAATGCTTTTAATGACCTCTTTTATAAAAAAAATTGCCAGATACAGTGTAGGTACAGCATGTAATACAAGTATTTTAAGTAAGATATAAAATAATATTTGAAAGGAGAAACTTGCCAAAGTGTTGAATAGTTTTCTTGACTTTTCACTTTTGGGACACAGTTCACGCGAAGGCAATTGCAAGAGTCCTTTGCTTTCAACCTCATTAAAATAATCTGAGTTAAACCAGTTCGACACGAAAATCAATCATCAAACAGCTTAAAGCACCAACAAACAACCATTTAAAATGGAGCACCAAACTGCAACGCATTGGCATGGTGCAAGTCAACTGGGTACAGTTCTCATGAAAGTGGGAAAGCATTTGCTTATTACTTAAACACTTGCAGGGCTGCTGCACCACTTAATCTGCACAAATCAGAAGTTTAAATTTTCCATTAATCCGAAAAACAAGGAACAATATTGCACAAGATCATCGATGGGCCTGAAATATATCTTTCACTCTCCATGGAAAATGTTGGATTTGAAGAGTGGCAGTGCATTTACTCAGTGTTCATAGATGCAGCGAGAGGAAGGTAATTCCTCAGCAAAGTTCATAAGCCACAAAAATAATCTTCATAGATCTGGACCGAACAAGGCCGTTGAGCATCTGATATCATGGAGTATAGGTTGTACTTATTGACTTACATCCCCAACCTACACGATGTGCTCCCCATTTGAGTGCATAAAATTCAGATTGACCACATCAGAAAAGCTTGTCCGCCAATCACCATTCTGGGGCAACCAACTCGGACAACCCAGATGTGTTTCTGTGTTTTCGCATTGAATCTCTGTTGGAAAGGCTTTGCTCCTAATCCTCGAGTTACCACATATTTAACTCGGTTCCCGTGCATTTTTCAGCATTACATACATTTACAATTCTCTGCTCAAAGGTTCAGCTGGAGCACACAGTAGTGGAAAGAAGGGAAAAATGTCGAAGGAAAATTTGTGCCTTGAAGACACCTAACGAGCCTCTAAAGCCTTTAAGACCCTTGAGACCCCTTTCCCACCGGCGTCGCTCAACTTCAGACAACAAAGGGAGCACTAAATTAAGTAAATCAATCAAGAAATTAATAATAATCGAATTAATCGATTAATGAATGTACATCAAAAATACTCTTTAAAGCCAATCACTTGCTCACTGTCTTGTCAAATATCAGCTTCCTTGCTCAAAAGGTGATTGAGGATCTTGCGCCAGGTGAAAAAAAATATAATGAACAAATTAAATTAATATATAAGAATAGTTTAATAATTAATGAATTAATTGATTAATCAAACATATATAAAATAGAGTTTTTGCCAAAGCACATCTTTCAGTTTTGCCCTGAAATTAAATGCTTTCCAGCCTCAAAGGATGACAGAGAATATCACCGAGACAAACTAAGTAGAGGTACCAAGACACCACCCCATTCCAAATAAATAAACAACAAGATACTCCAGCGCACACATTGCCGCGGGCGTCTTTAGCACCTGGTGATGCTGTACGGAGGCATCATGGAGACAGATTGGGTTGGAAGTGAGTGCACTTACTGAGGTGATGTGTACAAATGATAACTTAATTTATGTGTATAAATGTACTTCTGAGGTGAATGGGGGTAAAAATGCATACTCGCTATCTGCAGCACATTGGAGAACGGAATTGGGAGGGAGCAAGCGAAAAACAACTGATTGATTTATTGCATAAATAAAGAAAGAAATGCCAATCGTAATACTTGATTTCTCAATCACATTGGCCGAATAGGCACACCTAAACCACCACGGTTCTGTCTGAATTACAACATTTTTGAAAAATTAATGCATAATTAATCGGAAAAACGAAAAATTAATAGATGAAATTGATTTATCATAAACAAAAATTCCTTCTATTATTCAATCACTTGTTCGCTGTCGTGTCAAATATCAGATTCCAAGCTTCAAAGGTGCCGAGATATATGCCCAGGAGAGAAGTAAAATAAATATATCTTTAAAACATGGACAAACAATTCAGTAATTAAATCATTTAATCTAAATATAAAACACTGTCATTGCCAAAGCAGCATCCTAACTTCGTCCCCAAATTTAACTTCCGAGCTCAAAAGGATGGCTGAGATATCGCCCAGACAAACAAGGAAGAAAACAGAATGAAAAAAAGGAAATAATAATCGATTAGTTGAATTAATCAATCAATCAAAGATTACCCTTTTAAGCCAAATACGTGTCCACTTTTTGATCCAGATATCAGCTTCCTCGCTCAAAGGTATGCAAATTATTGCGCAGATAGAAAAAAAAAATAAGTGAATGAATAAATCGCTAATAATTCAGTAATAATCGATTTATCAAAAAATATACAAGAAAAGGTACATGTAAAGTCCACTGCTCCCATTCCATATGCAAAAATAAACAATCCTCCAGTGCACGACATCCCGGTGGCACCTTTCCTGACGCCAGCGATGCCGCCCCCAACACTTGGTGACGGAATACGAGGGAGTGCGTGGTGCGCAATAATTATTGATTATACATCATATCAAAGGGGCGGAGGGCTCCTTGTGCGCCTAACGGCCATACCATACTGGAAGCCCAAACTGTGTCTGCGGACGTTCCTCCTGCATTTGGTTCTTCCTGACGAGGAGCTGGGTGGCAGGATTTGCACTCCGGCCACCGTAAAACCCTTCATTCCACAAAACACAAAAACCAAGTGAAATCTGAATAACCCACTTCCGTGCGGAGTACCTCCTGTGCACGCTTTCCATCGCAGGCAGCTCACCGGATGAGCGGATTGGGGCCAAAGCCTGCGGGACCCCCAATTTTTTGATGATAGGAGGGAAACCACAGGCAGCATTCCCGGTGGTCAGATTTCAGGACGAGTGTGTCGGAGTGGTGATGAGTGTCGATCCACCAGACTGCAGCCCTTTGGGTTAACCTGAGGTGGTCCCTTCGGGTGGGTGCCTGAAATGGCCCTATCCGAAGAGAGGATGATCACCTGTCTCTTGATATTATCTGAACTCAAGCATTTGGACCTCGGTATTGCAGCACTCTCTGAGGTTCGGAGTCGAGTGCAATGACATGCTGGTGGTTACACCTTCTATTGGTCGGTCATCTGATGGTTACCATTTGCCCCAAGGAGTTGCTGCAGCTGTGCCCCAATAATCTGACTCCAATGATATTGAGGTATACACCGTAACGAGCGTATTATGAGACTAATGAATGATCACTCCATTGGGTATGTCTCTCCGGGAAGCGGTCCCGTTGAGGTACAATCTCTCGGTAACCTACCTGCGCAAATAATTAGGTAAATCGAAGATTTGTCAATCGGACCATGTAGCGCGTGGGTAGAGTGCGGACAAGGTTGTGGTGGGATTAAAAACCCACCCGTGACTGGTTTCTGGCGGTTGTTCCAGAAAGTCACGACTGGATTGGCCGTTCGGTGGGGCGAAGTGAACCGCTCAATTGGTCTAAGACGCCCGGGGCTCCGTACTCGTCACCCGACGGGCAGGAATTCTACAACAGTATATATATTCCAATGTATGTGGATGTTCCAACTCAAGGCATTGTTGATAGTGGGGCAGATAACAGAAATTTTTGAGAGGAATCGTGCAAATGATG
>CM068953.1:185724003-185737928 GCA_035128595.1 Eptatretus atami | reverse complement strand
TACACACTTTACTTGTATTACCAAAGTCGAAACACGTCGATAGTTTGCGTACCACGAAACGTATTCTAACCTAGAGTAACGTTTGAAGCACGTTCGGCGATCGTTGACACACTCGACACACTTACTGTAAGTTACAAAAGTCGAAACACGTCGAGTAAGTTTAGCGCAGTGTTCCAGACTCCATGTTTTTTGTTTTTTTTCCTTCGACATGACGGTGATTGACACTTCGATTCTAGTGCGTTATAATATAATAAATTAAAGGCTGCCGCTCAACAGATTTAAATCATAACCGCACAGAAATCGAAGTGTCAACATCACCGTCATGCGAAGAAAAAAAAAAAGAAAAAAAATCCATGGAGTCTGGAACACTGACGGGTTCCTCCTGTGTGAACCCATTTTTATATACCAATTCCCAAAACGCTGCCAAATGCATTATACGGTAGCTGTAATTAAGAAACACTTCAGTAAGTTCTGTGGTCGTCCGAAGATGTCAAATACATCGACATACGTCAATATGCGTTGGAAATACTTACACATAGGTTCAAAGCACGTTACTCATAGGTTCAAAGCACGTATTCATAGTAAAAAATTGGTACGTAACATACTCGACGTTGTTCGACTTATGAGTAACTTACAAGTAATTGTCGACGGTGTCAACGATCGATAACGTGCCTACAACTTATGGCCAGCTATGCGGAACGTGCGCATACGCTGGCATACGTCTAAAAAATTTGAGCATGCTAAAATTTGTCGACGTGCCGTGTAACTACGACGTATGCCAGCGTGCTTCAGCGTGCTCTTAACGTATACAAAATTACCCATAACCGTACTGACGTGTGCCAGTGTATTCGGCAAAATTTTTCATACGTCAGCATATGCTGTAAAACGTCAAGTGTGACAGGGCTGACACTTCGATGTCTAGTGCGTTAGTGAATTTGATCGCGAGCGGCAAGCCTTTTAATAGGCTATCGACAACGTATCGTCGGCCGATCTGCTGCCGCGCTAATACATACGTTAGACTACGGTTGGCAGAGGTTGTGAACGGCCAACAACACACGTAAGCATGTTGGGTATATAGTATCTATATGTTACGAAACGTTCTGTGTACGTTACTAATACGTATCATACGTCCAACCATTATGAATACACGAAAACACTGAAAAGAACATCAATATTCCAGCGTACGCCGGCGTTTTACATACATTTGAAACGTTGCCATACCGCCTGGCTAAAACGTCAAGCTTGACGCGGCTTTAAGTTGAGAAATAGAGTGCATGAGAAGGGATGTGTGTAATTCCGTCGACTTTAAACCTTACAGAATCGAAAACTAAAACTCAAATGAGTCACAAAGAAAGAGAAAGCGAATTTCCGCTCTTTGGAGGTGCTATTTCGACAATAAGAAGATCAAACAATGATTTGTGAAATGAGTTGTTTGTTTCAGTTACAAATGTTTCGCGAAATTACTTTCCTTCCTCATTATGCTGTTTAATATTCCATGTTCTGTTATGAAAGGCAACTTTTGCAAGACTAAGTGGCGATTAATCATCTTTATTCAATGAACAAGACGCCATTGCCTTGTTGAAGAGATTCTGCAACAAATGTAACAGGGAAAACAGGTACAACATCGCCTGGATTAACATCAAACTTACTCTATCACACCCATGATGCACAATTACGACAAGCCAATGGGGTTTACAAATATCGAGAAAATTCCATGGTTTTATATTCCTGGTAAAAGTGAAGCCTCAAAAGCGAGGTCTGTAATCGATTACTAGCTTCACCTCAAAGACACAGGTAAACAAAACGATACAATTATTACTGACAATTTTGTTTGGAGGAAACGAGGGCCGCTCAATTAAATTGCGCAACATCATTTTAACAACTTCCTGCAAAGTCTCCGCGCTTCCTCTGCTCCAATTTTTCTCTAATCATGTGCTTGTGAAAGTCAACGTGTCCTCTGGCTTCTGAGAGCTTGCTCAATGCGGATGGTCGGCCTTTCACTCGCCCAGATTGATCGGGCTGCACACAATCTCTCTGTCAGGACTCGTACCCAAACGACCTACTCCGAGTTAAACTCTACTGGAATCTTATCACAAAACATGCTCTCTCTCAGACAGATTAATCCCATTCGTCTTCAATTACCCTAACCTCTTCCCAATAGAGTACACTGAGATCATGTGAGTCGTTTGCTCTGAAACACTGCCTCTCTTCCTGGGAAGGCAATCAGAACGAAGGTCAATCTCATGTGCATTCTAAAAAGTCTGTAACAATGTTCAACGCTGGATGAGCCAAGAAAACATCTGTCCATGCCTTAAGAATCTAACTTCAACCTTACCCCCCCTCCTCTTCCGTCTAAAACAGTGGCGACATTTTAAGTCTATCTCTCGAGTTTATCCCTTCCACCCCTTTCTCGACATGTTACCCACAGCCGACGTCGCTCGTGAGAATGCTGAATGCTCAATCTGGTGTTTCTTGCAAATTTCTGTGCTCCCAACCCCCAGCTCGGGTCATCCTATTTCGTCTCATGCTCCTGGACTCATTATTGTACCTTCGAAGAGAGAAAAGTTTATTCAACCTGATCTGATCTGCACGTGGACGGTACGGCATCAGCTCATGTGCCCAAAACACCTGCTCTGCTGCTTGCACATTACGCCCTCTCTGTCTGCACATCCCTCTCCGCTATTTTCACCCCTGTCATTTGTTTGGTCATCTCCATCTGCAAGGAAATCCACCAAACATCAACTGCATTATCTATACCAATGAGAAAACTCATCCCTTAACTGAACCAATCAGCTTACTGCCAATCATCACACAGGTCAAACGATCACACACTAGATTGATATGAAACCTGCCTTTCCAAAACAACAACAACAACACATCTGCTTTTCAACTTTCTCAATCCCTCTCAGATCACAATTGTTTCAGACCAGGTACTCACTTAAGATAATGCTGCTTTTGACACTCACCCAATAAGGGATGGAGGCCCTCATGGCAGACATGAATCAGACCATCGCGTTGATTCGAGACAACATTATACTATCTTTTTGATAACAGTCTCGGATATCCTGACCTACTCGACAAACCTCTTTAGATGGCATCAAGCGCTCACTCCACACATGGCTTTACGCGCTGCTCCTATCATATCCTGTGTTTACGAATTGGAATCCTTTCATATCCATTCTACTCTTCAAGTTTGGAGTGTTCCCATAGGCAGTGGTTGCTCGGCCCAGTCCTATTCCGATCATCATCAATGATCCTGACTACCCTTCCCTGACAAATCCTCTCTATACATTCTGATGAACTCATGTCCTGTGCCGGGACCTCCATCATCCTCAGACAGGAAGTTTCAGCATCTTCCGCTCCATAACAGGAGCTTGAAAAAAACAATCAAAGCTGGCAAACAACTTGGAATAGACGTCTTCAATCCTAACAAACCTCACACTCACAATCTGTCTCTCCAAAAGGACTGCTGCAATTCTCCAATCTAACTTTCATTGGTGATCGCTTTCTCTTGACTACTTTCCTTCAAGCTCCCTGGATTCAACTCAACCATATCTTCTCTGGGAAATACCAATTTCACAAATTGGCCTCCTTTTTTGGTGACTGGGCATTTCCTTCGTACAAAGCTCTTTCTTGAGGCATGTAGGCTGGAGACTTGGAAAAGACTATAACGAGTTTTGTGTGGCACATCAAAAGCACACTACTAGAAATAGATGATTCTTATATTAATCGAGTATGCTGAATTCCAAAAATGAACTTCAACAACCATTACAACCTCTGGGATTAAGATCATGGAATTAATAACTTTTGCAAGAATTATTCACTTAATCTAGACTAATGTCAGTGCATGAAGTGTGGGGTCCAGTACCACTCCAACAAGCTCCAGTGACAACTGGAAAAAAGTCCAGGATGCAATCACCCATAACTAACAGCACTCTCAGTACCAAGTATGTTCAGATATCAGATTGTCAGTTTTTTGTGCACCCCAGACGAGAGACTCAGAAATCCTTTCAGTATGACATCCCGGATCAACTGATGGAAGCTTTGCATAATCAACATGGGCTGCAAGCAACCTGCTTGAAACTCCTCGTTGCATTTATGAGACCCAAAGGCAACGGATAACGGTCAATTAATTTTATGGAACTATTTGGTGCATAGCCTGACTGCTCGGGTGCTGTGCTCAAAAAAATAGTGGCGAAATCGTGTTCAAGAATATTCTGAGGAAAGACCTGCCGGCCATGAGAGCAGCTCTACCCCGTCAGCATTATGCAGTCCTGCGAACCTCACCCTTCCATTTTCAGAGAGGGATGACAGTCCCACTTCCAGTCAGTTGGGATTGATGCCTATGTTCCAGACAAGCACAGAACTGTGAAATGTAAAGACATAGAGTTACAACATTTCACGGCTGAGAGTTCAGCTGGAGCCATGAACTCCCAGAGATGTATCCCATTAATAAAACGTCACTGCCAGTGGTTTCCCTACAAACGAATTGGATCACAGTTATTGTGGGAGGCAATATGAATGGAACACCCCAGACTATCCAACTCAAACGGAGGACCACATGGTACAGCCACTTACAATAACTGCCAGCGGCATTTCACTTCAGATTCTCTGTTCAAGACACACTCACCCTCCCGCTCTACGTTGTATACCAAAGGGAGGGCCTTTGAGGATTCGCAACTGTGAATGCCTCGTAATTAGGACAAGAACAACGGACACAGGTGATGCTCGACCCTCCTCACATAGATTCCTCGACATAGGCCGTCCTTTGTCCACCCTCCAGGCACATACAGTTTTACACCTCAACTATGATACATCTCTGCTCAAGGGTAATCCAGTGTCCTTGACAGAACAAATTCTGCTTGCCAACTGTGATGCGATAGGACTCCGACATCGCAAACATCAAGGATGGGTGGTCATGAAAGGCACCACAAACTATTGCAGGATTCCTCAACAGCACCCAACCCCCCCCCTCATGGTATCACTCAGCCCGTTTAGAAACTCCTCAGCGTAAGCCCTCTCATCGCATGAGCATGCCACATTCAGCTCAGACTGGGATGGTAACATCTCCCAGATGTAAGCTGCAACTTCAGAGTTGCCACACAGCCTATGGTGTACGAAGAACGGTGAGCACATCCAGGATCATCCTCAAGTGAACATCAAACCAAGCACATCCTAATCTCTCGTTTCCACACTACCACGTTGAATACCAAAGTCCAGCGATGAGCCTGTGGACGATGAAACATGAAGAGCACCACCCAAGTCCATGACTTCTTCAAAGCAAGAACTTAGTGCTAATTCCTGGTGACAGTTCCGACCCATCGGGAACACCACATGTGCAAACCATCTTTCAATTCATTCGATGCATTAAATCCCCCAAGTTGAGAAGTCTCACCTGGGCAACTGATCAACCATAGACGAGTGTGGCATAAGAAGCTGTTTTTCAAGCTGAGAATTACCACGCTGAGTTGGAGCATATCCAGACCCAGGAACAACACCCCAAGGGGGACGAACCTTGTCATGTATGCGTTGACCGTGTTAACTCATTACAATGAATCAGCTTATAGTAACTTACAAGTAATGTGTGTCGACGTGTGTCAACGATCGCATAACGTGCCTACAACTTATGGCCAGCTTATGCGGAACGCGTGCGTCATACGCTGGCATACGTCTAAAAAATTTGAGCATGCTTAAAATTTGTCGACGTGCTCGGTGTACTACGACGTATGCCAGCGTGCTTCAGCGTGCTCTTAACGTATACAAAACTTACCATCAACGTATTTGACGTGTGCCAGTGTATTCGGCAAATTTTTCATACGTCAGCATATGCTGGCTAAAACGTCAAGGTGTGACAGGGCTTGACATTCGATGTCTAGTGCGGTTATGATTTGTAATCGTCGAGCGGCAGCCTTTTAATAGGCTACGCCAACGTATCGTCGGCGATATGCTGCCGCGCTATGCATACGTTAGACTATCGTTGGGCATAGGTTGTGAACGCCAACAACACACTAAGCAGTTGGGTATAAGTATCTATATGTTATCGAAACGTTCTGTGTACGTTACTAATACGTTATGCATACGTCCAACTCATTATGAATACACGAAAACTGAAAAAAACATCAAAGTTCAGCGTTACGCCGGCGTTTTACATACATTTTGATACGTTGCCATACGCTGGCTAAAACGTCAAGGTGTGACAGCGGCTTAAGTTTGAGAAATATGAGTGCATGAGAGGGATGTTGTGTCAATTCGTCGACTTTACCTTTACAATTGAACGAAACTAAAAACTTAAATGAGTCACAAAGAAAAGAAAGCTGAATTCGCTCTTGGAGGTGTATTCGACAATAAGAAGATTCAACAATGATTTGTGAAATGAGTTTGTTTTGTTTCATGTTTACAAAGTTTCGCAAAATATACTTTCCTTCCTCATTTTGCTGTTTAATATTCCATGTTCTTGTTATGAAGGCAAACTTTTGGCAGAGACAAGTGCGCATGTAATCATCTTTTATTCAAATGAACAAGACGCATTGCCCTTGTTTGAAGAGATTCTGCAACAAAATGTAACAGGGAAAACATGGTTAGCAACATCTGCCTGGATTAAATCAAAGCTTTACTCTTCATCCAAGTATGCACATTTACTACAAGGCGCAATGGGGTTTGTACAAATATTCGGAGAAATTCCTGGATTTTATGAATTCCTGGTAAAAGTGAAGCCTCAAAAGCGATGGTCTGTAATCGATACTACTCACCTCAAAGACAGCAAGGTAAACAAAACGATACAATTATTTACTGAACAATTATTTTGTTTGGAGGGCAAACGAGGCCCTCTAATTAAATTGCGAAACCATTTTACTAACTTTCCTGCAAATGTCTCCTGCTCTTCCTCTGCTCCAATTGTTTCATCTAATCATGTGCTTGTGAAAGTCAACGTGTCTCTGGCTTTTCTTGGAGAGCTGCCTCAATGCTGGTGGGTCTGGCCTTTCACTCGGCCAGATTGATCGGGGCTGCAAGCAGCAATCTCTCTTCAGGACTGGTCTCCCAAACGACCTACTCCGATGTTAACTCTACCTGGGAATTCTTTCACAGAAACATGCTCTCTCTCATGTACAGATTAATCCCATTTCGTCTTCAATTATCCTAACCCTCTTCCCACATAGAGTACACTGAATCATGTAGTGAGTCGTTTGCTCTGAAACAACTTGCCTTCTCTTCCTGGAAGGCAAATCAGAACGAAGGTAATCTCATTGCATTCTAAAAAGTCTGTAACAAATGTGTTCACTCTGGGATGAGCCAGAAAACATCTGTCCATCCTTAAGAATTAACTTTCAACCTTACCCCCCCCCCCCTCCTTCTCCTCTAAAACATGGTGGCACATTTTTAAGTCTATCTCTCGAGTTTACTCCCCTTCCACCCCTTCCCTTTCTTGACATGTTACCACAGCCGACTTCGCTCGTGAGAATGCTGAATGCCTCAATTCTGTGTTTCTTTGCAAATTTTCTGTCCCCAACCCCTCAATCTCGGGATTCATCCTTCAATTTCGTCCTCTATTGCTCCTGGACTCTATATTTTGTACCTTCGAAGGAGGAAAAGGTTATTTCAACCCTCGAATCTGACTCTGCTACTGGACCGGACGGCATCAGCTCATGTGCCCAAAAGACCTGCTCTGCTGCTTGCACATCCCCTCTCTGCTGCACATCCCCTCTCTGCTATTTTCACCCTGTCATTTGCGTTTGGTCATCTTCCATCTGCAAGGAAATCCACCAACATCACTGCATATCATAAAATGAGAAAACTCATCCCTTAACTGCAGACCAATCAGCTTACATCCAATCATCAGCAAGGTCAAAGAATCCATCACTACAGTTGATATGAAATCCTGCCTTTTCTCCAACAACAACAACAACAACAACAATCCTGCCTTTTTTCACTCTTTTTTCCAATCCTCTCAGATCATCAATTTGTTTTCAGACCAGGTCACTCCACCTTAGAAATGCTGCTTTGACTCACCCAATAAGGGATGGAGGCCCTCAATGTCAGACATGAGATCAGAGCCATCGCTCTTGATTCGAGACATACATTATATCATCTTTTTGATACAGTCTGGGATATCCTACCTTACTCGACAAACTCTCTTTAGATGGCATCCAAGGCCCACTCCACACATGGCTTACTGGCTTGCTCCATTATCATATCCAATGTGTTGTACTGAATGGAATCCTTTCATATCCTCTACCTTTCAAGTTTGGAGTGTCCCAAGGCAGTGTTCTCGGCCCAGTCCTATTCCTGATCTTCATCAATGATCTCTATGACTCCCTGAAAAATCCTCTCTATACATTTGCTGATGACTATTTCCTCTGCCGTGACCTCCATCATCCTTCAGACAGGAAGTTTTCAGCATCTTCCCTCCATACAGAGCTTGAAAATAAAACATCAAAAGCTGGTCAAACACTTGGAATACGTCTTTCAATCCTAACAAATCTCACACTCACTATCTCTCTCCAAAAGGACTGCTGGCAATCCCTCCAATCTACTTTCATTGGTAGATCTGCTTTCTCTGATCTACTTTCCTTCAAACTCCTGGATTTCAATCTCAGACATGATCTTTCTTGGGAAAACCACATTTCAAAATTGGCCTCCCTTTTTTTTGGTGACTGGGCATTTTCCTTCGTACAAAGTCTTTCCTTGGAGGCCATAGGCTGGAGACTTGGAAACGACTATAAACTGATTTTGGTGGCACACAAAAGGGCACTACATAGAAATAGATGATTCTTATATAATCGAGTATGCTGAATCCAAAAATGAACTTCAACAAGCAATACACCTCTTGGGATTAAAGATGCATGGAATTAAATAACTTTTGCAAGAATTTATTCACTTAATCTAGACTAATGTCAGTGCATGAGTGTGGGGGCCAGTACACACTCCAGACAAGCTCCAGTGACAACTGGAAATAAGTCAGAGATGGCATCACCCAAACTAACAGCACTCTCAGTACCAGAGTATAGTTCAGATATCAGATTGATCAGTTTTGGTGGCACCCCACGGAGACTAAGAATCCTTCAGAGGACATCCCGATTCACTGATTGGAATGCTTTGCATATATCAACATGGGCTGCAAGCAGCCCCTGCTGAAACTCTCGTCTGCATTTAGTGAGGACCCAAAGGGCACGGATACGGTCAATTATTTTATTGAACTATTTGGTGCATAGCCTGACTGCTCTGGGTGCTGGTGCTCAAAAAAATGGTGGCGAATCGTGTCAAGAATTATCTGAGGAAAGACCTTGCCTGGCCATGAGAGCAGTCTCACCCCTCAGCAGTTATTGCAGTCCTGGCGATCACCCTTCCATTTTCAGAGAGGGATGACAGGCCCCTCTTCCAGTCAGTTGGGATGATGCCTATGTTCCAGACAGAGCACAGAACTGCATGTAAAGACATGAGTACAACATTTCCACTGGCCTTGAGAAGTTCAGCTTGGATGCCAGAAATCCCAGGAGATTTATCCCATTTAAACATTAAAACCGCAGCCTGTGTTTCCACAAACGAAGTTGGATCACAGTTGATTTGTGGGTGAGCAATATGAATGGAACACCCCAGACATCCAACTCAACAGCGGATGGACCAGCATGGTACAGCCACTT
This sequence comes from Eptatretus atami, assembly GCA_035128595.1. NCBI lineage: Eukaryota > Metazoa > Chordata > Myxini > Myxiniformes > Myxinidae > Eptatretus > Eptatretus atami. Next base: position 185,728,290 of record CM068953.1, on the reverse strand, counting down.
AAATAACTGGCCCAGCGGGCTTTCACTTCAGATTCCTCTGTCAAGAGCACACCACCCTCCGCTCTAACTGTTGTATACCAAGGGATGGGCTTTGAGGATTGCAACTGTGCAATGCCCCTGTAATTAGGACAAGAATCACGTGACACAGGTGATGCTCACCCCCTCAAATTCCTCGCACATAGGCCTCCTTGTCCACCCTCAGTGCACATACAGTTTTACACCTCAACTTACTGAACATCTCTGCTCAAGGTATCCAGTGTTCCTTGACAGACAAAATTCTCTTTGCCAACTGTGATGCCAAGACATCCACCGGCAACATCAAGGATGGTGGTCATGAAGGCAGCCACAAACTATTCAGGATTCCTCACAGCACCCAACCCCCCCCCCTCAAGTACTCACTCAGCCCGTTTAGAAACTCCTCAGCTACCCTCTCATCCATGAGCATGCCAACATTCAGCTTCAGCTGGGATGGTACCATTCTCCCAGATTTAAGCTGCAACTTCAGAGTTGCCACCACAAGCCTATGGTTGGTACTGAGGAACTGAGCACTCCAGGATCATCCCTCAGTGAACATCAACAAGCACATCCTTAATCTTCTTTTCCACACTACCAGCGTTGGAATACCAAGTCCAGCGATGAGCCTGTGGACGATGAAACCATGAAGCAGCCACCCCAAGTCCATGACTTCTTGCAAAGTCAAGGAACTTAGTGCTATTCTGGTTGACAGTTCCAGACCCATGGGGAACACCACATGTTGCATAACCATCTTTTTCAATTCATGTCGATGCATTGAAATCCCCCAAGTTGAGAAGAGTGTCTCACCTGGGGCACTGATCAACCATAGACGAGTGTGGCAAAGAATGTGTTTTTCATGCTGAGATTACTCACCTGAGTTGGAGCATATCCAGACACCAGGGAAACAACACCCAAGGGGTGACGAATCCTTAGTCTCATGATATGTTCGTTGACCGGTGTTACCTCATTTATCAATGGAATCAGCTTATTGGACACAGCGACAGCAACTGCTTGGGCATGGTAACCATCAGAGTGACCAGACCAATAGTAGGTGTTACCACCTACCATGATCTCTCCACTATCCGGTCTCTGAACCTCAGAAAGTGCTGCAATATGGATGTTCAAACGCTGAAGCTCAGATGATTACAGACAGGTGATCATCATCTTTTCGGGATAGGACATTCCAGGTACCCATCAGAAAGGACTGCCTCAGGTTACCCCAAGACCGCTGTCTGGTGGTCGTCACCTCATCACCACCCTGGCACACACTACCACAATCTGACCCATGAAGGTTACCCTGTGGTTTTCCTCTGATCATCAAAGACTGGGGGTCCTGAAGGCTTTGCCCCAATCCTGTCATCCCGAGAGCTGCTCTGAAGAGGGCAGCTGCACAAGATGTACTCCCACGGAGTTTGTTCTCAATTTTCTTTTCAATTTCAAATTTTTGTGTTTTGCGTTGTGAAGGGGTTTACCTTGGCTGTAATGCAAATCCTGCCACCAACCTCCTCAAAAAAAGTAACACAACTGCAGGAGGACGTCCACAGACACAGTTGGGCATGAGATATGGATAGCTGTTGGCTCACAAGGAGCCCCCCCCCCTGCCCTTTGCAGGTTTTGCTTGTAATCCTCTTGGGTGTCCATATCATACACCCTCCTCACCAGGAAACCTGGTGGTGAAGAGGGTTTAGTCACCGATAACCCGACCATGAAACAGGTTTCTTACAGGTTTACATGGTACCTCTAGCAAGTCATAGATCTAATCTGGCCTGACCTAACAATAATTCAGAGAACCACACGTGTGGACGAGGAAGTTGAAAAAAAATTTGGGACCATTTCATTTTTATCCTTATGAATATTAGGTGAGATTAAGTAAAGGAAAAGTTTGAAGAAAAAAATTGTGAAGATGTATTGTGAATGTTGATTGGCTAAAGTATAAGGAAGTTGGTGGATCGGAAAAAGTATAGTAAGAGGAAGGGGGGGAAGAGAAATCGCGTGGTTCCGGGAGGTGTAAGATGAGAAGGGAAATGATGTAGATATATTTATATATACTAGTACGGGCGCGTAGGGGCGTAAACGACGACTGGATTGGGGCATTATTTCAATTAGATTGGACCAACCGTATCATAAATGGCCATAAACTTGGGAAACACCTGGGAAACATACTCAGGTCCCCAGCGTCAATTGCGACATCATATCAAACGAAGAAGAATTTTGACGCCCCCTCTCTCTCGCCCCCCCTCGCTCCCCCTAGTCTCGCCTCCTCTCTCCCCTCCTCTCTCGCCCCCACTCTCACCCCCCTCTCTCGCCCCACTCTCACCCCCCTCTCTCGCCCCTCCTCTCTCCCCCTCTCTTGAATTGTGATGCCTCTCTCTCTCAGCCCCTCTCTCCCCCCTCTCTCTCCATCCCCTCTCTCGCCCCCCTCTCTCACTCCGCTCCTCCCCTCTCTCACCCTCCTCCCCCTCTCTCACCCCATCTCACCCCTCCTCTCTCCCCTCTATCTCGCCCCTCTATCTCGCCCTTCTCTCTCGCCTCTTCTCTCCGCCCCCACTCCCCCCCCTCTCACCAACCTCTCTACACCCCTCTCCCGTCCCCTCTCTTCGCCCCTTCTTCTCGTCCCCATCCCACCCTCCTCTCTCCCCCCTCTTTGCCCTCTCTCCCTAGTCTCGCCCTTCCTCTCTCCCCCCTCCTCTGTCCCCCCTCCTCTCTCGCTCCCCTCTCGCCCCCCCTCTCACCCCCTCTTCCCCTCCTCTCTTACTTCCTCTCACCCCCTCTCTCCCTCCCTCTCTCGCCCCCTTCCCCCTCCCTCTGTCCGCTCCTCTCTCCTCTTCTCTCGCCCCCTCTCACCCCTCTCTCGCCTTCTTCTCTCCCCCCCTCTCTTGCCCTTCTCTCTCCCCCTCCTCTCTCCCTTCTCTTCCCCCTCTCACCCCCCTCTCGCCTTATCTCTCCCTCCTCTGTCCCCCTCCTCTCTCCCTCCCCTCTCTTACCCCCCTCCTCACCCCCCCTCTCTCGCCCTTCTCTCTCCCCCTCCTCTCTCCCTTCTCTTGCCCCCCCTCACCCCTCTCTCTCGCCTTCTCTCTCGCCCCTCTCTCCCCCTCCTCTCTCCCCCCTCCTCTCTCGTCCCTCTCTCTGTAAATGTATTCACAAATGTCTACCAAGCACAACGATTAATTCCAACCTTGGGAAAAAACAGTTTCAAACCCTTGGAAACAGCTGTTTCCTGGGAAAATTCAAACCTTGGGATTAATTAATAATTTGAATAATTATAATCAAACCTTGGGAGTTTGGCACATACCCAGAGAAGGCACATACCCAGGTCCCCAGTGTCGATTTTGACGTCATACCAAACGAAGAAGAAGAATTGTGACGTCAATCCTTCAAAAAAAATAATTAATTAATTAAATAAACATTAATTGTGACGTCATTCGTGACGTCATAGCACCGTGTCCTGTCATTGGTTCACAGATACATGGCCGTAACTTGGGAACGCTCGTCTGATCTGATATCAACCTCGAAAAGGCCATCCGCGGGGCCCCGGCAATATTCCTGGCAAGTTTCAATCCGATCGGACCGGTGGTCGTCCGGTTATTAATAATTTGGGAAAAAATTGGCATGATAAGGTGAGAAGGTGGAACGACATCTTCAGCTGCCATATATACACCTTTTCAACACTGAAAAAGCAGTAAAATGGCCGTAACTTGGGAACCGCTCATCCGATCGATATCAAACCTCGAAAAGGCACATCCGTGGGTCCCCGGCAATATTCCTGGCAAGTTTCAATGAGATCGGACCGGCGGTCGTCGAGCAACGGCGGTCGCAGACGACAAACAGACAGACAAACAGACAGACACACCCACAGAGATTGCTGGAATTATATATATATATATATATATATATATATATATATATATATATATATATATATATATATAGTAATAATTATATAAATATTTTAACATTGGGGAAGATCATGAAGGTGTATGGTGAATGTGGATCTGCAAAAGTTGAAGGAAGATGGTGGATCAGCAAAAGTGAAGGAGGAAGAAGAGGAAGTAGGGAAGTCACGTGGTTACGCAGGTGATATTGTGATATTGGATGATATATTAGGTGATATTGGAAAATATTTCAATTTTTCTTTGTTTAAAAATTTTTTTTTTTAGACATTGTCATCTATTCATGTATGAGATCAACCGGAAGGGCGTTCATCGTGAGGCGGGAACATTGCGGCACGATGAAACTGGGCTCATGAATGGTTCTGAGGTTTCTGTGTGTGGA
>CM068953.1:185704859-185717094 GCA_035128595.1 Eptatretus atami | reverse complement strand
GCAAAAGTCTCGTGCAACTTCTCTTGTGGTACCGGAACCAAACAATTTATTCGTTGTTTTTAAAAGTACCATGCACATTCACAAGCCCCATATATGTCCTTCAGATCGGTGTTCAGAAGAACCCAAACAATCAATGTGCATAAGCTTTGTAAATTTTCACATTACAAAGATGTCTTTTGTGGAAGAGTTGTTTCGCTTGACTTGGTAATGATGAACAGCATCATCTTTCCAATATTTTTTTCTTTATATTTACAACGTCAAGGCTCAAATAAGAGCTAACACACATGACGTTTAACAAGAGGATAACACACACGCACAGAACGTGTGCGTGTTTTCCATTTTCATTTTATTTGGATACCTTGTAGGCCTCGTATGAGAGCTAACACACAAAACACATCATGGGGCATGAGATGGCCACCCGAATTCCATGACTTATTGCAAAGTGAAGGAACTTAGTGCTATTCAGGTCACAGTTCCAGACCCATGGGGACCAACACACATCTCATAACCATCCCTATCAGTTCCAGTCGATGCATTGAAATCCCCCAAGATTAGAAGAGTATCTGGACTGGGGCAATGATCAACCACAGACTCAAGCATGGTATAGAATGCGTCCTTTATGGTGAGATCACTCGCCTCAGTCGGAGCATAAACAGAGACCAGGGAAATGACACCCAAGGAGTGATGAATCCTTAATCTCATAATGCGCTCGTTGACCGGTGTTACCTCAATTATCATTGGAGTCAGCTTATTGGACACAGCGACAGCAACTCCTTGGGGTTGTTAACTATCAGAGCGACCAGACCAATAGTACGTGTAACCACCCGCCATGATCTTGCCGCAATCCGGTCTCTGAACCTCAGAGAGTGCTGCAATACCGATGTCCAAACGCTTGAGCTCAGATGATAACAGAGACAGTTGATCATCCTCTCTTAGGGATAGGACATTCCAGGCACCCACCTGAAGGGACCGCCTCAGGTTAACCCAAGGATACCGCCGTCTGGTGGACAACACCTCAGCACCTCTTCAACACACTCTCCCACAATCTGACCCGGGATTGTTTCACCGTGGTTTCCCTCCTGTCATTAAGGATTGGGGGTCCCGAAGGGTTTGCCCCAATCCAGCCATCCGGTGAGCTGCCCTGCAAAGGGAAGCTGCACAGGAGGTACTGCCACGGAGTGGGTTTTCAGATTTTTTGATGCTTCGAGAATGTTTTGTGGAAAAAATGGTTTTACGGTGGCTGGAGTGCAAATCCTGCCACCAACCTCCTAATAAGAAGTAACCCAACTGCAGGAGGACGTCTGCAGATACAGTTGGGCACTAGATATCGATGGCTGTTGGCTCACAACGAGCTCCTCCGCCCTTTGACAGGTTTTCTTTTTAATCCTGCTGGGTGTCCATATCCAAACACCCTCCTCACCAGGAAACCTGTTGGGGGAGACAGTTTAGTTGCCGACAACCCGCCCATGGAACAGGTTAGTGCAGGTTTACATGATACCTTCAGCAAGTCACAGATCTGATCTGGCCTGACTGACTCATATTATCGATACCTATGAATCGCTGGATACATTGCAATGCTTATAAATGCCGGGAGACGCCAGTGATCATGGCTTTATTTCATTTGTGCTTATGCCAATACCACACGAATCTCAAAATCAGCGAAATTACAAAATTTCAGATTCGGAATTGAACTTAGCAGCAGTTCCAACTGCTAAAAAATAGTGTTAATTTATCCAATTTGGACACTGGTTGGGAGTTTCTGGGTGCATGGGTGTATTAAAGGCAATTGTTAATCACTTGCCAAGCCAGGCATTCCATTGAAGTGCTTTATTGCTTAAACCATTTATCGAGCTAGACAGTACAGTTCGTGTTCTGATTGGGATGTACAGTCTACAGTTACTACAAGTTAAAGGTACGTTTACAGCACACACGGACCTGGTACATATGTGTAGATTTGGATCTGTATCGACTCTCCGTCGGTGTGTGGTCTGTTCGGCGTGCCATGATGGTACAGTTTCATCCCGTATATTCTGGAAGTTCGATCAGGTTTTTCTTTGTCCTCACACCTGTTTCTAAAGCAGTTGGTTATTGGATTTGCTTTACAATGGTTATATGTTTCCCTTTGTGAGTTTCATCGCAAAATATATTTGATTATGCCTGATTTCCAAGCCGTTTGCAGTGTTTACATGTTTTCTAGATTTCCGAGACATTTTTTTTTTCCACCCATCACACGCAGCTTTTTTAAAAGAAAAATGTTTGTGAACATTTTCTTAAAACGTTGATATGAATGTAACGTTGTTTTTCGGTGAAATCTACTCAAGGTTTCTGGGTTGTATGCAGACCATACTGCAATCAGTAATCAAACTGACTCTATCCTGCCGATTCCCGAAAAATTGCCGATATCGGCCAAGCGTGTGTGTGTGTGTGTGTGTGTGTGTGTGTGTGTGTGTGGGGTCTCCACATGCGGTGGGTGGGTATTCGGACCTGAAACAGATACCGATATTAGAACAATTGCACACACATTTTGCAAAATCACCAGAGAACTGGAAGAGAAATCTTTTTCAGGTTCCACAGTCAGTGTGCAGCGAGCCGTGTGTCACCGGAACACGGAAGGTTGCACGTAAAGGGGAACCGTTCTGCTGCTTTGACTGCATCCCATGCACGAGTCGAGAATATTCCAATGGAACAGGTTTGTTTTTAATAAATGCTTTTCATTTAAAATCGAGGAGAAAGTGAAATTTTTATATTCAGTCACTGATAACATAATTGTCAGCTCATTTTTTAAAGCAGGCTCATGCACCTCTTTTGAAATTTATTGGACTGGGTTGTGTTTGCAGGGTATAAATCCACATTGTGGGGTTGATTGTCAAACTAGCACTCTTGCAGTGGATGTTTGTTCTTAGACAGAGATGCAGGACAACTATCATAACCTCGACAAGGTATCACCACGGTTATAAAGTAGCTTATACCTGTTTTTTTGAAATCTCTTTTTAATAACTTTTGAAATCTCCCTGTCAGGGTTCTTCCCAACTTCTTTCTTCTTTGTTCCTTTCACAATTCTTTCTACTTTTTCACATTTTGCTTTGTTCATTCTAATTCTTCCCTTTTAATTTATTTGATCTCTTTGACTTTATTTATCTTTCTTTATCTATTTGTCGAGGGAGAAGTGAATCCTTGCAGAATATTTTTGTGTAAGCTCACTTAGTTGTGCCTGGACGGGTTTTGGGGGTAGTGGATTAGCAGCGGAAACCCTGAATTGTATGCAGGTTACTCCTGATGACTCTATCTTTGTTTTTTTACTTAGATGATTCCTCTGATGATTCAAATGCAGCATTTGGTATTCCGTTTTATTTCACTGATATTGTTGTTTTTTTTTTGCCACAAAATGAAATTGTTTCCCGAATGGAGTTTTTTTATCCCTTGATGACATCCACATGCTGGTTCAGTCAACCTTAATATATCAGCAGATGTATTATTTAGGAGGGATTTAGCTAGTCTCAGCTTGTGGAGGATAATGTGACTGAGCAGGAGGATGGAGCGACAGATTTTGGAGAAGTTTGTAAAAAATTTTGTTTCTTTTCTTCCGGAGTGATGATCGTGGAAGAGTGAGTACGAACAATGAATGGATCAGAATGCAACAGGACAAAAGTAACAGGGGGGAGAAGAGAGAGAGAGAGAGACAGAGAGAGCGAGAGAGAGAGGAGAGAGAGAGAGAGAGAGAGAGAGAGAGAGAGAGAGAGAAGGGGGGGGGCACAGAGAGTTGAGGCAGACTTAGTTAAACAATGTGTCTGGGAAGCAATGGGGTGCAGGAGAGGATGCATGGGGTGGACAATGAGGATACAGAAGGAAACTCTCAGGAGAGAAAACTGGAAATTTTGGAGGCCACATTGGATTGGGTGAATAGGGGGGAGGGGTTTTATCGAGGATAGAAAATATCATGGCTTTGGAGTGGGGATGATCTGAGATGATGGTGAACAACTGTATTGAAGACCTGGACGGTGTGGAAGTAATTTCAGTTATAGGAAAATATAATTCAAATACAAGCTGTTTATTGAATAAAACAAGACACTCTTGTGCACAAGTGGAAGGCTTCATCTCTCAACAATATTGCGAGCCAAAGACTTAAAAACCACATAGGATATTGAGTATATGTCCAGTTTTTTCATGCAGATGGAACTTTGTGGACTTCAAATTTGCTACATAAAGGGGTTTTGGTTTGTTTTTGGAGTTTCTTTACGGCCTCGGGAAGGGGTAAATAGAGATAGGAGAGAGAGTCATTGTTTTGCCCTGCTGATTAAGATGGTCAACAAACAGATAAGGTTTTACAAGGTTGTTTACAACTAAAGTAAAGATAATGTGTGTATTCTGCTTCTTACTAACCTTCTCAGCATGTATACTTAGCTTTCTCAGCATGTATGTTTATTAAATTATTTCTCAAAATGAACTAAACTAAGTTAATTTGCATTTTACATGATTATAAATTTGATTTTAATAATTCAGTTTCCACAGTTCCCCCTTTGTTCATACAGAACAACCTAGGGTTTGTTCAGTAAGAACAAACCGACTTAAAATCTAAATTTTTCGTTTGGCAAGCAGCAGGCTCATTTCCACCGTGTCACCGAGACTTGCGCTCTGTGGTGGGTTAACACCCTGGCTGGTGGATGCAACCCCGGGGGCCACCACCTCCCCATTCCCACAGAGTTGGAGCGCCCAGGCGATTTTTGAAGAAAATAACCCAGTGCACACCGAACATATACATCCAATAGGCAATTGCCTTTTTCAATGAAACTAATCAGATTTAATTTGGGCAAGCCGTTCAAATTCTTTGTCCCCTGAAGTTTTAAAGATATCTCTATTATTGTACATCTCTTCATTACAATCATCCATCTGATTTTGGTTCTTTAGCAATAATTATTATTGAATTCTTTAAAAAGGGTTTTGTCAATCCTAAAGGCACAAGTATCTGTACTTTCATATTTTCCAAAAGATACCACCGTCATGGTGTGTCGACTCAATTTTCTACTAGGTTCTTCTTTTTCTTCTGGGTTTTCTGGATCTTCTGGATCTTCAAGATCTCCATAGATGCTCAGAGATGGTTGGTTCAGGGAAACTTAATGCGGTAACATCGTTGTTACTGTGGCAAATTTTATCACACACACACACCGATCATTACTTTTATGCACATTATGATGACAACAATAACAATGAATATCATAAGTCCGACGAAGAATATGTTGAGGATCCATGCTCCCCATCCACCAAACATCTTTTCCATCCATGATCCGAAGTTCTATCCCTTATGATAATCACGATATTTGGCGCCATCCGCTTTAATCTTCCCCGTCAGATCGTCAATTTCTGCTGAGTTATCAGGGATATAAGTACAACATTTTGACCCTATTACTGCACATGTGCCTCCCTGTGCAGCCAATAGGACATCATGGTCGATACGATTCTGCAAAGCTACTGTCCGTATGGTAAACATTTCAGCATTTACTTTGGTAAAACCCTCAGCAGGTTCATTTGCAAGTTTCTCTAAAGAGGCTATCAAATTAAGTGGCTTTACCACCGCCATAAAATGGAAAGGCTCTTATGAAAAATCGTTCAGTTTCTGAAATAGATCTCTTTTGTTTATTCTGTGACATGAAAGGTGATTGGTCAAGAATACGAATTTGGGGTATTACATATCCTAAATAACAAGATCCTGTCCAACCGGTTCGTAAGCGGGAATATGCCCTACGCCCACATACAAAATATGTGTCGTTTAATGGTGCCTGGGGTTTCAGGAGATTTTTCATTCGTATCTTTATATTTATCCTTGGCCCAGTAATTCGTCCCCCAATGGTTACCTTTTCTTCCCCATCTTTGACATAGTGTTGGCATGTCGAGCTAACCAAGTAAGGTCCATTTCCTTTTTTACTTACGAGGCAAACTATACCTTCCTCTCTACTTATCACCTCAAAATGTGGTGGGTATTTCTCCAATCCTTCCCCCTTAGATAGTGAGGCAAAATCTGTCCTATATCAGGGAGTGTCATCATCCTTTTCCCGTGTATATACGAAGTCACATTTCACCTGATGCTTAACCCAGGCTAGGTCGGGATTCAAACCCAGGCGAGGCAGCTTAGACTGAGCATGCATACCTCTCGTTTATCCCATTGTGATGTGCTGGTGATTCATTGCTTTGTGATAAGTGAAACCATTTTTTACTTTTTGTAATAATATAATTTTATTTTGCCTTCCGAACTCCGGTATCAAACTGCAGTATCGCCATCAATCCGAGAGACGGATCACACATTGTTGAATCAACCTGGCTGTGAAACACTGGGATGAGAGTTCATAGCTGGGTTGGGATTCAAACCCAGGCTAGACAGCTTAAAGTGAGTGTGCGTACATCTCAGCTATCCTGCCGTAATGTGGCATTTCATTACTTCATAACAACTGAAAACATTTTTTACTCATTGAAATCATATCGTTTATTTTGCCCTCATACCTCCGGTATTGAAATGCTGTATCGCTATTGAAGCTTGAAGAGCACATGCCAAGTGACATCACCAATCAGTCTACAAAACAGTTGAAGAAACATTTAATAATGAAATGTCTAATTTTCATACATATTTATCAATGCCGAAGTGAGGCATCATATGACAGAAGAAGATTGTATAAAAAGGGAAAATGTGGTGTGAAATAAAATTTCAAATTTTCAACGAGCCAGCCATTGCTTGCTTCGCCTTAACCACCGCCCCCCCCCCGCCCATCCACTTTCTCAAAAATCCTCTGGAAGAAGTCCTTTCTTTCAAGCTTCTGGGTCTCACTATCTGCCATGAACTTTCCTGGGAGAGCCACATTTCAAACCTGGCCTCCAAAGTCAGTCGCCGACGAGGAATCCTCCGTCGTGCAAAGTCCTTCCTCAGCCCACCTGAGCTCCTGACCACTTACAAAGCTTTCGTCCATTGGCTGATGGAGTACTGCTCTCCCTCTGGGCTGGAGCTCCTGCCTCCCACCTTTCTCAGCTTCACGCTGTGGAAACCAAGGCATTCAGATCATTGGCATCTCCCGCGATGAGGCTGAGTCTTTGGGCCTCTCACTCTCTCAACGCAGGCTGGTCGGTGGTCTTTATGTCTTCTACCGTCTCCTCTCCAGCCTCGCCCACCCCTGCTGTCTCTGCGATTTGTCCCCACCACATTTCCGCATGGCGCTCAAGGTCCGCCAACAACCCCTTCTGGTAAAACTACCAAAATCTCAAATCACTGCTCACCTTCACTCTTTCATTCCTCTTTTTTCCCGCCTTTGGAATAAACTCCCTCACTATTCATTCCCATTCTTCCCTCCAGGCCTTCAAACATGTTCACCACCACCTCTTATCATCCCCCATCCAATCCTCGATCTTTTCCTCCCCGATAATCCACTCAAGCCCACCTCCTTCAAATTCCCTGCTTTCCTTCCTGAAAGTCCCGTAATGTCCATATTGTATTCCCCATGTTCCGCTGCCCCATTCCTCTCTTCCACAGATCTCCTAATGTCTGTACCCCCACTGTTTTGTCCTTCCCACTCCCGCCCCTCTTGTCTCATGCCCCCCTTGCGGTGTGTTGTGTGTTAGCTCTCAAACGAGCCTCGACAAGGTATACAAAACAAACAAAAAAACAACAATATGCGGCCAATGCAGGCAAGTCGATTGATGGAAATTGTTCAGTGATAGTTGAATATTGTTGAGTGCTCACCAAGTGGCTTAAGCACTCAAGGAAGCACTCCAATGAAGCGTTAGATGAGAAATGTCTGGCTTGTCAAGCGATTGGCAATCACAGATATGTCACATTAAACACCTCCGGAGACGCCCAAGCATGTCCGAATGTGACAATGAACACTTTGTTTTTAGCAGTCGTAACTGCTGCTAAGTTCAATTCTGGTGCTTAAAATTTGTCATTCGGCTTCTTTGAAGAATTTCTCGAGGTTATGGCATGTGTGAAATGAAATGAAGACACAAACATTGGCGTCTCTGGGCGTTTATAAGCATTGCAAGGTATCCAGCGATTCGGAGGTATGAATGAACAGGCATTCGATGATATGAGTGAGATGATATCAATCGATGATAAAACAAAAACACTTTATCATAAAAATATTGTTGCGGTCTGTATCAAGTCAAGGTTATTGTTGAACGGGTCAAAAAATATTGCAAATTAAGACCCCATCGACTCTCGAGGATAGCGAGAAGGTGCCTAAGGGTAAAATTAAATGATAAGGAAAAAATTAAATATCGCCATTAATTATCTTCAAAAGGGTGTATTAATTAATCGAAACACAATTTTGATTCCGCACTCCCTTGGAGTTCCCTTTGTATGTATGCAAAGTTTCAGGCTGCTCGGTTTCATGGTTTTGGAGTTACGGAGGAGACACACACACACACAACACACACACACACACACCAACACACACACACACACATATATTAGTGCAGTTAAAGAAAATTCGATTTACAAAAAAGAATATACGAAAACTGTTGGCAATATAAATTATCATTCAGTTGAAAATGCTGTCTGATTAGTTTTTGTAAACTGCACTTAAAGGTTGTTCAGGTAAAATCGAAAAGTTTAATCAGAATTTGTTTTCATTTTCTTGAAAGATGCTTCATGGTGTCAGTGTGAAAAAAAACTAGAACAAGCTCGGTAAATGCATATCCGAGAAATGCTTGAGGATGTGTTCGAAACCGTTTTTTTTTTCTTACAACTAAAATGGCCGCCAGTCTACCAGTTGGTTATCTTTGATTGAATCGCAAAACAAAAGGATGTGCATATGTGTACCATCATGTGTTTTCTTTTTGCAAAGTACGAATAAAATTGGTCGATACATGTCCGTGACATGATTGCTGATGCATGCACGCATGCACATATTCATGCACGGACACAAAAATTGAGACCAAATCCATAAGCCCCCATTTCGGACAAGTCCAAAGGGGGTTAACAAACTGAATAGTAAATATGCAATATCGTCTCTGTTTATATCTTGAAATGTTTCATTACTGATGCATAGTCTGCTGGAAATGTTCCAGCCCTACAGAGGGAGTGGACCAGTAATTCTGGGAATCTTCACTCAGACAGTAATTAATGCAGGAAATGGTCTCCTTGAAAAGGAAGTAGCAGCAGAAATAGAAGTTAGCTTTGATCGAGAATTAGATACCTCAAAGCAATGGAGATGGAGGGAACATGGACATTGGCAGGATGAGTACATAGATTGGGTATGGATGGGAGACAGCATGTACCTACAGTAATTGTTATGACTGTGTGAGGGTTTTGGCAAAAGGTTAATGAACTGTCATTGTTTCATCATTCATCACCTGATATCCCTCTTCACCTTGCACACCACTCCCCTGAAATATTATATAAACGAGAGAGTTCATTGAACAACTTAACACACACAGTATTGAGAAAAATATGATATGGGAAGTTATAGGAGCAGCAAATTTGATTTGTTGAGATGATGTAAGATGCCTTAAAATCTTGTCCAAGTTCTGCTGAATGGAAGGTTTTTGAAAGTGCAAAGAAAGCAATTTGTCTTCTGCACTGGTAAAGTCTATAATTCAATTGAAATTAAATTAAAAAAAATGAAATTTGTAGGAAAAATACTTTTTTCAGAAGACGACAGCCATTGATCCAGTGTTTTTGACAACACCTTGATTAACACATTACATTAGTTATTTGTGCCTGTTGTTTTTGTCCTTCATGACGTTTTAAAAACAGTAAATTTACAGTTTGGAATGATTTTCAATTTTACTTGATGGCGACGCAGTCATGCAGACAAAGTAAAAAAAATTACCAGACTCCTCTCTGCACATTTACCATCACAATGAGAATCTGTACAATTTACCAAATTCAGTGACAAAGAATTGCTAAACTGCAGGTTTGTGGGTGAAATGGTCTCCTCCTGTGTTGACATTCCTTGTATATCTATTTATATTGTTGTACATTCTTGCTACATGTATTTAAGATTGAAATTATATAAACCCCAGAATTCCTGTCCCCATCCCTCTTCAGAAACTATCACTTAATGTCCATTTAGACCCTTTTCCATCTCTTCCTTTAACTCTGATACGTTTTCAACATTCTTCAATATTCTCTAAATCTTCACGATGATTTCATCTTTCCTTGGTTTGAAAATATTCATTTTGAAAAATTTTCTCCCTCAGTTGTGATTGTGGGATCGTTAGCAGTGCTTAACTTTCTTGTTTCGTTTGAATATATTCCCCAGAGTGCTTCCGATGTTCCACTTACTATTGGTCCAATGAAGATAAAAATGGCTGCGTGCCCATGCCTGAAGATTTCCTTGCGTTCACGAACCCTGCAGCCTTGGTTATTGTGAGCTTCACTTCACTGGGCATTGTGATTATAGTGATTGTGGGAATTATCCTGTTTCATGGTAGAGATTCACCTGTGATGAAGGAAACTGATGGACGTGTTGTTATGCTTTTCCTCTTCGCTCTCACGCTCTCTCTTTTGAGCTCTTTGATATCCATTGGAGCTCCATTTGATAAGAAATGCCGGATACGTGATCCACTGGTTTGTGTGTGTCTCACATTTCCTATTTCGTGTGTATTGATCAAGGCGTGGAAATTTCAAACACCTTCAGGTGAGCAATTTACTTATTTCATTGGATTTGTTCAATAATAAATTTGCAAAATGTTTCAAGCTGTTATAAAAATGTACTTCTAAAGCGATCAGTGTATAGCAGTTATCTATTGGAACGTGATATTACCTGAAGTATTTCTTGACTTTAGTCAGGAAACACACTTCATGGTGTCATGCAGAAAATGGTATCCATAATCTTTATTCGTGTATTTGCGTTCCATACATCCATTAGATTATTTCACAAGCTCAGCATCAAAGGATATTACAATGAGCATGAGCAGTTACTTTTCACAGGAAGCAACACGTTTCCCTCCAAGTATGGGAGTTCGTCAGTTCAATCCCAGGCTGTCATCCCAAAAACTTTAAAAATTCAACGTGCTGATTTCTTGCTTGATGTTCAGCAGTTAATAAGTTAAAATTTCGGACAATCCCCTTAGGTTGACATCAATGGAGAGGAGGAAATTCCTCTTTGGAAATGCTCTGATGAATGTGGTGAGAAAAGCGGTGCCATTGTGGTGTCGTTACACGTCCCGCAAGTACCAGGGAAGTTATGCCACTTCCCCTAAGCTCAGTGGCTGTGCTTGTCTCGTCTAACATTCTTGTGTTCTGCTATATATGTTTGTGTGTGTGTGTGTGTATGTGTATGTGTGTGTGTATGTGTGTATGTGTGTCATGGAGTGGTCATGCTGAGCATCTCCCAGAGATAGACCTCCTGATGGAGTACTGAAGATATTATTCGGGGAGAGTTGTTTCCAAAACCCAAGCTCATTGCAAATGCTGCAGAGAATGTAATAGCAGACAATGGAACAGCAGGTGGGAACTCATTCATGAATTCAGCATTCATTCCTTCGACCTCATGTTCACTCTGTGAGATTTGAGTATAATTTTGTGTTCATGAACAACTGTGGAATTTACTGTGAATCCACTTTCCATCTTTCCATCTTTCCATCTCTCCATCCCATCCATCCCTTCCTTCCTCCATTCCTTCCCTTTATCCATCTCTTCCCCACATCTCTTTGTTTGTCCTCATTCCCCACACCTCCTTCCTCTCCTTGCTCCCTCTCTCACCCCACACAGTATTTTTCGCCACTCAGCTTCAGCCACTCAGCATCTCTCAGCCTCAGCATCTCAAAATAGTCAGCCACTCAGCATGACCACTCTTCTAACTTTCATGAAGTGATAAACAATGGGAGGTTGTGATAGGTCCACATCGGTGGTTGTGTTTTGGTTTGGAATTCTTTATGTTGTGCTCTGGTGTTTGTGTTGCGTTTTGAGCCTGGAGTATCGGAGAGTGTACGGGTTGGGTGGATGGGCACTTTTTTGCCAGTCGGTGCTGCTGCTGGGTTCAATTCCTTGGTTGGAATGTTGGATTTTGGCTCGGGTTGAGAGATACTGGGACTTTTCACATTTTAGTTGTAAAACGTGTGCTGAAATTTAAAAAAGGCAAGAACACTAGCATCCTTGGACGTTTATGAGCATTTCAGCTAAAAATTGATAGGCTCTAGAATCTCTTGGCCTGAGCTGGGTTTCAAGGTTTGGACCACAGGGTTGGGCTTGACGACTGGTCCGGCTGCTGGAAGAAAGTTCGTTTGTCCGGATTGTGTGTTCTTTGGCACT
>CM068953.1:185694712-185704834 GCA_035128595.1 Eptatretus atami | reverse complement strand
AACAGGTGTCTCCGGCTGGTGTTTTGTGTTACCCCTTCGGAGCATTCCAGTCCAGAGGGGGCACTCAGGTTTGCAGTCATAGATTGAGTTCACAATACCTCAAGGGAACCCAATGTTATCATCTCTTTAAAAATGGTACGTGCTTTTTGAAAGTGATGGGTGGTTTGTATCCTGTTTTGAACATACTGTTTTAACACACCCAATTTCATTCAATCCTGTCCTAATGCTGGCAAAAGGAACCATCCCCACCCCCCTTTACTCATTCCCCTGAGGAAATGCAAATTAACCACCCCCCCCCCAATCTTTCCCTCATTCGCGACCAACGCATCACCCGGAGACAGACTCCTGTTTTAATGTTAAATTCTAACGCAAGGACAGAACACCCCCTTCCCTTCCCACTTTCCCCTTCCCTCTTCCTTGCTCCTCATCCTCTTTGCTCACACTCCTCACCACCTTTCCTCGCTCTTCCCCCTTCGTTTATTGCTCTCCGCTTTTTCTCCTCCCCCCTTGCTCCCCCATCCCTGCTTGTCCCCTCTCTCACACCATTCTCTCCTCCCTTCTCGCTGCTCTCTCTTCTCCCCCCTCTCTCTCTCCCTCTAACCCCCCCCATTTGTATTTCCATTATTGTATCTGTTTTTTGTGTGTGTAATATCTCCATTGCTCCAAACCATGAAACTTCGCTGCCCAATCTTTGCATGCATACTAAGGGACTCCAAGATAATTGCAGTGAATGGAAACTGTGTGTTTGGGTAGAGTTTACACTCCCTTTTGAAGATAATTTAGGGGGCTTATCACAAAAATAACAAAATAACCCTCATGAAGATGACAGAGCGCGATCTTGGTCAGTCCTGTTTCAGCTCACTGGGGTCTCAGCCGCCTTCTGTTCGGCCTGCCTGCTCAATTTTGAACAACCATACGAGTTCCTTAACAAATAAAGCTATCCAATTTATTTTTTTCACTTTCCTCACATGTGTGTCATCAATTTCCTGATCGGCATAACCCACAAAATCGCTGTTTACATCACTTTTGTAGGTTGCTGTCGTTTCAAATTATAAGATTGGCGCAATTTGAACCCTTATTATGATTGGCAATTTTCCACAATGGACTCTGCAGAGAATAAATTAAGTATTTAATGAAACATGATTTGGAATTTGAGGAACGGATCTCAGGACTAAATAAGTGTCAATTAGGAATGAAATCTGATTATTCAAGAAATAAAGATTCTTATAACTAAGCAGACATACCTATATACATTATGCAAGCAAGGATGTGGTCCTGCCTCTATAATACACAAGTAAATGTGAAATTTCCAAAGCATTAAACTTAACGTTTTTCTGCTTGTTTGGAGAAATATCTGAGTGAAGAAAATATTAAGGAATGTGCCGAATTAAACCAGCTTCATTGAGCTGGTTTCATCGAGTGCAATGGAAACAAGTCTGAAGACCGACAATGGTTCAACGAGCGGGTATTTGACGATGTAGAAATTGTTTCAGAAGTCAAGGATGAGACAATGTGATAATTTTTGACCAAGTTATATTAATCATAGTGGCCTTCAACAAACAGCTGCAAAATGTCGAAAACCCGGTTTCGTTCAACACTTTCAAAATTTGACCTTTGCATAACCTTTAAGGTCACAAAACAATGTTGTGGACATTACAATAAGGAAACAGGATATGTGCTATAGCTATTGGAGTTAGTTTCGTCGAAGAAGGTCGAAAACCCGGTTCGATTCCACAACTTTTGAAAAATTTGACCTTTGTGGCCTTTAAAAGGTCAAAGGTCAAGGATATGACCTTGGTGCAAACTTCCTCTGGAACATTACAGGAACAATATAATGTAATATAGGCTGTATGGCATTTTCACACTCTCGGATTACTCCATACGCTTTGATGAAATCAGCGTAAAAACAAACTTGAAGGGGGCGCCACGGGCAAGGTATTTTGAGATAGAGCAGAGCAAAATGGTTTCAAGACTTTAGATGGGGAATGACCTCAAGATTTACATAAAATATTGTCATCCCGCTCTCAAAGTTTGTTGCAGTGTGTATGATTTTACGTCAAAAATTCCCAATTTTCTTAAGATTTTGACCTTGTGACGCTTGACGCTTGGGACGAAAATGAAAAATCGGACAACGAGCAAGTTTTTAGATAATGCATTTTGCTATTCAAATCGAAGAACCCATTCCATTCAGTAACATTCCCCTTGGAGAAGATAGATTTTTTAATCCGACTCTACTCCTAAAAATGGCCTTTTTTTGGGGCCGTGGCTCCACCCACCAATGGGTGTCGCACGTCATCGTCCAGGCAAACACAACTAGACATGATATCGAGACACATAACCAGTTTCATCAAGATCAGATCAAGTCCAGCAGAGTTATGCTCTGGACAGACAGACACACAGACACACAGAACAGACACACAGAACACACAGACAGACAACACAGACATAACGAATATAGTTGTCACTGGCTGGCCTGCTCGTTGAACAATAACTTAATTTGTTGCAACAAAAAAAATTGTTCAGTGGGATCGCCGCTGGGCAGCTACGGCTACGTTCTTCATGGGGAATCTCTGGAGTTAGGATGGGCAAAATAACATTACATCAAAGATCAAATTAAAACACCAAACGAATTAACATAAAGGAGGATTATTGTGAGTAAACAACTGATTGGGGTGTGTGTAAATTGACTGATTGGGGTTTGTACAATCAACGGATTACGGTGAGTAAATCAACAGATTGGGTGAGTCGTGTGTTTTGACAAAAGTAATTTGTGGCTCCAAGATCTTGTGACGTCATGAATTGAATAGCTACCCTAAGGCAGCGCTCTCGAGAGTGAACTTGGCCTTGTGAGAAGTTTGTTTTGTGGTGATTGTACCAGCTAGAATATACCATTTGGTGACTGGGATGGCTGGTTAATAGTTGGCCAGCTCCAGCCTCCCTTCTTTGCAGCTTTTCTAAACATCTTGGAAGCTACGGACCAAGACAAGTTGGATGTCACAGACATTTGAAAGCAGGATCTTGATTCACATGCTTGGGCACTGAGGGGCAGCGTGTGTTTGCTCGTGAACACCCAACGTTACATTTGGAAATGTGGAGAGTGCACTTGAGAGCAACTTTTTGGGCCAAAAAAGAGCAATGATGATTGAGCCATATAAATTCTTCACGCACGACCAGGGAAACAGCAACTCTGTCCCAACAAAACGTTGCTTCATTTCTGGCTGCTACCTGTAATTTTTGGTTTTTAACAGAGGAATTCCTCAGAGATCAGTTCAGAAGAAAAGTTTTCCATTCCTAGGGTTCGGGAACAGTTGCAGATGGAAGGATGATCGACCCGCAATTAGAGAAGGCTACAGCCCTGGCTATCCCAAATAGTCAGCCATGATGATTTATATGATGGAGTCAGGTTTTAATATGAACTTATTTTTGGCACAAGTATGCAGGTCAACAAAGAAGTGGACATCAATCCCTTCATCAGGTTTGATGAACGAAGTACTTCTGAGTTTGAAAGATAACACATGGTGTACACCATTGCAGACAAATGCTTTCTGTCCTCAGCAAGGGGCAAGTTCAGAATTGTGACTTTGATATCACGTGGATTTCGTATCACTACTCATTGATGAAGGAGCAAAAGTCTCCATGTGAGTGATATCTCTACTCACAAGTACTTTTCATGTTATCCACACTCAACACTTCATGATCGTAACAACTTCAAGCCTACAAAGATTCCATGATTCGGCTGTTTTGGGAACGATAAACTGTTCCTGTGACCTCCAAGCTCCAAGATATATGCAACAATTTACCTTTTATATTGCAAAGGTTCAACCTAATGTGTGTTAATCTGTTCGACAAGTGTGGGTTTCAAATTTCAGTCATGACGGGTGGCACCCATCACATGATTGTAGGCAAAAACAATGCATAGATAACCATGCACCCTTCCTGTTTATTGGGTTCGGGGAGTGTAAGTAGTGTCAAAGGGCGGGTCTTGAACACGTAATGTGTCCATTTCTCAAGTCGCAATTGGGTGGCTGGTTTTTATATCTGACTTGGCAGTGACTGGTGGGAGCGTTGGCGCTCTGGGAGAGGGTGTCATTGGTGCATTTTTTGGCTGACAGTGAGCTGTTTTGCTAGAAGGACAGTGAGCTGAGGCTTTTTGAGCAGATTTAGTCTTTGGGTCTATTTCATGCTGGCTATAAATGACACAGGCTGGACAGTGTCGTCTGGCACCTCTCAACCAGGTCGTGCCAGATGCCAGTCTCGAGTTCCCTGTCCCACGGAAGGAGGAGCTAGGGAACTGTGCGTCAGGAGCAGGGAACGCAAAGAGGACATCTGCACTTGCTGAGCATGTTGAGTCCAGTTAATGGTGATTCCAAGTGAAGAAGAGTCAGATCTTGAACTGGAACCAGAACACAGCCCTTTGCCGATTTCTAGAACCCAGCCTTTGCTGATTCGAGAAACAAGCCTTTACTGATTCCCAAACCAGCATTATAGAAAACACTCAATCTGTTGATAGAGAAGCCCAGCCAGGAGAACAGAGCATTTAGTACTGAACTGTCAGTCATTCAAGAACTAAGCCCAAATGTGATGAAATGCACAACAGAAAGAAAAGGAAGCAGGGAATTTGAGGCAGAGAAGCTAGAGCAAGAGCTGCAATGAGGCCACAACACAAACTCAACTTCAGCTCCAAGTCTCATAGCAGGCAGCTGAGCAGAATGAGCGTAACAGCAACAAGGTCAGGTGTTGGCGTCATGTTAACATAGTGGCTGTTTGTATGCCTTTTGTCTATCGTGGATGGAGAAGTGCGGTTGGCAGTTGGTCCATGCATGGCTGGGAATTGACCTCATGCTGGTTTTTTGGTTCGGCCAGTCAATGGCCTTGTTCCGCCCCCAGACCTGGCATGCCAGGAGATGCAGTTTTTGCTTGGGTCCACTGGGCTGTGGCATGTCTGCTGTATTAATGGCTGTGGCCACGGTTTTTCCTGCAGGGGAATATAGGCGATCGATTGGGACAGGGGTGAGAGAAACTCCAGGTTACCAGATCCCTGGAAAACGGAAGGAATGCAGGTTTGTGGATAGTAAGATGAGTGAAATGGTGGATTTACCAGATCCCAGAGGAGGATGTAGGCATCGATCGGAGGTAGATGGAGAAATCTCTATGTAACAGATCCCAGAGGAGGATGTAGGCTTCTGGCAGTGAATGAGAGAAATTTGGGTCTGTCAGACATTGGAGGAGGTTGTAGGTTCTGGGAGTGGATGAGAGAAATTTTGAGTTCTACGCTGGATGCCTGAAGAGGGGAAGCAGACAGAAGATCTGATGCCTCTCGCAGAATGTGAGTCATCACCAAGTTCTTGGTGGGGCTGATCTGATTTCTGACCATCTCCTCATCCGAGGGGTCTGCGCTTGAAGTCTACGAACTGCACCTAATCATTCGTAAAAATTTTGGATAATCGGCCAAAATTTAGAAGAAAAACAAAAGTTTGGAATCGCAGGGAGATTGAAGCAACGAATCCCAGGGTGAATTAGAGATGTGAAGAAAACTAGAAAGGGGTTTGGAGTAGTATAAAAGGGAGGTTTGATGCAGTAATGTGTGCATTTCTCAGGTCGCAACTTTGCTCGCTTACGCTCACTCATATTTTTCTTTTCAACTGGAATGCTTTTACTTCGATAAACACTCCCTTTTCGACCCTACCTCCATGCCGGGGGCTGGTGCATTGTCTTCATTTTCACATGATCATTTCCTCAATCAATTGAAGTAGTCAAATAGACAATCCTATCAATAATTTGTTTTATTTGGGGAATAATTAACAATATTTATCTCATCAATTAAAAAAATGTGGTGGCCTATCCGTTAATGCGCCCAATCCCATTTTTTTATTATCCTTGTGTGGATTAATGGTTCGGGTGGTGGGCTTGGGATCCGAGGGTCTTGAGTTCAAATCCCGCTAAGCTTGTTGAATTAATACGCAAGGTGGGGTTAACTCGGCCTGTCATCCTTCCGCGGTCAGCAAATGTGTGCCAGCATGCTGGTAATGCGCAGCACACGAGATTCCATATCTTCCCGAATTTCTCGCCTTTTGAAAGAACAAGGGTGATGAACAAAAAATATTTGTTACAGTATTCAAAACATAACTTCAAAATCAATGATGCAAACTAAAATAACAACAAGGTTGATATCACCAATTGATAATTCATTTAGAGTTATCGGGTTTTCCCAAAAAAGATTGAAACTAATGGAAGCGTTTTATCGTGATAATGTCATTCAAAATATCTCAGGCATAAAATTTCGTTTTAATTTCACTGGTGATTTTGATTGAAGGTGCCTAATAATGATGAGATATGAACAATGCAATATTGGTCATTCAGTGCATACTCAACCCCAATTGTTTATCAAGTCCAATATGGAATTTAAAATACTGGTTGATGTACCATGCCTGGAATATCCTACACAGAGTAAATTTTAGGATAACCGACCAAGATAATGCGGATGAGTTATTTTTAATTGGAAAAATAATATCGCTATCAGAATTGACCGTCCGTGTAGTTTTCTGACAAATAAATATGATGCTTATCGTAGGGAACACGAGTTGGGAAAAATAAAATAATTACAAGGGGATGGGGATGTTCCTTTCCCCAAACTATCACGGTGAAGTTTTTGTATCTGGAGAGGATACTATAACACCAAAGAGATAATGGAGTATGACATCAATTTAGAAAAAAAAGGTGGATGGGTATAATTGAATACTCCAATTGGGTATAGGTTCAACTATTCTTAAACATAAAAACCTAATTGGGTTCAACTGCTTCTGCTGTGGAAATGTAGCAGGTGCTATAAAGAGTATAAAGTTGCCCAAAGGAATCCACATAAATTGGCAAGCACTAAAAGTCAATAAGAGAAGCAAAACTCAGTTTGTCTCCCCAAGAATGACAGAAAATAATTCAAAATAGATTGGGGTCAGCATTTCTAAAGTTTTAGCATCTTTTTTTTTAATTCAATAAATACAAGTGGTGGAAGCAATTGATGGTGCTTTGATTTGGCATGATACCATTGTCATCCAAACTCTATAAAAGATACTTCAAGGTAATCTGCTGAACATGAAACAGACGATACAAATGGACAAAAAGTTTTAAAATAAATAATCCACAAAACTTATTTGAATTTGCTGATAGTTACTTGTGGTAAATTTACTTCACGAAGGCTGGTAATACAAAACCACCACACTCGTAATGATTTTCTTCTGGAAATATGTTTGATTGTGTTTGTTTTCTATCTTGGAACAAAGAAGGTGAAGCATTTTGTTATGTCTCTGCTACCATCAGTAATGATGAAATTTCCACTATATTAATTTTCGTGATGAAGGGTAAGGGGCTGTCGAAGGTTTTATTTCTGATCTGGCAAACAGGAAAATACAGACATTGGTTACCAGGCAAATAAAGGCAATGTATATGATGAGACAAAAGCAGGTAATAGTTTTCCATGGCTGATTCGTCTGAAAGTTATATTTTGATTTTTTGTGATAATGATAAGTTCTGTATGGACTTAAAATTTTGATTTCAACTCCAAAGGAATGCAATGAAAATAGATTGGCTTTATGGTGTTGGTAAGCTTTTGGTGCCAGAATAAATTTGTTGTTAATGAAATCGAGTTGGTATATAGTGATTATTCTCCCTAATTTTATAACAGAAAGAGTATGTTGAAAGAGAAAACACTATTTTTACTCAATGAAACCACTGAATGTATCATACTTAAAAAGAAGATGTCAACACATTAACTGAACCCATTCCACTTAACCGTGGAATTTGGGTGTTGTCGAAGGAAAGCCATGGTACCTTGGCTTCATTTTTAGAAACCAGATGGAGATACTGCTGCTGATAGAATAATGGCATTGAGTGAATGATGATTAGGTGAGCAACTTCACTTTTCTCTGAATGGAACATTTTACCATGGGTTTAAGATTGTAAATTAATTGGGAAAAAATGATTTTGCTGAACGCAATTCAAATCTTACCAAAGGTGTGTGGAAAGCAATGGAAATAAAGAACCATTTTGGAATATGGTTGCATTCAAAAGCCCTACAATACAATCTAGGCATTGAACTGGAGCGCTCAAAGGAAACTATAAAGTCGTAATAGAGTGGATACTTCCCCATATATTGGAAAGAAGGAGAGAGTGAAGAAGTTGATACATATTGGTTGCTTTTGGAAGAAACAGAATTAGAGCTTAAAACAGACATGGTTTGATTATTAGTCTCACATATTTTTTGATTAATAAAGAGTAGTAAGTGCCAATGGGGATATGTTAATCAAAATCATCTTAAGAAATTTACCAATTGTAAGCAGAGCAGATATAATTACACATTGAAACAATAACATTTTCTTTGATGGGAATGAATATTAAATTGCAAACCGACTCTTCTCTCCAGCTGCCTTCTTTGGATGGTTGCGATTCAAAACTTGGAACATCATACTTCTGTCAAAAACAGAGGGAATATCCCCATTAGGGTAAATAAGGATGATTATATAATGAATAATTAAAATATAAATATAACATTTACATCAGAAGATTGAGTTTTTGTGTCAGGTTCACAGATGGAGGTTAATGAGACACGGTTTGGAATGGAGTCAGCACTCCATGGAATTTCCAAAATCGTCCATCAAGGTGTGAAATTCATAAGTTTCATAACGCAATCATGATGGTGTTTGGTTCATTTTAAATACTGGGAAATTTTAAACAAAGCAGGGAAAAATGAACACCACAAGGTTGTCTCTCATGCTTAAAAGGTTGTACACGCATAAGTTTCTGCATTCATCTCACCTCTTCATTTGACTTTATCAAACTTAAGGGTGTGAAAAATCTTCGAAACACTTCATCACTTCATATGTAATTTCTCTTCAAACTGATTGAATGTACTGTCAGGATTTCATTCATATTCTGTCATTCTTAATGATATCATTGGCTTTCATTTTCAACATCAGTTATCATTTTGTTAAAGGGGACCGCTCTTCAGAATAGAAAATCAATAATTATTAATTTTGTAGTGATTTGGTTCTATATGGATAAAACAAACACACATAATAGTGGACGTAGCTTTTCGTGCGCAGATCTCAGGGTAAAGAATCGCAGCAAGTAAAGGAGGAATGAGGCTTTCGTGCTTTTTAACATAATCTGCATATGGTAGACACTGATTGTTCAACGTATGACGTCACGGTTAATCCGACCGCCATTGGTCGCTCATCATCCACACTGAGCTCCCATTGGCTGGAGCAGTGTTCGTGGATGATTGACTTTTGCAACTGCATCCTGGAAGAGAGGGGGGATGGGTTCCCAGAAATTCCATTCACATTTGTTTCCGGACTTCTCTTGATCTTTCGCATACTGGAAGGACCAGAGGCATACAAATTCCTTTTGACGGAAATAATATTGGATTGGTGGTTAGGATAAAGGTTGCTTCCAACAACGTAATGAAACGAGCTCCGACTTGGCTCAATTCCGACACATATCTGCATTGCACTGTCGCACAGATAGGTTGGCAACCAGGTGCTGTGCAATGGAAGATGAAGCATATACAATGCGCTGGTGGTTGCTCGGATTTTTTGCATGCACACACTGGTTTGTTCTAACCTCACAATCTTTCTTTGAATCGCCAAGGGGATGTGTTGTTTTGATCCGATCAGCCAATCCTTAGTGTTGTGCGTCCCACGTACGTAACTTCACATCGGCACCTTAACTCATAATAGCATGGTTATCATGAATGGAAACTGTGTGTTTGGGTAAGTTTACACTCCCCTTTTGAAGATAATTTAGGGGGTGCTTATCACAAAAATAACAAAATAACCCTCATGAAGATGACAGAGCGCGATCTTGGTCAGTCCTGTTTCAGCTCACTGGGGTCTTCAGCCGCCTTCTGTTCGGCCTGCCTGCTCAATTTTGAACAAGCCATACGAGTTCCTTAACAATAAAGCTATCCAATTTATTTTTTTCACTTTCCTCACATGTGTCATCAATTTCCTGATCGGCATACCCACAAATCGCTGTTTACATCACTTTTGTAGGTGCTGTCGTTTCAAATTATAAGATTGGCGCAATTTGACACCTTATATATGATGCAATTTTCCACAATGGACTCTC
>CM068953.1:185670416-185687251 GCA_035128595.1 Eptatretus atami | reverse complement strand
CACACAGACACACAGACAGACACACAGACACACAGACAGACACACAGACATAACGAATATAGTTGTCACTGGCTGGCGCTCGTGAACCAATAACTTAATTATGTGCAACAAAAAAAATTGTCAGTGGGATCGCCGCCTGGGCAGCTACGGCTACGTTCTTCATGGGGAATCTCTGGAGTTAGGATGGCAAAATAAATTACATCAAAGATCAAATTAAAACACCAAACGATTAACATAAAAGGAGGATTATTGTGAGTAAACAAACTGATTGGGGTGTGTAAATTGACTGATTGGGGTTTGTAAATCAACGGATTAGGGTGAGTAAATCAACAGATTGGGGTGAGTCGTGTGTTTGACAAAAGTAATTGTGGCTCCAAGATCTTGTGACTCATGATTGATGAGCTACCCTGAAGGCAGCGCTCTCGAGGAGTGAACTTGGCCCTTGTGATGAAGTTTGTTTGTGGTGATTGTACCAGCTAGAATATACATTTGGTGACTGGGATGGCTGGTTTAAAGTTGCCAGCTCCACCTCCCTTCTTTGCAGCTTTTCTAACATACTTGGAAGCTACGGACCAAGACAGTATGGATGTCACAGACATTTGTAAGCAAGCGATCTTGATTCACTGCTTGGGCACTGAGGGGCAGCGTGTGTTTGCTCAGTGAACACCCAACACTTCCACATTTGGAAATGTGGAGAGTGCACTTGAGAGCAACTTTGGGCCAAAAAAGAGCATGATGATTGAGCCATATAAATTCCTTCAGCACGACCAGGGAAACAGCAAACCTGTCCAACAAAACGTTGCTTCATTTCTGGCTGCTACCTGTAATTTTTGGTTTTTAACAGAGGAATTCCTCAGAGATCAGTTCAGAGAAAAGTTTTCCATTCCTAGGGTTCGGGAACAGTTGCAGATGAAGGATGATCGACCCGCATTAGAGAAGGCTACAGCCCTGGCTATCCAAATAGTCAGCCATGATGAATTATATGATGGAGTCAGGTTTAATATGAACTATTTTGCACAAGTATGCAGGTCAACAAAGAAGTGGACATCATCCATTCATCAGGTTGATGAACCAAGTACTTCTGATGTTGAAAGATAACACATGGTGTACACCATTGCAGACAAAATGCCTTTCTGTCCTCAGCAAGGGGGCAAGTTCAAGAATTGTGACTTTGATATCACGTGGATTTCGGTATCACTACTCATTGATGAAGGAGCAAAAGTCTCCATTGTGAGTGATAATCTCTACCACAAGTACTTTTCATGTTATCCACTCAACACTTCATGATCTACACTTCAAGCCTACAAAGATTCCATGATTCGGCTGTTGGGAACGATAACTGTTCCTGTGACCTCCAAGCTCCAAGATATCATGCCCAACAATTTCACCTTTTATATTGCAAAAGGTTCAACCTAATGTGTGTTAATCTGTTCGACAAGTGTGGGTTCAAACTTTCAGTCATGACGGGTGCACCCATCCACATGATTGTAGGCAAAAACAATGCATAGAAACACATGCACCCTTCCCTGTTTATTGGGTTCGGGGAGTGTAAGTAGTGTCAAAAGGGAGGGTTTGACACAGTAATGTGTCCCATTTCTCAAAGTCGCAATTGGGTGGCTGGTTTTTATATCTGACTTGGCAGTGACTGGTGGGGAGCTTGGCGCTCTGGGAGAGGGTGTCATTGGTGCCATTTTTTGGCTGACAGTGGAGCTGTTTGCTAGAAGGACAGTGAGCTGAGCCTTTTTGAAGCAGATTTCGCATCTTTGGGTCTATTTCATGCTGGCTATATGACACAGGCTGGACAGTGTCGTCTGGCACCTCTCAACCAGGTCGTGCCAGATCCAAGTCTCCGAGTTCCCTGTCCCACGGAGGAGGAGCAGGGAACTGTGGTCAGGAGCAGGGAACGCAAATGAGGACATCTGCACTGGCTGAGCATGTGAGTCCAGTTATGGTGATTCCAAGTGAAGAAGAGTCAGATCTTGAACTGGAACCAGAACCACAGCC
This sequence comes from Eptatretus atami, assembly GCA_035128595.1. Taxonomy (NCBI): domain Eukaryota; kingdom Metazoa; phylum Chordata; class Myxini; order Myxiniformes; family Myxinidae; genus Eptatretus; species Eptatretus atami. The sequence goes on along the minus strand of CM068953.1, from coordinate 185,685,247 downwards.
TTTGCCGATTCTAGAACCACAGCCTTTGCTGATTCGAGAACCACAGCCTTTACTGATTCCAGAACCCAGCATTATAGAAACACTCAATCTGTTGATAGAGAGCTCATGCCAGGAGAACAGAGCATTTAGTACTGAACTGCAGTCATTCAAGAACTAAGCCCAAAATGTGATGAAATGCAAACAGAAAGAAAAGGAACAGGGAATTTGAGCAGAGAAGCTAGAGCAAGAGCTGCATGAGGCCAAAACACAACTCAACTCACTCCAAGTCTCATCGCAGGCAGCTGAGCAGATGAGCGTAACAGCACAAGGTCAGGTGTTGGCGTTCATGTTAAACATAGTGGCTGTTTGTATGGCTTTTGTCTATCGTGGATGGAGAAGTGCGGTTGCCAGTGTCCATGCATGCCTGGGAATTGACCTCATGCTGGTTTTGGTTCGGCCAGTCATGGCCTTGTTCCGCCCCCAGCCTGGCATGCCCAGGAGATGCAGTTTTGGCTGGGTCCACTGGGCTGTGGCATGTCTGCCTGTATTATGGCTGTGGCCACGGTTTTCCTGCAGGGGAATATAGGCATCGATTGGGACAGGATGAGAGAACTCCAGGTTACCAGATCCTGAAGGAGAATGCAGGTTTGTGGAAGTAGATGAGTGAAATGTGGATTTACCAGATCCCAGAGGAGGATGTAGGCATCGATCGGAGGTAGATGAGAGAAATCTCTATGTAACAGATCCCAGAGGAGGATGTAGGCTTCTGGCAGTGAATGAGAGAAATTTGGGTCTGTCAGACATTGGAGGAGGTTGTAGGCTTCTGGGAGTGGATGAGAGAAATTTGAGTCTACCGGATCCTGAAGGGGGATGCAGACAGAGATCCTGATGCCTCTCGCAAGAATGTGAGTCATCACAGTTCTTGTGGCTGATCTGATTATCTGACATCTCCTCATCGAGGGGTCTGCTTGAAGTCTACGACTGCACCTAATCATTCGTAAAATTTTGGAATAATCGGCAAATTTAGAAGAAAAAACAAAAGTTTGGAATCCAGGGAGATTGAAAGCAACGAATCCACAGGGGTGAATTAGAAGATGTGAAGAAAACTAGAAAGGGGTTGGAGTAGTATCAAAAGGGAGGCTTTGATGCAGTAATGTGTGCCATTTCTCAGTCGCAAAATTTGCTCGCTTACGCTCACTCATATTTTTCCTTTTCAAACTGGAATGCTTTACTTCGATAAACACATCCCTTTTGACACTACCTCCATGCCGGGGGCTGGGGCATTGTCTTCATTTCACATGATCATTTCCTCAATCAAATTGAGTAGTCAAATAGACATCCTATCAATATTTGTTTTATTTTGGGGAATAACTTAACTATTTCATCAATTAAAAAAATGTGGTGGCCATCCGTTAATGCGCCCAATCCCATTTTTATTATCCCTTGTGTTGGATTAATGGTTCGGGTGGTGGGCTTGGGATCCGAGGGTCTTGAGTTCAAATCCCGCTAAGCTGTTGAATTAATACCAGGTGGGGTTAACTCGGCCTGTCATCCTTCCGCGGTCAGCAAAATGTGTGCCAGCATGCTGGTATGCCAGCACACGAGATTTCTCAATATCTTCCGAAATTTCTCGCCTTTTGAAAGAACAGGGTGATGAACCAAAAAATATTGTTACAGGTATTCAAAAACATACTTCAAAATCAATGATCAAACTTAAAAATAACAACAAGGTTGATATCACAATTGATAATTCATTTAGAGTTATCGGGTTTTTCCTCAAAAAAGATTGAAACTAATGGAACGTTTTATCGTGATAATGTCATTCAAATATCCTCAGGCATAAATTTCGTTTTAATTCACTGTGATTTGATTGAAGGTGCCTATAATGATGGAATATGAACAAATGCAATATTGTCATTCAGTGCATACTCAACCCCAATTGGTTATAAAGTCAATATGGAATTAAAATATCTGGTTGATGTACCCATGCCTGGAATATCCATACACAGAGTAAATTTTAGGATAACCGACCAAGATAATCGGATGATTTATTTTAATGGAAAAATAATATCCATCAGAATTGACCTCCGTGAAGTTTTCTGACAAATAAATATGATGCTTATCGTAAGGAAACACGAGTTGGGAAAAAATAAAATAATTACAGGGGATGGGATGTTCCTTTCCCCAAACTATACGGGTGAAGTTTGTATCTGGAAGAGGATACTATAAACCAAAGAGATAATGGAGTGTATGACATCAATTTAGAAAAAAAAGGTGATGGGATAATTGATACTCCAATTGGTATAGGTTCAACTATTCTTAAACATAAAAACCTAATTGGTTCAACTGCTTCTGCTGTGGGAAATGTAGCAGGTGCTATAAAGAGTATAAAAGTTGCCCAAAGGAATCCCATAAATTGCAAGCACTAAAATACAATAAGAGAAGCAAAACTCAGTTGTCTCCCCAAGAATGACAGAAAATAATTCAAATAATTGGGTCAGCATTTCTAAAGTTTTAGCATCTTTTTTTTTATTCAATAAATACAAGTGTGGAAGCAATTGATGGTAGCTTTGATTTGGATGATACCATTGTCATCTCAAACTCTACTAAAAAGGACTACTTCAAGGTAATGCTGCAACATGAACAGACTGGAATACAAATGGACAAAAAGTTTTAAAATAAATAATCCACAAACTTATTTGAATATTGCTGATAGTTACTTGTGTAAATTTACATTCACGAAGGCTGGTAATAACACAAACACCACACTCGTAAATGATTTCTTCTGGAAAATGTTTGATTGTGTTTGTTTCTATCTTGGAACACAAGAAGGTGAAGCATTTGATTATGTCTCTGCTACATCAGTAATGATGAAATTTCCACTATATTAATTTCGTGATAGAATGGGTAAGGGGCTGTCGAAGGTTTTATTCCTGATCTGGCAACAGGAAAAATCACAGACCTTGGTTACAGGCAAATAAAGGCAATGTATAATGATGAGACAAAAGCAGGTAATAGTTTTACCATGGCTGTTCGTCTGAAAGTTATATTTGGATTTTGTGATAATGATAAAGTTCTGTATGGACTTAAAATTTGATTTCAACTCCAAAGGAATGACAATGAAAATAGATTGCTTTATGGTGTTGGTAATGCTTTTGGTGCTCAGAATAAATTTGTTGTTAATGAAATGAGTTGGTATATTAGTGATTATTCTCCTAATTTTATAACAGAAGAGATGTTGAAGAGAACACTTAACTCAATGAAACCACTGAATGTATCATACCTTAAAAGAAGATGTCAACACATTAAACTGAACCATTCCACTTACACGTGGAATTTGGGTGTTGTCGAAGGAAAGCCATGGTACCTATGGCTCATTTTTAAGAAACCAGATGGAGATACTGCTGCTGATAAGAATAATGCATTGAGTGATGATGCTTAGGTGAAGCAACTTCACTTTTCTCTGAATGGAACATTTTATCCATGGGTTAGATTGTAAATTAATTGGGAAAAAAATGATTTTGCTGAAGCATTCAAATCTTACCAAAAGGTGTGTGAAAGCAATGGAAATAAAGAACCCATTTTGGATATGGTTGCATTCAAAAGCCTACATACAATCTAGGCAATTGAACTGAGCGCTCAAAAGGAAACTATAAAGTCGAATAGAGTGGATACTTCCCCATATATTGAAAGAGGAGAGAGTGAAGAAGTTGATACATATTGTTTGCTTTTGGAAGAAACAGAATTAGAGATTAAAACAGACAATGGTTTGATTATTAGTCTCACATAATTTTTTGATTAATAAAGGAGTAGTAAAGTGCCAACTGGGGTATATGTTAATCAAATCAATCTTAAGAATTTAACAATTGTAAGCAGAGCAGATATAATTAAACAACATTGAAAACAATAAACATTTTTCTTTGGGTGGGAATGAATATTCAATTGCAAAACAGAATCTTCTCTCCCAGCTGCCTTCTTTGGATGGTTTGCGATTTCAAAACTTGGACATCATATTCTGTTCAAAACAGAGGGAATATCCATTAGGGTAAATAAGGATGATTATATAATGATATAATTAAAATAATAAATATAACATTTACATCCAGAAGATTGAGTTTTGTGTCAGGTTCATCCAGATGGAGGTTTAAACTGAGACAGGTTTGGAATGAGTCAGCACTCCATGGAATTTCAAAATCGTCCCAATCAAGGTTGTGAAATTCATAAGTTTCATAACCAATCATGATGGTGTTTGGTTCATTTTTAATACTGGAAATTTTAAACAAGCAGGGAAAAATGAACACCAAGTTGTCTCTCATGCTTATAAAAGGTTGTACACGCATAAGTTTCTCATTCATCTCACCTCTCATTTGACTTTGAATCCAAACTTAAAGGGTGTGAAAAATCTTCGAAACACTTCATCACTTCATTATGTAATTCTCTTCAAACTGATTGAAGTACTGTCAGGATTTCATTCATATTCTGTCATTCTTCATGATATTCATTGGCTTCATTTTCAACATCAGTTATCAATTTTGTTAAAGGGGACAGCCTCTCAGAAAAGAAAATCAATAATTATTAATTTTGTAGTGATTTGGTTCTATATGGATACAAACAAACACGACATAATAGTGACCGTAGCTTTTCGTGCTGCAATCTTCAGGGTAAGATCGCAGCAAGTAAAGGAGGAAGTGAAGGCTCGTGCTTTTTTACATAAGTCTCCATATGGTAGACACTGATTGGTTCAACCGTAATGACGTCACGGTTAATCCGAACGCACATTGGTCGGCTCATCATCCACACCTCGAGCTCCCATTGGCTGGAGCAGTGTCGCTCGATGATTGACGTTTGCAACTGCATCCTGGAGAGAGGGGGGATGGGTTCCCCTAATGTCCATTCACCATTTGTTTCCGGACTTCTCTTGATCTTTCCATACTGAAAGAACACAGAGGCAATACAAATTCCTTTTGACGGAATAATTGGAGGTGGTAAGGATAAAGGTTGCTTCAACATACGTAAATGAAACGAGCTCCGACTTGGCTCAATATCCGACACATATCTGCATTGACTGTCTGCACAGATAGGGTTGGCAACCAGGTGCTGTGCAATGGAGATGAAGCATATACAATGGCTGGTGGTTGCTGGATATTTCTGCATGCACACACTGGTGTGTTCTAACCCTCACATCTTTCTTTGAGATCGCCATGGGGATGTGTTGTTTGATCCGATCAGCCAATCTTAGTGTTGTGCGTCCCACGTACCGAACTTTACATCGGCACTTAAACTCAATAATAGCATTGCTGGTTTGTGAGGTTGGTAGCACATCCATGTTGACTGATGTCAGTAAATGGCGAGAGGTAACATTACTCGGGGTTGCACAGCCAGAAAGTGTTGGATACAATATGTTTGATTTGTACTTCAAACCTCATGATGATTGCCTTTCCAGCGCACCCTGATATAGACTGGACATTTGTCCGACCAATCTTCCATCTTTGGCGGGTTTTGAAACTTGTGTACGTATCTCTTAACTATATGCTCAGGATAACCATTCTCACTGAGTATATTCATGATTTTGTCAATTTCAGTAGGAAGATTACAGGTGAACAAATCCTCCTGTGCATGTAACCAGGATATTATCAAGGCAATTTTGTATCTCGTGGAGCTGTAGGAGTCCACCGAGTATACTCCTTGTGAAAGTCCGCTTCCGGTAGACGGATGTGTAAACCAAGGTTGGATCTATCAACCGAACACTAAAAATGGTAAGTGTTTGATGATTCCAGCTCCGATGGTAAACTTTAGCGCTGGATGGAGAGTGTTGAGCCATGCCTGGAAATTGTCACATGCCATCTGAGACTCAACTAAAGCCAATAATTCATCAACATACCGATTGTACACGATGGGGAATCGACCCCTTTCTGACCAGTCAGTTTCTGCATTTCATGATGCATACAAATATATCTGCAAACGCTGGCCTAATGAGAACCCATGCCACACCCATCCGTTTGAACATACATCATGTTGTTTAAAACTGAATTCACCTCCCTTGTTGCTGTGTTCATTAATTTCACGAAGACGTGTTCCGAGTATCATCAGTTGTTCCAGATCGGTGTGATACAGCAAATGTGCGGCATTATCTCAATCGTCTCCATCAATGGTGCATTCGTGAACAAGCTTTTAATATCAAAGGATGCCATTATGTTGTCCTTACTTGTCGGTGTTGTAGTCGAATTTATTCTCCAAATGTGAAGGAATCCTCAATCACGAATGAAATAGTGAATCCAATACTGGTTGCAGTACCTCTCCCAACCACTTGGGAAGTTCATGTTGTGCCAATCGCCCATGGACAGTGTCACTCTAAGAGGGATTTTTCCTTGTGAATCTTCTGCCGGCCGTAATTCTTGGACGTTGGGCTCCAACAGGTTTAATTCTGTTGTACACCTCCTTGATTGATTCTCCACGTTTGAGAAGCTGTAACATCCTTCCACTGACTGACTGACAAGCTACCTTCCACCTTGCAGCTGTGCGTAATGTTCCGTTACACTGCCAAGATATTTAAATTTGGTTTCATCTTTCAGGATGTCCATCATCTTGTCAATGTAATCAATCTTATTCATGATTACCACTCCAGTGCCTTTATCTGGTTTGCAGATGTGAATGGCAGCATTCCTCCTCAATCCATGTATTGCCAAGAGAGCATCCCATGTGAAAATCTGCGACGTCATTCGGGATTCCACAGTACGCATGCACGAGGTCCGATAGTCCAGCCCTCAGCGCCTGGTCTGCTTCGTTTGATACAGCCTGATGTGTTGATGGTTGAGCATACAGGAGTTCAAACTCGGCAAATATGTCTTCCCTCTTGATATTCTGGTTGGGAATGCCGAAGTTAAAACCATTCGCCAACGTGAACCTTTCTGTGTCAGACAGCTTATAGTTCGATTTATTGAAGACATGCTGGGATGAGTCATTGATCAGGGAACCAAATCGTTTCACCTTCAAGCAATCGATTGTACGATCGCATTTCTTCTGCGCCACCATCTCTGCACATTGGTCAATCACTGCAATGTATCTACATAACCGAATCGTGTTAACAGCTACATGAAACCACGTGCTTCGTTCCAGGCATTGTGCCGGACGTGACGTAGCGCGGACCGTGTGCGATTCACACACCCAATCTCATCCAGAATAAACATCCACTCCACTTTGGTGCTGTGCTTCATTTTAGATCTGACAATGCACTTTGTGATCAAGCCTGGGACCACGTTGTGCTGCAGACAAGCCCGGAGAAATCTCTCGGATAACTTACCCTTTATGACACTTACCATTAAACCGAACCAAGCCATTAAGCTGCTCGACTTGACATTGTGAGTACCGTTATTTAAGATAAATAAACAGATGTTTGGTACCACAGAACTTCAATGTGGATACAAAATATGGATGCTCCAGCCAATGGGAGCTCGAGGTGAAGATGATGAGATGACCAATGGACGTTCGGATTAACTCTGACGTCATTACGGTTTAACCTATCAGTGTCTACCATATAGAGACTTGCGTATTTCAGCACACGCCTTCACTTCCTCCTTCACTTTCTGCAATCTTACCCTGAAGAGTGCAGCACGAAAAGCTTCAGTCACTATTATGTCGTGTTTGTTTGTATCCATATTGAAGTTCTGTACTACCAAACATCTTTTGATTTGGTTCTGTATAAAACAACAAATAATGAATCGGTTTAAACATAACTCACCTTTCCTCTTGTGAAAAAGATTCATCTGCAAGGTCAGAATACTCCTCAATTGATATCCTCTGAATAAAACAAGCCAAACTTTGGGTTCTAAAATAAATAAGAGGAGAGGAGGAGATTGAGACCATACTCTTTGCAGAGCATAGGTGCCTCTAAGCAGTCTCCTTGGCTGTTGGGCACAAGCTAAGCAGTCTCACCACTCCAACACAGTATACCAGCATGTCGGCACTCATTTTGCTGATTTTGGAAGGATGACAGGCCGAGTTAACCCCACCTGGTATTAATTCAACAGCTGAGCGGGATTTGTACTCAGTACCCTATGATCCACAGCCCACCACCCTAACCATTAAGCCAACACCAGGCATAATAAATTAGACAAGTTCATGAAATCACAGAAATGAAAAAAACAATGTTTTTTGGGGGGCGTGTCTCTCTCTCTCAAAGGAAGGAATGTACATTTTCCATCTCCTGACCAGCATTTTTGTCTCATGCAAGACAAAGCTGACCTACAAAGCTGACCAAGACAAAGACCTATTCTGTAAAACTGTTTCTCGAGCAGGCTGGCTGATTTTAACAGAGAAAAGATAACAAAACCAAGTTTTCAAAGAGTTAAAAAAAAATGAATACAATAAGATGTTATAAACATCTATATATATAAAGTTGAAAGTGTTAACACGTTATCTATCTATAATTCCAGCAATCTGTGTGTGTGTGTGTGTGTGTGTGTGTGTGTGTGTGTGTGTGTGTGTGTGTGTGTGTGTGTGTGTGTGTGTCTGTGTGTGTGTGTGTGTGACCGCTGTTTCTCGACAACTACTGGCCCGATCTAATTGAAACTTGCCAGGTATATTGCGGGACCTGAGATGTGCCTTTTCAAGGTTTGATATTAATCGGACGTGCTTCCCAAGTTATGGCCATTTATTTACCAAACAATGTCAAGACAGGTTGTTGCGTGGGCGTGGCCGATGGAGAAGGGAAGCTCAGCCGCGTTCCCATTTCAGGTTACAACGTATGGGCTTCCGGAGAGTGATGACCGTGTATTCTAGTAATTTCTCGATTTCTTATGCGCATTTATAGATAAACACAATGCCCAAGTTATGATCGTTTTCATATTAGACGGTGTATAAATTTCGGGAACATCAGAGTGTGGTATGCTCCGAACCAGGAAGTAAATTTTTTTCTCTCTCTTCTCTCTCTTTTTGTTTTTCCTTGCCACGACATTGCGAAAAGGTAAAATACCTTGGCGCTAATTGAATAATTGGGTATTAAAAATAAATTGCGAATAATCGTAACTGCGAATAATATCGAACTTCCGGGTCACGCACGTACGGGCACGTGAGAGCGAAGAAACGGCCTGTGTGGTTTATTTATTTATTATTATTATTTTTTTTTTTATTGTTTTTTTTTTTTTTTACGGGCACGTACTAGTCTATATATATATATATATATATATATATATATATATAGTTGAAAGTGTGTCTGTCTGTGTGTCTGTGTGTGTGTTCTGTGACCTATGCACGTGAAAAGTACTGGACTGATCCTCACCAAACTTCACATGCTGACAGAACATGTACCCGGGAGTGTCCCGATGTAAAAGAATTGTACTTCCGACTTCCGGTTCCGAATTATGACGTCATCACCTGATTTCGTAACGTTAATTTTTCAAGTTCAGCCGATTGACATGGGGCCAACGCCATTTGCAATAGAATGAAAAAATAATGCAACAGTCATTGAAGACAATGACTTCCGACTTCCCGGTCCGAATTATGACGTCATCACCTGATTGCGTAACGTTAATTTTTCAAGTTCAGCCGATTGACATGGGACCAACGGAATTTGCTAGAGAATGAGAATTAATTAAGTCGCAAATGATGACATGAAACCAGCCTCACATTCTTGAGGCATTATGGTTTTTTATCTGATGCGGCAATAAATCTTAAAATTTTGAACTCGTCTTCTGCATATAAAACATGGCGGGGAAAATATAATATTATAGTGGTGATGAAAAAAAATAATAATGGTGGCAGCCTCTACAATTTTACAATTAACTGTGACATATACTCCTTCAGACCCGCCGTCATCCACGGGATTCCTGTGCGGAGCAGGGGTATCCCTGCTAGTATCTATATATATATATATAAAGTTGAAAGTGTGTCTGTCTGTGTGTCTGTGTGTGTGTTTGTCTGTGACCTATGCACGCGAAAAGTACTGGACTGATCCTCACCAAACTTCACATGCTGACAGAACATGTACCGGAGGTGTCCGATGTAAAAGAATTGTACTTCCGACTTGCGGTTTCCGAATTATGAAGTCATCACCTGATTTCGTAACGTTAATTTTTCAAGTTCAGCCGATTGACATGGGGCCAACGCCATTTGCAATAAGATGAAAAAATAATGCTACAGTCAATTGAAGACAATGACTTCCGACTTCCCGGTTTCCGAATTATGACGTCATCACCTGATTGCGTAACGTTAATTTTTCAAGTTCAGCCGATTGACATGGGACAACGGAATTTGCTAGAGAATGAGAATTAATTAAGTCGCAAATGATGACATGAAACCAGCCTCACATTCTTGAGGCATTATGGTTTTTTATCTGATGCGGCAATAAATCTAAAATTTTTGAACTCGTCTTCTGCATATAAAACATGGCGGGGAAAATATAATATTATAGTGGTGATGAAAAAAATAATAATGGTGGCAGCCTCTACAATTTTACAATTAACTGTGACATATACTCCTTCAGACCCGCGTCATCCACGGGATTCCTTTGCGGAGCACGGGTATCCCTGCTATCTATATATATAAAGTTGAAAGTGTGTCTGTCTGTGTGTCTGTGTGTGTGTTGTCTGTGACCTATGCACGCGAAAAGTACTGGACTGATCCTCACCAAACTTCACATGCTGACAGAACATGTACCCGCGAGTGTCCCGATGTAAAAGAATTGTACTTCCAACTTCCGGTTTGCGAATTATGACGTCATCACCTGATTGCGTAACGTTAATTTTTCAAGTTCAGCTGATTGACATGGGGCCAACGCCATTTGCAATAGAATGAAAAAATAATGCTACAGTCAATTGAAGACAATGACTTCCGACTTCCCGGTTTCCGAATTATGACGTCATCACCTGATTGTGTAACGTTAATTTTTCTAGTTCAGCCGATTGACATGGGACCAACGGAATTTGCTAGAGAATGAGAATTAATTAAGTCGCAAATGATGACATGAAACCAGCCTCACATTGTTGAGGCATTATGGTTTTTTTATCTGATGCGGCAATAAATCTTAACATTTTTGAACTCGAGTCTTCTGTATATAAAACATGGCGGGGAAAATATAATATTATAGTGGTGATGAAAAAAAATAATAATGGTGGCAGCCTCTACAATTTTACAATTAACTGTGACATATACTCCTTCAGTCCCGTCGTGAACCACGGGATTGCTGTGCGGAGCACGGGTATCCCTGCTAGTCATTTATATACAGAGGAAGTAAATAAGAAGGCATTTGTGGCTTTTGATGACAAGAGGTTATTTTTGATAATGGGATTGACAGCCTCCCTTACGGATAGATAGATATATAACGTGGAAGAACAAATTAGTTGTTGGGGGGTTTTAGTAGGCTTCCACTGCCTTTTTTAATTGATGAATGAATTAAGTTATTCCCCAAAATAAAACAAATATTGATAGAATCTCTATTTGACTAATCAATTTGGTGAAAGAAACATGAAAGGAAGGAGAAGCCGCAGCCCGCGCCATGTGAGTAGTGTCAAAAGGGAGGTATTCAATGCAGTAATGTGTTCCAGTTTGAAAAGGAGAAAAGTGAGTGAGCGTAAGCGAGTGAATATTGTGACTTTTAGAAATGGGGCACATTACTGCATCAATTCCTCCCTTTGGACACTACTGGGATGTGCACTAATAAATATAGCATGAATCTTTATAAAACAGCTGCGTGAGATGGGGGTGGAAAAATATTTGGCTCCCTAATTTATAAAGCACGTTGGTGCAGCAAACGCTTCAGAAATCGGGTGTTATCAAATATATTTTACTTTGAAACTCACAAGGAGAAAAATATAACCTTTGTAAAGCAAATTCGAAAACCAAATGCTTTAGAAACAGTCGTGAGGACAAAGGAAAACCTGATAAAACCTCCATGAGATATAGGATGAAACATTGCCACCATGGCACCCGTAACAGGCTTGGCATGCCCACACACCCACAAAGAGTCCCTCCAGATCCCAATCTACCCGCATGCACCTAGTACGTGTGCGCTGTATAAGTCCCTCTACCTTGGAGTAATGGCCAAATGTACATCCCAAACGGGACAACAACTGTGCAACTATGGACAATCTACCCGCATGCACGTAGTATGTGTGCGCTGTATAAGTCCCTCTACCTTGGAGTAATGGTCAAATGTACATCCCAAACGGGACAACAACTGTGCAACTATGGACTGTCGGGCACTCGGTAACTGGCTGAAGCAGACAAGAAAGCACTGCAACGGAAAGCTTGCCTTCATAAGCGATTTCCAATTGCCGTCGATAAAACTATGCACTCGGAAATGCCCAAGCAATGTCCGAATTGGACAAATGAACACTTTTCTAGGAGTCGGCGCTGCTTCTAAGTTCGATTCTGGAGCTTAAATTTTGTAATTCAGCTTAGTATAAGAGATTCTCGAGGTTATCACATGTGCAGAAATGAAATATAGCCAAGAACGCTGGTGTATATGAGCATTGCAATATACCCAGTGATTTATAGCTATGATGAACAGGCATTTGATAAAATGAGTGACTAAAGTGAAAATAAATACTTTATCAGGAAGAAATTGTTGTGGCCTGTTCCTGGTCAAGGCATGCTTGAGCAGGCCAAAAAAACATGGCGGCTTCAGACCCTATCGAGGTTACCCAGGGAACTTATTAAGACACCATCGAGAGTGTTGACCAAGGATGCGCCTGATAAAGGATATAATTAATTATGGCTGTTAATTATCTTCAAAAGGGGTGCTTTAATTAACCCAAACACCCAATTTTCAGTCATGCACTTCCTTGGATTTTCTTCTAATGGAAGCAAAGTTTCAGGCTTCTAAGTTTCATGGTTTTGGAGTTATGGAGGACTCACACAAACTCACACACACACACACACACACACACACACACACACACACACACACACATTTATTAGTATAGAGGTCCCTTACTTGGTTTCAGGAAAAATACCCCGTCATCAATCCATGTATCACACATTCATTGTTTTCATGAAAATTATCTCTGCGTGAACGCTTTTTGTTGTTTTCTCAATTCTGTGACATCTGCGTACGTTTACATGCTTATTATTATTATTTCTCTTACTTGCTCCACAGTTGGCACATTGTTGAAGTTTAAGTTACTTGATGATCAGTTCATGGTGATACTTTGCCTGATACCACAAATAACATTTTGCCTTCTGTGGGCTTTTGTTGGGAAACCAAGGCTCGTACTTAACACAGAGATCCGTCCCAATACGGTAACGTTAGAATGTGGAGGGACATCAACGGCATGGCCAGTCGGTTCACTTTCGTATCTCGTTTTTCTTGCCATTTCCTGCTACGCTCTTGCTTTCAAGGCACAGAAGTTGGAGTTTGTTCATAAGGAACCAAAGTTCATTACTTTCAGCATGACTTTTTGCCTCCTCGTGTGCCTGGCCTTTGTTCCAGCTTACAACAGCACAGAAGGAACATTCAATGTCATAACAAAAATATTTGCTGTCGTCGTTACGTCGTTTGGACTGTTGGGATGTATCATGTTTCCAAAATGCTACATGGTCTTCATTAAAAGTGATGAATAGATTGTGGGCCTTTTTATCATATGTGTTAATTTTTACATCTTTAGGAAGAAAAATATTTTTGGCCGAAAAGCAATAAATTCATTCATTGTTGTTTTTCTCACTTTTTGACTTGTCAAAATCAGATGTCCGAAATTACTGAATATTATCACTTCTGTTATTCAAAACAATAAATTAGTTTCTTTCTTCACCAATCATTCAATCTTTCTGTTTTAATTATTGCTTATATCTCAATTAAACTTAAAACAGAAATAATCCTTGATATTATTTATTTGATTGTGGAAATTTTACTCATATTTAGTGTTGTCTTATTACCCCACAAATACGAAGCAAAAATTGGGGTTAAGTAATTGGACCTTTTGCGACCTTTTATACCCTTTGGAACTTTTAAGACCATGGAAACCCCCCTTAGATTTATACCCTCTTAACCCCAAGAGACATTTAGACCAAGTAGACCCTGTCTTGACTCCTTCGACTTCGAAAGACCCGATAGATTATGAACCCATTAGATCTGTAACTACTGTTGAAACATACCCTTTAGACCTTTAGACCCTTTAAAGAATTTTGCACCCTCTTCGACCACTTCAATCCATTGACCTTATGGACATGCACATAGACCCCTTGATCCTCTGGTGTGCCGTCTGTGTACCCGATGTGTGCTTTCTCTCCACAGAGTTTCAGAGCTTCTTTACACTGTGTGTTCTGCTGTGTCCTTCCTTTCAGCTCCTCTTTTTATATAATGCCTTTTGTCCATCATTCACTGTGTAGTGTTTCAAACATTGCGCTTCTGTTCTGCTAATCCCATCATTATTTGAGTTAGAATGGAATATAAACATGAGTTCAACATGAAAAATAAAAAATTTCAGCGTTAACTCTTCGGCTACAAAATACGCATTGTGAAAAACTCTCACTAAATCACAAAAAGAGTCAAATCTACAAACTCTTGCTGAGGTACTCTGATATCACTGACTTCAAAACACTGTGATTGATTGCGTACAAATAGTAAGGATGACACTAAGTGGTAATAAGTCCATGGTAAATAATTATCTCTTTCTGCATTGGACTTCTGTGCAAAAAACAATGTATCAAATCACAATAATCACCAAATTAACTAAATTGCTGCTGTGGAGCAATGACATCACTTTGTCACCTCAGACCCTTAATGCTGAGACCCTTTGACCCCTTTTTTTAATGTTGTGAACAAACTTTGTTACATCACTGGTGATGAAGGTTGTGGTCAAGTTTCATCGGAATTGCATGTGTACAACAGAAGAAACTTCTGAGAAGAAAGCAAATAC
>CM068953.1:185652650-185670406 GCA_035128595.1 Eptatretus atami | reverse complement strand
CACCCATAAACATGCTCCGTAGACCCCCCACCCCCAGACCCCAACTTTTTTTTACAGCCGTGAACAAAGTTTGGTACATCATGGGTGATGATCGTTGTGGTCAAGTTTCATTGGAATTGCAGGTGTAGTTTCTGATGAAAAAGGAAATAACGATTTTCAGGGGCAAATTCCCACAGAACATCTCAGGGCCCACTTTTTTTTGAACCTGTGAGAATTCCTCCCATCGACCCCCTCGGGGCCCACTTTTTTAATGCCGTGAACAAACTTTGGTACATACTGGATAATGAAGGTTATGCTTAAGCTTCCACAAAATGGTATGTGTTGTTTCAGAGAAGTTGCACATGTTTGTGGACGGACGATGTGCCATCCCATAAGCTCCCTGGAACTACGTTCCAGGTGAGCGAACAATTAGTGCCTAGTTATTAAGCTGTCAAAGGATTTTCATATCAAACTCCAAAAAGATTCCATGCTCCATTTGAAACAAACTTTCCTAACAAATGGAACCTGGGACTCCATATAATATTGCTTGCATTATCTTTTTATGTATGTGTGAGGTGTACAGAAGAACACTCTGACAATGCCTTTTGTGAGTGGAATCACGAAGATGCTTGGGTGGTGTATAATGTTTGTGTGGCTGGTTTGCACACCTGCCTGATTGAATTGCTTCCCCTCAAAGGCCAAACAAGTTGAGAAGATATTTTGTCAACTCTTGTTGACTGCCTAAAGACAAAATAAATAAGCACCGGCCATATCATCTCAGTCGCGAAGGCACAGATCTACACTGGCACTTCAACACTGATGGACTGAAATGCATGATCTTAGCAAGCAAGGTCAAATTGTGTTTGAAGTTTGGAATTATTGACCAGAAACCTACGGTAATGTCAATAGATATGCATTTGGCATTCTGTCCATCTTCAGATCGATTTACCTCTGCGAGCAAGTGGTTTTAAGTATGAATTTAATAAAAAGCACACTGAAAAACCAACTTAATGAGGCGAAGTAAAAGTTCTGCTTGAAAATAAAAATGACAGCATGCTGTCCAAACATCGAACAACTCTCCAAAGAAACTACAGAGGAGAAATCGAGCCAAACTAGAAGGGCACTCGGGAGAGTGCATACATAAGCCAAACAAAGCCTGATCCAGTGGAACATATCAGGCCCAATAAATTTTTGAATTATCATATATGCCATATATCGTTTTTGGTCCCATCTCTTCATGATGAAGAATCACTTTAAAAATTGAAAAATTCTGTGATCTGGATATGGATTTGGAAATTCACCAACACTGAATAATTTCTTCCTTGTCACATAACCAACCTGTCCGAAAAGTTTCTGCGGAATCCGTCCAAAACTTTTTGAGATATTGCGCTACATATCATTTTTGGCCCAATCTCTCAATGTTGAACAATCACTGAAAAATTATAGTTGTCGGATCCATATCTGGATCTTAATCAAAATCTAATCAGTTTCTCATTGTCAAACACCTAACCTGATCACCAATTTTCATTTGAATCCATCCACAACTTTTTGAGATATGCTGTACACAAAGAAACAAACATATACACAGGGTTGAAAACACAACCTCCTTCCACGTTCTGTGGCAGAGGTAAATATGGGTAAGCTGACTCAATGTATTGAGGAAAATTTAATGGACCCTTTCATTGATACCAACTTAATAAACATGTGTTGCATCAGTCAATCAGCATTCCTGGCCCTGTTCTTTTTCTAGTTTTCAGCTATGATCTCTCTGACTCTCTGGAAAATCCTCATTATCTCTTTGCTGATGACTCTACCCTCTGTCCTACCATCTGCCATCCCTCAGATTGGCCAAAGGCCGCTTCTTCGCTCTCTGCAGATCTGGATAAAATCACAAACTGGTCCAACACGTGGAACATGTCTTTAAATCCTGACAAATCTCACAATCTCACGATGTCTCTCAAAAAGGACCATTTAGAAAACCACCCCATCTACTTTCACAACAATCCTCTGGAAGAAGTCCTTTCATTCAAGCTTCTCGGTCTCACTATCTGCCATGATCTTTCCTGGGAAAGCCACATGTCCAAGCTGGCCTCCAAAGCCAGTCCCCACTGGGAATCCTCCGTCATGCAAAGTCCTTCCTTGGCCCACCAGAGCAACTGACCATTCCCTGGTCCATTTGAACTGACCTTTATGCAACAACAAGGAGATGGATGTACGGGCTGCGCAAATGCAGTCCCCGATAATGCGGCTGCCTGCAGGGCAGTCCTTGCAAACCCTTTCAGAGAGGGTCCTGGAGCACATGGTGAGGTTGGTATGACATGGGAATGCAAACAAAGGCATGGGCAGTTATGGCAAACGGAGTCAAGGCAAAGGCAGGAAAAGCATGGCATGGCAAGTGCAGACTGGGGCAAGGTGCAGTGCAACAGGTCGGCACATGAAGCTGGCCGGCCTCGGTGTGGTCTCGTGAGGTGGTGGAGAGAGTGTGTTGGCATTGGCCGGTCCGAAGATGGGCTCGTACCTCCCCTACGGTCTCCCCCCAACCTATCGCCTATGCCTGTCCTTGTCCATACCCACCCCCATTAGCTTGAAACAAACACAACAAAATTTAGACTTTTTATTATTTTATTTTTATTTTTTATTTATTTAAAATTTTATAATTATGCGTGTCCCTAACCCCCTTATCATCTTTGTTCGGCTAATCTGTCCAAACGATCTACTCCCAATTCCTAAAATTCCTTTTTAGGAGATTGAGGAAGAGACAAGTGAATCTATCTCGAGGCCCAATGCAACCTCAGAATAGCTCCCACAGATTTCAGCAATTTTCCAAGGTGAGTCCAGCGGCCTACGAACAGCGAAGGGATGGATGGTGCAAAGGGGTACACGTTTCCTATCTATCCTAGCATTTATTAATCTTTAATCTATCCCCGGGGCTTTTCAACATGCCTGTCTCTTTAAACTATCGGTTCTAGCAACCACGATTCCCGTCACCTGTGTTGGTGTTCGTTATTCAATTTGGGCCTGGCCCGCAAATTATATCTCGTGCTTTTGCACAATTTCGTGGCTGGGCAGCGTGGCTCCATTGGCAGGGAAACCCATCTGCAGAACTCGAACTTTGGCACCCCCGGGTCGCTGAGGCTGTCTCCGAGCCTACCTACTCTTTACGAACGTGGGGAATGCCCTCTCTGGCATCTTCCCCGTCGATGCCCACGTGGCATTTTGGTGCTCCGGGTCCCGTTTCCGAGGGCTGCACGTGCCCATTACACTAACTCGGTCCCTTGGACCCATGGCCTACCCTGGCCGACTACTTCGGTGCCCAGGGTGCCCTCTACTCAGTACGCATATTTCCAAAGCCACGCTCCCAGCCGGTCAATAGACTCCTGCACCCTTCAGAAAGGTTTCCTGCCTTCGTTCGACACCAACAACAAACCGACATCCATTTTGGTTAATTTAACTAACGCACTAACGAACATTACACTAACCCCGGGTTCCCTTGGGTGGGATTCACTCCTCCGCCCAATCATTCGTTCACACCATGCATTCCACATTCACTCCACTCACAGTCGTGGCCACTGACACACATTCACTCATTGTACATTTTTCTCTCTTTTTATTTTTTTTTAACACACTCTAACAACTACGTCCCCCTAACTAGTTTGTGCTCCCCGTCATCCCTTATTCTAATGCACGTTCCATTTAATTATATCGCTAAACTACACCCCCACGACACGTTCCATGTCTGTCCAAGTCTCCAATCCATTTCTAAAATATATCCTAAATTCCCTCCAACTGGTCCCACCAGGCCCCATGGAGGACTGCTCATACCCCATGAGGCCGGTCTATCTAACGCTAAACCCATCCAGTAACTACTGCTCCTTTTCCCAAGCACGAGGATGTTCGCTACATCCCGGCAGGGAATCATTTACTCGGAGCAAGGCCCGCCAAACCTTGCTCGCCAGGGCGGCGGTTTGCAGTTCGCATGTTCCTTCCGCTTGGGCGATACATACGAGCGTAACGTCGCCCCATCCATCCCATTACACGCTCGCCTCCGAGCCAACCACCATGTGAGCCAGCGTGCTCTACTCACGTGGCCTTCGTGCCGAGCAATCTCCGCCAACGTCACTCGCACACGAACCGCCCTGTGAAGCTTGCCAGGCAGACGGATGTGGCTGTGTCATCCCCGAGACTCGCTCCATGCGTCACGTCGGCCTATGTGCACATGGTCACATGGGGCCACATGCTTTCCAAATTCACACCATTCACTTCATCGCCATTTTAACCATCCACGTGATGGTCTCGTTCCAAATCTATTATTTTTTCATCACAAATCTTCCTGGAGAGGAGGAGATTGGTCCATACTCTGTGCAGAGTGTTGGTGCTGCCGAAGCAGTCTCCTTGGCGAGTGGGTACAATCCTGGATGGGTCGCCACTCCAACACAGGATACCAGCAAACAGGCACTCATTTTGCTGACCTCGGAAGGATGACAGGCAGAGTCAACCCCACCTGGTAATAATTCAACAGCTGAGGAGGATTTGAACTCAGGATCCTTGAATCCCAAGCCCACCACCCCAACCATTATGCCAACACCAGGCATGTGGAGCCAATACTTGGCAAAAAGAAGTACCTTCATTGTGTTGTTGTTCAGGAAAAGTAAAATTGAAGCCACAGTTGGAGCTATGACCACCATTGAAAGGTTTGCTGGGTGGACACTCCAATGATTCACAACACTTCATCTCAATTTTTTTTTTAAAACGACAACTCCTGCTTCAAAATGACTTCATTTGCTGCTAACCAAATGAGAGAATTTGGCAATGCAGGCCATCATTCAAAGTGCAAGGTGAGGTATACCACCTTGCAGGATCATTTCAGCTTTTTCCATATGACCCTCCAAAATTCCTTCAGATTTATTTCATGTCAAATCTTCAAGAACATGCAAGGCAACATGACACAAACTTTCCTAACATTAAGGAAAAATCGAATTTCTCAATTACAACATATCCTGCTTGAAAATAATGCCCACATCAAAAGCTTCAGGAAATGGGTTTGGGACAAGGTCTCACCTATGGACAAGGTGAGAAAACCTGAATACAAATTTGTAATGCATTCTGATAAGATTCCTTCTGGACTGCATCAAAGCGGATTCAATACACCAACAACAAATGTGTTGACATCCTCATGGTTGGTCATGAAGGGGGCGCAAGGGACATTGTTCTAGATAAGAGCAATGTAACACTCGGATTAAATAAATCAGTGATACCAATTGGGCAGATGATGCACTCCAATACCCACTGTTGTTCTCAGATGGGGAAGGTGGCTGCCACTTCCAGATATTGCAGCACAATATACACATTGGCAAGTCAATACTTGGGACAAAAAAGTGTCTGCTCTGCAGCTACATGCATACAGAATGATGCATACATAACATGACGACAATATCATTTTACGGTCCAAACAAACACCTTGCCTATCAGTTTTTTGTGGATATGCATGCCAAGATTGAATCAGAGAAACTGCTCTTCCTTTGAAACAACCAAAATACACTTGGATCAGCGGAATATGTTCAACTGTGAGATGAATGACGGCAACGCCAGCATTTTAGGATAATTGCTCATCTTGTCTTCCAGCTTCACAGGGGGCCCACGATACATGCATGGACGAACACAAGATGCTATTTGCTATGTGATGACACGCTGACGTCCTGATCTCATCACATTTACCTTCAACCCAAACTGGGATGAGATTGTGCAAGAACTTGTGCCACAACAGAAACCACATGATGCCCTGACCATATTTTTTAGATATTCCACCTCAAACTGCAAAAGCTGATGATGCTCATAGACATCTGGTCTTCGGCAAATTGTGTTACCACATGTTCACCACTGAATGGCAAAAGCCAGACTTATCTCCTGCACCTATCCTCCTTTGGCTCTTCCACAAAATACAGCCACATCAAATTGACAACATCATATCTGCAGAATGATCAAATCCAAATGAAGATCCTGAACTTTTTAAAGTCAAAAAACACATGATGCATGGTCCATGTGGACAAATGAACATATTATCACCTTGCATGAGGAAGCTATTTGCACCAAAAAGTATCCAACGATGCTCATCAATGATACCAAGACTGGTCACGATGGATACTCATGTAGAGGAGAAGGTCAACGGAAGATGGCAGCTTCAAAGTTATTCTGACTATCAAGAACCAGCAGGTCACAGTAGACAACAAATGGGTTGTCAGACATAATCAATACCTTTGTCGGATTTTCAATTCCCCATAAATGTGGAGTTTTGCAACTCCATCAGAATCATCAAATACAGTATGTATGTAAGTCCATCAACAAAGTACTGTCTTTCAAAACCAGAAAGAAATGCCCACACAGACAAACTCCAGTGCTACCAGATGAGCCACTATGTCAGCATAAATGAAGGAGTTTGGAGAATACTGGAACTCCCAACACTATACTGCCATCCATATGTTGACCATCTTCAAGTTCATCTCCAGAATGATCAAAGAGTATTCATCACAGAGGAAAATGTACACCAGCATGCAGTTGAATCCCCTACAACAACATTGACTGCATTCTTTCAGTTGTGTGAAAGAGTCAACTTTGAGAAGACACTCCTTTACAACTTGATCCCAAAATACTACACGTGAAATTCACAACAGAAGAAGTGGAAACAAAGATGTAAGGGAGCCCCCCTCGAGGTACATCCTGGCATCAAGGGGAATGATGCAATAGGCAGGGTTTCCACTCGACTTCCAGACAATGCTGAGTGCTATTTCCTCAGGTTGCTACTGCACACAGTCAAATGCTAAGCCAGCTATGATTATCTCAAAACATTGGATGATCAAGTCGGCGACATTTTCCGATGATCAAGTAACCTCCAGTGTCTTCTTGGGATGTCATGCACTGGCATGAGACCTTGGAGGAAGCAGCTTTGTCAGATTCTGCATCAAGATTGAGAGAGCTTTTCACACTCCTGTTGCACTTGTGTCATCTATCCAATCCAAAAAAAACATGGGAGGAACAGAAATAAAATATTTCGGAGCATTTCCGTCACCAAGTGCGATCAGGCAGTCATGACAGTCACATTGGGTTCACTGATGGTATCTTCAACAAGGCTCACAATGCCATTGAACACAAGCTGATGTCTTTCCCAGGTCGCAAATCACTCCACATCCATGGTCTACCCCTTGAAGACAGAACTACTGAGATCCAATGAGCCAGAAACCTACGATGGGAAATGCGTTATGAGCAGGATGAAGTGGCCAAAGTTGAGTGAAGAGAGTCAAGTTTGACTAACGATCAAGCTTCTGCATATGATATCATCATGCAAGTCTTTGACAGCAGTGATGGCTGAATGCTATTTTTGGATGCACCTGGTGGCACTGGAAAAACATTCCTGATTAATCTTCCTTTGACAAAGATCATCATCATCAGCATCATCGTCATCATTTTACGGCAGTTTCCATGCTTGCAAGTGTAAGCCGTGGTTCACCCAATGGCTGCTTTTCAGGCTGCACAATCCCTTGTTAGCCTTCTCGTTCTGCATATTACTCTTTTTTTTCATCACATTATTCCCTCATCATATGTGTTCTTCAGGAACCCCATGAGTGGGTTGAGGAACCCCACTGCTCCGAGCGGAGCAAATCGATCGGCTTGAAGCAACACATCCCATGTTTTTCTCTGATGGCCTCTTGCTCTCATTCCATTCACATTTATATTTATACACCTCTTCACACAGCTGCCCACCCCATCCTTTCAACATGATCGAACCACCTAAACCTTCCGCTACGCATAACCTCACAAATGCTTTCTATACCTAACCTATCTCCTGATTCCACATTTGGTTTCCTATCTTTCAGTGTCACATTACAAATCCATCTCACCATTCTCATTTCATTCCGTTTATCCTCCTTTTCGTTCACCTTTGTTTCACTGCCATAGAACATCATGTTTCTAACGCAAGCTGCATAAAGTTTTCCCTTTAATTAGAGGGAGGTCACTCTCGATGTCAATCAGGGTCACAACTCCCGAAACTTTTACCAGACACTTCTAATTTCTGCAATCTATTCTGTCGCTTAATATCTATTTATTATAATCCAGAAACAGAATTTATTTTAACATTCCAGAGTTATATCCCCATAAACTAACCTTTCTGCTCTTACTAGAGCCACTTTTTACCTGTGCAAACAGCACATTTGAAGTCGAGATCCACCTGCAGTCAACCCCTGATGCCACTACACACACCTCTTTTCCACCCAACAGATTGAGAGGCAATATTGCACTTGCTGTTGTATATTCTGGAATTGCAGCTACACTACTTAAAGGTGGGAGAACTGCACATTCTGCATTCAAGTTGCCACTAAATCTTGCAAGAGTGGATAATGTTGTCTGTAACATTCCAAAAGGCACAGCAACTGCGGAGCTTCGAAAGAAATGCAAGCTCAGCATGTGGGATGAATGCATGATGTCTCACAAGCAGGCATTTGAGGCACTTGATCGAACACGACAGAATATTCGAGGAACACTTGCCCCACGCTGTGTCCGAATAATGGGGCGGGGTCTGATATATATATTTTCTTACAGTTGTGGAAATTCACAGATCACCATTCAGGTTCCCCGAAGATCAGTTATGTCGATAAGTGTGTGTTCAAGGTTAGATTTCCCCACCGATGTAGAACGGGATTTGTTCGTGTGCCGGGTTGTGAACCTTTGTGGTAGTGTTATTCTTTTCTGTCTTTTATTGTAAACAAACATCTCCTCACCATCTTCTCCACAACAAACAAACATCTCCTCACCATCTTCTCCACAAACGCCATCATCTCCTCACCATCTTCTCCACAACCGCCATCATCTCCTCACCATCTTCTCCACAACAAAAAACATCTCCTCACCATCTTCTCCGCAACCGTCATCATCTCCTCACCATCTTCACCACGTCCGCGTGAAGATGGTGATCTCAAACACGTCCGCGTGAAGCCGATGATTTCAAACGCGTCCGCGTTCTGACGGTGATTCCTAACACGGCCGCGTTTGACGGCAAGATCGGATCCAAACGGCGAAAGGGGCGGAGCCAGCCGGGGGTGAAGGGTCGAAGGTTAAGGTGCGAAGCCGTGGGGGCTATAAAGGGCCCGGTTCGCTCGCCGTTAATCAGAACGAGTTCGCGCTGCGCTGGTGTGGTGGAGTCGGGAAGAGAGCTTGGAGAAGAACGAACGTGGAGAACGAGCGGGAGTTGGAGAACGAACGAGGAGAACGAACGTGAGAGAACGAACGAGGAGAACCAACGAGAAAGAACGAGCGGGAGTTGGAGAACGAGTGAAGAACGAGTTGAGGAGAACGAGTTGGAGTACGAGTGGGAGTCGGGAAGAGCGCTTGGAGAGAGCGTTTGAGTTCGTGCTGTGCTGGTTGTGTGGTTCGTTGGACGCCCGTTGGAGAGTTCGGAGGTTGGAGTGCGGGCAGAGACACCAGGGTCGCCGAAGCAGGTCGCCCGCTCGGTCTCTCCGAGCCCCTTCGGCCATCCCGGCTCCGAGCGAATTATAAAGGCTCACGAGGCCGGTTCTTCCTTTCTTCTGGGTTTTGCATGAAAGTCTGTGGCGCCTTTTCCGTAATGACAAACTGACTAAGTGCATGTACATAATAAATAGACATTGGCTGTAGGTTTTTGCTCGTGTCTTGTCCCCATCCCCCATTCATTGCATATGTGCATTGAAAATAAATACCCCCATTGTTTGAATGTTCACCTGCTCGTTGCGTCCCTTCCTCCATTGACTGTCATAATGCGTTCGGGATATTAGCTGGCTGATTATAAGCGATAAAACGTACATCTGGTCCGACGGGGCTTGGCGATATAAAACCGCTCGGCAATCGCAAACGGAACGAGCTGCTTAAGCGGCCCGTTTTCATGCAGGTCCCGTTGAGTATAAACTCCGGCATTTTTGTCCGAGCGAATAATTAGGTACATTGACAATTCGGCGATCGACCCTGTAGCGCGTGGACAGAAGAGTTGGCTGGTTTATGGTGTGTTAAAAACACCTTAGCTGGGTTTCGGCGTTGATCCAGAAGCTGCGACTGGATTGCTTGTTTGGTGGGTGCGCGCAGCCGCAATTGAGCTAAAGGCGGTCGTCCGCACGCCGGAGGGCGAAAATCTACAAATATATATATATATATATATATATATATATATATGTATATATATAATATATATTATATTGTGACGGTGCAGTGACAGAACCTGGTATGATTACAGAGGCACTGTGGACTTGCTTCGGTCCAGGGTATGGAGTGGAATGATGCTTGGTGCTTCTGGTGCTCTTTGTGCTTGTCGACTTGCTTCATTCCACTGTGTGGTGGCGGTGGATCGATGGTTGGTGCTGCTGATGCTGTTTGTCCTTGTTGACTTGCTTCTGCCTGTGATGCTGTGGAGTGGATCGACATATGGTGCTGTGGGTGCTCTTTGTCCTTTGGACTCGGTGATTGAGATGAGGGTCAAAGTGAGTGACATTTGAACTGTGATTTTTATGATTTTGTGTTGTGTGAGATAATTAATTGACTTTTGTGAAAATAATTTACTTTGTGTGAACCGAATAATCACAAATTTAGTGGATTAAGGACAGTATGGAGAGCTTGACAAAAGGAAGGGGAGGGGTGGTGGAGAAAGAAGAGAGGGAGTGAGTGGGGGGGGTGGGGTTTGGGATGAGAGCCTTGAGGTTAGAGGTGAAGAATCAAGTGTGGAGGGTGAACCAAGGTGTGGGAAGGGGGTAGGTGGGGAGCAAATTGAGAAAGAGCGGGTGTGTGTGTGCGCACACACAAGATTATGTAATAGGCTTGTGTCGTGGGTCAAGCAAGTCAGCCCGGCCATCGCTGATGATTGATGACCAACATCCCATGATAAGACGCCTTGCGGTTGCGGCAGCGGTTCAGAAGCAAAGTCAGGCTAAATAGTTTGAATGTGGGATCAATGGAGGGGAGAGGATTTGAAGTGGTGGAGATGGTGAAGAGGAGGAGGTTGGATGTGTTGTGTGTGTAAAAGACCAAATGGAAAGGAGATAGGGTGAGGAGGTTGGTAAGATGATACAAGGTGTTGCACGCAGGTGGAGATGGAAGGAGTAATTGCATGGGAATAATAGTATCAGAAGAGATCAGCAAGCAGGTGGTCAGAGTGGAAAGATGGGAGGGCTGGATAGGTATGGTAAGGGTGGTGGTGTGGAAGTAAAATATTGAATCCCATCATGTGAAATGTGCTATACCAACAATTCATGGAGATATATGGTGATAGAAGGCTCTGAGGATCACATGAATATTGCAAAGCATTTGTGTGTCTGTGTTGATGATGCTGAAACCATTTTTTTCATTTTGGGATAAGTGCTCTTTGTCCACAAATTACTGATTCATTTCTCTTTAAATGCTTTTAAACAATATGGAGGTATGAAATCTGTTGTAAAACATTTGCTGAAGTCATTTTCTCACCATATAAGGAATAGTTCACCACAAAGCATCATGGGTAAAGGCACTGACACAGAGTTAAGCTTAAGATTTAAAATGCCTGAAGCATAAAACATGCTTCTTTGGTCTCTGACAATGAGAAAGTCAGAACTCATTACGTTTGCAGAGTTCACTGCCCACAGTTTGTGAGTTTATTTGTTTTACTCATTGCAATGTTTGCCTGACAGGCCATGAGTGAATGGAATATAATCTCTGTTCAAATATAGTGCGGTCTTGTTAGTTCCATATAACTGTAACAAATCTATTGAAAAGTTAGGATCATTGATTGATATATTGTTTGCCTTTCTCAATGTTGAGAAAGTGCTCTGATGAATCCACTTACAAATGCTCAACACCAGCACTGTACCACTCAAAGTGAACATTTCAAACCAGATGACTTTTAAACCATATGGCAATAATAATAACGAATGTCTCATCCCTGTCCTGGCACAAGCACATCTGGGCCTGGTGAAAGATCTGTTTATTCATCCATGCTTAGCTTAAATATATGTGAACCCATCTCTTGTGTTTGCTGCTCTGATACTTTAAAATATACTTGATAATGGATCATCGCATAATGATGGTTGTTTTATAATGAATAGATATTGTGTGTTCTTTAACTGTGTAACAATACAATCTTTTATTTATTCCACTTGGTTGGTAAGTTAAGTTTAATGAAAGCTGCCTTTGTTCAGGCACCAGTGAGTCGGGCACCAGTGAGACACAGGAATGCTTAATTCTAATTAATGAATAACAAATTTGCTGTGCAGTAAATCTCTTGGAATCACATGAACACAGGGCATTGTGAGGTTTTACACAGGTTTTACACAGGGCATTGTTATGTTGAAATGAAGTATACATTATGCAAAAGTTGTGAAGTGGGAGGACAGCGAAGCAATGCAAATATCTGATGAAGCTTGAAAGTGGTCAAGGATATACCACAGGAATTTGCATTTGAAATAGTCATGACCACGTCCTTGAAAACGTTCTGTTTGTCTCATCAGAATGTGATTGGTCAATTCTCTTACATGTGAGTGTATCACCCTTTCATTTCTGTTCCCCAGATAAGAAACTCTGTTTGGAGCATCAATCCAGAAAGCAATCATGTTGCATTGATTGTCTTTCTCCTTTGTCATGTATTAAATAAAATGTTCAACCTGCAATATGACTGGAGTTACTTGAGTAAGGTTTTGAGTTTTCCACAAAAAGTGGTACAGAGTTAAATAGTTTGTGTTACGTCGGTATATGCGTCACAAACGGGAATGACTGGGGCAGAGAATCAGGAATTCTGGGATGCACTGGAGAGGATGATGGGAGTGGTTGAGCTGGATGTGATGCTGTGCATTGCAGGGGAATTTAATGTGCATGTGGAAGTAGCAGAACCAGGGGAAGAGGAACGTCTTGGTAAATTTGGTTGGGGAGTGAGGAATAGAGAGTCAAGAGCTGGTGGTGAAGAATAGCATGGTCATGGCCGGTTCATTCTTTCAAAAGCAGGAAAGCCAAAAGACGACCTAAAGTAATGGATATCATAGAGCAGAACTGCATTTGGTGGTGATAAGGCAGCAACAGTTGTGGAGGGTTCAGGATTGGAAGGCAGTGGTGGGAGAGCATGTTACAATCCAGCACAAGCCTGTGGTTTTTGTTGTGTGGATGGAGAAAAGGAGGGAGTTTAAGAGCAGGGGTCAGATGATTATTAGGTGGGGCAGTATTTAATGAATCAGAAGGATATTTCAAAGAGCTGTTGAACCGGAACGGAAGCAACGGCAAACTGGAGCTCCCGCGTTATGTGCAGGGGAAAGTGGAGTTGGTGGAGATCACAGCGGAGGAATTGCGGACGGCATTGACGGGGATGAAGGAAGAGTTCCAGGCATTGATATGGTGTGTACAGAGATTGTAATTGCAGTGAAAGTCAGATTCAGTTGGATAAAGAGGCTGTTGAATATATTGTGGCATTGACAGCTCAACTAACGTCAAGCTTGTCACAGCGGAAGGTTAAAATCCCACAAAGTCTCAGCGACTTAACTCAGAGGAGATGTTCCTTTCCGAATTATGCACGCGGGGGCCATGAGGAGAGACCTGAGAAACCTGAACGCTTTTAAACCCGACGGGTTTATTTCCCAAACCACAATATTGAATATAGAACCAGGAATATTGGGCATGACGGAGGAGACATCGGAGGGTTATGGTGGTGAAGAAAATTGGGCACCACACACGAGACTCAGTCACTCACAGGAGGGACAAAAAAAAAACGGGGGACTCAACTTTTGTGGTTGCGGGGACGAGCAAGTGAGAAGGAGGGATGATGAGCAGGATGATGAGGCGAGCAGAAGACGAGGAGACTATGCACATTGGCAGAAGAAACAGGCACAGGGCGAAGACAAACAGGCGCAGGCAGGAAGTACGACCTCCTCAACTTTTTTTCCTCATTCTCGCACACACCAAAAACTCCAAGCCGCATTCTCCTCTGATTTCTCCATGTTATCCGCAGACCAACTCTCTCTCCTACTATCATCTTCACCTTGGCCTACCAACTGCCAAATAGGCTCCTCCCTCTGCTCAATCTGGGCAAAGTTCTGCCCCTTTTTTGGGGAGGCGGCTATAACTTCGCCGCTTTGGGAGGCATCTATAATTCCACCGCTTTGGGAGGCATCTATAACTCCACCCCCTCGCTTGAGGCCTACCAAGCTCTGCCTCCCCTCTTTTGTGCCAAGTCTCTCCCTGGCGCTCCCTGATGGAGGTTGACATTGAGGTTATCCACACAATTTCCTGAACCATAATCTCTGATGAACTATGACCAAGCACCACCCTCTGCATGGCAAGCAAACAAGAGAATTATTAAGCTGACTTTTCCCTACTTGTACATCGAGGTGGTTATCTACTCGCACACGGACCATGTTACTCTTTGTATTCCGATCTACCATCTGGGAATATCTACCTCCCTCCCCTCCCCCCACAAAGTTGACAATATGTATGAGAGAGGGTTCAATTCTGAAGGAGTGTAGGACAGGGTTAATTGTGCCGATATGGAAGGGGAGGGCGATGTTTAAGATCTGGGGAAGTACAGGAGCATAATGCCCCTGGCACAGGTGTGCTGTGATGTGATGTGATGAAAATGCTGGTGAGGATTTTTGATGGGAGGATAAGGAAGAGGGTGGAGAAATAGATTGGAGAAGAGCAGCAGGGGTTTTGGAAAAGGTAGCAGGACAACAGGTGCGATGTTTGCGCTCTTTTGGAGAAGAGGTTGAAGGTGCAAGGTGAGATGGTGTTGGGATTTGTGGAGCTGGGGAAGGTCAATAACACTTTCCTGAGAGAGATGCTGTTGGCGTCACTGAGATGGATGGGAGCACTGGAACCAGAAGTTACGTTGGTGGAAGGGATGTGAAAGGGAACAAAGGAAGAGTTTTCGTTGGTCCAGGGATATCTGAGGAGTCCAGCGTGAACATTTATTTGAAGCAGTGAAGTGCTCTCAACCCACTGATGTTTATCAGGGTGATGGAGCTGGAAGGCAGGAAGGTGAGCTTGAGGGGCAGTAAGGGGAGGGAGCTGTATGCAGATGATCTGGCTGTTGTGGTGGAGAATGGGCTGGAGATTCAGGAAGTACTGGGGGAGTGGAAGGAGCTAATTTTGGGAGCATGGGCTGAAGATGAGTATGGAGAAGACTGAAGTGAAATGTGTCAGGCAGCAGAGAAAATAAATTTATATCAAATTTAAGGGTAAGCAGATCAGGAAGAGAAATAGGTTTGATTATCTGGGAGAAACAGTGACCAGGGATGGTAAGTCTGAGGCAGAGGTGCAGAGGAGGATTCAGGTGGGTCTGAATGTGTGGCGGGAGTAATGCCAGACAGGACGATATCAACAAAATTGAAAGGAAAGGTTCTGACGATGTGTGTAACAATGGCCTACCTTTACAGCCTGGAGACAATGGCACTCACAGCGAGACAACAGAAAATGCAGGTTTGCGAGAACAACTGGGTCAGGAGGATTGCAGGCGTGAAGACGGAGGATAGAAGGCTGGTGGAAGAAGTGAGGGAGGATGGTCTGCAGAATAATTAAAAGGGGAAATTGGTGACATGCCAGCTGAGATGGGCTGCATCTTGGTGTGGATGGGAGAAGAGAGAATAGCAAAGAAAGTGGATAGGTTGAGGGAGCAAAGTCTGAGGGAAAGAGGTAGACTGCAGTTGAGATGGGGGGAATGTGTTAGGAGGGATATCCATGAGGTCGGGGTGGTTCGTGATTGGAGAGGGTTGGCTGAGTACACAGGCAGGTGGAGAAGTATTGTGGTCAAGGCAGGGCAGAAGTGTGGTACCATCAGACCACACCGATTAAAAAATCAAAAGGAGGAGAAGAAGAAGGTCCTGGGATGTTTGTGGAGTTTTGGTGTTACTAAAAGAAGAAGCACATGAGGCAAATAATTTAACACATCAAATCCTCGCTGAATGTCTGCAATTCCACTGAGAATGATATTTATTTTCATATCAGTGCACCAGTAAAAGCTAAATAGCAGTTAATGATAGCTCAAAAAGCCAAAACTGGAATAATATTAAACATGATTGATGTAATTAACAAACAGGGAAAATTAAATTTAGTTTATGAGTTGCTACCTCTGGGATCTGGTATTTCAGTTGATAATTTACAATTTTTAAAGAAACATTTGCTTGAATATTGAATTGGGAATTAAATTACCTTTAAAATGATATGGAAAGCAGAGCAGTTGATTACAGTTGAGTGAGTGTTTCACTCACTTGCTTCATAAATAGTTGTAAGCTTTGCTTTGTGCAAAGAGCAGCTGTTTTCATTTTCCCAGGATGTATATACTTGAACAAACGATACACGTTGTGCTCAGTTTAACATTTGTGCTGTTTCTGTTATTACCATCCGTGAGCGGAAGGACATGCATGCCTCGAACTCGTGTTGAACATTATGGAATCGCACAACATGGAGATATCATGCTTGGTGGACTTTTTGCCATTCACGGAACGATGGCAACACCTCAACATTCCTTCAGAGAACCTCCAGGAGTCGCTCAGTGCTTACAGTAAGTTCTTCATTTTTGTTTGTTTCAAGCATTCTGGATAGTTTTACAAATAATCCACTAATATGAGAATAAGACGTGGAACATTGTTGCATTCTTAAATAAAATACGACACAACATTTTATGCCAATGTGGAGGCCTGAAAGGCATTTGATTACAACTTTCAGGATCAAACGGTTTTTGCAACTTTTACAGTCGACTTGACTTCACTCTCTGTTTTGGATGAAGATTACCCACATGACCATTCTTTTATATTTTCTGTGATGATATTTCCAGTTTGATTCTTGTTCTACAATCAGTTTGTTCTTGTTGCTTTGTGTTCAGCTCAGTTCCCTGACAGTTTTATTTTGTGGTCATGATGCATTTCATTTGGTTTACGTCTGATACACAATTGTCGTTTCTTCTTCTCTCTGTAATACAAAGGCAGGATCTTTCTTCAGTTATCTCTTGTGATTTAATTTTTTTTTCGTGCAGTCTGTGCTAGTGACCACTTTCATTGTTTTTCAGTAATTACATTTTGATTTACGTTATTTCCAGATGCAAAGACAATTCATTTTCAGTTTTTTTTTCTTGTTAAATTCAGTAATGTTTCAAGCTCATCCTGGTTTTCGTACGTATATTCACTTAATCTGAATGATCTGTATTTATTTTTGTGAGTTGCCTTAGCCGTTGAATCACTGCTTTCCTCAACGTTTGCAAGTGTGAATTTCCATTAATGTAAGTATCCAACTTGGCCACGTTGTTTTTTTTTTACGTTTTGTTGAGGCTCGTATAAGAGCTAACACAAAGACTATAACGCAAAGGGAGCAGGAGACAAGAGGGGGTGGGAGAGGGATGCACAAAATAAGAAGGAACAGAGACATGAAGAGATATGTGGAAAGGAGAGGGATGAGGCGGGTACACAGGGTTAAAAGTATGGACACTTAAGTGATTTTCAGAAAGGAAGGCTGCAAATTTGAAGGAGATGGGTTTGGGGTGGATTAATGGGGGTAGAAGAAAAGATCATGTTTGTGAATGGGGGAAGAGATGAGATTGTGGTGAACAGCTGTTTTGAAGACCTGGAGGGTATAGTGGGATTGAAGAAACAGATCCCTCAAGGATAGCTCTCTTCCACATTACCTCCATTTCTGTCATATTTTTGCCAATCCTGTGAACCTGAATTATGGTAAGTGCATGGGAAGTTAGACTAAGACAGGTCAAGAGTCCATTTTCTTGTGGGTTATGTGCATCTTACCAATCTGGTTTTGTCCCTGTTTCT
>CM068953.1:185632338-185642747 GCA_035128595.1 Eptatretus atami | reverse complement strand
CACGACCGCTAGATGGAGCAGTAGAGTCGGCTCCACCGAACACCTGAAATCTAGATCGTGCTCTCGGAGAACTCCGAGAGGCACGGGTCCCCAACAGGACCGTGGTCGCCAATATTTTGACGGCGCGAGGTAGGGTCCACTTGTCTAACTCCAATTTACCGAAGTACTCACGCCGTCCAACTACTGGGGGAAGCACACCCTCGGCCGACTCTGTCCGATTTGAGTCGCGGTAACGGCTCGGATCCGGCGGAACTGAGCGGAGTTACCAGAGCCGCCAGACCGAATGCACAATTTACCCTCGCTATTTCTCAACACGCACCGTGCTAAATCAATGAAAGAAACACAGAAACGTGCTGAAACATTTAACAGGGGATTTATTTATAATGGGGGGTGGGGGGAAGGGAACACACAAAGAGCAGAGTTATCTGACTAAAAGTAATGCAGTCAATGTACAAGCGAAAAGCACTTAACAATTCTACTTAGACAAGAAAGGCCAAGGACACACACACGCACACACAAATACCCAAAAGAAGAAATGATGGCCGCCACCTTTACTGATACCCCCAGCTCGGAGGGAAGGTGAGCTGGAGGTAAGGAGAACGTGCTGGCTACCTGGCCGCGAGCGCGCGGCTCGACGTCCACTCCTTCCCGGGGCTTCAGTCACCAAAAGCACCGACCAGGGTATCCGAACCCAGAGGAGGTGAGACGAGGTGGTCTCCCAGGATGAGATGGTCGACCTCTTGTAGTTCTGCACCAGACGAGACGCCTCGGATGCGCGCGATGCCGTCAAACGCCGACCAGACCGAAGTGCCTCGAGCAGACGGAACGCAATTATTCCTTTCTTTTTCCTTTTGTCGTCCTTCTCGGGTGCGGTCCGCTCATCCGTGGCCTGCTCTCATTGAGCGAACCTCGTGTCGCGGCTCCGCCTTCTGCAAAGGACCGCCCCGGCTCTGATCTGCTCGTCGCCCATTGGCCATAAAATGACGCATACCCTTATTTGACGTCAGGCCAGAACGAAACTGTTTGTGAGTGCGCGAAGAGCACGGACAATGCCGTGAGCAGTGTTGTTGTAGTTGTTGGTGATGTAAAAATGTAAGAGAAAACCCTGACTATCAAAATAACTCCGCAGTGCATGAACATTTAATTCCCATTAGATTAGGGACAGGACCCTAATGATAAATACACACTTACCGATATAACTGTTCTATAAGGACCTGAATGTTGAGTGCAGTAAGCTTCCAGATTTGTAACACTAACCCCCTCCCCTTTTTACAGACTCGTCCCGAGTCGTCAAATTTGCGTGTAACCAGCATGTGTAAGTTCTCCCAAGTACATTTTACCTGCGGATCCCTGAGTGCGACATTTTTTCATACATGTCCCAAAAATAAATAACCTAGTGTGCTGTGTAACTAAACTAACAGACTCACAGAACAACTTAATACATTGCCGGCGATAAGACAAACAGCAGGTGGGTTAAACTTATTTACAATCTTAACTAATATTTACACTAACCATGGCCCAGGACCTGTCATCTGTGGGAAAAAAAGAAAGTCATTGCAGATGCAGCGCATGAACATTTAATTCCCATTAGACTAGGGAAGGGACCCTAACTATAAACACACACTTACCGATATAACTGTTCTATAAGGACCTGAATGTTGAGTGCAGTAAGCTTCCAGATTCGTAACAATACGAAATAACTTGCCCCCCAACAATTAGTTGGACCCCTCTGTACAAACTACACCCGCTGTGATGTTTCATGTAATTGGCAGGATGGTTGGTATGGCCCTCAGTGAAGAGCTGGATCATTGGTTTTATATGTGGTGAAGACAAGATTAGCAATCAAAACTGTCCCCTCATTGAACAATTTTGGCAACAGAAAATATGGGGATTTCCCTTGTCCCAACACCCATTTATTTCTCAATCGATTCAAACTATTGATCTTCCTCCTCATTTTCATGTCACTCTATCGTTGCAATAAGTTTATTGCTTGCCCATGGTTAAGGCTCACTTTTCCTCATTCATCCTTTAAAAAAACCCCGGTGGCCAAGAAGTTTTGTAATTGCTATTATCTGGGCAGATGTGGTGGATGGATAATTTGTGAAAGGGTATGACAGTCCATCTGAATATTTTTCTCCAATGACATTTACCTCTTGTTACAATGCCAGTGCCATGCCAGGGGGCATTCCAATTATGGGCATCCTCTTTTATGCCTCTTGCAGAAGTTGTACCAAAATTGGTCCCTTGGGGAAAATCCTTTCACTTAGCCCTGCCATCAAACTTGCCGTTCACATTTTACCCCAATTCCTCAAAATGTCAAAGGGTAAACCCATGGACTCTCATCCCAAGGATGTTCATTTTAATCCTCATGTGACTTCCCATGTCACAACTCGATGGGTGTTCACATTTCTCTTTCATACATCAGCAGCAGGGAATTCACTTTGGTAGTCACGTGCCTTTCAGCATGGCCGGCCTTCTTGAGATAATGGAGATGCTGATCTTAATCTCTCCACTGGGAACTGTTGTCAAGCACCTGCTGTTCTTTTTTGAGATACTTCACAATGCCATGACAATGAGCCCACGGTAGTGATGCCGAGGTTTTCCTCGCTTCCAGAAACTTGCATACTTATTTTAGAAATCTGATTTTTAATGTCATCCCTACTCTGTTGGAAACTCTTGGGAAATCCATTATGAGGATACAAATCCCTCTTTGAGGTGCTTGCACTATCACACTAATTTTTTTGCATTGGCAAAGGAAATGACACACACCACTTAATGAAGTAGTTATTGACTCCAACTATGTTACACGTTCCATTGCAAAGTGAGTTTTTGTTTCAAGAGTTCAGAAGAGCAGCTTTCCAAGACTGGTTGAGCAATGAAAAGTGAGAGTTAATAAGGCCACATACAGAGGTCCACCAACTTGTACACTTGCTTTGGTGCCCCACTCTTTCATGCATGAATGGTTTGCACAACTTCTCTAACTCGGCTGCACATTAAAGAGCTACTGCTACAAACACTCCCAAAAAATTGAAATTTGACACATTCCCTTTCACATTTATAGCCAGGTTAATTAATTTATAGCCAATGGCTAATCCCCCACATGTGGCCGAAGGAAAGCAAGCGGTCAAGCTCCTTCACTGTGCTAAAGCACCACAGTGCAATGGAATACCACCTGAGGTGTTCAAAAACAGACCACTTGCCCTCAAAAGGAGACTTTTGAGGCTTTCCCTGAACATCTGAGAATCAGAGACATTACCCAAGAATTGAAGACCATCATCCTGCCACTCCTCAAGTGGAAGGACTCCAAGTCAGACTGCAGTGCTTACAGATAATCTCTCTCCTATCCATTACCAGCAAGGTGCTTTCCAATCTGCTCCTGATGAGACTGATGTCCACCCTTACAGAAAGCAGAATTGCAAATTGACGTTTGGCCTGGCACAGGAACTACCAACATCACCTTCGCTGGGAAGCAAATCCACGAACAATGTTGGGAACAACAGAAAGTTATATTGTTACGAATCTGGAAACCATTCACATTCACACATACAGTTGACCCAAAGTATAGTTATTTCGTTACGTATATGTGGATAGTTAGAATCCCTCTCTTATGTCTAATGGGAATTTCATGTGTGCACTGCGAGTTTCTTTCTAGTTCGTTTTCTACATCAATCCCCTCCAATCCTTCAGCTCCATTATGCACGTGTTCAAGGCCACAAACGTAGACGAAGTTTCCATCACTTCAGAGCCGACTCCACCCAAGCGTGATGGAATGTTCCTGTCGTCCAATCAGGGGTGAGATCACTTCAGCTCTGACTCCGCCCCATCAAAAAAGAATGTCTCCGCTGTCGACACTGCGGAAGGCAAAAGAGCCTCTCTCGGGGGAGGAGCACCGAGACGCCAACACGCCCCTCCTCCAATCGCGGTTTGCCAGCACGACACCCGAAAACGCCCCGTCCAATCTGGAGGAGAGTTACCCGAGTGCAGATCTATCCACCGCGCACGGCGGAGGGATAAGAAGAATCGTCAGTCGTTCAGAAAGGTCTTCAAGAGTGCGGATTTTTTTCCTTGGTTCCTTGGAGGTCGTTCCTTGCTTCTGGTCTGCTGGGCTCTCCTGGTCGTCGGTCATCGTTTGTGGCTGGCCGGGTCATTCATAGGATCCTGGCTGTGCTCGTTGGATTCTGGTTCATGGGTTCGAGTCCCACCGTGGTGGGTTGTGTTGGAGCGCTCGAGTTGGGGATCCCCGTTCCCTTCCACGGAATCCGAGCTCCACAAGTGCGAGTCAGAAAAACCACACGAGGTGGCCAGGAACCCGACCAAACTCTAACCCCCCAGCTTGCCTATCCTCCATGGCTGGAGGGTCCGAATGAAGGTCAGTTGGCACCATTTCTTTTTGAGTGTGTGTGTCCATCTGTGGCCAGTCTTGTAAGTAAAACTGTTAAGTGATTACCATTGTACATTTGCCTGCATTTATATTTGTGATTAAGTCTGCTCTGTGTTTTTTCCTCCCTATTGCCTATTGTAAATAAATAACTGTTAAATGTTCCAGTTTGTTGGCTGTGTTTTCTTTAATTGACCCAGCATGGTCCGGGCTTGAGAATTAGGGAGACCAATTGTGCCGTAGATTGTTATTTGGGCCGGCGCGGCTTTGGTAATTCCCGCTCGGTTACGCCGGATCCGAGTTGGTAACAGCGACTCGGTTCGGACAAAGCCGGCTGAGGGTGTGGCTTCCCCGGTAGCTAGACGGCGCGGCTAATTAGGTAAATTGGAATCAGACAAAAAGACCCTAACCGCGCGGTCAAAATATTGGCGTCCAAGGTCCATTAAGCGACCCGTCAACTTCGGAGTTATCCGGAGTGATGACCTTCAATTCCGGGTGTTCGGGGGAGATGGCCCAACTGCTCCATCTAGCGGTCGTTCCCCACCCCCGAACCCAGCACCACAACAATATTCCAGCCTTTGTGGATCTGACAAAGGCATTTGACTCAGTCAAAAGAGATGCCTTGTGGTGGATTGTCAAGACGTTTGGGTGCCCCAAAAAGTTCACAGTACCTCGTATGCTGCTTGCAAAAGTGGGCTTTGTAGCTTTGAACCAGACTGCTTTTGTCAATAGGAAGTGTGGTGGGAGTCCAGGCACCATTAGCGCAGCAAACGGAGCAAGGGAGTGAGAGATTTGTCATTGAAAATGTTTTTCTAGGGTGGGCCTCTTCAACCACAAGTAGATGATAAATGTTGATTCTGGGACGTCCATTTCAATGAATGGGGAAAACGGAAAAAAACTATCTGACCAAGCTCCAAAAACTCAAAATGTGAGACACTTCCTACCCACCTCCCATTACAAGCTAATGAAAAATTGAGACTTACTGATTAAAGCACTTCTTTCCCCCGAAATAATCACAGTCCTTTCATATTTTCATTACACTCAATAAGCGAACAAACGAATATTTGTCCATGTTCTACTTTTTGGAATAACTTAATTTTCTTATAACATTCATTTCCACAGAGTATATTCACAAAGAATAACTTGGAACTTGGTTCTTGGTTTAAGTATCATTGTTGAGCAAAGATGAAATGATAAACTTCTCTTAATGCTCTTGTCTGACCAACTCCTGAGCCACATATCATTTTGAGATTGTAGTAAATTGTTTTTCCATTGTTCAATTGATAACCATCAAAGTTTTCAGTCCATTCAAGGGTATTTCTTTTTCTTTACATCCTCCAACATATTTGTAATTAAATTTATCCGCTTATTTGTTTTATCTACTTTTACCTCGGTTATTTATTCAATAAGACTTATTTGATATTTATCACATTCATTATGTTTCCCATTTAAATACCAAGGCTGATTACATCTCCACTCTTTGGTTTGGTAATTGCTTGGTTCTATCATTTATAAATCAGCAAAAAAAGACGGTGGTAGCCCATTAAAACCCCCAACACAATATCTTAATACTTAAATATCTTAACACTTGCACTTATAACCAAAAGGGAGATGATTGATTCCATTCTCTAAAATATATCTTTTATCATCAAAAGCTACAAATGCTTTCTTATTTACCTCTTCTGCATACAAATGATGTTTCTAACTTCTTATTGTATTCATTTTTCTATACTCTTCCTTCTTTGAGGTGAAACAGTTTTAATAATGTTTAAAGTTTATTGTTTTACTTGATTATATTTTTCTTTATTCCCTTGAGCTTCTTCTCACACCCTTCAATATTATTATTATCAATACACTTACAAGCATAAGACTTTGATCTCAATCCGATAAATTCTCTCAATTACGCCTTCCCACCCAATTCATCTTTAAACTTACCAATTAACCTTTTTATTCTTTGATGAAAACAACACATCACCTGACTCATAATTACTTGTATCATATATATCAATATTATCAATCATATCCTCATATACATCACTTGTCTTAATTTCTAATATAAAACTATCTGCATCCGATATAACAATGACCATTATTTTTATAGTTTGATTTTAAATTATTATAGTAATAGTCATACATTAACGACTTTGATAAGTCAATAATTGATGTTCCGAAATAAATAGGTTTATCCATTTCAATACTCTATTTTTGTAAAATTAATAGCACAAAAGTTCTCTGAAAACACCTCTGCTCGCTTAAAACTTGGTCTATTAAAATTAACTTTGAAGCATGTTTCCAAGATGTAGCAAGTCTTATGATTGCCTATTCCTAACATTTTCCATAGTCTTTCCAAATACAACATTATTCATTAATTTATAAAAGTCCTTCACAAAATCTGTTTTTGCTTCTGTTCTCCTTTTTGTATTAAAATCAATATGCTTCTTTAACCAATGACTTTTTTTAAATTTCAAATCCGATGAATTTCTTTCACTCTCAACCCAGCAGATAATATTACCCAAGTTCCTTTGATGCAAAACATAACTTTCTTTATCATTTAATGTAGTAAGTAATTTTTCTGTAGATTTACCTTTCATATCAAATGACTGTTGGTAATCATTTTACCATTATTTTCTTGGACTTTCTTTATCAGAGGCATAGGGGAGGTCTTTATGTTTGTTATGAAGTTCTTCTGAATATTTTAAATCAACCTCCAAATAATATCCAACTTCAGCTTCATCCAATTCTTTTTGAGAGGAGATAACAATGTCTTGTAAAACTTTTTCATAATGTTTTTCTTTAACCCATTTAAGTTTTCCATAAAGTAAAGATTGAGACATAGACCACCCATACAAATTGTTAGCATCATAATGCATCAGGTCAGAGTTGTCCTCATTTTTATTATAATCAGGAAGATATTTGTTATTTGCTTCAGCATATATCTTGGAACATACTTTGGATATTCCTCATCTTTTTTTGCCTTCCCGATCATTATCATTTCTATATCACTGATTAATTTCAAATCCTGTTATGTCATTTTTAACATGGCACTCCAAGCCAAACCCGGGGCTGTGTAATAGTGAGCGGGGTCTAATCCATAACAATTTTTATTATGACAGACTGTTCTAAAAGTCTCAAACACATCAGTCAATAATAATACATCATGCTTGAGATACAAATCGTGATAGTCTCCAAGATTCTTTGTATTAAACTTCTCCCAAACCTTTCTAGCTTGTGTGTAATCTCTATCGGAAAAATGAGTTTTATTCAACTTGTGATAGAAACTTTCCCTTGAAGGAAGTTGTGTTTCTTTAATCTTCTCAAATTAATCCACAGAGTCCTGTGGATGTATTCCCTTTTGTGATAAGAGATCAATCTCTTCTTGATTTGAGAAATGTGATTTTATGATTCGGTAAGTTTATATATTTGATGCAAAGTTAGATCATGGACTTGCCATAAACTTGAATGTGTCAACAAATCTGGTATGGGTTATGGGGGATGTATGAATTGTTTTTGTGAATGAGATGTATTTTTCAACTGTGTTAGGAATGGCAGAAATATCTCCAGATGTCTTTGAAACTTCATTTATAAATAGATGTGTGTCATAGTGAGCGTTGTTGTGAAGAAAGACAGGAATAATGTTTGGGGGCTTGTAATTACGAATACAACGAGAATGAGCTGGACCTCCAAATTTACCATAAAGATGACAATGCTCCTGAGCTTTTACCTCTCCCTCAATTTTCTCCTCACAAATATGACAGATGTTGTTCTTCCTAAATTCCCTTTTCTCTCCCTTTGTTAATGATATTGGTTTATAGGTTTTAACCATTATTTCTCTTGGTCTGAAACAATCTTTTTCCAATTGTCATACAAACTCCTCTGAAGCATCTTTTCCTCAAAAATGTTCTAACTTGTTGTATTTATCACCAACAGATGATTTGATATAATAACAGAAACCAGAATAAGTATGTTTTTGATATTTATTTGTGTATGATTTATTTGGATTTGGAGAAACAGTCGCTATCTTTTCAAGGATACTTTCAAAATCAGCATATATCACAAAGGGATGCCTGTTAGATTTGTTGTAATCTTTGAATGACATAATCTTTCCTATTTTTGGAATATTAATTATGGTTGATTTATGATTACATCAGTATATTGAATGTTGATGTAATCGTTCTTTCGTATGAAAGAAGTTGAGACATCTCTTACAGGGATATGTTTTATTTGTACTTTTGAAAACTTGTGAGGTGATTAGTCTTGATAATTTTTTGATTTGAGCATAACGTGAATTTTTCCCAGAACTATAACAAAGAAGGTCAATGTGTGTTTCATCATTTTCATAGTTATTTGAAATTTTTAATATTTGAACTTTGTATCTGTTAATCCACATACATTAACAGATAGATTATTCATTTTCTCAAATTTAGGAATATCTCTCAATGACATTGGAAACGTTAAATCTTTAACCATTAGCATATTCTCATATTTCTTATAATGTTCAACCCTTTCAGGTTTCCATTGTGGATGATTAAGTGGGCAAGAACAGACCATAGAAAACATTTATTATCTTTGTTTTAATATTGACAACTGCTTTCTTAAGTTTTATCTCTTTTGGGAAATCAATAGAAGAAGAAGCTTGAAGAGGATCTGTTTTTAAGATGTGTATATGTAAAAATATTATTTTTGTAATAGCAAATCCACTCCCGACTACAGTGTTATCAACATTTTGTTCTTGTCTCTGGAGTTCATCGCAAACATCACATCTTACAAAATCTTGAAATGATGAGATATAGTGATGGTTTGGCCTCATATAGGGAGAAGTTTCAGCACCTTCTCCTACCATATTCAATTTTACTCCGATATAAAACTTAAAAGTTTTCATTTCACTTAATGTCTTTTTATTTACAGTTTCAACACTTTGTTTAACCATATTAACAGCTTCAATGATTCAAGATGGTCCGGTGTCTTCAAAGCGAAACAATCTTACTTTTATATTTCCTTCAAATGCCCCATCAGTGTATTCAATAGAGAATTTTGTATCCCCTTCCCTTTCTTCATTATTTTTGTGTTTGCATGATTGAAGGTGTCGACTATAATTTTTTGAAAGAATATCAATATTACATATATCACAAAGTTTTGTTTCTTGTTCAAATGGAGATATTTGTCTGAAAAGATTGAATGGGTTTTTGTTGGTTTGAAGGTGGTTTTTTTTATAACATTTATATTCATGATTACAAACGTCGCAGTATGTTGTGTTCATCATATTTATACAGCAAAACTTTGCATAAACTAAAATTTTCTTAATGAAAATTCGATTTAATTTATAGGTGAATCTGTTCTTAAAACCATTTTATTCACCAACTTTTTTTACTTAATAAATACAATGCAACAAGACACAAAAGACAAGTTTCAATCAATCTCTGCATTTGTAAAATATACTGAGAAATATGTCGAGGATGTAAAATTGAATAAAGAAAAATATAACAACTATTGGATAAAAACAATTATGGCGAATAACATGAGTTCTTCAATTTCCTTCAGTGGAAGGGCTTTCAGTACATCTGGAAGAACATCAATTGAATGAGCTCTTACAAAAGTTTCTCCTCTTCTTCTGGCAATATATTCAAAACTAGAAAAAGCAATGAAACAAGAAAAATATCAAAAAAGAAAAACCTCATGGATGAAGCTTTATAAAGAAATGACAAGACCATCTGCAACATGCAAGGAGAAATTTGCAATATTTTCAACAACCCGAAAGATGTAAATCTTGATGAATTAAAGGATGTTAATATATCAGGAGAAATGACATTTCATTCAGTGGAAGCTAACGACCATTTTAAAATTACCTTTAATATAAAAAATGTTGTAGTTGAATCTGTTAATGAAAAAACGTATATAGATATAGATGGAAATAATTTTTTCTACAAATTAAATATGATTCATTATTTAACTGAAGATGTTGAATATGACGAGAGTGATGATAGCATCTCTGTTGGAACAGAGGACAGTTATGATACCGAGAGTTTGTGTTCAA
>CM068953.1:185605920-185616573 GCA_035128595.1 Eptatretus atami | reverse complement strand
TGAGAGGAGAGTTGATGATTTGTGAGCAGCAAAATGGTTTTATGTCAGGAAAGAGCACCACAGATGTGATGTTTACTTTTAGAGTGTTGATGGAGAAGTATAGGGAAGGCCAGAAGGAGTTGCATTGTGTGTTTGTGGATTTAGAGAAAGGCTATGACAGGGTCCAAGAGAGGAGTTGTGGTATTGTATGAGGAAGTCGGAGTGGTAGAAAGTATGTGAGGTGGTGCAGGGTATGTATGAGGACAGTGTGACAGCGGTGAGGTGTGCGGTAGGAATGACAGACCGGTTTAAGGTAGAGGGGGGATTGCATTAAGGATTGGCTCTGACCCCTTTCCTGTTTGCAATGGTGATGGATAGGTCGACGGACGAGATCAGACAGGAGTCTCCATGGACTATGAAGTTCGCAGATGACATCGTGATCTGTAGTGAGAGTAGGGAGCAGGCTGAGGTGAGCCTCGAGAGGTGGAGGTACGCACCGGGAGAAGGGAATGATAGTCAGTAGGAGTAAGAGGAGTACATGTGCGTAAATGAGAGGAGGGTGGCAGAATGGTGCGGTTGCAAGGGTTGAGGGGATGGGTTTAAATACATGGGATCAACTGTCCAAAGTAACAGAGAGTGTGGAGGAGAAGTGAAGAAGAGCGTGCAGGCAGGAGGGACTGGGTGCAGAAGAGTTTCAGGAGTGATTTGTGATAGAAGGTTATCTGCTAGAGTGAACGGGAAAGTATACAAGCTGTTAGTGAGACCAGCTATGTTGTATGGTTTGGAGATGGTGGAGCTGACAAAAAGACAGGAAGCGGAGCTGGAGGTGGCAGAGTTAAAGATGCTGCGATTCTCCTTGGGAGTGACGAGGATGGACAGGATTAGAAATGAGTATATTAGAGGGACAGTATAGGTAGGACGGTTTGGAGACAAATTGAGAGAGGCAAGATTGAGATGGTTTGGACATGTGCACAGGAAGGATGTGGGGTATATTGGGAGAAGGATGCTGAGGATGGAGCCGACAGGTAGGAGGAGAAGAGGAAGGCCAAAGAGGAGGTTTATGCATGTGGTGAGGGTGGACATGTGGGTGGTTGGTGTGACAAGGGTAGATGTGGAGGATAGAGCGAAATGGAGACGGTTGATCCGCTGTGGCGACCCCTAATGGGAGCAGCCAAAAGAATAAGAAGTTATAGCCTAAAAACACGAAATCGAGGACCGATATTGAAATTCAGCTTGAATGAATACATCCCCATGGCTGAGTTGGAGCTGCTCTAAATCTGTATGATAATGAATTTTATCAAGCATGAGGAGCAATGGCCGAAGTTGTTCAAGAGATTCACAACCTTTGCAGAACCTGTCAAATGCCTGATTGTGAGACCGAGGTGCAAGGATTTTTTGGTCAGTTTAAAGCCACTTGAGTGCACATTTATGATATTCTGAGTGACAGGTTGAATTTTTGCTGTATGTGTGTCACTGACGGCAACATACTCATCAGGAATTGGTTCGGCGGAGGGACCAATCATTCATGCGAGCATATTCCAAAATGGGATAGTGAC
Organism: Eptatretus atami; assembly: GCA_035128595.1. Classification (NCBI taxonomy): domain Eukaryota; kingdom Metazoa; phylum Chordata; class Myxini; order Myxiniformes; family Myxinidae; genus Eptatretus; species Eptatretus atami. The sequence goes on along the minus strand of CM068953.1, from coordinate 185,615,038 downwards.
TACAGCCCTTGCCGAGCCAATGCTGAACTCATGCTCTGGAAGGGGTGAGAGGGAAGCTTTGTTGTAGGTGTGAGAGGGAAGATGATTAAGAGCAGGCATGGCCATGGGAAAAAGCAAGGGGAGAGGTGGGGAGAGGGGCATGATGATACTTGAGAGTGAAAGAGCGGGCATGGCCATGGGGGAAATGAGGGCAAGGGGAGAGGTGGGGAGAGGGGCATGATGATACTTGAGAGTGAGGAAGGGAGCGGACAGGATGAGGCACAAGATTTGAGGGGTTGGGAAGAGCAGGAGGTTTGATGAGAGGAAAGAAAGCGCATGTTTAAGATGTTAAGGAGTGTACTGATTGAGAGATTGAGATATCTGTTAGGTGAGAACGGAGCCCACAGATGTTAGAACACCACACACTTTGGGACACCAGAGAAGGAGCTGAAAGTAAAGCAGAGGACAGTGAAGAGGTGTCATTGGAGGAGGTAGGATGAGAGGCAAGATGGAAGAGGTAAAGAGAGGGTAGAACAGGTGAGGAGTTGGCTCTGAAATTGTGGGCTGAATTGGCACTGAAATTGTAGAAAAAATAATTATTGATCGAATCCAAACAACCATTGCAAAATGGGACCTTTAATACTTTTAAGTCATAAATGCGATAAAAGATGTTCCAGGAACGATGCAATTAAGAGAATGGAGAATATACATGCTGTAACAGTTGCACTATTTTGACACGGGATGAAGGAAAATTCGAATTGAAAACAGCCATTTGACGAAGAAAAAGAAGCAGAGCAGTGATTTATGACACAATTCAGGTCAGGTCAGTTGTTGGACCATGCACTGGAGCAGCACGTCACTGCGTCCAATTTCCACTGGAAATCCAGGGGCCTCCATCTGGCCACCCCCCAGGCAGATGCCTGGCCCATCACCATCTCCTTGAGATTCTGATCAACATGCTGAAACCACGAGGCATGTGGTCGGCCCATTGGCCTCCTCCACTCATGAGGCTCCCTCACGGAACGAATCTGGTGAGCAGGATCAGCCTCAGGAAAACGATCCACATATCCATACCGCCGCAGCTGAGGCTCACAGACGATGCAGGTAACAAATCTCATTTGAGTCTCTCTCAACAACCACTCATTGGACACAAATTTTGACCAGCGAGAGCCAAGGATTCTCTGAGGAGACCTGGTCCCATTGGAATTAAGTCTGCGTCTCAGATCCCTGGTCAGAGTCCAAGTCTCACATCCATAGAGCAAGACTGGAAGCACAAGGGACCTGAAGACTCGGACTTTCATCCTCAAGCACAGGTACGACAGCGCCACTCCCCATCATCCAATGAATCCATGACTCCCCAGGTCCGACCCAGACATCCATTGACCTCTGGCTCACAGCAAGCAGAGACATAAACATCACTGCTAATTTCAGTGAATCTCTCCGTGACCTCAACATCCTCACCACAAACAGGGACAGATAAGATAGCAGCATCAAAGATGTCATTGAAAGCCTGGATCGTAGTTATGAACCAGGAAACCCATAATCCCAGTGGCTGTGACTCCTCATTCAGCACCTTGATGGCTCTCAAAAGGACATCCAGAGTCTCTTGCAAAGATGACTGCATCCTCTGCTAAATCAAGGACAGAGATCTTGACATTCCCAAACAACATACCACAGATTGATCTCTCTGACATCCTCACCAGAATCCAGTCAAATCATGCACTGGAAAGTGTGGGTGCCAGTACACACCTCTGATGAACTCCAGTAACAACTGGAAATAAGTCAGAGATGGTATCATCACATCTCACAGCACTGTAAGTGCCAGAGTATAGTTCAGATATCAGATTTATCAGTTTTGGTGGCACCCCGTGAAGACCAAGAATCCTCCAGAGGGCATCCCGATTCATTGAAACAAACAATGTGCTCAGATCAATTTGGTCTGCAAGCAGCTCTTGTTGCCAAAACTCTCATTTCAGTTCAGTGAAGACCCAAAGGGAAAGGATGTGATCAATCATTGACCACTTTGGTGTAAAGCCTTCCTGCTCTGGGCACAGTTGCTCAAGCAGATGGTGGTGAACCCAATCAAGAGTGATCCAAGCAAAGACCTTGCCCGGCACTGAGAGCTGCTTCACCCCTCGTTAGTTGTTGCAGTCCTGGTGATCACCCTTCCCTTTCCAGAGTGGGACCACAAGGCCCCTCTTCCAGTCAGATGTGATGATGCCTTTGTTTCAGTCATTGTCAGAACTGCATGCAATGACAAGAGTACAGCATTTCCACCAGCCTTGAGAAGTTCAGCATGGATGCCACATAGCCCAGAAGCTTTACCCCATTTCAACCGGTTCACTGCAGCCTTTGTTTCCACAAACAAAGTTGGATCAAAGTTGATTGGAGGGTCAGAATTTGGGTTAGTATCACCCCTGATATCCAACTCAACAGCTGGTGGATCAGCCTGGTACTGCCACTCAAAGTAACCGGCCCAGCGGGCCTTCACTTCAAATTCCTCGGTCAAGAGACCACGACCTTCTCTTCTAACTGTTGTACACCGGACAGGCTTGGAGGAATGCAATGCGTGAATTCCCCTGGAAGCAGGACAAGAATCTTATGACTCCAGGTGATGATCCACCCACTCACAAATTCCTCGCACATAAGCCTCCTTGTCCACCCTCTGCACACATATATTTACGCCTCAACTTCCTGAACAGCTCAGCTTTTCCATTCAGCCTGGCCCTGTGACTCTGATCAATGGTATCCAGTATCCCTTGAGATAAATAATTATTCTTCGCCCTCCGATGAGTTCCAAGATATCCACCGGCTAAATCAAGGATGGATGTCTTGAAGGCACTGCACAACTCTTCAGGATTCTCCAAAGCACACAGACCCCCGCAAATGCCACTCAGTCTGTTCGCAAACTCCTCAGCTACCCTCTCATCCTTGAGCTTGCCAACATCCGGCCGAGGCTGAAATGGGACTATTCTCCCGGATTTAAGCTCCAACTTTAGAGTTGCTATCACAAGCCCATGGTTGGGATTGAGGAAATTAGCACTCCGTTCGTCCTTGAAGTTCTGGATCATCCTCTACCTACCATCAACGAGCATGTGGTCAATATTCTTTGCCCCAACACCAATGTTGGAATACCAAGTTCAGTGATGAGCCTGTGGGTGCTGAAACCATGAACCCGGCATCCTAAGTCCATGACTTCTCGCAAAATCAAGGAAATTCATGCTATTCTGGTTCACATTTCCAGACCCATGTGGACTAAAACATGTCACATAACCATCGTTTTTAGTTCCAGTCGATGGATTGAAAACCCCAAAGACGAGAAGAGTATCTTGCCTGGGCACTGATGATCCACAGACTCGAGTGTGGCATAGAATGTGTCCTTCACTGTAAGATCACTCGCCTCAGTCAGACCAGAAACACAGACCAGGGAAATGACACCCAAGGAGTGATGAATCCTTTGTCTCATATGCTCGTTGACTGGTGTTACCTCAATTATCATTGGAGTCAGCTTATTGGACACGGCGACCGCAACTCCTGGGCCATGGTCACCATCAGAGTGACCAGATCAATCTTAGGTGTTACCACCCTCCATGAACTCACCACAATCCCGTCTCGATACCTCATACCCAACATAAAGGACCGCCTCAGATTAACTCAAGGAGACGGCCATCTGGTGTACTTCACCTCAGCACCACCCCTTCATACACTACCGCAATCTGACCCGGGAAGGTTAACTCGTGGTTTTCATCAAAGAGTGGCGTCCTGAAGGCTTTGCCCCAATCCTGTCATCCGGTGAGCTCTCCTGCAGAGGGTAGCTGCACATGAGGTACTCCCACGGAGTAGGCTTTCAATTATCTTTGCTTTTTTGTATTTTGCAGAGTGACGGGTTTAACTGTGGCCGTAGTGCAAATCCTGCAACCAAGCTCTTCGAAAGAAGTAACCCAACTGCAGGAGTACTTCCGCAGACACAGTTGGGCACTAGATATGGATGGCCTTTGGCTTACAAGCAGCTCCTCGACCCTTTGACAGGTTTGGCTTTTTATCCTTCTTGATGTCCCTAACATGCACCGTCCTCACCAGAAACCTGGTGGTGAAGACGGTTTAGTTGCCGACAACCCGACCATGAAACAGGTTAGTACTGGTTTACATGGCAAGTCACAGATCTATTCTGGCCTGACCTGATAATAATTCAGAGAAACACATGTGTGGAAGAGGAAGTTGAAACATTTTAAGAGAACACTTTTTTATTTTTATGAAGATTAGGTAAGATTAGGTAAAATAAATGTTGAAGAAAAGATCATGAAGATGTGAGGTGAATTTGGATTGGCAAAAAGAGAAGGAAGTTGGTGGATCAGCAAAAGTAGAAGGAGGAAGAAGAGAAGGTGGGTCATTCACGTCGTTACGGAGGGTATAATGTGACGAGGGAAAATATTTCAATTTTTATTATTTTATTTTTAATATTTTAAGACAAGAAACATAGGGTGTTGAAATAGTGGAGGAATTGTGAAAAAAACTGAAAGTATGAAGTTGAACATACAGTTCATTAACATGATCGTGCACACAAAGGAAAGGGTAGGCCTAAAGGAAACCCGACATGAAAAGACCAATGCATACTCACCAATTAGCACAAGTTTTCAACAAAACTGAACCACAAACACTCAGTAAACACAAACAAAATACCAGCAAAAACTTGACAAAAAATGACCAGGAAAACTTCTTTTTGAGGAGGTTGGCAGAGACCTTGTGCGACACCAACTTAACTCGAGAACTGGAACCGGAATTTTGGTGAAGTTCTGAAACCGGATCCTGATCTGATAATATTTTTTAGTGATTCTTCCCCATTGAGAGACGAGGCCAAAAATGATATGTAACATGATATCTCAAAACATGGACAGAGTATGACAAAACAAGGTGGATGAGTTGGTTATGTGACAAGAACAAGTCAATTCGATTTTGGGTCAGGTCCGGATTCAGATCCTGCCTGTCATTTGGATACAAGACATAAACTGTTCAACCAGGTGGAGGTATGAGCTCTACCAGTGCCATTCGGGTTACTACAAGAACTACAGAGAAGACTGACATCAAAATACCACTAATCTCCATATTTATCACGTTCTAGCTCTCAGATTTACGACTTTATCAGTTTATTGCCGAGACTTTTTTGACATCATCCTAATTTTTGTTAACACTAGGTATTTCCAGGAATGAAGAACACCAGGAACACCTCAGGTTCATACATGTATGGTCTGACAGCGCCTTCCACATCATGATTTTGACTAATGTCTAAATCTGAGGATGGTTGATCACAAAATTCTTCATCACATTTACTTTCTCACGAGGCTGAAGCGAGTTGTGCGGCCTCGAGTGATGAGACAATCGCAGTACACGTTCACAATATGTCAAGTTCAAACATAAACCGCCAATGTCAAAATGTATCAAAAACAAATGTCAATTCAAGCACTTCTTATGATGAAAGTAAAAATAAAATATGCTTGTTGATGTTGTTTGATCAAAATTTTCGGAAATATAATTTTTTTTGTTGCTTTTAAAATATTTCTGAATTCTCGTGGATAAAACATTGCAATGCATTCCTTTATTTACACTTCCCTCAAAAAGACAAATGCAAGTTATTTTGGTGACAAAAATAATGAGATTGCTTCAAATGAGAAACTGAAAAGAGAAGAAAACCCACTTTATTGCAATGAGAAATCATTGAATGATTATATTGTTGAATTGTGGGAAGACGTTTTCAGATGCACCTGGGATGGAGAAAAAAATGTCATTTCACTGTGCTCAGGCCGAGAATCATTGGAAAATGTTCACTCTCGGTTTGCAGATGTTTCCCATTTAATTTTTTCATCCTACACCTATCAGGCTGTATACGTTGCAGTATATGCCTTGATGAACATCCAATTGTGTACATCCCAAAACACTCCATTTCAAAATGGATCGTGTGCCAGGATATATGATTTTCAATCGTGGCAAGTAAGTAGAAATTGTTCGTTTTTTTTAAAAAGCCTTTTCTTTTGCAAATGTCTGATATTTCCACAAAAACATAATGAAAAAATTGGTGTCTTGCATTTCTCACAGACTCAAATATTACTTTAATTTATTTGTCATTGATTCTTAGCTGTTGTTGTATCTTCGGAATGTGCGATGGAAATCGACTACGGGTGCTTCAATGTTTTTTGATGAAAATGGAGACCCACCTGGACCACATGAGCTCATAATTTGGGAAAGAGATGCAAATGGAAAAATAATTTTCAAAAACATCGGACATTTTGACTCTGATGCCTCACCTGACAAAAAACTTTCTGTGAATATTGGTGGATTTTACTGGAGTGGTGGGAGTACGAAGGTAAATTTACATATAAATTAATTAATACCAATTATCTGTGAAGTGAAACTTCAATGGAGTTTGAGGGGGTTAGGGTGGATTCAGGGTGTGGATAAGGAAGTGAAGTGTTGATTTCTTTATGAAAGCATTATTTTGTTGTCTGTTATGAATGCGGGACTTTCAAAATGACATTTGAATGCTAATGCCCCTTTCATGCATTGTGCTGTGTGTGCGTTTTCAGTGACTTGCTTCAAAGAACTGGGGAACTTTTATTTTGCTGTTACTAGAGCGAAATCTGTTAGGAAAATCGTCTTTTTAACAAATGGTTCAACATTTAAGTGAAAGAGTGGTAATTTGAAAATGTTTAACCATAATGATTGTGTTCCTGGATGCAAACCTGACTCACCAAAATATATGAAATTTCTGTTGATGCAAGGTTTCAAATTCGTACAATTTCCTGTTTAGACAAACGAGCAAAAGCAATGGATAACACACACACACACACACAAACACACACAAACACACACAAACACACACACACACACAACACACACAGAGATGCAAAAGGCTCGTGTAATTTCTCTTGTGGTCCTGGAATCAAACAATTTAAAAGTTGATTTTAAACTTACCTTGCACATTCACAAGCCCCATATATGTACTTTATATCGGTGTTTAGAAGCACCCAATCGAGATGCATAAGATTTGTATATTTTTACATTGAAAAGATGTCCTTTGTCGAAGACTTGTTTCCTGTGACTTGGGAATGACACACAGCATCATCTTCCAATTTTTTTTTCTTTATATATACAATGTTAAGGCTCATATGAGAGCTAACACACAGAACATATAACAAGAGGCTAACACATGCAGAGAACGTGTCTTCTTGGGTTTCTTTGTGCAGCAACTTGGGCGAGAGGAGTGTGGGAGGAGTCACTCATTGATATAATCCTCGCCACCTGGGTGTAGTCGATAAGGTGAGAGCTGATTGACTCTTCCCTCCATTCACAGGTGAGAGATGTGGGTGGGTCTTTCCATATATATACGACGGGTGTTCAAAAAGTATCCAACCTTAATTTTTCGTGCGTAAACAAATGAAGCTAGGGAGGCGTGGTTTGGTGCACGTATGTAGGCGATCCTAATCCTTATGCGTGAATATTTTCCCGCCTGCAGAAGCTGTCATTCGCCGACAGACCGCCGATGAGTGAGGAAGTGTAAGTGAGTGCCGTCGGATTTTCATTTTGACAAAATGACGGATCACTGTGGTCTCATCGCCAGTGATCACTGTGTTGAAGAAGTTGCGATCGCTGTTCACAGTCTCCAGCATGTCCTGTGCGATCTCCAAATGGAGTTGCTTCTGCTCGATCGTTAGCAGCTTTGGCACGAACTTCGCTGAGATTCTCCTTAAACCCAAATCCTCAGTCACAATGGAATGAATGGATCCAATGCTGACGCCTGCCTCGTCTGCAAGTTCTCTGATCGTCATTCGACGATCCTGCATCAGCAGGTCTCTCACTTGGTCAATGACGATCTCATTCCAGGAGGTTGAGGGCCTACCAGAACGTGCTTCACTTTCCACTGATGTGCGACCATCTTTGAAGCGGTTGTACCACTCTTTATCTGTGTGGTGCCCATTGCTTCGTTCCCGAAGGCCTGTTGAATCTTGCGGATCGTTTCCACTTGGGAATCGCCAAGCTTTACACAAAATTTGATGCAGTAGCGTTGTTCAAGTTTTTCCGTCATTTTGTCAAAAACGAAAATCCGACGGCACTCACTTACACTTCCTCACTCATCGGGGTCTGTCGGCGACTGACAGCTTCGCAGGCGGGAAAATATTCACGCATACGGATTAGGATCGCCTACATACGTGCACCAAACCACGCCTCCTAGCTTCATTTGTTTATGCACGAAAAATTAATGTTGCATACTTTTTGAACACACCTCGTATATATATTATATATATATATATATATAATTATTATATATATATACACATATATATACATATATATATATATATATAATATATATATATGGATTTCTATCCATCCTTCCATTGGGACATTCTCTGTGCCGAGCGTTGGTGCTGCCCAAGCAGTCTCCTGAGCTATTTGACACATTCTTGGATTGGACGCCTCTCCGACAAAGGATACCAGCAAGCTGGTACTCCTTTTGCTGACTTCCGAAGGATTATAGGCTGAGTCGACCCCACCTGCTATTAAATCAACAGCCGGGCAGGATTTGAACTCAGCATTCTCGGATCCCAAGATATCCACTCTCACCATTAGCCAACACCAGGCATTATATGTGTTGTGTGTGTGTGTGTGTGTGTGTGTGTGTGTGTGTGTGTGTGTGTGTGTGTATATATATACATATATATATAATATATATAATATATATATATATTATTATATATTATATAATATATATATATATATAAATATATAAACATACATATATATATATATATATATATATATATATATATATAAAACATACATACATATATATACAATATATATGTATATTATATATAATATTTTTATATAATATACACTCTACTGGTCAAAAGTTTTAGAAGACCCCCATTTTTCTATTTTTTACTGAAATTTAAGCAGTTTAATGTTTCAATATATTCTGAAATTAAAGCATCGAACAAATAAACTATCGCAGATGAAAAAGAAATGGTGGCATCGTTTTGTTGAACAAAATTTAATCTAAATTTTTGACTCATAAAAGTAGCCACCTTTTGCATATATAACATACAAACATACTCGTGGCATTCTTTCTGCAATGGAAATCAAA
>CM068953.1:185584814-185597824 GCA_035128595.1 Eptatretus atami | reverse complement strand
CAAAGTTCGAGGGGGTGCTGTGGGTGAACAAAGATATAAATCGAAAATCCGGCTCGTTTATTTGTGTACAATGCATTCCAGATGATTAGTGTGAATTTTCATGACCATCTGACCATAACCCTAGGAGGAGTAGCATTTGGCGCGAAGGCACCTCCAGCTCTCGCATATTATCGATTTTTGCACTAATTGACCTTTGACCCCTGACCTAAGCAATAGCGATCCATATGTCCTGAGGCAAAGTTGTAGCACTCATTGCGTGCTATGAACCTGCAAAGTTTCATTCGGATCGATGCACTTACCTGGTCGCTAGGGACCTTCAATTTTTCGCCAATTTTTGGGCATCACCATTTATAGGGGCGCTGCGGGTAAACTATCCATATATCACAAAAACGGAATATATTTGGTAGAGCATCACCTGTAAATGATGCATGCCAAATTTCATAAGCCTACGTGGATAATGGCTTTCGGAATTGATTTCGCGTGAACGGTACCGATTTTGAAGGTTTTTCGGCTGCTGCTAGGTAACGAAAGCGTCCTAGCAACCATCACAATTTTCAAAGCACAAGGTCATATAGAGTACCTACCACCCGAGTTTGGTCAAAATCGGCCCACATTTACTACCAATTATGCTGATGATAAATGAACAAACATCCAAACAAACAGACAGAACTACGACCAATAAGGGTCACCTATTTCGGTGACCCAACAGATAAATATGAAGAAGACATCATGCAGAGCACGATGGCTTGGATAAGTCCTCTGCAAAATACATAAAACAAATTTGACCTCAAAAATAATTGGAAGTTGAATTTAATGACCAAATATGCAACTCCTCTTCAAACTTCAAGTGAATCGGATGAAAATTAACAATTTTAGAAATTTGGCCTACATTGACCTTTTGGCTGATATGGACCTCCAAAATAATTAGTGGTTGAATTCAGTGACTTGAAATATAAAACCTCTTCAAATTTCAAGTCAATGGGTTGAAAATTGAGGATTTTATAAATACCGCCATAGTTGTTGACCTTGGGCCTATGTTGAGCTCTTGTCGATGTTGACCTTAAAAACTATTGGTTGTTTGAATTCAGTGAACTGAAATTTAAGTCCTCTTCGAATTTCAAGTCAATCAGATGAAAATTGAGGATTTTAGAAATACTACCTTCGTTGGTGACCTTGGGCCGATGTTTACCTTTTGGTCTAAGTTGACATTAAAAATATTTGGTTGTTTGACTTCAGTGAATTGAAATATAAATCCTCTTAAAATTTCAAGTCGATCAGATGAAAATTGAGAATTTTTGAAATACCACCTTAGTTGTTGACTTTGGGCCTATGTTGACGTTTTGTTCTGCGTTGACCTCAAAAATAATTGGCTGCTTGATTTCAATGACAAGAAATATAAATCCGCTTCAAATTTCAAGTCAATCGGATGAAAATTTAGGAATTTAGAAATCCCACTTAAGTTGTTGACCTTTGGCCTATGTTAACCGTTTGACCTTTTGACATTAAAAAAACAACAGGCTTCTTTCTTATGATAAACTCTACCAGGTGGCGAAGTTTCATGAAGCTTGGTTTAAAATGCTGACCTGCAGGTGACAAACAGAAAGAATAACAAAATTGACTGACTAATACACTTGAAAAATCTACGCTTTTGCAAGTCTTCTACTTGTTCTTGGACCCATGCTCTTGAACGGAGCATTGGAACTGTCACAGTAGTTTTTCCTTGGCTATTTGGCACAATCCTGTACAGGTCACCACTCTGACCGCCACTTATGCTGTGCCCCTCTACCAGTACAGTGGTACTCATTTTGCCAACCTCAGGAGGATGACAGGCTGAGTCAACCCCACCTGGTGTTAATTCAGCAGCCAACGGGACTCAAACACAGGATGCTAGGATCCCAAGCCGTCCACCCTAACGATTTTGCAAGTAACAAAAAGAGAAACAAACAAACAGACAGAAAGGTGTGAAAACATAATCTCCTTGACCTTCGGTGGCTGAGGTAAAAAAATCTCATGTGTTAAAAATAAAAATAATAGAGTTTATCAAAAGGGGATATGTTTAGTTTGTGGCTCCAAAAAGTGTCAATTCATCTGTAAGCATAAAAGTTTGGGAGATATGCAAAAGTTTGCATCAGGAAGTAAATTTACAACAACTGGAATATCAGGGGAATTACATCTTCCAGGATATTCTTTCTGTTGTCTAGGCACAAACTTGGACAAAAGATAAGATGAGGCTAACAATCCTCAACCTTGGTCTAAACATAAAACCAAAGTTGATGAAGTGTGTATGAAGCATGATATTGATTATGAAAACAGCACAACGTTGGAAGGAAAACACAAAGCGGATAGAGAAATGTTGTTTAATTTGTCTTTGACACAAAATCCAACATTGAGAGAAAAAATTGATAGGTTTATCGTGAAGAAGTGTAAGATGTGCGAAATTAAGACTTGGACTTGGAAATTCAAAAATCTTCATAAACTATATTGATGTCATGAAGATTGAAGAGAAATTAGCTGATGAAGTACATAAACCAATAATTACAAAGCTTAAAAGAAGGAAGGTTTATTCCAAAGAAGTTGATTATGTATGGTCTGAAGACTTGATTGAACTCAATCGTGAAAATGGGTACAAGTATGCTTTAAATGTTAGCAATTGTAGGAGTAGATATGTGTGGGTTGTTTCTTTGAAAAACAAGAGGTAATACTCTTATGTTTGCCGTCCAACAGATATTTAATAAAAGCAAGAGAAAACCTAATAAATTGTGTAGTGGTGAGGGAACAGACTTCTACAACAAAACATTTTTGAATTTTCTTAAAGTTAACGGTGTGAAATTATGCAGCACCTTTAGTGAAGGAAAGGCAGTTGTTATTGAGCATTTTAATAACACTTTAAAAGAAAGACGATCCAAAATTCATTCAACTCGGTTCTCATCAATGGGTATCTTTAATTCAGGACATTTTAGATAAGTACAATAATACTATTTATACCTCAACAAAATCAATGTCATCAGAAACATTTACAAAATTAAAATATGAAAAAGAGATTAATCTGAGAAATTCAAAGTTTAAGATTGGTGATGTCGGAACAATAATTCGGTGGAAATCGCATTTAAAAAAAGGTTATATGAAGCGATGGACAAATGAAATTTTTAAAATTGTTGATGTAATAGATTCAGTTCCTTGGACTTACAAATTATATGATTTAAAGGGAGAAGAAATCTTGGGTTCATTTTGTTCACAGGAATTACAAAAGACAAAGATGACAAATTAAAAATAAAAAAATTCAATAATTAACTCTGCCCCTTTTTTGTCTCCACCAACACAAACCACACCCACACTCCCCACGATCCCCATCATTCCCCTCCCCCTTGTGCACCCCCACACCAGACCTACCACCCTCCTCACCCCACCCCACCCTTCCCCACCCTTCCCCACCCTTCCCCACACCCTTCCCCACACACAAACACACACACACACACGGAGGGGAGTGATGGAACAAGGGGGGTAATGGGTCATTGGGGGGAGCACACTTTCCCTTTTGTCCCTCCTTTATCCTTTTTTTGAAATTAAGAATTAATAATAATTGAAAGCAAAACATATTCTTAAACCATTTTGAAAACATTAAATATTTTTATTTTGGTGGGGGTAAATATTAAATTGTGAAAAGGAACGTTCTTGCCCAGCAGTGGACCTTGGATGGCCTGCTATTTTGAAACTCGGATCACATGTTCTGTTCAAACAAAGAAGGAAGACCATTTGAGTATATAAAGATGATTATGTAATAATATTAATAAAATCATAAAATAAAACATTTCCCTCCAGAAAATTGAGTTTTCTGTCAAGTTCATCAAGATGGAGGTTTAAACTGGAACAGTTTGAGAATGAGTCAGCACTTCATGGAACTTCATGGAAAAAAGTCCCATTCAATGTCGTGAAATTCATTGGTTTCATAACCAACCATCATGTTGGTTCAGTTCATTTTTAATGCTGGAAATAAAAAACAAGCAGGGTAAAATTAACACCAAGTTGTCTGCTTCTGAAAGTTTGTGAATAAGTATATATCTTACGTCTCACATAACTTCTCATACAAGGTATTTAAGTCAATTATTTGCTCTGTTGTCTTCCCAGTGTGGGGAACTTAAATGATGAACTCGGTCTTCAAAACACTTCATCATCTCATTATGTCATTCCCTTTGAACTGATTGAAGTTCTATAAGGGTTTCATTCATTTTCTCCCATTGTTTGTGATATTCATTCGCTTGATATTCAACCTCAACTAACATCTTGGTTATTGGGGAGAAACTGCCAAACAGTAATTGTTAGTCATGTGGTTATTTGTTTTTATATATATATATATATATATATATATATATATATTATACAATTAAAGTAAGTTTAAACATAACTTACCTCTCCTCTTGTGAAAAGGACTGAAAATCAACGTGTTGTGCAAAAGGTTCTTCGAAAGACATTCAATAAAAGCAAGTCAAACTCAGGACTGATTTATAGAGGCAAGCTTGGATGAGGTACCTTTCTCCCTCCCCACCATATTTCCGCAGTGTACTCAAGGTCTGCCAACAACCTCCTTCTGGTAAAACTACCAAAATCACGAATCACTGCTCACCTTCACTTCTTTCATTCCTTTTTCCCGCCTTTGGAATAAACTCCCTCACTCTATGCAATCCCATTCTTCCCTCCAGGCCTTCAAAACGGCTGTTCACCACCACCTCTTATCTTCCCCCATCGAAATCCTCGATCTTTTCAACCCCCGTTAATCCACCCCAAGACCACCTCCTTCAAATTCCCTGCTTTCCTCCTGAAAGTCTCCGTAATGTATTCCCTATGTTCCCCGCCCCATCCCTCTCCCTTCCACAGATCTCCTATTGGTCTCTGTTCCCCACTGCTTTGTCCTTCCCACTCCCGCCCCTCTTGTCTCATGCCCCCCTTGCTGTGCATTGTGTGTTAGCTCTCATCTGAGCCTCAACAAGGTATACAAAAAAAAGAAAAAGAAAAGGTAATGGAATCAAAGAACAATCGGTTTTCTGTGGATTTGAGGTACGTGTGCCTCCAAGGAAGGGATTAACATTATTTGAAGGATAAAATGTTTTAAAATAAGGCTTGGTTAAGAGAGTTTGGTATTTTTTGCCTCAGGCAATGGAATACTTGTATTTTATTTGAATACAAATATTTTCGGATCTTTATTTGATAATTCAATTTGTTTAAATAAATGATGCCATGAAAGGATGTGAAGCCCCAGCCCCTGGTAGGGTATCGTGTCAAAAGGGAGGTGCTTGACAAAGTCATGTGTTCCAGCTGGAAAAGTAGAAATATGAGAGAGCGGAAGTGAGCTAATATTGTGACTTTGAGAGGTGGACAGATTGCTGCATCAAACCCTCCTTTTTGACACTACGAATGGCTTTCTTTTTGCCAAGTTACCATGCAGGCCAGACTTGCGTAGTGCTTGGGATACTGTTGTCATATGCACTCAGTGACCAGTCTTTGTCACAAAGGCATACACTCTTTCAAAGTTGACATTGTTCTCTTGGCGGCTTCTCTGATCAATCTCGTCCTTGCTTGGTCATCCAGTTTGGAGGGACGGCATGAACTAGGCATGGTTTTGGTGGTACCATATGCCGTCCCCTTAATGATTGTCTTAATTGTGCTCCATAGGATATTCAAGGCCTTTTAATTTTTTTCACCTATCCTCTGATCTGTGCCTTTCCACAACTTTATCCCAGTGGTCTTCTGAAAGGTTTTTGGTGCTCATGATTCAGGCTTTGCTGTCTGATGCACTACTCAGCATAGGAAACCTACAGAAACAGCTGATTGTATTCTGAAATCATCATAATCACTTCAATTTAACATAGGTGGAGGCCAATTATCTTGTTGTGTTATTTTGAAGGTGATTGGTTGCACCTGAGCTAACTTACAATTGCTATTATAAGGGGGATGGACACTTATCCAACCAAGATATTCTAGTTTTGTGTTTTTTTTCTTCTTCTGGAATTTGTAGAATTGGTTTTTCACTTAGACGTTGTGGGTTATGATGTATAAATATAGTTGGACAAAGTTTGATTTAATGCAATTTAATTCAAGGCTATAAGGTAACAAAAGGTGAAAATTTTGAAAGGGGGAGAAGACTTTCTATAGGCACTGTATAAATATGAATCAAACCCCGTAACTTAAAGAGGAAACATGGCACAGATCGAGTCCCATCACAACGCTTGCTGCACGACCTGCCAGCAACAACTGTTGCCTGCCATGCGAGCAGATTGTGTCTACCCTGCTTATCACCAGTTAGAAAGTTTGCAGACAGGAAGATTAAATTCACCGAAAGAAGCACTCTGACTCTTTGCACAATGGTGATGTCTTGTACATTTGGAAGTGATACGTTGGTACAATTTATGTGATGGAGGTGGTTAGTCGTTCGTTGCGGCTGTAATGGCGAAGGTAAGTGAGCTTGGGTTGTTGTCCGATGGTGTGGTGATTTTTATAAAGGCGTTGAAGTGTTTATGAAGTAATGCAATGTTGGGGTACGAGTGTGGTGTCGTCTGAGGTGTAACGTCTGTTGGATAATGGTTTGTGTATCCAAATGACTTGCCACTGTTGCGATGGTCTTGGGTGTACATGCATGGAAGAAAAAAAATGGAAAAATACAAACACGACCGAAAGCCCACACAATGCTTGTTGTCCCACACACCCTCGACCCATAAAGGGAAGGGATATCTAAAATGAATACTGATGAAATAACTGTCTCGGGATCACAGTATTCTGAATGCCATTGCTTTGTAAAGTGACGGTTTTGCAGAACCGTAACAATATTTATTTTGTTTGGCAGGTTGTGATCACAGTGTGGTCATTCTTTTTTTCAATACGTGGTCGATGTTTTTGAAGATCAAGAGCAAAATAGAAGGGGAAAATGGAAAGGGAGACCATCAACAACAGAGTAGAAGTGAGAATGAGACCAAGAGGACAGGGGAAAAGATGCAAGGGTAGCACAAGCTGCACACAATCTGAAACTGCAAGAATAGGAAGTGGAAAGCGGGGAGGAAACAGACAAGGAACAAACCAACCAACAACTTACAAAAAAAATGAGGTGAGACAGAGAGAAAGAGGGGGGAAATCACAGCAACCTGGAAAAATGGAGTGCTTGGGAATGGTATCATACAGGGGAGAAGAGATCGTGAGTATTGATGGGGAATGACCTGAGGTAGTGGTGAACAGCAGTCTTGATGCCTCAGAGAAAAGAATGGGAAGGAACAGAATGTGTAAGTTGGTTCCACTGATGAGAAAAACAATGAGGAAAAATGAGTGATGGTGAGTAGTGAGCAAGGATTTTGGGAGTTTATCAAAAAAAATGTTACTGGCAGATGGTGTGTGTCCTGCAAAAACCTGGGAGCGACAGGGGCAATAGAAGGCAGATTGTGCAAGATAAAAAAGGATAGCAATGTGAGTTAGATAATTTGCTTTGTGTGCAGAATATAAATATATGTTGTGTACAGAAGCGAAAGTATAACCGTGGTGAGAGGTCCTTGTTTGCTCTTGATGCCAATTCACAATTGCAGATATACAACTATTTTGAAAAACCTCCAGAGAACTAGAAGAGAAATCTTTTTCAGGTTCCACAGTCGGTGTGCAGTGAGCCGTGTGTCACCGGAACACGGAAGGTTGTGCTTAAAGGGGAACCATTCTGCTGCTTTGACTGCATCCCATGCATGAGTCGAGAATATTCCAATGGAACAGGTTTGTTTTTAATAAATGCTTTTCATTTAAAATCGAGGACAAAGTGAAACATTTATATTCAGTCACCGATAATATAATCATCAGTTCATTTTGTAAAGCAGGCTCATGTATCTCTTTTGAAATTTATTGAACTTGGTTGTGTGTGCAGGGTATAAATTCACTTTGTGGGGTTCATTGTCAAACTAGCACTCTTGCAGTGGAAGTTTATGCTTAGACAGGGATGCAGGACAACAAGGATTACCTCAATAAGGGATCACCATGGTTATAAAGTAGCTTGTACCTGTTGCTGTGTTTGAGCCTGGGGAGTAACTGCTGAAATCTATCTGCCAAGGTTCTTCCCGACAACTTTCTTCATTGTTACTTTCACACTTTTTTCTACTTTTTCACATTTCGATTTGTTCATTCTAACATTTGCTTTTTATTTTCTTTGATCTCTTTGGCTCTTTATTTCTCTTTCTTTATATATGTGTCTCGGGGGAAGTGAATCCTTGCAGAAATTTTTATTTGAGGCTCATTAAGCAATGCCTGGATGGGTTGGCGGTAGTGGAATTGCAGCGGAAACCACAAATGGATCCAGGTTTCTCCTGATGACTCCATATTTGCTTTTTACTTCGATGAGTTACTTCTGCTGACTTGAATGCAGCATTTGGTATTCCATTTGATTTCACTGACTTTGTTTTTTTGGGGGCGGGGGGAAGGGTAGGACAACTGAAGATGAGATGGGATGAATCTGTGCATGAGAGAGAGCAAGTTTCTTTGAAAGAATTCCTCGTACGAGTTGATGTTGGATCATGTAGCAATTGGAGACCAGTCTATAAGTTTGATGGCGGCTTGAAGACCCTGCGTGAAATGCCAGACTCGTCTGCACTGACGTGATTCTCTAATAACAGCCAGAGATATGTCCACTTTGACAAGCATGTGGACAGAAGAACCGATTGGTGTGGAGGAAGAACAGCAGATATTTTCAGGAAAATTTGTCAAATTCAGACCCAGAAGAGATGGAATGCCATTGGTTGAGATCTGGGTCGGAAATGCGACCGATTGAGTCAGTCCCAATGAGTTAAAGAAGTCTTTTGTTGAAGTACCATATCAAATGAGAGAGTTACCCACACCCAGGCAACTGGCATGATTACAATTGAAGTCACCACATGTGAGGAAGAGAGAGTTTGGATGAGAGGATAGAAGTTGCTCCATGTTTTCTGATGGTGAGGTGTAAATGGAGTCATCACTGTTTGGTGGACGGTACAGCACACATATATACATGAGGTGGGAGTGGAGGGGAAGCCATTGCCAGAGATGTTCCTAGGGTTGTAGGGGAGTGAGGGCAGTGCATGGAGAGTGAGGAATAGAGTCTTTGATAAAGAAAGCAACTTGAAGAGGAAGTTGAAACATTATTAGACAATTTTTATTGTTATTATTATTATTATTATTATTATTATTTTTGTTTATTATTAATTTGTTATTTATTTATTTATTTTTGATAATGATTGCATAATAATCGGTACATGAAAGGCTGAAGAAAAATCATGAGGTGAATGGTGAAATTGGATCGACAAAAGCAGAGGGTAGAAACAATTCCAGCAGAAACACGTGGCTACAAGAGGTGTATAGTTAAAATGAATCATTTTTTTTTTCATCGGGATTGCGTACGATTCGGAAAAGGAAAGGTTGATGTAAAATCGTGGAGGTGTATGGTGAATTTGGATCAGTAAACGCAGAGTGAAGCTGATGGATCAATGAAAAGTTCCAGGAAGATGGTCGAGACACGTGGTTTCAGGAGGTGTATCGTTCAAAAGGACAAAAATAATATTTTTTTTGATGGATTTATGAAGATTAGGTAACATTAGGGAATGAAAGGTTGTATGAAGAAATTGTGAAGGTAATGGTGAGAGTGGGTCAGCTAAAATAGAAGAAAGATGGTGTGCCGCTCGAAGGAGGAAGTTGAAGAAGAAGAACAACAACAACAAGAAGATGAAGAAGAAGATGATGAACGAGGAGCATCGGTTCTCGTGAGTGTGGAGGGAGAAAGGTTTGTTGTTGTTTTATTTTATTTATTTCATTTAAGACAGGAAACAAAGGGTGTCGTTGGGAAGGAAAGATGGGGTCGGTGGGAAAAGTGGGGAAAATAGGAACTGATGGCAATAGGATAAAATACAAATAACAACGATTGCACACCTTGACAGGAAAGATGGGTTGGCCTCAAGGAAACCTGATAAGACAACATCGACGAAAATAACAAAATAGCACAATTTTTGAAACAAAATCGAACTAGGAACACACAGTAAACATGTAGGTAAGAAAATAAGCAGTTCATATGTGATAAATAACGACCGGTAACTTAACTTTGAGAAAGTCGGCAGAGACCCCTGAGAGAACCAGCCGTCATCTCAAAAACCAGCAACCGGAAGTCCAATGGTTTCATGGTTATGTTTGATGGTTTTGGAGCTATGGAGGACACACACACACACACACACACACACACACACACACACACACACACACCCAAACAAACACTCTCTCTCATTTATTAGTATAGATAAAAGAAATTTGATAACTGTTGGCAAGATAAATTATCATTCAGTTGAAAATGCTGTCTGATCAGTTTTTGTAAACTGTACTTAAAGGTGGTTCAGGAGAAAATGAAAAGTGTAATCAGAATTTGTTTTCATTTTATTGAAAGATACTTCATAGTGTAGGTATGGAAAAAAACTAGAACAATCTCAGTAAATCCATATCCAAGAAATACTTGAGGACGTGTACGATTCCTTTTTATTTTATTTTATTTTTTTACATCTACAATGAACGCCAGTCCACCAGTCAGCCATCTTTGAACGAATCGCGAAAAAAATGATGTGCTTATGTATACCATCATGTGTTGTCTTCGTGCCAAGTACAAATATAATCAGTCCATACATGTCCGTGATATGATTGCGGATGCATGCACAAATGCACACACGGACACAAAAATTGAGACCAAATCCATAAACCCGTTTCGGACCAACTCCAAAGGGGGCTAACAAATTGAATGGAAAATATGCAATATCGTCTCTATTTATATCTTGAAATGTTTAATTACTGATACATAGTCCGCTGTAAATGTTCCAGAGTGAAGCAGTAATTCTGGGAATCTTCACTCAGACAGTAATCAATGCAGGAAATGGTCCCCCTTGAAAGTTATCAACAACAGAAATAGTAGGTAGCTTCAATCTAGAATTACATATCTCAAAGCATTGGAGATGCAGGGAACATGGAGATTGGCAGGATGAGTACATAGATTGGGTATGGATGGGAGACAGCATGTACCTGCATTGATTGTGATGACTGTGTGAGGGTTTTGGCAAAAGGAGAATGAACTGTTGGTGTTTCATCATTCATCATCTGATATCCATCTTCACTTTACACAAAATAATTAAAAAAAACGAGAGAGTTCATTGAACAACTTAACCCACACAGACTTGTGAAAAAAATGACATGGGAAGTTCCACTAGCAGCAAATTTGATTTGTTGAGATGATGTAAAATGCCTTAAAATCTTGTCCAAGTACTGCTGAATGGAAGATTTTTGAAACTGCAAAGAAGGCAATTTGTCTTCTGCAGTGGTCAAGTCTGTAATTCAATTGAAATAAAATAAAAATTTTGGAGGCTGTAGGAAAAAACTTTCAGAAGTTTACCAACATTAATGCAGCGTTTTTCCACCACCTTGAGAAACATTACATTAGTCCTTCGTGCCTATTGTTTGTGTCCTTCACGACGACCTTAAAAACAGTAAATTTCCTGTTTGGAATGACTTTCTCTTTCGTTTGATGGTAATGCAGAATGCAGACAAAGTAAAAAACTTTTTTTTAATCTTACTCCTCTCTGGCCATTTACCATCACTCCGAGAATCTGTACATTTTACCAAATTCAGGCCCAAAGTACTGCAAAATTGCAGTTTGTGGGTGAAATTGTCTCCTGTGTTGACATTCCTTGTATATCCTTTTATATAGTTGTACATCCTTGCTACATAGATTTAAGATTGAAAGAAAACATATACAGAAATACTGTCCCCATCTCTCTTCAGAAACTGTCCCTTGATGTCCATTGATCTTCCTTTCCATCTCTTCTTATGACTCTGAAACGTTTTCATGATCCTTTAAAATTCTCTCCATTTTCATGATTATTTCATTTTTCTTAGTTTGAAAATATTCATTTCGTAAAAAAATTTCTCCTCGGCTGTGATTGTGGGATCGTTATCAGTGTTTAACTATTTTGTTTCGTTTGAATAGATTCCCCAGAGTGCTTCCGATGTTCCACTTACTATTGGTCCAATGAAGATAAAAATGGCTGTGTGCCCATGCCTGAAGATTTCCTTGCATTCACGAACCCTGCAGCCTTGGTGATTGTGAGCTTCACTTCACTGGGCATTGTGATTATAGTGATTGTGGGAATTATCCTGTTTCATGGTAGAGACTCACCTGTGATGAAGCACACTGATGGACGTGTCATTGTGCTTTTCCTCTTCGCTCTCACGGTCTCTCTTTTGAGCTCTTTGATATCCATTGGAGCTCCAAATGATGAGAAATGCCGGATACGTGATCCACTGGTTTGTGTGTGTCTCGCATTTGCTATTTCGTGTGTTTTGATCATGGCATGGAAACTTCAAACACCTTCAGGTGAGCAATTTACTTATTTTGTTGGAATTGTTCAATCATGAATTTGCAAAATGTTTCAAGCTGTTATAAAAATTTGCATGTAAAACTATCAGTGTATAGTAGTTTTCTACTGGAAAGTGACATCACCTGAAGTATTTCTCTGCTTCAGTCAGGAAAGACACTTCAGGGTGTCATGTAGAATATGGAATCAATCCTCTTTATTCTTGCACGTGCGTTACATACATCATTAGATTATTTCACCAGCTCAGCATCAAAGGATATTACAATGAGCAGGAGCTGTTACCTTGCACAGGAAGCAACACTTTTCCCTCCAAGTCTGGGAGGTTGTCACTTCAAACCAAGGCTGTCATTCCAAAAACATTAAAAATTCAACTTGCTGATTTCTTGCTTGATGTTCAGCAGTTAAAAAGTTAAAAGTTTGGACAATTCCCGTTAGTTGACATCCTTGGGGAGGAGGAAATTCCTCCTTTGGAAATGCTCTTCTGAGTGTGGTGAAAAAAGGGTTGCTATTGTTGTGACGTCAAACGTACCCACAGTACCAGGGAAGTTACGCCACTTCCCCTCAGCTCAGTGGCTGTGTTTGTCTCGTCTAACGTGTGTGTGTGTGTGGGTGTGAGAG
>CM068953.1:185574706-185584804 GCA_035128595.1 Eptatretus atami | reverse complement strand
TGTGTGTGTCGCATCACCCATCACCAAAAGCCTCATTTCATATAAAAAAAAACAACACCTGTGACTCCGGTGAATTAATTTGACGGTGGCTGGCAATGCACGGACCACTCGTGGATGGGAGGGCAAATACCTCACAGTAAATGCAATGCAGTGACTGCAGATATCTATCTTCCATTATGATAAATGTCAGTGTGTGTCAGTGAATCAGTCTGTCAGTCTGTCTGTCAGTCAGTCAGTCAGTCAGTCAGTGTGTCTCCTCCATAACTCCAAAACCATGAGAGTGAGCAGCCCCAATCTTTGCATGCATACGAAGGGAACTCCAAGGGAGTGTAAGAATGTAATTATACACCCATTCTGAATATCATTTACGGGGTGCTTATCACAAAAAAATCACAAAATATGCCTTTACAGGGATGGTGGCACTTGATCTTGTTCAGTCCTCTGACAGCTCACTGGATTCTTAAAAGCCTGCTCAACAATTCCTTGACTTGGAACAGGCCGCAACAATTTCTTCCTGATAAAGCGCTCAAATTAATTATTTTTTCACTTTCCTCACTCGTATCATCGAATGTCCGATGTTCATACCTATGAATCGCTGAATATTTCACTTTTGGAGGTGCTTTAAGCTTTAAAATTAGGAGCTTGGGGTGATTTCAGGCATTATATGATGTTATATTCCACGATGGACTGTCAGGGATTAATTACAGTCTGTAATTGAAGTATGATTTCAGATTTGAGGATCAAATGTCATGGACTAAATAAGTTTCAAAATCTGGAGGGAAATCTGAAAATTTAAAGAAATTAGCGATGTTTTTGTTTATGCGGGTGTGTCACAGGAACAATCAGTTTGTTATTGCTTGCCAAGCCAGCCCTTTCTTATCAACTCTCATTGGAGTGCTTTCTGGAGTGCTTCAGCCACTTTGTGGGCGCTCCACTGGCTGCTTGGATGTTTGTTTGCAAGCCATGGCAATACATGGCAAAAGTGCCTGCACTGTCACTCTGCACTGTCCCTATGCTAAACACAATAAAAACACATCAATCGATGTGCAATGTTCAGGCCCCACTCATTTGCATTGGGTGCCTCGGTGTCGTGTGGTGCCAAGCCTTCCTCTCCTTATCAAACATTGTTTGTAAGCCATGGCGAGACAGGAGAAATCTCTGCAATTGACTTTTTTTTATCACAGATGTAGTTTTTGAAAATATCAATCCAAATTGACATTGATGACAATGTTAAGGTGATAAAGTAAATGAAGTATAGATATAAACATGTGTTCTGTTCTCTTATTTAAATAGTAAAAGACAAAAGTAAAAAATGTAACCTTCAACTTGGACCTGTCAAACTGAGCATCACCTGGAGATAGACCTCCTGATGGAGTACTTTCGAGATTTTTCGGGAGAGTTGTTTCCAAACCCAAGCTCATTGCAATTGCTGCAGAGAATGGAATGGCAGACAATGGAACAGCAGGTGGGAACTCATTCATGAATTCAGCATTCATTCCTTCGACCTCATGTTCACTCTGTGAGATTTGAGGATAATTTTGTGTTCATGAACAACTGTGGAACTTACTGTGAATACACTTTCCATCTTTCCATCTCTCCATCTCTCCATCCCATCCATCCCTTCCTTCCATTCCTTCTCTCCATCCATCTATTCTTCGCATCTCTTTGTTTGTCCTTGTTCCTCACCCCTCCTTCCTTTCGTTCCTCCCTCTCTCACCCCTCTTCTAACTTCCATGAAGTGATAAACAATGGCTGGTTGTGATAGGTTCCCATAGGCGGTTGTTTTTTTGGGTTGGAATTGGTTGTGTTTTGCTGTAGTGGTTGTGTTGTGTTTTGAGCATGGAGTATCGGGGAGTGTGTGCGTTGGGTGGATGAGCACTTTTTTGTTGGTTGGGGCTGCTGCTGCGTTCAATTCCGTGGTTTTAATGTTGGATTTCGGCTCAGGTTGAGAGATACTTGGACTTTTCACATTTTAGTTGTAAAACATGTGCTGAAATTAAATGAGGCACAGACACTAGCGTCTTTGGACGTTTATAAGCATTACAGCTAAAATGCGATAGACTCTATAA
Source organism: Eptatretus atami (assembly GCA_035128595.1). Classification (NCBI taxonomy): domain Eukaryota; kingdom Metazoa; phylum Chordata; class Myxini; order Myxiniformes; family Myxinidae; genus Eptatretus; species Eptatretus atami. Next base: position 185,582,735 of record CM068953.1, on the reverse strand, counting down.
TCTCTTGGCCTGAGCGGGGTTTCGGGGTTTGGACCACGGGGTTGGGCTTGTCTGCTGGTCCCGCTGCTGAAAGGATTTTTGTTTGTTCGGATTGCGTGTTCTTTGGCACTTCAGTTGTCTCCAGGTGTTGTTTGGTGTGACCCCCTTGGACTGATCCAGTTCCAGAGGGGGTAATCAGGGCTGCAGTCATAGTTTCATTCACATACCTCAAGGGAAGCCAATGTCATCATCTCCTTAAAAATGGTATGTGCTGTTTGAAAGTGATGGGTGGTTTTGCTATTCTGTTTGAACATGCTGCTTTAACATACCCCATTTCATTCAATTATGTACTACTGCCAGCAGAAAGGACCATCCACCACACCCTGCTTCCCTCATTCCCCCAAGGAAATGCAAATTGAACCCCCCACCCTTCCCCCTGATCCCACAACAAACACATTGCTCAGAGACAGACCTCCTATTTTAACGTTTAATTTTAGCACGTCCAGAACACCCCTTCCCCTTTCCACTTTCCCCTTCCCTTTTCCCACTTTCCCCCTTCCCCCTCCTTGCTCCCATCCTCTTTGCTCACACCCCTCCTCCACCCTTTCTCACTCTCCCCCCCTCATTCATCGATCTCCGCTTTTCCTCACTCTCCCCTTGCTCCCCACCCTGCTCTTCCCCTCTCTCACTCCCACCCTCTTCCTCCCCTTCCTCACTCATCTCTCTCCCATCCTCTCTCTCTCTTCTCTCTCTCTCTCTCTCTCTCTCTCTCTCTCTCTCTCTCTCTCTCTCGTCTCCTCTCCCTCTTTCTTCTTCTTTCTTCTTCTTTCTTCTTCTTCTTTCTTCTCTCTTCTTCTCTCTTCTTCTTCTTATCTCCCCCACTTGGTATTCCCATTATTGTATCTGTTTGTGTGTGTGTGTAATCTCCTCTATAGCTCCAAAACCATGAAACCTTGCTGCCCCAATTTTTGCATGCATACTAAGGGACTCCAAGATATTGCATGAATGGAAACTGGGTGTTTGGGTAAATCTACACTCCCCTTTTGAAGGAAATTTAGTGGGTGCTCATCACAAAAAATATCAAAATAACCCTCATGAAGATTACTTGGAAGCTACAGACCTAGAATGTATGGATGTCGCAGACATTTGTAAGGGAGCAATCTTGATTCACTGCTTGGGCACTGAGGGGCAGTGTGTGTTCGCTCAGCTCACACCGAACACTTCCACATTCGTAAATGTGGTGAGTGCACTTGAGAGCTACTTTGGGCCAAAAAAGAGCACGATGATTGAGCTGTATAATTTCAGTCAGCACGACCAGGGAAATAGCAAACCTGTCCAACAAAACGTTGCTTCACTTTCTGGCTGCTACCTGTAATTTTTGGTTTTTAACAGATGAATTCCTCAGAAATCAGCTCATAGAAAAGACTTCCATTCCTAGGATTTAGGAACAGTTGCAGATGAAGAATGATCGACTCATATTAGAGAAGGCTACAGCCCTGGCTATTCAAATTGAGTCAGCCATGATGGATTATATGATGGAGTCAGCTTTAAAGCGAACCATTTTGCACAAGTCTGCATGTCATCAAAGAAGTGGATATCATCCTTTCGTCAGGTTGATAAACCAAGTACTTCTGATGTTGAAAGACAACACATGGTGTACACCATTGCAGACAACATGCCTTTCCATCCTCAGCAAGGGGGCAACTTCAATAATTGTGACGTTGATATCGCGGGGATTTCGGTATCACTACTCATTGATGAAGGAGCAAAAGTCTCCATTATGAGTGACAATCTCTACCATAAGTACTTTTCTTCTTATCCACTCAACTCGTCGTGATCTACACTTCAAGCCTATGATGATTCCGTGATTCAGGTGTTGGGAACGATAACTGTTCCTGTGACCTCGAAGGGTATCAAACTCAACAAATTAACCTTTTATGTTGGAAAAGGCAAGAGCCTAATGGGTGTTAATCTGTTCGACAAGTGTGAGTTCAAACTTTTGGACATGATGGGTGCACACATCCACATTAATCCAGACAAATATGATACAAAGAAACACGTGTACCCTCCCTGTTTATTGGGTTTGGGGAGTGTAAGTATTGTCAAAAGGGAGGGTTTGACACAGTAATGTGTTCCATTTCTAAAAGTCACAACATTCGCTCGCTTACACTCACTTATATTTCTCATTTTCAAACTGGAACACATTACTTCGTTAAACACATCCCATTTGACACTACTCCCCTGCCGGGGGCTGGGGCTTCATCTTCCTTTCACTTGATCATTTCTTTGATAAAATTGGGTCGTGAAATAGAGATCCTCTCAATATTTGTGTTATATTTATGGGAATAACTTAATTTATTCATCAATTAATAAAATGGCCACAGTAGCCCGATAAAATCCCCAAGCCCATTTTTATGAATACTTATATTTTAAATCCAAAATGTAATGTATTTATTCCATCACTCATTTCTATATTTTATCATCAAATGCTGTTAGAGTTTTCTTACTAACAGCCTCTGAGAATATTTATTGTTTATAAATTATAACAAGATTCATCTCTCTCTAATTATCCATTCTCTTTCAGATACATTCAAGGTAATGTTCAAAGTGAGTGGTCTCTTTTAATACACTCTTCTTTAGACCTTTAAGTTTATTTTCACATTTGAATTCATTTAACCCTCTAATTAAGTATTTATAAGCATATGCCTTTGATCGAACGCCTCCAAATTCACTTACTATCTTTACACCTAATTCATCTTTAAATTTACCATTAACCTTTATATTCTTATTCGAAAAGAGCAGGTTATTAGGATCATAAATATCTTCATCTTCTTTCATATCCTTATAAACATTACCTGTAGTTATTTCTAGTATAAAGCTATCCGTATCCGTGTATAGCAATACAATATTCTCACCGTATCTCCTCTTTGGATAATGATAAAAGTAATCAAACATTAAATACTTTGAAAGATCTCTAACAGCTGTTCCCATATGTATCGGATTATCCATCTTCATACTCTTTTTATTAAAATGAACAGCACAATAATTTTCTGCAAATATTTTTACTCTTTCAAAGCTTGGTTTATTTGTTAACTTCTCCACCTGCTCCCAAGTTGAAGCAAGTCTTACTTACTTACACTATAATTTCCATTGTTTTACCAAATACAGAATTATTCATCAACTTGTAAAAGTCCTTCTCAAAATTATTATGAGCCTTTGTTCTCATCCTCATATTATAATCAATACTAGCGATACCCCTGCACATGCACGGGATAGCAGTACAACATAGCTAGTAGCAGACGACAGACCGTACACGGGGAATGACAAAAATACGCATTGTGCAAAATGCAAGTGGTACTATGGAACGCCAAGACTTCCCAAACATTGTCGGCATGTCCGCTAAGTGCCACAGCAATTTCATAGGGATCGTGTGACGGCAAGCTGAGTTTTTAGTGTGCAAGCTTGGTATTATAATAGAGATATTTACCGAACCAATGACTTTGACTAAACTTTAGTGCCCTATGTATCTTTTTATCTTGTGGTCCTGCTTCTATACATTGCTTTTAATTTATTTGATGTAAAACATACTTCTCTTTATCAAACAATATTGTTCGCAATTTAGTTGTAGGAATATAATTAAACTCATTTGAAGAACTAAAGAAATGCTTTGGATAACCACCAAATAGCTCTTGATTGGAGATCGCTTTTTCAGCTCCATGAGAAAGATATTTATGTTTGTTATGAAGTTTTCACGGATATGTTAAATCGACTTCAAAATTGTACACATAATCCCGTTTATCTAAATCTACTTGACTTGTTGAGATTATATCATCTAAGATAGATTTGAACTCGTATTCTTTCACCCATTTTAAATTACCATAGTTTTGAGATTCAGACATTGCCCAGCCACAAGTGTTATTAGCAACAAAGTACATTAAGTCTGATGTGGGCTTATCAGGCGAGATGTCCGGAAGATATCTATTATTTGCCTGAGTATATCTCTTTGAACAAACTTGTGAAATTTTTCCTCTTTTAGCCTTCTCAATCATCAAGAGCATATCTACATCACTTGGAAGATCAATGGGTCGTTTTGCAATTTTTAACATAGTGCTCCAGGCGAGTCCAGGACATGTATAATGATGGACAGGATCAAGTCCATAGGAATCTTTATTATAACAAACTTCTCGAAATTTCTCAAACACATCAGCAAGTAATAAAACATCAGTTATTAAAAAGGGCATGATATTCACCCATATTCTTTCACTCAAACGCTTTCCAAACTTGTTTTGCTCTTTCATAGTCTTCACCCTTAATATTACATCTTCCGAAGTTGTCGTAAAAACGCTTTTGAAGAGGAATTCTTGTGTCTTTAAATCTTTCAGAGGAATCCATATGATCATATGGGTAAATGCCCTTTTTTGTATGAAGAGAAATGGCTTTAACCAAGTCGGCTTCAGTGCTAAATTTACTTGAAAGTATTGGCAAAGAGGAGATGTTTGAAACCAAATAACTCAAAGGGCTTGCACAAATTTAGAAGAGTCATTATATCTAATATTTGTATTTATACCCATTTCACGAGTGTAAACCTGTTTTGTAAAAGAGATGAAATTTTTATCTGCATGAGTAATTGCTGTTATCTTTCCAGGAGTCTTAATTCGTTCTTTTATAAAGAGATGTGTGTCATAATGACAATTTTTATGAAGAAACAGGTATGAATGTAAGGATTCTATAATTTAGATTAGATTACAGTTATGAGCAGCTTCTCTATATTTTCCCGTTATTGTGAAGAAACACAGGTATGAATGTAAGGATTCTATAATTTAGATTAGATTACAATTATGAGCAGCTTCTCTATATTTTCCCGTTATATGGCAATGATCTCTCACACTTTTATCAGTTTTTAACATAGCCTCTGAGCATATATGACATATCATTGCTTCTTCAAATTCTTTCTCTTCATTTGGAGATAAGTCAAGGGGTTTAATTATTCTTGATAAAATTTTAGTTAGCTTCATACAATCATCCTCAATCCTTTTAACAAATTCATCAGCAGCACCAGGTCCTTGATACAACTCTGACGTATCATATTTACTTCCTACAGATGATTTAATGTAACAACAAAACCCACAAGGGATATTCTTTTGATACTTTTTTGATATCAACAGTCTTTTCCAGGATGCTCTAAAAATCAGCACATATTACAAGTGGGTGTTTTATACATTTATTTGTTTCATTAAATCCAACTTTCTCTCCCGGTTCTGCCATCTCAACAAATGCTGCTTTATGATTCGAAAAATACTTTAAATGATTATGAAGTCTGTTTTGAGATCAAAAGATATTTAGACATCTCTGACAAGGATATGATTTACGCTTTGATTTCTAAACTTGACTACCCACCAATCTTGAAAACTTTTTGATAAAAGCATAATGAGTGTTTTCTTTCTCAATGAAATATTGGAGATCTACATGCCAGTCATTTGACCAATTATCATTGGATATAGTATTATTAATTATTAGAAAACGGACTTTGTTTTTATCAGTTAAGCCATAAACATTCATTAATCGGTTATTCATATTCTCAAACTTCGTTCATTCTTTTAAGCTCCTGAGTTCTACTCTGGAGATGCCTAGATCACCACATTCTAATTTATTCTCATATTTCTTACACTTTGAAACTCTTTCACAGTCCCTTTCCTGTGGATAAAGATGTGCTACGATACTCCAGACAAAGCATTTATTATCAGTATTTAAAAAAATATTTATTGCCTTTTTGTTCCTTGTATCCTTAGGTAAATCAAGATAAGAAGAAGCCTTTAGGGGAGTAGATTTAAGAATATCAAGTCAAACATATGAAACATTCCCAATGTTGAACCCACTATTTTGTTGTTATTCTTCTAATTCAAATCTAATAAGCTATTTGAAGATCGGAGATTGAAGGAAGCTATCAATTGATGTAATAAGGTGTGGTGGATTTGTTCTCCTATATTTTTCTTCAATAACATTGTCTTCTCGTGAGAAGGTAAAGAAGGCTCCAAGAAATATTTTGAATGATTTATGAGTTTTTCAACATTCCATGAACAATGTTGATAATTGAATCCTTTGAGATATGAATCTTTCCTAAATGGATCTTACACTAATATTAAATATGATAAGTTTTACCTCTTCCGATCTTGAAAACATCTTTGAAGAGTTGTTATGTCAAATGGTTTTGTCTCAGTGACATCTCACTTTAATCCAATTTTCTTCATATTTCCCTTCAAATTGCTCTCAATGTTGTGTGCATGTTTTTGTGATTGAAGGTGTTTTTTATAACTCTCTTTTGAGACATCCTTAGAACATGTTTTGTGTCTCGATATTCCAAACGAGAAAAAGCAATGAAACAAGAAAAAGTATCAAAAAAGAAAAACCTGATGAATGAAGCTTTAGAAAGAAAACATAAGACCATCAGCAATATGTAAGGAGAATTTTGTATTTTTTTCACCAACCCTAAAGATGTAAATCTTGATGAAATAAAGGATGTTATTATATCAGGTGAAATAACATTTTTTTTTTTAGTAGTTAAGGACCATTTTAAAATTACCTTTAATTTTAAAAAATGTAGTAGTTGAATCTGTTGGTGAAAAAAAGTATATGGATATAGATGGAAAAAAAAATTGTACCCTTCATATATGAATCATTTTTTAAGTGAACATTTTGAAGACCTTCTTCATATATGCAGACCATGATAGTATCTCTACTTTCATAACTGTCATTTGAACACAAACTCTCTGTGTCATAACTGCCTTCTTTTGCAATATTTTCATAGATGACCATGAAAGTACTGAAGATCACACCAAAGATGAATTTTATTTTCAGTAAAGCTTTACGATATAAACATGAATGATCTACAAGATCTTAAGCCTCTTGAATTGCCTGAGTCTCCAAATGACAAATTTGAGAAATGTCCTGCATGTGATAGAGTGAGGATAAACACAGAGTCCAAAGCCCATACACAATATATATATTCTGTGATTATTGACTAATTAATGAAAATAGAATATAAACAGTTGTTTGGTACTGCAGAACTTTACTATGGATACAAACAAACACGACATAATAGTGACCGAAGCTTTTCGTGCTGCACTCTTCAGGGTAAAAATTGCAGCAAGTGAAGGACGAAGTGAAGGCGAGTGCTTTATACGCAGGTCTCAATAAGGTAGGCGCTGATTGGTTCGACCGTAATGACATCACGGTTAATCCGAATGCCAATTGGTCGGCTCATCATCTTCACCTCAAGCTCCCATTGGCTGGAGCAGAGTTTGTCGATGATTGACGTTTGCAAACACATCCTGGAGAGAGGGGGGATGGGTTTCCCCAAAGGTCCATTCACCATTTTTTACCGTACTTCCCTTGATCATTCCATGCTGAAAGAAAAAAGAAAAAGACTGGTCGGCAAGGGGTCCATTCCCCCATCGTATACTATCGGTATGTTGATGACATTTTTGCTTTGTTTGAGTCTCGGATGGCATGTGAATTTCCAGGCATGGCTCAACACTCTCCACCCAGTGCTGAAATTTACCACGGAGCTGGAATCATCAAACACGTTACCGTTTTTGGACGTATTGGTTGATAAATCCAACCTTGGTTTCACAACGTCTACCATAAGCCGACTTTCACAGGGCAGTATACTCGGTGGGACTCCTACAGCTCCACAAGATACAAAATTGCCTTGATCAATGTACTGGTGAACAGAGCACAGAGGATTTGTTCACCTTGTACTCTTCCTGTTGAAATTGACAAAATCATGAATATACTCGGTGAGAATGGTTATCCTGAGCATATAGTTAAGAGATACATACACAAGTTTCTAAACACAACAAAAGATCGGAAGATTGGTCCGGACAAATGTCCAGTCTATATCAGGATGCCCTGGAAAGGGCAATCATCACGAAGGTTTGAAGTACAAATCAAACATATTGTTTCCAACACGTTTCTGGCTGTGCAACCCCGAGTAAGCTTTACCTCTCACTGTTTGCTGACGTCAGTCAACAAGGATGTGCTACCCACCTCA
>CM068953.1:185453653-185476144 GCA_035128595.1 Eptatretus atami | reverse complement strand
TTGTTTATCGGAGTAATTTACAACTACTGGAATACCAGGGGAATTACATCTTCAAGGGTATTCTTTCTGTGGTCCGCAGGCACAAACTTAGAATAAGATTAGATGAGGCAGACAATCCTAAATCCTGGAGTAAGCCTATACAATAGAGTTGATGAAGTGTGCATGAGACACGATATTGATTATGGAATACCACAACCTTTGGAAGAAAAGCATGAAGCCGATAGAGAAATGTTGTATAATTTGTCTCTGATACAAAATCCACCTTGAGAGAAAAAGTTGATAGGTTTCGTGAAGAAGATGATCAGTGCAAATTGAAACTTGGACTTGGAAATTCAAAAAACTTGTTAGGCTCTAATGATGTCATTAAGAATGAAGAGCAATTAGCTGGATGAATTACATAAACCATATTTCACAAAGTTGTAGAAAGGAAGGTTTATTCCAAGGAAGTTGATTATATCTGGGTCCGCTGATTTGATTGAACTCAATAATGATAAGGGGTACAAGTATGCTTTAAACGTTATTGATTTGAGGAGTAGATATGCGTGGGTGTCCAGTTAAAACAAAACAGGTATACTCTTATTAGCCTTTCACAGATATTTCATAAAAGTAAGAGAAACCGAAAAAATTGTGGACTGATGAGGGAGAAGAGTTTTATAACAAGACATTTATGAATTTTTAAAGAATAACGTATTACATTATACAGTACCTTTAATGAGGGAAGGCCGTTGTTGGTCGAACGTTTTAATCGTACTTAAAAGAGAGACGATATAAAAAATTCACACAACTCGGTTCACAACAATGGTTATCTTTATTCAGGATATTGTGGATAAGTATAATAACACGATTCATACGTCAACAAATATGAAACCATCAGAAACATTTACAAAATTAAAATATGAAAAAGAGATTAATGTCAGAAAACCTAAGTTCAAAGTTGGTGATATCGTAAGAATATACAGGTGGAATCTCATTTTGAAAAAGGTTTTACTGAAACGATGATGAAAGAACTTTTTAAATTGTTGATTGTAATAGATACGGTTCCTTGGACTTATAAGATATATGATTTAGAAGGGAAGAGATTTTAGGTTCATTTTATTCACAAGAATTACAAAAGACAAAGATAAATTGAATTTTTTTTTGACTCCGCCCCTTTTTGACTCCACCCACAAACCCCACACAAGCTCCACCACATAAACCCCACCCACACAAGCTCCACATAAACCCCACCCACACAAGCTCCACACAAACCCCACCCCCACACAAACTCACACGCAAGTTCCAACAAAAACCCCACCCCACACAAGCTTCACAAAACAAACCGCACACAAGCTCATACACACAAACCCTACTCAAAGCTCCACCACATTCATCATATTCACAAATTAGTGATTAGTATAAGTTCCCCACACACAAAATGTTTATTTAATTAAAAAATTCTCCACTCATCCACACAAGCTCCACCCACACAAGCCCCGCCACACAAGCCCCGCCACAACAGCCCCGCCCCACACACGCCCACCCACACCGCCCCACCCACACAAGCCCCGCCCACACAAGCCCCTCCCCTCATCCCTCCCCCCCCTCATCCCTCCCCCCCTGTGCGCCCCCACCTTTGAACCCACCCTCCTCATCCCACCCCCACCCTTCCCCACACACACACGGGGAGGGGAGGGGGTGGATGAGGGAGGTGATGGGTCATTGGGGGAGCGCACCTACCCCCCTTCATGTCTTGATTCTTTTTTATAATTCAAAATCAAGTAATTGTAAACAAAACAAATATAATTCATCAATATTGAAAATATTAAATATTCATTTGCGAGAATGTATAATCTTTCCAGCAATCTTCTTCAAATGTCTTGTGATTTCGAAACTCAAGACACCATATTCTGTTTTGAAACAAAAAGTGATAATAATTAGGTTTTACAAAGATATTACATGGTAATATTAATAAGCCTGGTGTTGGTTCTCAGTTAAGCCTCGTTGACCACTGAATAAACACACCAGGAGGCCGACTCAGCCTGTCATCCTTCCGAGGCCAATAAAATGAATTCCGGTGTACTGGCATAACCGCGTCCAAACTAATGACTGCAACCAACATAAGGCGACATTCCAAGAAAGAGTGATATTAATAAAAGAATAAATAAACAAATAACTAATAATAATTCAGAAATTTACCTCCAGAAAATCATGTGTTGTATCAGATTGGTTCAACAGCTTATGTTGTGTGATCGAGCTGAAAAAAAATAAAATAATGAGTCAAGGTATAGATGGAGAGACAGATAGAGAGAGGTAGGTAGAAAGACAGACAGAGAGACAAACAGAGAGAGAGAGAGAGATACAAAGACAGACAGGGAGAGATACAGAGAGACAAACAGACAGGGACAGAGACACGCACGCACGCACGCACGCACACACACGCACACCGCACACACAACAACGCACACACACACACGCACGCACACGCACATACACATACATACACATAATACACACACACACACGCGTGCGCACACACACACACATACACACACATACACGCACACACACACACACACGCACCGACACACGCACACACACACGCACACACACAACGCACGCACACCACACAACACACACGCATACACACACGCATACACACATACACACATTACACACACACACGCGTGGCACCACACAAACACACACACACACACACGCACACACACAACACACACACACACACACGCACGCACGCACGCACGCACGCACACACACACATACACACACACACAACACGCAAACACACGCACGCATACACAACACGTCTCACCGTTGGTTTAATTCACTCGAGATAGTGGCCTTGATAAGACTTCGTACCAGTCATTACAAATGTTTTTCAATTCTCTTCTAAAATCACTGACTTCATCAATAAGGGCATTTATCTCATGCACCTCATCGTCAAATGTAAATTCCACGTCATCCAAGGACCTGTCACGAAACAAAAAATATTTTAGCATTATCACGATATAATTTATAATCATTTGCTTCATCGTTCAAAGAGGAACTAAACCATACAAAAACGTACCAACTTTGTAGTGAACTGTTATCTTCATCGGAGAGAGCAAGTCCATGGCTCAGTTTTTTTTACCATTGGTACAAGATGGTAAAGATCAGAGGGCTTGATAAGACGTCGTGTGAGTCATTAAGTCTTTTTCAATTCTCTTCTCAGATGATGACCTCTACAAGAGAATTAATTCATGCACCTCGTCGTGATATATAACTGCTCTTCTTCCTGCCTGGACCTGCCAGGAAAAAAATATATATCAGAATTATCACGATTCAATATATAATCATTGCTTCATCGTTCAAAAGAGAAAACCATCTAAAACTTACCAGCTTTGTGTTGAGCGTTTTGTTCGTTGGAGAAACGATCGTTGATGCCTCAGTTGTAAAATGAAAATCCCGTCTGGCAGAAACTGTCTGCGAAAAAAACTTATAAGCAACGATGAGGAAATTTCCAGAACATCGGGTGTGGCCCAGGAAATGACGCTCTGGTGAGACAGCTTGGAAATAATTGGGCGAATATATTCTCAAATTGTATGAATCATTTTCAAACATACTTAAAATGTCCTAAAAGTATTTTGATTAAACTTATGTTTAAAAGCCTGTTCATGTTCTGAATTAGGAAAAAAACACGAGGTGTGGATCACAGAATAGTTCCTGTTTTTTTCGCAGCACGACCATGTCGAAAAAAAACACTTCCTCATTTTAACGAAGCAGCGGACCATGTCGAAAAAACACTTCCTCATTTTAACAGCACGACCATGTCGAAAAAAAAACACTTCCTCATTTTAAACAGCACGACGCATGTCGAAAAAAAACAAAAACTTGAGATGGGGATTATTGTGCAAAGAAAATTAAACTATTAAAGGAATATGAGATGAACAAATCTTTATAGGTTCAATGATTGAGACAACAATATGCATTGGTTATTTGAAAATGAGTGTCCCTCGGCTTACAGGTTTCAGATATCTCTTCAGAATCACTTGAACAAACCACATTACTACTTGAACCAATCTTTATTGTCGCATTGGTTATTTGAATAGCTAGGCTCCCTAGGTTAAAAAGTGGAGACAAACAATATACCTTGGGATAAAAGGGGGTGTAATTTTAGGGGAAAAAAAAGTGAATCGCTGAAAATCCCCCATTCATTTACATGGGGAAAAGTGAGCCAGAATCAGTATATCCACCCTACTGCTATAAAGTGGAATTTTTGATTTATCGATTAATCAATTAATCTATCAATCATTGATATTTTTTTCTTTCTTGTTTTATTCCTTGATTATCTGAGTGATATCTCACCCAACCTTGGAGATGTGAAACTGAAATTTGGGGAAAAAATTGAACATGTCCTTTGGCAAAAACTGCATTTTTTTTTGATTAATCAATTAATTGATTAATTACTGAATTATTTTCGATTTATTAATTCCTTATTTATTTCATTTATTTTATGGGCAATATGTCGGGCACCTTCTGAGCTAGGAAGCTGATACTTGAACATGAGAGTAACCAAATAATTTAGCCATAAAGGGTATTTTCGATTGATTTATTTATCAATTAATTGCTTAATTATTTTATTTCTCGCTTCTCCGGGTGATATATCAGGCATCTTTTGAGCTGGGAAACTGAAATTTGGGGACAAAAGTAAAGATGTGCTTCGGCAAAAATGCTGTTTTTACTTTTTAGATTAATCAATTAATTGATTAATTACTTAATTATTATCGATTTATTAACGACTTATTTATTTTATTTTTCATCTTGGCAATATTTCGGGCACCTTTTGAGCGAGGAAGCTGATATTTGGACAGGACAGTGAACAAGTCATTTTGATATAAAGGGTGTTTTTTATTTATTTATTAACCAATTAATTATTTGATTTTTCGATTAAGTGCTTCATTTTGCAAAAAGTTAGATTGAGATGAAACAGTGGTGGTTTAGGTATGCTATTAGCCAGTTGATTTAAGAAATTATTTATTTTACGATTATTATTTATTTATTTTAATTATGTCATTATTCAATTAATCAATCAATTATTGTACACCACTCCCTCATAATTCTGTCACCATGTGCTGCAAGGCAGCATCGCTGGGCACAGAAGGTGCCCCGGCGATGTCACACGCTGGAGGATTTGTTATTTCTTTATTTCGCATGAGGGCAGTGTACTTTGCATGTACCTTTTCTTGTTTCTTTATTGATTAATCAATTAATTGATTAATTACTGAATTATTAGCGATTTTTAATTAATTATTTATTTTCTTTCTCATCTGGGGAATATCTCAAGCACCTTTTGAGCGAGGAAGCTGATATTTGGACATGACAGTGAAAAAGTGATTTTACAACAGAGTATTTTTGATTTATTGATTAATCAATTAATCGATTAATTACTCTTTTTTTTATTTATTGATCGTCCGGGCAATATCTCAGCTATCCTTTGAGCTCGGAAGCTGAAATTTGGGGACAAAAGTTAAGATATGCTTTGGCAAAGACCGTATTTTTTATTTCTGTTTAATTTATTAATTTTATTTCTCTTCTGGGCAATATCTCAGGCACCTTTTGAGCGAGGAAGCTGATACTTGGACATGGCAGTTAACAAGTGATTAGGGTATAAGGGGTATTTTTTTTATTTAATGATTAATCAATCTATTGATTTTAATTCATTTTTCGATTAATTGCTTAATTTTCAAAAGGTTACAGATTCAGTTGGAACAGTGGTGGTTTAGGTGTGCTACTTGGCAATTGATTGAGAAATAAAAATTTTTTCGATTTTCATTTATTTATTTTATTTCTGCAATGAATCAATCAATTGTTGTACATTGCTCCCTCCCAATTCCCTCTCTATGTGCTGAAGGGCGAGTAAGTATCATTTGTACCCATTCACCTCAGAACTACATTTGTACACACAAAGTAAGTATCATTTGTACACATTCAGCTCAGAAGTGCACCACTACCTTCCAATTCTGTCTCCATGATGCCGCCGTGCCAGCATCGCCAGGCACCAAAGACGCTCTGGCAATGTTGCGTGCTGGAGGATTTGTTATTTATTATTTGGCATGGGGGTGGTGTACATTGAATGTTCCTCGACTTTTGTTTTTTGGGTTGTTTGTTTTCTTTTTTGTCTGGGTGATATCTCAGACATCCATTGAGCTATGAAGCTGTAATTTGAGGACGAAAGTGAAGATGTGCTTTGGCCAAAACTATTTTTCATATTTTTTGATTAATCAATTCATTAATTACTTAATTATAATCGATTTATTAATGAATTGTTTATTTAATTTCTCATGGGCACCTTTTGAGCAAGGAAGCTGATATTTGGACAAGACAGTGAACAAGTGATATGGCTATAAATGGTAGTTTTGATTTATTGAATAATCGAATATAATTCATTTTTTGATGAATTACTTAATTTAGCTGCTCCCTTTGTGTCTGAAGTTGAGGAAATGCCAGCAGGTAAAGGGGTATCAAGGGTCTTTAGGGTCTTAAAGGCCTGAAAGGGTCTTAGGTGTCGTCAAGGCACAAACTTTCCTTCAACATTTTCCTTCTTTTCCATTACTTTGTGCTATACTGGACCTTTAACAGAGAATGTAAATGTATGTAATACTGATAAATTCAGGTAGAACGAGTTAAGAACGTAGAACTAGAGGATTAGAGCAAAGCCTTTCCACAGAGATTTCATGTGAAAATGCAGAAGCACATCTGGGTTCTCCGAGCTTGTTTTCCTGGAATGCTGATGGTGGATAAGCTTTCTGATGTGGTCATCTTATTTTTACGTGCTAAATGGGGAGCATTCAGTGTAGTTGGTGGACGTAAGTCGATAAGTACGACCGTTCTCCATGATATCAGATGCTCAACTGCCTTGTTAGTCCAGATTATGAGACTTTTTTGGTTTTATTGAACTTTGCCGAGAAATTACCTTCCTCTCCTGCATCTGTGTACTATGAGTAATTGCACTGCACTCTTAAAATCCTCACATTTTCCAGAGAGAGTGAGATCTATTATGAGGCGTCGATGATTGTGTGCATGCTGTACCTTGTTTTTTGGATTAATCGAAAATTTAAACTTCTGCATTTGTGCAGATTAGTGGTGCAGCAGCCTGCAAGTGTTTAAGTAATAAGCAATCTTTCCCCACTTTCATGAGAACTGTACCCAGTGACTTGCACCATGCCGATGCCGTTGCCAGTTTGGTGCTCCATTTTAAATGGGTGTTTGTTGGTGCTTTAGCTGTTGATGATGATTTTGGTCGAACTGGTTTAAATCAGATTCTTAATGCGGTTGAAAGCAAAGGAGTTTGCATTGCCTTCCGTGAGCTGTTACCAAAAGTGAAAAGTCAAGAAACCTTTCAAAAACTTGGCAAGTTCTCCTTTCATTATTTATTTTATATCTTACTTAAAATACTTTTATTTACATGCTGTACCTACACTGTATCCTGGCAAATTTTATAAAATAGATCATTAAAAGCATTTTCAAATTATTGTTGCATGACAGTGGGTGGGGTTCATATCTCGATTGTGGTAAGAATAGTATGGACCATGCGTTTGAGTAGGGTAGAATTGCTCCTTTATCAGGGATAAGTCAGGGCAAAGTCGAAAATAATATGAGTGTTGACTGGGGCAGTGATTGTACACAATGGAGCAGAATCAGGTTAGGATGTATTGTAACAAACTTCCTTCACAGATAAGGCCAGGTGGAGGTCTTATGGCACAGGCGAGGCCAAGACAAACTCACACATGTGCAAGTCCTCACCTGCTTCCTTTGTGTCTGGTTTGAGTCCAGTAGTTTGGCGCCTTAGTTGGTGTATAGCTTTGCTTGTGCATAAGAATGCGTTTTCTCCTCTTCCATCCCTATCTCTGTCTGTTGACCACCTTGTTTGATGTTTGTATTATTTAGATAGACTTGTCCATCTTTATCCCCATATGTATTTTAACAAAACCAGTTTTTGTTATAAATGTATATGGGGATAAAGATAATATTTAAAAAAACACCCACACCCCCTCCATGGCCGCATCCCCATTCTTGTCCCCGTTCCTTTTCCATGCATGTTGCACTGTCCGTTAATGTTATTGGAGCTGTAACCAGCTCCACAAGATCTATCAACTCTGATGATAGGGGCATGAACAAGACAACATCTGCCAGATAATTAACCAGTATGTGTGTGCTGAGTCCCATCTCGATGAACTTAACTTTTTCTTCTTTACCTGCTGCAATTATGCCCACCTCACCTTGTGGAGCTGCCTGGGGAATGTTTTTGGCTCACGACTTTCATGAACTGATTTGGCAAGTGATGGATAATAGTTGGAAATGTCATTTAATCTGGGTTCCACTGATAACTATCTTCCATTTTGTGAAATATGTGGTGGGATTTTTTTTCTGTCCATCAACAAACTGTACTAGGAGATGGATTCTGAGGCTTCATATCCTTCCATTGGATATTGCATATATTGATGCCACGCCCTGCTTGCAGAACGTCACGGGGACAAGGGTATTAGCAAATACCACCCAACGCTTCACTGATGGGAAAAAGAGGGGCGAGTGAGGACGTGGAGGGGGAAAGAGAGAGGAGGGAGAGGGAGTGATGAGGGGTGTGGGAGTGAGAAGGTGTTGGGGAAGGGAAGACAGCATGAGTTGAGGGGAAGGGAATGGAACGCAGACATGCGGTGGAGTGTAAATTACAATTCATACTCTCATCAAAATGATTTTGCATGGAATACAGTGAAGAAGGAAACTTATTGTCAGAAATCCATTTTCTTCCGGTCATACAAAAATACAGCCCAGAGACAAAGACTGCCACACCAACTAGAGAGAGAGAGAGAGAGAGAGGAGACAGAGACAGAGACAGAAGACAGAGACAGAGACAGAGACAGAGACAGAGACAGAGACAGAAGACAGAGACAGATATTATCTCATCCTTTATGAACAACAACACTACATATATATATATATATAATATATATATATAATATAATATTATATATATATATAATATATATAAATATTATATATATATATACTATTATATATATATATATATTGTGGTTTGGTCGATATTGGCAATTTTTCGGTCATCGGTTGATTGGAGTCAGTGTGATTACAGTATGTTTACAAAACCTTGAGTCGCTTTCACCCTTTTTGGGGGGGAATTTCAATAAACAATTAAAACAAATAACGTTACATTGTGAACGTTTCAAAGAGATGTGTGTGAACATTATTCTTTATAAACATCTGCCAATCGTCATATTACAGGTGGAAAAAAATTGGTTCTGTAATTACCCTGCGCTCATGAAGCAAAAAGCAGGGTTAGGTAATCGGTTTCATACGTGTTCCGTCTGTACACTATATGGCCAAAAGTATGCGGACACCCCTTCTAATTATTTGATTCGGATATTTCAGCCACACCCATTGCTGTTACGTGTATAAATATCAAGCACACAGCCAAACGATCTCCATCGACAAACATTGGCAGGAGAATGGGCCATTCTGAAGAGCTCCGTAACTTTCAACGTGGCACCGTCATAGGATGGCACCTTTCCAACAAGTCAGTTCATCAAATTTCTGCCCTGCTAGAGCTGTCCCTTTCAACTGTAAGTGCTGTTTTTGTGAAGTGGAAGTGCATCGGGGCAACAACAGCTCAGCCGTGTAGTGTGAGGCCACACAAGCTCACAGAACGGGATTGCCAAGTGCTGAAGCGCATCGTGCGGAAAAATCGTCTGTCATCGGTTGCAACACTCACTATCGAGTTCCAAACTGACTGGCACAACGTCAGCACAAGCACTGTTCGTCGAGAGCTTCATGAAATGTGTTTCCATGGCCGAGCAGCCACACGTCGGCTGAAATTTTCCATGTGCAATGCCAAGCATCGGCTGGAGTGGTGTCAAGCTCACAGTCATTAAACTCTGCAGCAGTGGAAACGCGTCCTCTGGATTGATGAATCATGCTTCACCATCTGGCTGTCCGACAGATGAATCTGGGTTGTGCAGATGCCAGGAGAACGCTACCTGCTCAAATGCATAGTGCCAACTCTAATGTTTGGTGGAGGAGGAATAACGGTCTGGGGCTGTTTTTCAAGGTTCCTTCTCAGCCCCTTAGTTCCAGTGAAGGGAAATCTTAATGCTACAATATGCAATGACATTCTAGACGATTCTGTATTTCCAACTTTGTGGCAGCAGTTTGGGGAAGACCCTTTCCTGTTCAGCATGACAATGTCCTCATGCACAAAGTGAGGTCCACACAGAAATGGTTAGTCGAGATCGGTATGGAAGAACTTGACTGGTCTGAACAGAGCCTTGGCTTATTGGCTTAATGCCTGATGTTGGCTTAATGGTTAGAGTAGTGGGCTTGGGATCCTCGGGTCCTGAGTTTAAATCTCACTCAGCTGTTGAATTAATTCAAGGTGGGGTTAACTCTGCCTGTCATCCTTCCGAGGTCGTCAAAATGAGTGCCAGCATGCGGGAAAACTGTGTCTGAGAAGAGACCCATCAATGATTTTGCCCAATAGCCAAGTAGACTGCTGAAGCAGCACCAAAGCTCTGCACAGAGCCCTGACCGTAACTCCATCGAACACCTTTAGGATGAATTGGAACGCCGACTGTGAGCTCGACCTAATCGCCCAACATCAGTGCCCGACCTCTCTTATGCTCTTGTGGCTGAATGGAAGCAAATCCCTGCAGCAATGTCCCAACATCTAGCGGAAAGCCTTCCCACGGGAGTGGAGGCAATGATAGCACCAAAGGGGAGACCCACTCCATATTAATGCCCATTATTAACCTCCGCCATCGAAGATCGGAGGTTACTGTTTTCACCCCTTTCTGTTTGTTTGTTTGACTACGGAAAATCTAAAGATTTCGTAAGTATATTGATGACTTCCGTTTCTGTTTGTTTGTTTGTTACTTACGAAATCTAAAGATTTCGTAAGTATATTGATGACTACCGTTTCTGTTTGTTTGTTTGTTTGTTTGTTTGTTACTTACGAAACTTAAAGATTTCGTAAGTATATTGATGCCTTCCGTTTCTGTTTGTTTGTTTGTTTGTTACTTACGAAATCTAAAGATTTCGTAAGTATATTGATGACTTCCGTTTCTGTTTGTTTGTTTGTTTGTATGTTTGTTTGTTTGTTTGTTTGTAGCACGATAACTCGAGAACGGAAGAAGCTACCAATGTCAAATTACATCGCGTGATTCAGGAGGGTGATGGCTAGTGCTGATTAGATTTTGGTCAAAATCGGTCAAAGGTCAAGGTCACAGTGAGGTCAAATATTCGATTTTGATGGTTTGGTACAGATAACTCGAGAACGGAAGAAGCTACCAATGTCAAATTACACCACATGATTCAGGAGGGTGATGGCTAGTGCTGATTAGATTTTGGTCAAAATCGGTCAACGGTCAAGGTCACGGTGAGGTCAAACATTCGATTTTTGATGGTTTGGTACAGAATCATCGTAGAAACTTCTGGTTTGCGTCGCTACCTTCTCTAGAGACAGCTTTTATTAGACAAGGTCAGAGGTCAAGTTGACGATTTCGTAAGTACCAGTCTATGACTGCTTGTTTGTATGTTTGTTTGTTTTGTAGGCATGATAACTCGAGAACGGAAGAAGCTACCAATGTCAAATTACATCACGTGATGTCAGGAGATGGCTAGTGCTGATTAGATTTTGCTCAAAATCGGTCAACGGTCAAGGTCAGAGTGAGGTCAAATATTCGATTTGATGTGTTTGGTACAGATAACTCGAGAACGGAAGAAGCTACCAATGTCAAATTACACCACGTGATTCAGGAGGGTGATGGCTAGTGCTGATTAGATTTTGGTCAAAATCGGTCAACGGTCAAGGTCACGGTGAGGTCAAACATTCGATTTTTGATGGTTTGGTACAGAATCATCGTAGAAACTTCTGGTTTGCGTCGCTACCTTCTCTAGAGACAGCTTTTATTAGACAAGGTCAGAGGTCAAGTTGACGATTTCGTAAGTACCAGTCTATGACTGCTTGTTTGTTTGTTTGTTTGTAGGCACGATAACTCGAGAACGGAAGAAGCTACCAATGTCATAATTACATCACGTGATTCAGGAGGGTGATGGCTAGCGCTGATTAGATTTGGTCAAAATCGGTCAAAGGTCAAGGTCACAGTGAGGTCAAACATAATCCGTAAATTAACATGGAGAAATGTGATTATTTTTGCTTCGCTCGACATTACGAGTTCGTTTTAACTTCGATTTTAATTTTGTCTTCGGTTTTTGCGATCGCTTCGGATGCTAAAACTCGGTTGTCGAAATTCTGGTAAAAATCGGATGTTTTGGAGACGTTTTAAGATTGAATAAAAAATATTTCACTCGAAGCGTCAAGGGTCGTCCCATGATGCAGTGCGCTCGAGCAGACGTCACGGGTCGTCCCATGATGCAGTGCGCTCGAGCAGACGCATCGTTGAGTCACGTTAAGGTTTTCTCGTCGTGTCGCGGTGACGGTTTTTTCAATAAAGATGGTGTTTAAATGTCATTTTTTATCCCAATAAAGGTTATCGTCGCATGCCTGACTCGCTGAGCCGTCGGATTATGTAAAGATTGTTGGTGGATGGCCGAATATTACGGTTTTGTGACTTTGAATAAATAATATTAAATAATTGCGTGAGAAATGCCGATTTTTTGCTTGCTCGACGTTGCGAGTTCATTTTAACTTCGATTTTAATTTTGTCTTCGGTTTTTGCGATCGCTTAGGACGCTTAAAACTCGGTTGTCGAAATTCTGGTAAAAATCGGATGTTTTATGAGATTTATGTCGGGTGTCGTATCTGAGGTATTATGCACTGAAGATTATGCTAATGAGGGGATTGTAAGACACAGCATTATGCGCTCGTTTGCGTCGCTACCTTCTCTCGAGACAGCTTTTATAGACAAGGTCAGAGGTCAAGTTGACGATTTCGTAAGTACCAGTCTATGACTGCTTGTTACTTACGAAATCTAAGATTTCGTAAGTATATTGATGACTGCCGTTTCTGTTTGTTGTTTGTTTGTTTGTATGTTTGTTTGTTGTTTGTTTGTAGGCACGATAACTCGAGAACGGAAGAAACTACCAATGTCAATTTACACCACGTGATTCAGGAGGTGATGGCTAGTGCTGATTAGATTTTGGTCAAAATCGGTCAAAGTCAAGGTCACAGTGAGGTCAAATATTCGATTTTTGATGGTTTGGTACAAATAACTCGAGAACGGAAGAAGCTACCAATGTCAAATTACACACCGTGATCAGGAGGGTGATGGCTAGTTCTGATTCGATTTTGGTCAAAATCGGTCAAAGGTCAAGGTCACAGTGAGGTCAAAAATTCAATTTTTGATGCTTTGGTACAGAATCATGGTAGAAACTTCTGGTTTGCGTTGCTACCTTCTCCAGAGACAGCTTTTATTAGACAAAGTCAGAGGTCAAGTTGACGATTTCGTAAGTACCAGTCTATGACTGCTTGTTTGTTGGTTGTTTTTGTAGGCACGATAACTCGAGAACGGAAGAAGCTACCAATGTCAAATTACACCACGTGATTCAGGAGGTGATGGCTAGTGCTGATTAGATTTTGGTCAAAATCGGTAAAAGGTCAAGGTCACAGTGAGTCAAACATAATTCCGTAAATTCATGTTGAGAATTGGAGTATTTTTGCTTCGCTCGACGTTGCGAGTTTGTTTTAACTTCGATTTTAATTTTGTCTTCGGTTTTTGCGATCGCTTAGGCGCTTAAAACTCGGTTGTCGAAATTCTGGTAAAAATCGGATGTTGGAGACGTTTTAAGATTGAATAAATAATATTTCACTCGAAGCGTCAAGGGTCGTCCCATGATGCAGTGCGCCGAGCAGACATCACGGGTCGTCCCATGATGCATGCGCTCGAGCAGACGCGTCGTTGATCACGTTAAGTTTTCCGTGTGCGCGGTGACGGTTTTTTTCAATAAAGATGGTGTTTAAAAGTCATTATTTATTCCAATAAAGGTTATCGTCGCATGCCTGACTCGCTGAGCCGTCGGATTATGTAAAGATTGTTGGTGGATGCCGAATATTACGGTTTGTGACTTTGATATAAAATAATATTAAATAATTGCGTGGAGAAATGCCGATTTTTGCTTTGCTCGACGTTACGCGTTCATTTTAACTTCGATTTTAATTTTGTCTTCGGTTTTTGCGATCGCTTAGGACGCTTAAAACTCGGTTGTCGAAATCTTTGGTAAAAATCGGATGTTTTATGAGATTTATTTATGGTCGTGTCGTATCTGAGGTATTATGCACTGAAGATTATGCTAATGAGGGGATTGTAACACACAGCATTACGCGCTCGTTTGCGTCGCTACCTTCTCTCGAGACAGCTTTATTAGACAAGGTCAGAGGTCAAGTTGTCGATTTCGTAAGTACCAGTCTATGACTGCTTGTTTATGTTTGTTTGTTTGTTTGTAGGCACGATAACTCGAGAACGGAATAAGCTACCATGTCAAATTACACCACGTGATTTAGGAGGGTGATGGCTAGTGCTGATTAGATTTTGGTCAAAATCGGTCAATGGTCAAGGTCACGGTAGGTCAAACATTCGATTTTTGATGTTTGGTACAGATAACTCAAGAAAGGAAGAAGCTACCAATGTCAAATTACACCACGTGATTCAGGAGGGTGATGTCTAGTGCTGATTAGATTTTGGTCAAAATCGGTCAACGGTCAAGGTCACCGTGAGATCAAACATTCGATTTTTGATGGTTTGGTACAGAATCATCGTAGAAACTTCTGGTTTGCGTCGCTACCTTTCTAGAGACAGCTTTTATGAGACAAGGTCAGAGGTCAAGTTGACGATTTCGTAAGTACCAGTCCATGACTGCTTGTTTTACGAAATCTAAAGATTTCGTAAGTATATTGATGACTACCGTTTCTGTTTGTTTGTTTGTTTGTTTGTATGTTGTTTTGTTTGTTTGTTTGTAGGCACGATAACTCGAGAACGGAAGAAGCTACCAATGTCAAATTACACCACGTGATTCAGGAGGGTGATGGCTAGTGCTGATTAGATTTTGGTCAAAATCGGTTCAAAGGTCAAGGTCACAGTGATGTCAAACATAATTCCGTAAATTAACGTGGAGAAATGTGAGTATTTTTGCTTCGCTCGACGTTACGAGTTCGTTTTAACTTCGATTTTAATTTTGTCTTCGGTTTTTGCGATCG
The DNA here is from genome assembly GCA_035128595.1 of Eptatretus atami. NCBI lineage: Eukaryota > Metazoa > Chordata > Myxini > Myxiniformes > Myxinidae > Eptatretus > Eptatretus atami. The sequence goes on along the minus strand of CM068953.1, from coordinate 185,460,945 downwards.
CTTCGGATGCTTAAAACTCGGTTGTCGAAATTCTGGTAAAAATCGGATGTTTTGGAGACGTTTTAAGATTGCATAAAAAAAATATTTCACTCGAAGCGTCAAGGGTCGTCCCATGATGCATTGCGCTCGAGCAGAAGTCACGGGTCGTCCCATGATGCATTGCGCTCGAGCAGACGCGTCGTTGAGTGACATTAAGGTTTTGCATGGAGAAATGGAGATTTTTTGCTTCGCTCGACGTTACGAGTTCGTTTTAACTTCGATTTTAATTTTGTCTTCGGTTTTTGCGATCGCTTAGGACGCTTAAAACTCGGTTGTCGAAATTCTGGTAAAAAGCGGATGTTTTGGAGACGTTTTAAGATTGTATAAAAAATATTTCACTCGAAGCATCAAGGGTCGTCCCATGATGCATTGCGCTCGAGCAGACGTCACGGGTCGTCCCATGATGCAGTGCGCTCGAGCAGACATGTCGTTGAGTGACATTAAGGTTTTGCATGGAGAAATGGAGATTTTTGCTTCGCTCGACGTTACGAGTTCGTTTTAACTTCGATTTTAATTTTGTCTTCGGTTTTTGCGATCGCTTAGGACGCTTAAAACTCGGTTATCGAAATTCGTGAACAGCGATGAATAACTGATATATAATAAATAATAAGTCTTTATCAGATTTCTCTGAAAAGTAATACACCTATTATCTGGCATATCCTGCTGGTACTGAATCACTTTAAAAAAAAAAAAATGGAATTTTTATAAGAAATCTAGTTTTTGTCTGGGACTCATTATCTGCAAACCACAGGGTAAAATCGTAGACCACAATGAATTCAGAATTCAAGCTCCCCTTGGGCTTCTGACTGATTCATGCTTTTATTAGACAAGGTCAGAGGTCAAGTTGATGATTTCGTAAGTACCAGTCTATGACTGCTTGTTTGTTACTTACGAAATCTAAAGATTTCGTAAGTATATTGATGACTTCCGTTTCTGTTTGTTTGTTTGTTTGTTATGTTTGTTTGTTGTTTGTTTGTAGGCACGATAACTCGAGAACGGAAGAAGCTACCAATGTCAAATTACACCACGTGATTCAGGAGGGTGATGGCTAGTGCTGATTAGATTTTGGTCAAAATCGGTCAACGGTCAAGGTCACGGTAGTCAAACATTCGATTTTTGATTGTTTGGTACAGATAACTCGAGAACGGAAGAAGCTACCAATGTCAAATTACAACACGTGATTCAGGAGGGTGATGGCTAGTGCTGATTAGATTTTGGTCAAAAATCGGTCAACGGTCAAGGTCACGGTGAGGTCAAACATTCGATTTTTGGTGTTTGGTACAGAATCATCGTAGAAACTTTGGTTTGCGTCGCTACCTTCTCTAGAGACAGCTTTTATTAGACAAGGTCAGAGGTCAAGTTGACGATTTCGTAAGCACCAGTCTATGACTGCTTGTTTCTTACGAAATCTAAAGATTTTGTAAGTATATTGATGACTACCGTTTCTGTTTGTTTGTTTGTTTGTATGTTTGTTTTTTGTTTGTTTGTTTGTTTGTTTGTAGGCACGATAACTGAGAACGGAAGAAGCTACCAATGTCAAATTAGACCACTTGATTCAGGAGGGTGATGGCTAGTGCTGATTAGATTTTGGTCAAAATCGTCAACGGTCAAGGTCACAGTGAGGTCAAACATAATTCCAGAATTAACGTGGAGAAATGTGAGTATTTTGCTTCTTCCGTTTTTGCTATTTTTGCTTTTAATTTGTCTTCGGTTTTTGCCGATCGCTTAGGACGCTTAAAACTCGGTTGTCGAAATTCGTGTAAAAATCGGAGTGTTTTATGAGATTTATGTCGGGTGTCGTATCTGAGGTATTATGCACTGAAGATTATGCTAATGAGGGGATTGTAAGACACAGCATTACGCGCTCGTTTGCGTCGCTACCTTCTCTTGAGACAGCTTTATTAGACAAGGTCAGAGGTCAAGTTGACGATTTCGTAAGTACCAGTCTATGACTGCTTGTTTGTTTGTTTGTGAACAGTATTACGGAAAAACTCCTCGACGGATTTCGACGAAACTTGGTGGGGGTTAGGTATGGTCCAAGGATCATGCCATTAAATTTTGGACTTGGTCCCCCCCCCAAAAAAAAATTTTAGAGGAATTTTATTTTATTTTTGCATTTCTACATGTTTTAAGTGTTCATTTCCACCCCCCCCCAAATAAAAAATTGTTACCCCCCCCCCCCAAAAAAAAAAGATAATTTTTTTTTGCATTTCTACATGTTTTAAGTGATTTCCAACCCCCCTCCAAAAAAAATTGTTAGGGAAAATTTTTTTTTTTTTGCATTCTACATGTTTGAAGTGATTTCCAACCCCCCCCAAAAAATTTGTTACCCCCCCAAAAAAAGGATTTTTTTGGAAATTTCTACATGTTTTAAGTGATTTCCAACCCCCCCAAAAAAAATTGTTACCCCCCCCCAAAAAAAATTGTTAGAGAAATTTTTTTTTTTTGCATTTCTACATGTTTTGATTTCCAACCCCCCCCCCCAAAAAAAAATTGTTAGAGAAAAAACTTTTTTTTTGCATTTCTACATGTTTTAAGTGATTTCCAACCCCCCCCCAAAAAAAATTTGTTACCCCCCCCCCCAAAAAAAGGATTTTTTTGGGAAATTTCTACATGTTTAAGTGATTTCCAACCCCCCCCCAAAAAAATTGTTACCCCCCCCCAAAAAAAATTGTTAGAGAAAAATTTTTTTTTTTGCGTTTCTACATGTTTTAATTGATTTCAACCCCCCCCCCTCCAAAAAAAATTGTTAGAGAAAAAAATTTTTTGCAACTTTTTTTTCAACAAAATTTCGATTTCTTTTTTTGCATTTCTACATGTTTTAAGCGATTTCCAACCCCCCCCCCCCCAAAAAAAAAATGGAGAAAAGAACTATAACTCTGTCAGCACTGTTGACATCATATTTAATGAATATGATATAAGGTTTACTTGAGTGACCCAGCAGTATTGGCGGCGGAGGTTTGCACTCTCCCGAGTGCTCCCCCTCTAGTTTTGGGATGAGATGTTGGACGAGCAGGTGTCCACATACTTTTGCCCATGTAGTGTATGTGCCTACATACAGATGTACGTACGTGCTTGCATTTTTAAAATTAATTTTCTCAGCAGCCATTAGTCTGATTGACACAAAAATTTTCAAGTTGGTGCTACTCCTCCTGTATAATTTTGTAGTCATTTTTATGATGTCATATGTCACGTGGTGGAGGTGACATCTTAGAAAAAAACCCAAAAAACTTTGCACTGCACCTCTATAATCTCTGAAACTGCTCCATGGAAAAGCCTGAAACATTGCTCATTGTCAAATACACCTCATGTGGAATAAAATATGTTAATGATGATGTCATCGGTGTCTTCATTATTCCATCATAATTCGACAAGTGCAATGCTTGATCCAGTCAGCATGAAAAAAAACGAATCTGCAATTGTTGGTCCACTTGACACTAAATTTTCCAGATAGGTGGGCCTCCTGATGTAGCATTTTATAGCCATAACTATGATGTCATAGGTCACATGACACAGGCGCCATCTTGGAATAACCGAAAAACTTTGCCCCTCTATATCTCCAAAACCCCTCCATGGAAAAAAAATTGAAACCTGGCTCATTGGAATGCACTCCCCATGCGGAATAAGATATTGTAATGATGATGTCACCGGTGCCTGCATTGTGATGTCATAATTCGACAAGTGCAACGCTTGATTTGGTCAGTATGAAAAATTTTTTATTTGCAATTGTTGAAACCTCTAACAGATCAATGCAAAACATTCACTAATTGATCACCTCCCCATGAGAAATATAGTTTGATAAAAGTGAGATCGGTTACTGGTCTGGCACCATATTGGATCAGAAAAAATACCTTAAAAGAAACAGAAGAGTTGACTTGCACCAAGTCCTTCTCAAGTCTGCACAGGGTTAGTATTCTATGAACACCATATTGTTTAGAAAACATGTTACTATGGCAAACGGCTCTGAAATCTGGTGTTATCAAATGTATTTTGTTTTGAAATGCCCAAAGAGAAACCATATACCATTTCCAACAGATACCAAAGTCATATAACATGATCAATTGCTTTCGAAACAGTCATGAGGACAAAAGTAAACGTGATTGCTTGGACGCTGCTGAGGTTAAAAGTTAAAACCTCCACCACCCATCATCAACATAAGATACAGGCTGAAACTTTGTCACCACAACACCCATAACCTATAATTAAATATGGCTGTTAATTATCTTCAAAAGGGGTGCTTTAACTAACCCAAATACCCAATTTTCAGTCATGCACTTCGTCGCATTTCCTTCATATGGAAGCAAAGTTTTAGGCTTCTAGGTTTCATGGTTTTGGAGTTATGGAGGACATACACACACACACACACACACACACACACACACACGTACCACGCCTGTGTGTGCTGTCTATGTACCACTATCCTGTATTGTAGCAACTGCTGATTGTTCATCCCGATCGGAACGCGAACTGTACCACTATCGACTCCAGTAATGTAGGGCACTTCGCAAGTGGCTTAAACATGGAAGCAAGCACTCCAATGAAATGGTTGATAAGGAACGGCTGGATTAGCAAGCGCTAGCAAGCTCATTGTTAATCGCACGTACCCACAAAAAAAGGAAACATCGCCGATTTTTTTACATTTTCAGATTTCACTCGAGATTTCAAGTTAATTAATCCATGTGATCCAATGCTCCAAACTCAAATTATATTTCAGTTTTATACTGTAATTTGGCTGTGAGAGTAGATCATGGAAAATTGCATCATATAATGCATAAAATCACTCCAAGCTCCTAATTTGAAAACTATAACACTTACAAAAGTGATGTATGGAGTAATTCGTAGGAATGTAGATGAGGCATTTCATGATACTAGTACGTGCCCGTACGTGCGTGCCCGTATGTACATGCAAAAAAAATAAAACTTTCAAACCGCTAGCCAGAAACAACAACCACACAGGCTCTCGCGTTCCTTCGCGTTCCTTCGCTCTCGCGTGCCCGTACATGCGTGGCCGTACGTGCACCACCCCCCCCCCCCCCAAAAAAAACAGGCCGTTTCTTCACTCTTGTAAATGACGACTGGATTGGGGCATTTGGTTATCTATAAATGCGCATAAGAAATCGAGAAATTATTAGAATACAGTAACTCATCACTATCCGGAAGTGGTGCGTGCCCATACTCTATGTTCACATGCATTCCACGAATTATCGCTTGCATTGAAGTAACAACTGCTGTGATTACTTTACACCACACAGAGTTAATTAAAATCCAAATTAAAATCAAGTTTACCTCCTTGTCTTTTGCTTGCCATGACATTCGCTGCCATTACCCATTGTCACTCCTACGTCCACGGTAACTATGGCACCGATCCCCATCGTAACCGGCATGGCCTGTGACGTCATCGTCGGCCGGCCGCGCATCGGCCTACGCAGCCACGTCTACGCAGAAACGTGTCTTGTCATTGGTTTGGTAAATAAATGGCCGCAGCAACGTGTCTTGTCATTGGTTTGGTAAATAAATGGCCATAACTTGGGACGCACTTGTCCGATTAATATCAAACCTCGAAAAGGCACATACTCAGGTCCCCAGCAATATAGCTGGCAAGTTTCAATTAGATCGGATCAGTGGTTGTTGAGAAACAGCGGTGACCACACACACACACACACACACACACACACACACACACACACACACATACACACACACACACACACACACACACACACACACACACACACACACACCACACACACACATTGCTGGAAATTATAGATAGATGCAGTGAGCAAAGTGAAAAAAAAAACATTTTGAGCACTTTATCATTCATAAACCATTGCGGCTGTTCCAACTCAAGGCATTGTTGAACAGTACAAACAAAATGGCGAATTAAGACCCCAGTTAGCAAGAGCGAGGTAACCGAGGAAGAGAATGAGGTGGTTGAGGATGCACCAGATAAAGGACATCATAAAATCAGAACATTAATTAACTTCAAAAGAGGTGTTTAAATTAACTTAAACACGCAATTTTCACTCATGCACTCCCTTGGAGTTTCCTTTGTATGCATGCAAAGTTTCAGGCTGCTAGGTTTCAAGCTTTTGGAATGATGGAGGAGACACACGGACTGAAACACTCTGACATTTATTAGTACAGATAATTAAGTCAGGAGGCAGATTCACCACAAAAAAATTCTTGGGTTGGTGTTTGTGATTGGAACCTCAGGAGATTTGGATACTTGGACAACGAGTAGTGCTATTTGGCTGAAGTTGGTGAAAAGTGCTTTCCCTACAAGATCCGCCAGGTGCACACAGTGCTCAGGGGCTGCACAGGGACATCAAATGTTTTAAAAGCCCCTTGTAACTTTGGGAAATATGAGTGCATGAGAGGGATGTTGTGTCAATTTGTCGACTTTACCTTTACAATTGAACGAAAATAAAAACTTTTACGAGTAATTTTTTTTTTTTAAGCTGAACTCGCTCTTGGAGGTGTATTCGATAACAAGGAGATTCAACAATGATTTGTAAAATGAGTTTGTTTTGTTTCATCTTTACAAAGTTTGCCAAAATATACTTCCCTTCCTCGTTATGCTGTTTAATATTCCATTTTATTGTTATGAAGGCAAACTTTTGGCAGAGACAAGTGTGCATGTAATCATCTTGTATTCAAATGAACAAGACGCATTGCCTTTGTTTGAAGAGATTCTGCAACAAAATGTGACGGGGAAAACATGGATAGCAACTTCTGCCTGCGATTTAAAATCAAAGCATTACTCTTCACCGAAGTTATGCACATTATACTACAAGGCACAATGGGGTTTGTACAAATATTCGGAGAAATTCCTGGATTTTATGAATTCCTGGTGAAAGTGAAGCCTCAAAACCAATGGTCGAAAATCGATACTACTCACCTCAAAGACAGCAAGGTAAACAAAACGATACTATTATTTACGAAACCACTATTTTGTTTGGAGGGTAAACTAGGCCCTCCAAACAAATTGCAAGACCATTTTTGCATTTTATTTTGCATTTTTGTAACAAATTGTATTTTACTAACTTTCCTGAAAATGTCTCCTGCTCTTCCTCTGCTCAAATTGTTTCATCCTATCATGTGCTTGTGAAAGTAAACGTCTCTCTGGATTTTCTTAGAGAGCTGACTCAATGCCGGCGAGTCTGGCCGTTCACTCAGCCAGATTGGCAGGGACTGCAAGCAGCAATGTCTCTTCGGGACTAGAGTCCCTTTATAGAGAGAGTAGCGACAAC
>CM068953.1:185442010-185453547 GCA_035128595.1 Eptatretus atami | reverse complement strand
AGAGATGGGAATGGTCTTTTCCATGTTGATGATGAACAAATTATGTGAAGATGACAAAATAGAAGATTGATGACAACTAAGAGCCATATGATAAAGAAGAAATTCACAGAGCTGGTTGTGATTTAACAGTCACAGACATTTAGAACCATGACAAAGAAGGAATGAACCAGACAAGTTACTGTGCTGCTTACAGCCTCATTTTAATTTCAGGGAGGCGAGAGCGAGACTCGAACTCTCACCTCCCTGTTTATACATGTACACGACTTGTACAATACAATGTTAAGAGTTATCTTTGTATTTCTGCAGTTGTTTGACCTTGTTTATCGTGTGTGGGTATATATTTGTGTTTGTTTAATTTTAATATTTAAATTATTAATCTAAACTTTGCTGCATGTTGCCGAATGCCATCATATATTAATCCCACCAAAAATATGAGCCCACCCCACCCGGCCCCCATTCCCTCTCTCTCTCTCTCTCTCTCTCCTCTCTCTCTCTCTCTCTCTCTCTCTCTCTCTCTCTCTCTCTCTCTCTCTCTCTCTCTCTCACACACACACACACACATACACACACACACAATCTCTAATACATATATAACAAATTACATATTTACAATCACACACACACATACAGGCATGTACTAATGCACACACATACAAATTATAAATTGAAAGTCACACACACAAACACAAGTTAATGTCCTCACACATTCAAATCAACAGAGACAAATACATACATTCAATGCATGCCCCTCCCCCCTCATGCCCCCCATGCCCCCCGAAGGTATAAAGCCAGTCCCGACCATTCTACACTCAGAAGTTAGATGGGCTCCCTTCTATGCTTCTACGAGGTGTCAACCTGTTTAGTACCCTGAGATCTGGCAGTCTACACTCACACCTAAAATTTAGATTTTAAATCTTTGGTATAACCTACTCTTAAAAGCTGAGGTTGGGGTTTGGGGTTAGGGTTGATTAGATTTAGGTTAGGGTTACGGTTAGGGTCAGAATTAGGGGTAGGGTTAGGGTCAGAATTAGGGTTAGTGTTGACCCTAACCCTGCCTTTGAAGAGTGGGCCGGTTAGCCCATGGGCCGAGTTAGCCCGGATCCGTTCTCCATTCATTCGTCTTTGTTTTGACTTTAGTTTGACTTTGACTTTGAGTCTGAGTCTGACTTTGGAGACATGATCCAGACCCTATATTAATTGATCTAGCTCGAAGACTCGAACTCAAACTTAATTTTAAATAAAGATGCCTTCCCCTTCAAGTGCTAATTAATCCACGAGCAATGGATAACAAGCCTGGAAAGCCAAAGCAAAGGCCAGTCTCACTCGCAGCACACAAATATACGCATATGGACCATGACCACCATCACACTGACCTGGCAGAGAACTACCAAGAAGTTGCTTTCCATCCAACACGACTGACTCTGTTCTCCCAGATTTCCGTCTTTTAGCATCTGATGGAAATCTATACATCTTGAATCCCTTCTCCGTTCTATTTGTGCACCCAAAGGCGCAACAACCTGTCATTTTGTCTAAAATCGATGTAAAACACGAATGGCAGCGGCGTACAGCGGGAAGGTTAAAACGCTGACCGATATGCGTCCGATCCTGTCCGCGATGGACTCAAAATGGCTCCACGCAATCACGTGACTAGATTTTTCCAGACCCTCTATGTCCTACTCTCTCTATAAAGGGACTCTATTCGGGACTGGTCTCCCATACTTACTGCCCCGATGTTAACTCTGCCTGGGAATCTTTCACAGAAACATGCTCTCTCTCATGTACAGATTGATCCCATTTCATCTTCAATTATCCTACCCCTCTTCCCACCCATGGTACACTGAATCCTGTGGTGAGTCAGTTGCTCTGAAAGAACTTGCCTTCTCTTCCTCGAAGGCAAATCAGACCAAAGGCAATCTCAGTGCATTCTAAAAAAGTCTGTAACAACTGTGTTCACTCTCGGGAGAGCCAGAAAACAACTGTCCAACATCAAGAATGAACTTTCAACCTTGTCTCCCTCCTCTAAAACATGGTGGCACATTGTTAAGTCTGTCTCTCGAGTTTACTCCCCTTCCATCCCTTCCCTTTTTTGACATGGCACCATAGCCGACTTCGCTCGTGAGAATGCTAAATGCCTCAATTCTGTATTTCTTTGCAAATTTTGTGTCCCCAACCCCTCACTCTCGGGACCCATCCTTCCCTGTTGTACAAGAATGCTCCTGGACTCGATATTTTTCACCTAAGGAGGTGAAAAAGGTTCTATCAACCCTCGACTCTGACTCTGCGACTAGACTGGACGGCATCAGCTCACGTGTCCTAAAAACCTGCTCTGCAGCTTGCACATCTCCTCTCTGCTGCACATCCCCTCTCCGCCCTTTTCACCTTGTCATTTGCGCTTGGTCATCTTCCATCTGCAAGGAAATCCAACAACATCACTGCATTTCATAAAAAGGTACAAAAACTCACCCCCTTAACTGCAGACCGATCAGCTTACCTCCAATCATCAGCAAGGTCATGGAATCCATCATCACAGTTGATATGACATTCTTACTTTTCTCCAACAACAAAAGCCACAAAAATCTTACCGTTTTAAAAATTTTCTCCAATCATCTCAGATCACCAATTTGGTTTCAGACCAGGTCTCTCCACCTTGAACATGCTGCTTTGACTCACCCAACAAGGGATGGAGGTCCTCAATGTCAGACATGACATCAGGGCCATCTCTCTGGAGTCTAGACATACAGTATCTGGTCCTTTTGATACGGTCTGGCATCCTGCCTTACTCCACGAACTCTCTGCCTATGGCATCCAAGGCCAACTCCGCATAAGGCTGACTGACTTCCTCTACTCTCGTATTGAACGTGTCGCACTGAATGGAATCCATTCATCTCCTCTTCTTGTCAAGTTTGGAGTGTCCCAAGGCAGTGTTCTGGGCCCAGTCCTATTCCTAATCTTCATCAATGATCTTTAAGATTCTGTAAATTCCTCTTTATACATTTGCCAATGACTCTATCCTCTGCCGTCACATTCCTCATCGTTCAGACAGGAAATTCACAGCCTCTTCCCTCTATACAGAGCTTTAAATACCTCATTTCTACCTATTTCTATTGCTGCACCTCCCTGCACCATCACCACTACCTGCACTCGCTGCACTGTCAGCACTGCCTGCACCCTCTGCCCCATCACCGCTGCCTGCACCCTCTGCAATGTCACCACTGCTTGCCCACGCTGCACGTTCACAACAGCCTGCCCCTGCTGCACCATCACCACGGCCTGCCTCCACTGCACTGTCTTCGCAGCCTGCCCCTGCTGCACTGTCACCGCAGCCTGCCCCTCCTGCACTGTTACCACTGCCTGCTCCCACTGCACCATCACAACTGCCTTCCCCTACTGCACCGTCAACTCTGCCTGCCCCCACTACACTGTCACCACTGCCTGCCCCCACTGCACCGTCACCAATGCCTGCTCCCACTGCACCATCAACACTGCCTGCCCTGCAGCACCGTCACCACTGCCTTCCCCGCTACACCTTCAACACTTCAAATATCCACGGCAACCTCACTCCACAACCGTAACCAACTATTATGTACAATTTTCTCACATTCTGCTACTTGCTGCAAATTATTTATGTGTTCCTTCATCCTTGTAATAACTATCCTCAAATGGGCTATTTCCTCACACTTTCTGCAAAATTAAGAACCCTCTGTTCCCCTGTTGTTGATATGGCCCACATTGAGCATCTACCACATTTTATGAACTCCTCTTCCTTTCTCCTTTGGTCTCTCTTTTTAACCCCTTTTATCCCCATCCTCTCAAGGCCCCAATTGACTTGACACTAAACTTACCACGAGGCCTCCACCTGCTTCTTTCAATAAACTAACAGAAATACCTGCTAAAACTGTTATGAACACAAATACAGCCTTTATAAACACAGTTTCACAGCCCCGACACAAATCTTGATCACAAAACACGGAAAACACCACATAAAAAAACACTTGTTTTGTTCTGGTCGAGCTTACCCGCTAGCAAACTACAGGAAGCGACGTCCTCACAGTTGTTGTTGTTGCCGTTATTGGTCATTTATTTGTATTATATTATATTTCCTGGGGGGTGAAGTAGTAGACACACCTTGCTTAAATGTTTCCTGGGCAGAGGGAAAAAGGAATAAGCTGACAGTCCAGAAGCAAAAACTAGAACTAGGAAGCGAGAATGAGGCAGAAGACGGAGGGCATGTACACCCGACTATCACAGGAAGGCCCGACTGAAATTGAGAGACAAACAAAACGATTCTACACAACAGAACACGATTCAGGACAGAAAAGTTGACAAAAAACATGAATAACAAAACAGAAACTGAACAAAACAGCAAAACTACGTAAATGGTCCAGGAAACTTAGCTTTAGAAGAACTGAAAGGAGAGCTCGCCACCTTGCCGTCTACGTGCGCTGACCCCCAAATCGGAAGTCCGGAAGTATATGACACAATATTCAAAAAAGCTTAAAGGCCATTTATTTATATTGGTACATGACCTTAAATGTAGCGGTCTCAAGGATCTAATGTGCAAATGTATGTCTACTTTTCTCTGAATTGCAGGAGAATAGAGCACTTTCTAAGGCCCCAATGGGAGAAAACGATTGCCAAGGGAATACCAATGGGAAAAATTGCCAATAGCAGCCAAGTACTGGGTGTGTGGTGTTTGTGTGTGTGTGTGTGTGTGTTGTGTGTCTGTCTGTGTGTGTGTTCATGAAGCATAACATATTCTCTCTGCTAACTCCCCTCCTCTTACCTCTTCTCTTTCTCTCTTTCTCTCTTTCTCTCTCTACCATCATTGCTCTACCCTCCCAATACAGTGCAGCATCCTCTTTTCACACCTCTCTCAGTCCCCCCCCCCCTCTATCTGTCTCTGGACATATCTGGAAAGTGCTGATATCTGACAGTGGTTATCTCCAAACATGTTTGTCTCTGGATGCGTCCCGGCAGTGTTTGCCTCTGGGCGGTGTTTGTCTCTGTCGTATTTATAGTATTACTGAAAATGGATTTCAGACGTTATTTTGTTTCTATCTTCACTGTTATTTTTGGCACATAATTTTGATGAGACAGTATGAATTGTAATTAATGCTCCACCGCACATCTGCCTTCCTTCCTCTCACCTCATGCTGCCTTCCCTTCCCCTCCCGTTCTCACTTTCCCACCGTCCTTGCTCACACACCCCTCCTTGCCCCTCCCTCCTCTCTCTTTTTCCCTTCCCTACCCATCTCTCTCGCTTTCTCCCCTCTTCGCCCTCCCTCACCCCTTTCGTATTCCCGTCAGTGAAGTGATGGGTGGTGTATGCTCATGATATAAATATTGGAGAAAGAACACATTCATAGGTTGAATAAACACATAACTTGCATGACAAGCATTTCCAACTTTTTCGTTCACAAAATTTCAGGCATCAATTCCTGAATATAGCATGCGTGTGTTTTTTTGATTATAGCCTGCGAAGATATGCTCTAAAATTCCAAGATTAAAAGTCTAATATAAAAAGTATATTTTAGCCTTAAAAACTTGAAATTGGGGACCGATATTGAAATCATTCTGGAATGAATACACCCCCAGGGCTGAGTTGGAGCTGTGCTAAATCTGTATCATAATGAATTGACAAGCATGAGGAGCAATGGCCGAAGTTGCTCAACAGATTCACAACCTGCGCAGATCCTGTCAAATGTCTGATTGTGAGGCCGAGGTGCAAGTATTTTTTGTTTAGTTTAAAGCCACTTGAGTGCACATTTATGATATCCTGAGTGACAGATTGAATTATCGCTGTATGTGTATCACTGTTGGCAACATAATCATCCAGAGTTGGTTGGGCAGAGGCACCGATCATTCATGCGAGCATATTTCACAATGGGATAGTGACTACAGCCCTTGCCTGGCCAATTCTGAGCTCACTGCTAGTTGGAGGCCATGACGGACTGGAATCTGGAAGATTTTCTAGTTCTTGTCGAATCGTTCATGCAAACTCTTGAGACATCTCTAAATACACCGTTCTTTGAGGAGTCATGACACAATCATCGTTTTTAGAGCTGGATGTGTCCGTCTCTGCCTCAGAAGAGGTAGTCGGTCGTTCGATCAAACAACTTGGAGCAGTGGTCGGGTAGTATACAAATTCACTAGAAGATGACGAGGGAGTGCTTAAGTTGAGGAGAAGATATTTCTTCATCAATGAGGATTTCAGCTTACTGGTTCTGAAATAAAACAAGATGAATGCATGATGCTGGTTGCACTGATTACAGATGGAAATACTACTCTGCATAAGATTTATGGAAAGCCTGTTCAATGTCTCATCCACCTTTCACATCATAGAACATCCAATGGCATTTACTTGTATGATGAGATATCCAGATTTTCTTCCTCTGTGGCTACATTGCAGAAGATTGAAAACAGCTTAGTGAGGCGTATCACTTGCTCATCATCGATGATCTGTTTCTCAATAACATTGTTGCAATATACATCGAAGGTTCTCTGTTAACTCTCCCTCTGTTCTTTTATATCACTTCTGAAAATAAACACAGATGTGTGATGAACGATAAAAGGTAGCAGCATGTCATGACCAAAGTCATGGCTGAAATGAATAATTGTGCAATTCTAGGCAGTGTCCGAAACGCAACAGAGAGGAAACTAAAGAGTTGTCAGTCTTTCAATGAGAATGATGGGAAAGAAAGTAAGTATAGAAAGCTTAAAACCTGGAATCATGGGAAAAAATTCATGCAGGACAAACTTCTTGGTAAGAAACTGTGTGTACTGGTGGTAGCAGGAGCATTGATATTTCACCTCGATTGAAATGGAATCCTTGTCCCTGATTTTGCTTCAAATTTTCTCATCAGGACCACTAGGTTTTTCCTGAGCTGCTTTTTGTGATCATATTTCAATAGCAAAGATGAAAATATTATATGAGAAAATTCTGAAGGAATTTCCTTGAATTTGAGGCAATCCTCAATTATCCTTGAAAATATATGACATCTCAAAGGAGCATTTGAACAGTCACTGGAATTAGGCCACAGCAGAAAACGTTGGCAGGAGAAAGGTTTGTGTATGAATCTTGAGCTTCAATTCTGTGACATGGAAATTATCCTTCTGATGAAGTTAGAGACGGGAACCACTCATCCTCATCCAAACTTTTATATTAGAAGAAAAAAAATAAACTCTGCACGACAATAAAGATGACACATAATGTAGCCTCCATCTCCTGTTTCTGCCTCATAGTGGGGCAACTTAGCTAAATATAGCATAACAATTGTGCATTTTGTGAGGAAAGCACCAAATTTGGCACACTAGTAGCCTAACATATTATGAACACATTTGGATATTGGGCCATCTCAAATTCAGCCGCTGATGGCTGTGGCAGCCATTTTCCACTGCCATCAAAAATTTTGAGATGGCCCAATATCCAAATCTGTTCATAATAATATGATATGCTACTAGTGCGCCAAATTTGGTGCTTTCCTCACAAAATGCACAATTGTTATGCTAAGTTGCCCCACTATCAGAGTATATTTTCAGAGACACATGATATAACCTCAGAGAGAGTTTGTCTGGTTAGTATTTTCCACGGACTCTGGTGCATTTCCCACACACTTCTCACATCTAATGCACATGGGAGGCACATTGTCGATGCAGCCTTTAGCAGCAGAGGAAGAATCAGAGCAGAGTTGCTTCCTGAGTGATGGCCATGCTCCTTCTTTGTTGAGCTGAGCACACCTCTTTTCACCATGGCCAACACGCTGAAAATCAGTCAATCTGACAGATCACCCTCAGGGATTTCATCTGAATGGAAGAAAAATCTCACCATAAGCAGAATCGGACCTGAATCAGACCCTCAAAGTGAGCATTGAAAATGATTATTGTGATTCGATTGCATTGTTTGTTTGTTTTAAATGGCTTTTGTGTGTTTGTAAGTAACCAAAACTCTTAATGTTTAAAACCATAATAAAACGTTTGTGATACTGTAGTGAACGTGCAGGGAAATGTAATCGCCGTGCTTTTATGCAGCCTGTGCGGAGTTTCTACTTTGAATTGCTTCAAGCCTAATTGGTTAAAGCGGTTTGGCCATGAGAGAAAGCTGTGCTGTCATGTGGTGCACTAAGCTCCACTGAATTCAGCAGCAGTTGACGTGGAGACAAGGCTTTCAGCTACATCTTCCTCCTCGAGTTTGGCCCATTTTATCACAAAACGACAAACTTTTTCTACCTCCGACACCGAAGGTGGAAAGAGATTATGCTTTCACCCCTGTTTTTATTTTTTTAGTAATACTTCACCATTGAGAAACGAGGCCAAAAACGATATATAGCATGATATCTCAAAACGGGGACGGATTTTGACGAAACTAGGTGTATGATTTGGTTTGTTGACAAAAACAAGCCAATTTGATTTTCGTTCAGGTCCTGATTCAGATCCTGCCTGTCATTGGGATACAAGACATAAACTGTTCAACCTGGCAAAGGTATGCGCTTGACGAGTGCTGTTTGGGTTATTACAATAATTAGAGAAGTGTGACATTAAAATACCACTAAACTCCATATTTACCTCCATATTCAAGCTCTCCGATTTACTACTTTACCAGTTCTAATTGCCGATGTTGTGACTTTTTTGACTTTCTTTGACATCGTCCCGATTGTTGTGAACACCAGGTATTTTTTGACTTCAGGTTCATACATGTAAGGACTGACAGCACCTTCGACATCATGATTTTGACTGTTGTCTTAATCTGAGGATTTTTGATCAGAAAATTCTTCATCAAATTTACTTTCTCACGAGTCTGAAGTGACTTGTGCGGCCATTATCCTTTGCGTGATGACACAATCACAGTACATGTTCACAATATCAGTCAAGTTCAAACATAAATACTGCCAATGTACAAATTTATCAAAAAAAAATGTCAATTGCAGTACTTCTTGTGATGAAAGTAATAATAAAATATGCTTGTTGATGTTGTTTGATCAAAACTTTGGGAAATATAATTTTTTGTTGCTTTTTACAACATTTCTGAATTCTTGTGGATAAAACATTGCTATGCATTCGTTTATTTACACTTCCCTCAAAAAGACAAATGCAAGTTATTTTGGTGGCAAAAATAGTGAGATTGCTTCAAATGAAAAACTAAAACGAGAAGAAAACCCACTTTATTGGAAAGAGAAACTATTGAATGATTATATTGTTGAATTGTGGGAAGATGTTTTCAGATGTACCTGGGATGGAGAAAAAATTGGCATTTCACTGTGCTCAGGCCTGGAATCATTGGAAAATATTCACTCTCGGTTTGCAGATGTTTCCTTAAATATTTTCATCCTATACCTATCAGGCTGTGAACGTTGCAGCATACGCATTGATGGACATCCAATTGTGTACATCCCAAAACACTCCATTTCAAAATGGATCGTGTGCCAGGATATATGATTTTCAATCGTGGCAAGTAAGTAGAAATTAAACAGATGTTTGGTACCACAGAACTTCAATATGGATACAAACACTACATCATAGTAACGAAGTCGTGCTGCACTCTTTGGGGAAGGATCGCAGCAAGTGAAGGAAGAAGTGAAGGTGCGTGATTATATACACAAGTCTCTATAAGGTAGACACTGATAGGTTCAACCTTAAAGACGTCATGGTTAATCCGAACGCCCATTGGTTGGCTCTTCGTCTTCACCTTGAGCTCCCATTGGCTGGAGCAGAGTTCACCAATGATTGACGTTTGCAACCACATCCTGGATCGAGGGGGGATGGGTTTCCCCTAATAGTCCGGTCAGTTAGGGTCAAAATATTTACAGACTGGACAAAAGCACCAAACTTTGCGAGAAGGTAGATTGGAGTCCAGAGATTAATTTGTAAAAAGGAGACAGCGACGATCGATTCTCTGTTCAGTACCAAACGGGCCTAAACTTGGCCCAGATCGATGGGCGTGACGCCGGAGTATCGGTGTGGAGGAACGCATGAATTTGACGACCCGCCCTAATTATACGGTGCTCCACAAGGAGGAACTATGGAACATCAACAATGCCGGCAGTAAGTTGTGCTCTGAATTCATGTCAATCTTTCGCATTAGAAAATCCATTTTTGGGGTAGAAAAAGGAGTGGTAGGTCGCGTTATGACACCAAATATGATTTTACTAGTCCATACATCCGAATGGTATAGTAGAGGCGTGTTGTTTGGTTGTAGTTGTGCAAAACAATGGCGATTTTTATGACGCCAGCCACCCGCCGGAAAAATGATTTTCATTGATAGCCCAACATTACATGCAGATCTGTTGCCTCACCCACAGCAGAGTTATTGCCCCGCTCCCCCCCCAAAAATGTGACCTTGCAATCTGACTACCCTGCCCCATGGTGACTATTATTATTATTATTTAATATAATGTGAAGAAGGTAAATGTATTTTATGAATCAAAAATATAGGTAGCTTTATGTTTTTATGAATATTTTCATGTATGATGATGATACATGCAGATATGTTGCCTCACAGCAGAGTTCATTCCGCCCCCGCCTCCCCCGCAAAAATGAAAATGTGACCTTGCAGTCTGACTACCCTGCCCTATTATTGGCTGGCTTTATTGGAATGAAGGCATGGTGGTTTTGAGGCCTGTACCAGTGTTGTATTATTGCCAACTCTCATACTGAGCAATAATACCTGTACTAAGTCTTGAGGGATATTCCTTCTTTTAAATTTCTAATATGATTATGGATAACAGGATGAAAATAACATCTCAATGATGTGATAAGCCAATGAATGTTGTGATGATCAATGATAATTATTGACTTGACAGCTGAGTTTCGTGGGCCCCACCACCAACCAACTAGCCATCATAGCATACTTAAACGGACCACATCATCAGGCAGTCAGCATCTATGTTCATCATTATTTATATCTAATTCTGATGACTGATTGATTTCTGAGATTTGTTTCTGGCCTATCAAATCTTGTGGTCTTTTCATTCATATGAATGCCATTCAATTCTTTTGTATGGTTCTTTTTTTTGTCATTCTCATCAAACTGGCATATGAGGGCTTTTTTTGCAATTACAACTAGCTAAGTCTTATTTTTTGTTGAATCAATTGTTTTTGTTAACCGAGGGATAACTATTAAACTGTTTACTATCTGTTGAGTCCCCAAAGAGGCCATAAAAAGCTTGAAATGTCACAGTTTTAGTGTATTGAAAAACGAATCCAATATTTACCATACAGTATATCTGGAGTGAAAAAAATTCAGTATCGCTGGAACCAGAGTAGCTAGGACCAAAATTTAAACGGTTCCTTTCGCAGAATGACATAATCCTTCCACAAATCATGGTTTCTTTACCTGCTGCCCCTATTTGACTTTTTCCAATCTATCTACCTAAGGGGCAAAGTTCACATATATCACTATATCTTCAGGTTCTAGGGACGGGAAAATCTAAAATGCTTTCAATATACAACGAGAAGCGAGTCCCTCCCAAGTGTTTTTTGTATTTTAACAGCTGACCCTTTCGTTTCAGCAGAGGCCGGAGCATGCGGTGGCAGCTACCTTC
>CM068953.1:185431399-185442000 GCA_035128595.1 Eptatretus atami | reverse complement strand
TTTGCCTGATTTGCCAGACAGACACACTGGAAGCTGTTAAATGCCCCCTCGATGCTATATCTAACGTTCAGGAAACTAAGATACGTCCTTACCAGTGTTTTTGTATCATTATTATACGAATTAATTAGTTTCTGATCCTGTTAATATGCTGTTCAGAATGTTTTCTTATGTGCATTTCTCTTGCGTGCGCATCGGAATTTAAAGATCCATGTGCAAAATTTCGAGATTTTCAAAAAACAGGTGTTATATTCTAACGTTATTACCTTCGCAAACTTTTTTGCGAAGGTTATGTTTTGATCGCTGTGTATTTATTTATTTATTTATTTATTTTGTGAATATGTGTGTTTGTTGTTTTGTTTGTTTGTTATTCGCATAACTCCAAAAGTATTGAACTGAATCGCAGCAAATTTGGTGGGATGATTGGTTATTATCCGAGGACCATTTGATTAGATTTTGGGAGCGATCGGTCAAAGGTCAAGGTCAAGGTCATGAAAAGGTCAAAATCGTCTTTTTACCATAGCGCGGTCAATTTGTATCCAATTTGCATGCAACTAATGCCAAAATGTTCAGAATTAAATGCCCATCTTGTGATATGTGACATGACACAATGACGTAATAACCCTTTATAGCGGTTGGGAGTCAAAGGTCAGGGGGGGGTCACGACATTGCAAAATGTGGGGTTTTAGTCATAACACGGTCAATTCTTATCGGATTTGCATGAAACCAACACCAAAATGTTGACTGTTCTGTTCCCCACACTCTAATACCAATTACAAAATTAAGAGTACAAAGGTCAAGGTCGAGGTCATGAAAAGGTCAAAATCGTCATTTTGCCATAGTGCGGTCGATTTTATCCAATTTGCATGCAACCAATGCCAAAATGTTGTGAATTCAATGCCCAATCTTGAGATATACGATATGACACAATGACGTCATTACCTTTGTTAGCGGTTTGGCAAAGGTCAGGGGGGTCAACGACTTTATTATCATAACGCGGTCAATTTTTATACAATTTGCATGTAAGTAGATTCAAAATGTTTAGAATTCAATTCCCTATCCTGTGATGTGTAATATTCGATTTCTTATAATGTGACCAGTTGTCATCAGATTGACTTGACACCGACACCAAAAAGGTCAGGGAGTTCATACAGAAATTGTACAATGTACGTGAATCAGTGTCAAACAGCAGGAAATTTAATTTTTTAAGCCCATCATAACACATATAAGATGGCAGATGTGGTATGGGATTAAATACCCTCACAATCAACGGTTTCTAGGGGGGGGGGCAAAATGTAGCGTTGGCAAAGGTATGCGCTCTACTGAGTGCCCGTTCTAGTTAGATTTGTTTAGTATATTATAATACTGTCGATTGAAAAGCGAAATGTTTACACCATCCTAGCTAAGTGGTCTCATCAATTATGGAGAGATTTTTGAGCAAAATCGACTTATATTGTAAATTGGTGTAATGTGACCTTTTGACCTTGAAAATTGACCTTCAAGTTTTCTCAAAATGTTTACTTTGGTGCCCTCTATCTACATGCCAAATTTGGTGCTTTTGTCCAGTCTGTCACTGTTTGGCCATTTTTTTACCCTAACTGACCGGACTATAAGGTCCATTCACCATTTGTTACCGTACTTACCTTGATCTTTCCATGCTGAAAGAGACACAGAGACCGTGCAAATTCCTTTTGACGACATAATATTGGATCGGTGGTAAGGATGAAGGTTGCTTCCAATATACGAAAATGAAACGAGCTCCAACCTCAGCTCAATATCCTGAACATATCTGCATTGTACTGGTCTGCACAGATAGGGTTGGAAACTCGGTGCTGTGCAATGGCAGATGAAGCTTCGGTTACACGAAAAGCTTCGGTTGCTATTATGTCGTGTTTGTTTTTATCCATATTTCAGTAGAAATTGTTCGGTTTTTTTATTTTACAATTAGCCTTTTCTTCTGGAAATTAGTTGGTCAGAACTAGAGCCAAATCTCTGATATTTCCACAAAAATTTAATGAAAAAATTGCTATCTTACATTTCTCACCGACTCAAATATTACATTAATTAATTTGTCATTGATTCTCAGCTGTTGTTGTATCTTCGGAATGTGCGATGGAAATCGACTACGGGTGCTTCAATGTTTTTTGATGAAAATGGAGACCCACCTGGACCACATGAGCTCATAATTTGGGAAAGAGATGCAAATGGAAAAATAATTTTCAAAAACATCGGACATTTTGACTCTGATGCCTCACCTGACAAAAAACTTTCTGTGAATATTGGTGGATTTTACTGGAGTGGTGGGAGTACGAAGGTAAATTTCCTTATAAATTAATTAATACCAATTATCTGTGAAGTGTATCCTGAATGGAGTTTGAGGGGGTTAGGGTGGATTCAGGGTGTGGTGGAGGAAGAGAAATGTTGATTTCTTTCCGAAAGCATTATTTTGGTGTCAGCCGTGAATAAGAGACTTTCAAAATGACATTTGAATGCTAACTCGGCCTTTCACGCATTGTGCCATGGTCCATTTTCAGTGACTTGCTTCAACGAACTGGGGCACTTTTAACTTGCTGTTGCTAGAGGGAGATCTGTTAGTAAAATTGCCTTTTTAACAAAGTTTCAACATTTAAGTGTAAGAGTGGTAATTTAAAAATGTTTATCCATAATTCTTGTGTTCCTGGATGCAAATCTGTCTCACCAGAAAATGAGAAATATCCGTTGATGTCTGGTTTCAAATTCGTACAATTTCCTGTTTATACAAATGAGTGAAAGCTTATAACACACACACACACACACACACACACCACCACACACACACACACACACACACACACACACACACACACACACACACACCCAAAAATCTAATGTAATTTTCCTTGTGGTCCGAGAAAAAAACAATTTTTAAGTTGATTTTAAACTTACCATGCACATTCATATATATAATAATATATAATATATATAATATATATATATGCTTTCTGTATTTTCACATTGCAAAGATGTCCTTTGTCGAAGAGTTCTTTTCCCTGATTTGGTCATCATGCACAGCATCATCTTTCCAGTTTTTTTTCTTATTATATGTACAATGTCAAGGCTCGTATGAGAGCTAACACACAGAACATATAATAAGGGCTCACACACCACACACACACACACACACACAAAACGTGGATGTGTTATCCATTGCATGCATCCATTAAATAATCAACAAGCCTGCCATGTTCACAGGAGACACTCCTGCAAGGTTCAAAGTCCATCCATTGGTCGCGATCCATCGAGGGTTTGGATATCACATGCCCGTCCACTCGGGCCTTGGATTGGCCCAATCATTGGGAGTTTGCAGTTCGGGTTTCTGCCAATTCCCAGATGCACACACCTTTCTCTCCAGTGCTTTTCCAAGTAATTTGTCTTCCTTTAGAAGTTTTGAGAGGCAGATTAGGTAACAATCCTCATCTCACACACACAATTTACTTTTGGGCACCCTGAACACTACTGTTTCAGAGGGTTATGTGCATATGCTGCAAACATTCTGGGGTGGATTATGTCATTTTGAAAGCCTCTTATTGGTGGTAGTTAAACCAACCATATCCAAAATGGGTTCTTTATTACGATTGCTTTCACACACCTTTTGGTTAGACTTGTATGCTTCAGCAAAATCATTTTTTTCCCAATCAATTTCCAATCTGTTTCATGGATTAAATGTTCCATCCAGAGAAACCCAAAGTTGTTTCACCTTGGCATTTTCACTTAATGCATTATTCTTACCAGTTGCAGTATCTCCAACTGGTTTCTTAAAAATGAGCCATAGGTATCACGGCTTTCCTTACAGTACACCCAAATTCCACGTGTAAGTGGTTTGGTTCAATATAACGTGTTGACGTCTTCTTTTAAGGTATGATGCATTCAGCGGTTTCTTTGAGTTAAGTCTTCTATCCAACAACTCTTCTGTTTTAAGGAGTATATTCACTAATATACTAACTCATTTCATCAACAACAAATTTCTTCTGAGTGCCAAAAGCATTACCAACACCAAAAAGCAATCTATTTTCATGATCATTATTTTGTAGTTTAAATCTAATTTTAAGTCCAAACATAACTTTGTCGTAATCGCAAAATCCGATTGTACACTACTTGGCCAAAATTATGTGGACACCCTTCTAATTAGTGGATTCGGCTATTTCAGCCACACCCATTGCTTACATGTGTATAAAATCAAGCACACAGCCATGCAATCTCAATAGACAAACATTGGCATGAGAATGGGCCGTACTGAAGAGCTCAGTGAGTTTCAACATGGCACCGTCATGGGATGCCACCTTGCCAACAAGTCAGTTCCTGAAATTTCTGCCCTGCTCGAGGTTCCCCGGTCAATGGTAAGTGCTGTTATTGTGAAGTGGAAATGTGTAGCAGCAGCAACAGCTCAGCCGCAAAGTGGTGGGCTAGACAAGCTCACAGAACGAGACCGCTATGTGCTGAAGCACGTAGCGTGGAAAAATCGTCTGTCGACAGTTGCAACACTCACGACCGAGTTCCAACCTCTGGAAGCAACGTCAACATAAACACTGTTCATTGAGAGCTTCAGGAAATGGGTTTCCATGGCCGAGCAGCCAAAAACAAGCCTAACATCACCATGAGCAATGCCAAGTGTCGGCTGGAGTGATGTAAACCTCACCGCCATTGGACTCTCGAGCAGTGGAAACATGTTCTCTGGAGTGATGAATAACGCTTCATCACCAGGCAGTCTGACGGATGAATCAGGGTTTGGCAGATGCCAGAAGAACACTTCCTGTCCGAATGCATAGTGATAACTGTAAAGTTTGGTGGAGGAGTAATAATGGTCTGGGGCTGTTCTTCATGGTTCATGCTAAGCCCCTTAGTTTCAGTGAAGGGAAATATTAATGCTACAGCATACAATAACATTCTAGACGATTATTTGCTTCCAACTTTGTGGCAACAGTTTGGGGAAGGCCCTTTCCTGTTTCAGCATGATAATGCCCCGGTGCACAAAGCAAGGTCCATACAGAAATCGTTTGTTGAGATCAGTGTGGAAGAACTAGACTGGTCTACACATAGCCCTGAACTCAACCCCATCAAACACCTTTGTGATGAATTGGAACACCAACTGGGAGCCAGACCCAATCGCCCAGCATCAGTGCCCGACCTCACCAATGTTATTGTGGCTGAATGGAAGCAAATCCCCGCAGCAATGTTCCAACATCTAGTGGAAAGCCTTCCCAGAAGAGTGGAGGCTCTTATAGCAGCAAAGGAGGGACCAACTCTGTATGAATGCCCATTATTTTGGAATGAGATGTTGAACAAGTGTGTGTCCACATACTTTTGGCTATGTCGTGTACCTTTAAGGAAAACTGCCATGGTAAAACTATTTTCTGCTTTTGCATCTTCGTTATACATTCATTTTCTTTCATGATAACTGGGGTATGTTTTAGTTCCAATTGTGATATCTATCTGTATATTACTAAAACTCTCATCCTGTATATATATATATATATATATATATATATATATATATATATATATGTTCCCGAAATACAGCCAAAACGGTAGACGAGAGCGCAAAAATTTTAGGGCCACCTTAACTACCATTCGCCTGCGGTGTGCTGTATCATGTTTCGTTAAAATCGGAAACAAAAAAAATTATTAAAAAATCAATTCCCGATTAAGTCAAGTTTTGGTATTACGATCCATAAAGCGCAAGGACAAACCATGGAGAATGTGTTGATGCACCTCGAGAAACAGGTATTTCAGCATGGACAACTGTATGTGGCTCTTAGCCAAGGAAAGGTGAAGGAAAATGTCAAAGTATTCCTGAAGGATGGGAGATCAACCAAGAATGTTGTCATTAAACGCGTGCTTCATTGAACGATGACTCCTGAGGTAAATTCTCAAATTTTCTTCAAGTTAAAGTTTTACCACTAAATAATAGTAAAATTTTGTGTCCTTTTTTTTTTCTCATCAACCACTGTCACAACGGGAACCCAACAGGTTCACGGGTCATCTAGTTAGAAATAAAACCTTCGACAGCACATCGACACATTCTATCCCAAAATTACTATAGTGTAAATTTCAACATATCAGATGGAGCAGAGACATAATCAACTGCTTTAACTTGTGTTCCAATATACAAATGAACACAATCAAACATTTTCCAAAAGAAATAATTTCTGAGTGTAGCATTTGTGTTTTGAGCATTATTGTGTTTTGCATTTGTAGTTTTACCCCTCATGAATGGAATTTACACAACAAGAAATGATCAGTGAGATTCAAATAAATTTGTTGATTTTTTACTTCAAAAGTTTTTGTTACATTTGTATTCCAGTCTGTTCCTATTTTCACATTTAGCTTGAAGTAGTTTTCCTTTTTAGTGGAGTTTGACATGATAATGGTATCATTCAAGTCATAGATACTATCAATTACTTCCATAGTTGTATATATTTAGTAAAAAAAACATGAAAACTTTTGAAACTTTGACCCTAACATGTGGATTATTTTATTTCTTTTTTGGGGAGACAATTGAGTTTTTCCATTTTTAATTTATTTTATTGCTTTCAATTTATGGGATTGTTTTTGGACATCTTGTATACTCTTTATAGCACCCACTACATTTTCTGTGGCAGAAGCAGTTGAACCTATTCGGTCTTTATGTTTTAGAATAGTTGATCCGATACCCATTAGAGTATCAATTATCCCATCCACTTTATTTCTAAATTGATGTCCTACACCTCGTTTCCTTTTTCGTTTATAGCATCCTCTACCAAGATACGTACCTTCACCCTTATAGTATGGTGAAAGGAACATCCCATCCCCTGCAATTATTTTATATTTTCCAAAACTTGTGTTTCCTCACAATAACAATCGTATTTATTTGTTGAAAAACTTGACGTAGATAAATTCTGATGGATACAATTTCTCCATGAAAATAAATAATAGGATGATCCTGCTAAGTTATCCGAAAATGTACTCTGTTTATGGTTTTCCAGACACAGGTGGATAAATCAGATTTTTCGGTTCCATATTGAATTTTAACCAATTGGGGTTGAGTGTGTGCTGAATGAAAAATTGTATATGTTATTATTTCATCGTTATAAGCACCATCAATCAAATCACAGTGAATTAATACCGAATTTATGCCTGAGGATATTTGAATGACATTATCATTGTGACAAAGTCCATTTGTTTCAATCTTTTTAAGGAGAAACCCAATAACTCGAAATGAGTTATCAATTGTGAAATGAACATTGTAATTGTTTTTACGTTTAATGGTTGATTTTGAAATATGTTTTTGAACATCTATAACAATATTTTTGGTTCAACACCTTGTTCTTTCATAGGGCGAGCAATTTTGGAAGATATTTGAGAAATCTCATATGCTCTGGGTGAAACTGTTATAGTTTTGTATCCACTTCCTGGATTATCACTAAACTTGTCGTATTTCTCTGTGATATTAAAAAGGGTATTATAAGTTTCCATGGACAACAAAGAAGCATCATATTATTTTGTTGGGTCAAGTTGTCGAGGGTAAGGGAATAAAGCTGTGTAGTCACTCATTTTGAAGTTAAAACTGAGGATTGTGCTTCTAATATACAAGTTTTAATAAGTCTGGGTATAATTTTGATAAATCTCCTTTTTATTCTCTGATACATCACACTTGTTAAATAATCTTCAAAAGAAGACAATACAGATCATTTTTCTTCCAACATTCAGTTGTAGGTAATCTACCATTATGTTATCTATAAAAATATAGTTCTTTATCATCTTTCAAAAACAAAAAATAATTCTCATTAGCATCTACAACTGATGACATTTTTTTCATTTTCATCATGAGAGAGAAGTAAACTCATTTAACATGGGATAAAATATATTTGTGGTTGCATTTATTAATTATTATTTTCAGATTCATTAACTTGTCTAAAATGGCTAATGCTTCATTAAAACAATTGTTGTTTCCAGCCTTCTTACTTCGAAAGAGCAAAAACAGTCTATTAACTATTTGTGATGGGTCATTTGGAAGTTAACTTCCACCTGAACCAAGCCTACTTAAAGCCTAAATAAGATGTTTCTCCTCCTCATTCCTCTTTTTTCTCCCAGCAAAATAAACCCGATAATCAAGTGAGTCTAGAAAATTAATATATGCTCTATCATCTTCATTTTCCACATTCAATGGTTCACTGAAAAAATCTCAAACTCGATTCTTGGCAAAAATGTAATATCCATCTTTGGTTAGAAGAAACATTAATCTTGGGGTTAATTTAAGATTTGGTTCAGTGGAACTCAAGAATCTCAATTCATCATTAAATATCAATACCTTTTCTTTAAGAAGATATAACTTTGTTGGTTTTTCTGTTGGAATGAGACCTATTCTGGTTTTTGAATCTGCTGAATATTCTTTGTTTTGAAGAGCACTCACAGCATAATCAGGAGGTTGATTTTCCTCTTCCAGTTGTTGAAATAATTCTTCATCATCACATTTTAATTCCCCTACATTCTCTAGTTATTCCTCCGTCATTTGACGAAAATCTTTTCTCATTTGAAGTTTTTTTAGGAGTTTATTCTATCATGGGAATTGGAGATTAGATATTTAGTGAGGTGTATTTAAAAGTGGTTTAAAATTTTCTCCTGTTTTCTTTCAAATGCTTCTTCACCCTTAAGTTACTGTCTTCCTTTCTTATTTATGTCTTCCTGTCGTTTTATAACTTTTGAAACCAACTCTTGATGTTCCTTAAATCTTCTTGCTCTTTCTTTCACATCCATTTACATTTAGAAAAATATAATTTCGTTTCTCATCTTGTTTCACAAGAATATATTTATATCTTCCAGTTGTGTGTTTCATGTGCTTCTCAAATTCCTTTTTACTTCATAATACAGAACAATTGTATCTCCAAAAATTATTTATATATTTTGAATTTAACTTGAATAAAATAAACGTGTTAGCATTATTTCTTGTTGAGCGATGAGGAAGTTGAAAGTGTGATTGATTAAGATCAATACAAATACAAGAAGAATGTCTCCCTATTGTGCAGTAGCTATCCATAACCACTTAGTTTCTCTCATTAACACAATCATCAAAGATGACATTCTTTTTTTATTTATCCAAATCTTTGGGTGAAGGTATATCATCCGTATTATCACTAAGAATGCAAGTTGTAGGTTTTGATTTCTTTTTACATTTCTTTGCATCACAAAATAGTTGAATTATATCTTCAATGTTGTAATAATTTAGTTTGCTTTGAAGTTTAAATAAACCAATGATGTCTTCTTTTTGAAGACCTGCATTAAAACCGGGTTGGAGTAGCTGATACTCAGTTTGAAAACTTGACTTTGTGAAAATTAATAAATTATCATAATCTAAAAATTTGGGAGTGAGGAGCATCTTTAAAAGGAAGGAGGTTTTCCAACATCCACTTGAACCGATGATTAAACATCTGAATGAGTTTGGTATATATTTATGGTTGTTGAATTTTATCTTATTTTCCCAAATGGGGGGAAAAATCATTCATTTATATGTTTATAATATAAATTATTTAATTTTTTGTCAGCTTTTTTAGAAAGTCTTTGTTTTATCCTGAGTTCAGGTTTAATTTTAAGATCATCCATTATTTTAGTGATACAATATCATGCGTTGATATTTCCCTGAAAATGACAATCGTGAATAATAAATGACATAAATCCTTGAAACCTGACCCTAATTTGATCAATTCCTTCTCAAGCAAGAAAAGATGTATTATCACCCTCATACTTTACATTCATTTCTCTTTTTAATCTTGTAAAGAAATTCATTTTTGATGTAATTTTGAAACAGTCATGTTCCTTTTTATATTTTATATTCTCATTAATTCGAAGATAATCACAGAATATACATTGTTTGTAGGCTTTTGACTCTGTGTTTAATCCCCTTCGATCACATGCAGGGCAATTCTCTAATTTATCATTTGGAGTATCGGAAAATTTAAGAGGGTCAAGATCTGGTATTCCATTCATATTTATATCGAAAAACTTTATTTCAAATAAAATTCATCTTCAGAATAATGTTCGGTACTTTCATCGCTACTTTCACAATCATCTATAAAATTACTTTCATAATTATCATTTGAAAACAAACTCTCATTATCATAACTGTATTCTGTTCCAATCGAGCAACTATCATCACCAACATGATCCCAAAAATATTCACTTGAATAATGACTCGTATTTAATTCGTAGAAAAAATATTTCCTTCTATATCCACATACTGTTTTTCATTAACAGATTCAACTACTGCATTTTTAGTCAGTTCCGAAGGAAGTGACATAAAATGGGGGTCCATGTCCTTCTATCCGTCCGTCAGTCCGTTCATCCGTCCGTCCATCCACAATCAATCTTTCTATCATTATTCTGAAAACTGTAGTCAGAATGACTTGAAACTCAGAGGAATGATACGAGGGGATATGCCGCAGAATATGCAATAATAAAATTTCAGATTTGTCACCAATTGACTTAGGCCTAAGTCACATTTGCCACGGCGGCCGTGGGGTCTCCAAAATCTACAGCCACTAGCAACTATACGGCGGCAGCAGTATTTCCACGGTCACACAATGTAGCAGTCA
>CM068953.1:185408473-185419979 GCA_035128595.1 Eptatretus atami | reverse complement strand
CAGGCTGCTTTAACTCTCTGCCTGAAGTTTCTTTAGTTGTTGCAATATCAATTCTAACAAGACATTCATGTATGAAATCATACAGTAATCTTCAGTTCCTTATCGAGCTCACAATCGTTTAAATAAAACTTTCACCAAGATTGAATTCACACACACACACACACCACCTCTCAATCTAGTCTTAAAACACTCTCAACGACATCCGCCCTTCACTCTAAATAGATCCCAGCACAATGCTTGGGCTCTGTCTTCAAATACAAGCTTACATATACCCAGTTATTTGTGTCATGCCAAAGATGCCAAAGATGCAACAGCGTGTGAAGAGTCAGTTGTCATCGTTTTTCGTCTGGAATCGGCATGTGCACTTCACCTCATCCAGAGTCTTCACAGTGTATGGTGACGACCAATCCTTATCTCCACTTTCTGTACTCATGCATTCCCATAAGCTTCACAGGTCACAATACACAACAGAGCACGTTTTATTCCAGTGAAATCTACTGGACTCGCGACACGCTCCATGTTCAACATTCACTTAAAGTAACCACATGCAGATCAATGGCAATCATGAGCATACAAATCAGATATAAATACAAACATACAAGAGTTCCAGGTTGGAACACTCAACTTACGTCTTTAACACAAAACTCAACATTTCCAATCACATTGCATTCACAAATCCGTCCAAAGAAAGAGGTAACTCCTTCAAACAAAACTATAGGATTTACGAATCCATAACACCTCCACACAATACAATAAAACAGTTTCACAGCAAGCAAACTTCCAGTGAGTACAATGAACAAATAGAAATCCAAACAGGTAACTCAACAAACATTCATAACACTTATTCGTTCTCCCCATTGGGGACTTGAACCTTTTTAGCGAGTGGGGGCATTAACCCTCTCTTTGCGGAGGCGTGATTCCAACCCCCTCCATTTGGCCAGAGGGAATGGCCTTTCCCCTCTGCCTCTGCTGTGCCAAGTACAGCACAGTGAGCCGAGTACCAAACTCGCTCAAGGTACGGCAAAGACACAAACTCCCCGTGAAGAGATCCCTCATCTCTGTTCAGCCCCAAAGACTTAAGCGGTCTCGAACCGCAGGATCCTTTCAGGCCTATCACTAAAGGTTCTCCTTTGTATAACTCTCCTATCAATGAAGCCAACTCTCCTATCAACTCTCCTATCAACATTACCTGTTTGGCTGAGAGATGCAGCATCCGATCTGAAGTAAGAGCAAACATCTTAAGTGGCCACTTGCTTGCTGTTATGCCGGATGATGCTGTTCCCAGTCCTGCCATGGTTCAGGTCTCTCTGGGTCGCCAAAATTGTCATGGAAAATAACTCAATTTCCACAAGTTGGATCAGCATACCAAAGGAGAATCTTTAATTTTGTAGTAATACGCGAGGAAAGAACATTGAATGCTTGATTGAAACATTCGAATGGACATTCACTGAAACAAAAAGCCCAAGCAATATCTTCTTATACACAACTTGACATTCCAAAGAATGGGAGGGAGACATTTGGCAACCTCAACTTACAGGGTTAGCTGATAAGCATTAGGCAAAATAACTCAAACTGCAATACGTGTCCACTGGGTGAAAGCAGAATCACATAATCATGACAAAAGTGCAGTGTATCAACCAGGTCACCCTGTTTCAAAGTAAGACATTCCTTTATTCAATATGTTAGATCAAAAACTCTTGGGTAAAGGGAAAAAACTGACAGCCAATTTAACCTAGAGCAAAAAAATTAAATTTCTGAAGCACCGAAACAATTATATTGAGAATACATGAATTATTATTTTTCTTCCACACTATTCATAATTTTTGCTTTTTGTATGGTATTATACTTCAATGAACCAATGTCTACACCTTATCGCAGTTTCTTTTTTCCTGAATTTTTGCCCAGGAAGAAAGAGAATTAGTTTTAATGAGTATGAAGTTCATTAGGGCCAGAATATAAACAATGAATGTTAATGAATATATCAATATCGATGAAGTCGGAACTGACCAGGGCCCACGGGCCATTTTTTTTAATATTCAAAGTTAATTTTTAAATGGTCCTTAATGTCTGCTGAATGAAATGTCATTTCACCTGAATATTAACATCCTTTATTTCATCAAGGTTTACATCTTTACGTTGTTGAAAAAATACAAATTTTTCCTTGCTTATTGCTGATGGATTTATCTTTTTTTTCTCAAGTTCATCCATAAGGTTTTATTTTTGATACTTTTTTTGTTTCATGCTAATTCTAGTTTTGATATATTAATGCTAGAAGGAGAGGAGAAACGTTTGTTAGAATCTACTCATCAATTGATATTCTTCCAGATACTAACTAAAGCCCTTCCACTGAAGGAAATTGAAGAACTCATCTTATCAGTCATAATTGTTTTATCCAATAGTTGTGATAATTTATCTTTTCTACAACTGTACAACTCTCATCATATTTCTCAGTATCTTCTACAAATGTCGAGACTGAGTAAAACTTGTCTTTTTGTGTCCTGATAGATTGCACTATTATGTAAAGTAAAAAGTGGGTGGGTAAAATGGTTTTCAGCACAGATTTATCAAACATAAATTTGGTGGAAGCAAAGTTTTTTCTAATAATAAATAGGTGAATACAATGCACTGGATGTTTGTAATCATGACTATAAATATTATGGGAAATACCTTCAAGCCAACAAAACACACATTCAATATTTCAAACAACTATCTGCATTTAAATGAGAAACAAAACATTGTGTTGGCTGTTCGAAGGGTGTCTTAAAAGAGAGTTGTAAAAAACACATTCAATCACAAAAAAAGAAACAACATTGAGAGAAACTTGAAGAGATATAAGAGGAAAATTGGATTGAAGGAAATGTCATTGAGACGAAGACATTTGAAGTAACAAATCTTCAAAATGTTTAAAGATCGGATATAGGTAAAACATATAAGATTTAATATTAGTGTAAGATATATTTGGGAAGCGATTCCGATCTCAAATGATTCAATGATCAAGGTTGGTGGAAGAATATTTTAAAAACCATAAATCATTGAAAATATATTTGGAGCCTCCTTTATCTTCTCAGAGAAAAGAGAATGTATTGAAGAAAAATATATGAGAATGAAACCAACACACCTTACCTACATCAAATGATAGCTTCCGAAATCTCATAACTTTGAAGAGCTTCTTAGATTTTAATTAGAAGAAGAACAACAACAATATAGTGGTTCAACATTGGGAATGCTTCAATATCGATCGTAATATTCTTAAATCCACTCCGCCAAAGGCTCTTCTTATATCGATTTACATCAGGATATAAATAATAAATGGCAATCACAAATATTAAAAATACTAACAATAAATGCTTCTCTCTGAAGTATCTTAGCACATCTTTATCCACAGGAAAGGACTGTGAAAGAGTTTCAAAGTATAAAGAATATGAGGATAAATTTGAAATTGGGGATCTAGGCATCCCTCGAGGAGAACCCATGAGCTTCAAAGATTAACAAAGTTTTCGAATATGAATAACCTATCAATAAATGTTTATGGCTTAACTGATAAAAACAAAGTTCAAATTCTCAGTTCGTAATACCATCAATCCATCTATCCATTGGGACCATACTCTGTGCAGAGCGTTGGTGGCTGCTCTAAGCAGTCTCCTTGGCTTTTGGACACAATCCTGGACGGTTGTCACACTGACACAGTACAACAGCATGCTGGCACTCATTTTGCCGACCTCGGAAGGATGACAGGCATAGTCAACCCCACCTGGTATTAATTCAACAGCAAAAGGGGATTTGAACACAGTATCTTAAGATCCCATGCCACCACCAACCACACCTTTATGCCAATACCAGGGTTTAGTGAATACTATATCCAATGATAATTGGACAAATGACCGGCATGTAGATCTCCTTATTTCACTAAGAAAGAAACCGCTCATTATGCTAATATCAAAAAACTTTTCTGGATTGGTAAGTAGTCATGTCATAAATAAAAGCATAAATTATATGTTTGTAAGAGATGTCTAAACAAGAGATGTCAACCTGTAGGCAATAAACAAACAGACAAGACGAATAACAAAATCGACTGACAAATATCCATGAAAAATCTTAGCTTTTGCAAGTAACAAACAGACAGAAAGGGTAAAAACATACCTTCTTCACCTCCATGGCAGAAGTAAAATATCTCATATGTTAAAAGTAAAAATAATTGAGTTTATCAAAAGGGAAATATGTTAAGTCTGTGGCTCTAAAAAGTGTCAATTCATCTTGAGAGCATAAAAGTGGGGAAATAATCAAAAGTTGTTTCAGAAAGTAAATTTGCAACAACTGGAATACAAGGGAATTACGTCTTCCTGGATATTCTTTCTGTGGTCCAGGCACAAACTTGGATAAAAGTTAGATGAGGATAACAATCCTAAACCTTGGTCAAAACATAAAACAGAGTTGATGAAGTATGATGAAGCATGATATTGATTATGGAATGAGCACAATGTTGGAAGAAAAACACAAATATTTTTCTTCCAATGTTGAAATGAAGTAAAAGACAACAATAGATGCAGAAATGTTGTTTAATTTGTCTATGATACAAAATCCAACGTTGAGAGAAAAAGTTGATGGGTTTCTCGTGAAGAGAGTGGAACAGTGCTAAATTAAGACTTGGACTTGAAGTTTAAAAATAATTTAAACTATAATGAATCATTAAGATTGATGAGCAATAGCTGATGAATTACAGAAACCAATCATCAAAAAGTTTAAAAGAAGGAAGTTTATTCCAAAGAAGTTGATTATATCTGGTCTGCTGACTTGATTGAACTCAATAATGATAAGGGTACAAGTATGCTTGAACAGTTATGATTTGAGGGTAGATATGTGTTGGTTGTTCTCTTTGAAAATTTAACAGGTATTACTCTTGTTTAGCCTTCCAACAGATATTTAATAAAAGCAAGAGAAAACCCAATAAGTGGTACAGTGATGAGGGCACAGAGTTCTTCAACAAAACATTTATGAATTATCCTTAAAGATAATGGTATCACATAATACAGCACCTTTTAATGAAAGAAAGGCAGTTGCTATTGAGGCATTTTAATCACACTTTAAAAAATAGACTCCATAAAAAAATTCAATCAACTCGTTTCTCAACAATGGGTATCTTTAATTCAGGACATTGTAGATAATTACAACAAGACATTTCATTATTAAAACAAAATCAAAACCATCAGATACATCTATCTATAATTCCAGCAATCTCTGTGTGTGTGTCTGTCTGTTTGTCTGTCTGCGACCGCCGTTTCTCGACGACCGCTGGTCAGATCTCATTGAAACTTGCCAGGAATATTGCGGGACCCCGGATGTGCCTTTTCGAGGTTTGATATCAATCGGACGAGCGGTTCCCAAGTTACGGCCATTTTATTGCTTTTTCAGTGTTGAAAATGTATATATATGGCAGCTGAAGGTGTCGTTCCACCTTCTCACCTTATCATGCCATTTTTTTCCCAAATTATTAATAACCAGACGACCACGGGTCCAATCGGATTGAAACTTGCCAGGATATTGCCGGGGCCCGCGGATGTGCCTTTTCAAGGTTTGATATCAATCGACAAGCGTTCCCAAGTTACGGCCATTTATCTGTCAACCAATGACAGGACACGGTGCTATGACATCACGAATGACGTCACAATTAATGTTTTTTTTTGTTTTTTTTTTCATTTTTTGCCACGATTGACGTCACAATTCTTTTTCTTCGTTTGGTATGACGTCACAAACGACACTGGGGACCTGATTATGTGCCTTTTCAAAGTTTATATCGTTCTTCCTCATCCATTTCAGCTGTTTCCCAAGTGTTTCCCAAGGTTTGAAAGCTGTTTTATCCAAGGTTTGAATTAATTAATTAATCCCAAGGTTTGATTCTTATTTAATTATTAATTTATTTAATTATTTAATCCCAAGGTTTGATTATTATTCAAATTATTTATAATCCCAAGGATTGAATTTTCCCAAGGGAACAGCTGTTTCCAAGGGTTTGAAAGCTGTTTTTTTCCCAAGGTTGGAATTTATCGTTGTGCTTGGTAGACATTTGTGAATACATTTACAGAGAGAGGGACGAGAGAGGGGGCGAGAGAGAAGGGCGAGAGAGGGGGGTGAGAGGGGGGCAAGAGAGGGGAGGGAGAGAGGAGGGGACAGAGGAGGGGGGAGAGAGGAGGAGAGAGAGAGGGGGGTGAGAGAGTGGAGGAGGGAGAGAGAAAGGGGTGAGAGGGGGGAGAGGGGGGGGGTGAGAGGGGGGGTGGCAAGAGAGGGAGGGAGAGAGGAGGGGAGAGAGAAGGGAGAGAGGAGGGGGGAGAGAGAAGGGCGAGAGAGGGGTGAAAGGGGGGCAAGAGAGGGGAGAGAGGAGGGGGGAGAGAGAAGGGCAAGAGAGGGGGTAGCGTGGGGGCAAGAGAAGGGAGAGAGGAGGGGGAGAGAGAAGGGCGAGAGAGGCGGGTGAGAGGGGAGGAGAGAGGAGGGGGACAGAGGAGGGGGAGGAGGAGAGAGGAGGGGAGAGAGAGAGGGGGCATCACAATTCTTCTTCTTCATTTGATATGACGTCACAATTGATGCTGGGGACCTGATACTGCAGTCACGAAGCTGCACATACTGGCCGCCCCTACGGGCCCGCCCTTACAGGCCCGCACTAGTTTACAAAATTAGAATAAGAAAAATAAATCAATCTGAGAAAGCCGAAGTTCATAGTTGGGGAAAAATATAGAATATATTGGAGGAAATCACACTTTGAAAAAGGCTATATTAATCGATGGATGAAGGAACTTTATAAATTGTTAATATAATTGATACAGTTCCTTAGACTTCCAAATTATGTGATTTAAACAGAGAAGAAATCTTGGTTCATTTTATTCAAAGGAATTACAAAAGACAAAGATGTCAAATTAAAAAAATATATATTGAAATAACTAACTCCGCCCATTTTTGGTTTCCACCCACCAAACCACAC
Organism: Eptatretus atami; assembly: GCA_035128595.1. Classification (NCBI taxonomy): domain Eukaryota; kingdom Metazoa; phylum Chordata; class Myxini; order Myxiniformes; family Myxinidae; genus Eptatretus; species Eptatretus atami. Next base: position 185,413,009 of record CM068953.1, on the reverse strand, counting down.
CCACAATCCCCACAATCCCATCCCCTCCCCCTTGCGCATCCACACCATTGACCCACCACCATAGTCATCCCACCTCACCCTTCCCCACACACACAGAGGGAGGGAAAGGATGGGACAAGGTGTGCAATGGGTCGTTGGGGGGAGCTCACATTCCCTTTTTCTCTCCATCCTTTTTTTGGTAATTAATAATTAAATAATTTAAAAGCAAAGCATATAATAAAACCATATTGAAAACGTCAACATTTTTCTTTGGGTGGAGTAAATATTAAATTGTGAAAATGAACATTCTTTCCTAGCAGTCTGCTTCGGACGGCTTGCGATTTTGAAACTCTGATACCATATTCTGTTGAAAACAAAGAAGGATGAACCATTCGAATACATAAAGATGATTATATAATATTAATAAAGTAATAAATCAAAACAATTACCTCCAGAAAATTGAGTTTTGTGTCAAGTTCATCAAGATGGAGGTTGAAGCTGGAACAGGTTGAAGTGAGTCAGCACTCCATGAAACTTCAAAATATTCCAATTCAAGGTCATGAAATTTATTGGTTTCATAACCAACTATCATGTTGTTTGGTACTTTTTATGCTGGAAATAAAACACAAGTAGGTAAAATTAACAACAAGTTGTCTTTGCTTATAAAAGTTTGTGAATAAGTATATATCTTCCCTCTCACATGACTTCTCATACAAGTGTTTAAGTCAATCTTTTCTTCTGTTGTCTTCCCAGCTTGAGGTAAACTTAAAGGATGAGATAGGCCTTCAAAACACTTCATCAATCTGTGCTCATTATGTAGTTCCCTTCAAAATGAATGAAGTTCTAAAAGGGTTTCATTCACAATCTCCCATTGTTTGTGATATTCATTCACTTGATTTTCAACCTCAACCACTAACTCTGTTATTGGGGAGAAACTGACAAACATAATTGTTAGTCATGTGGTTATTTTGTTCTATATATTGAATAATTACTACAAGTTTTAACATAACTTACCTCTCCTCTTGTGAAAATGACTGAAAATCATCTTGTTGTAGAAAAGGTTCTTCGAAAGACATTCTTTCAAATAAAGCAAGTTGAACTCAGGACTGAATTATATCGGCAAGCTTGGATGAGGTCATAGAATCAAAGAACAATGGGTTTTCTGTGGATTTGAAGTGTGTCTCTCCAACGAAGGGGTTAAGAGTATTCACAGGATTAAATGTTTTAAAATAATGCTTGGGAAAGAGAGTTTGGTATTTTTTGGCCTCAGGCAAGGGAAGACTTGTATAAAACTGGTTTATCGGGTGATACATTCTCACACAGGCTGGTGAATTATATATAAAAACTGATTTTTAAAAGAAATGCTAATACATAACACAACCTTTTTATATTTTTTCAGAGATAATTTAATATACTCTAATCTGAAAATGATATGCTCAGACAAGAGCATTGAGAGAGGTTTGTAATTTCATCTCTGCTCAACAAAGACACAAAAACCAAGATCCAAGTTGAGGGAAACTCGATGGTTGTGAGTGTTATAAGAAAAATAAGTTATTCCCCAAAATAAAACATCAACAAATATTTATAGGATCTCTATTTGATGACTCAATTTGGTTAAAGAAATGATCCCATGAAAGGATGGTGAAGCCCCAGCCACCAGTGGGGTAGTATTATCAAAAGGGAGGTGTCTCATGAAGTAATGTGTTCCAGATTGAAAAGGAAAAATACGAGTGCGTGAAAGTGAGCGAATATTGCGACTTTGAGAAGTGGACAGATTGCTGCATCAAACACTCCCTTTTGACACTACTAATGACTTCCTTCTTGCCACACAACCATGCAGGCCAGACTTGTTTAGTGATTGGGATATTGTTGTCATATGCAAGCAGTGACCAGTCTTTGCTGTAAAGGCAAGTAGCTCTTTCAAAGTTGACATTGGAAACTTGGTAGCTTATCTGATCAGCCTCCTCCATATTTGGTCATCCAGTTTTGAGGGATGGCCTGATATAGGCATGGTCTTGGTGGTACCATACGCCACCCAGTTCTTAATGATTGTCTTGACTGTGCTCCAAAGGATATTCAAGGCATTTGAAATATTTGTATACCCATCCCCTGATCTGTGCCTTTCAACAACTTTATCCCAGAGGTCGTTTGAAAGCTCTTTGGGTCTCATGATTGAGTCTGCTGTGAAATGCACTACCCAGCAGAGGAAACCTACAAAAACAGCTGATTTTGTTCTGAAATGATCATAATCACTTCAATTTAACATAGGTGGAAGCCAATTAACTTGGTGTGTTATTTTGAACGTGATTGTTTACACCTGAGCTAACTTACAATTGCTCTTCTAAGGGGGATGGACACATATCCCACCAAGATATTCTATTTTGTATTTTTTATTTATCTTCTGAAATTTGTGGAATTTGTTTTCCACTTGGAATTTGGGGGTTATAATGTGTAAATATAGATAGACAAAGTCTGATTTAATGGAATTTCATTCAAGGCTATAAGGCAACAAAAGGTGAAAATTTTGACAGGGGGTGTGGACTTTCTGTAGGCACTGCATAAATATAAATCGAACCCCTAACTTGATGAGGCAGCAGGGCACAGATCGAGTCCCATCACAGCGCTTGCTGCATGACCTACCAGCAACAAGTGTCACCTGCCACATGAGCACATTGTCTCTCCCTTGCTGATCACCAGTTAGGAGGTTTGCAGACAGGAACAATAAATTCAACTAAAGAAGCACGCTGACTCTTTGACACAATGCTGATGTTATGTGCATTTGGAGGTGATGTGTTGGTTCAATTAATGTGATGGAAGTGGTTGGTCATTTGTTGTGGCTGTAATGGCGAAGGTAAGTGAACTTGCGTTTTTGTCCGATGGTGTGATGATTTTTGTAAAGGCATTGATTGAAGTGGTGTATGAAATGCTGCAATGTTGGGGTTTAAGTCTGGTGAAGTCTGAGGTGTAACGTCTTTTGGATAAAGGCGTGAAAATCCAAATGACTTGCCCCTGTTGCTATGGTCTTGGGTGTACATGCATGGAAGGAAAAAAAAGGAAAAAAAAAACACTACCTGAAGCCCACACAATGCATATTGTCCCACACACCCACTACACATAAAGGGAAGGGATATCTAAAATGAACGCTGATGAAATAACTGTCTCAGGACCACAGTATGTTGTATGCCATTGCCTTTTGGATTGGCTGTTTTGCAGAACCATAACAATATTTATTTTGTTTGGCATGTTGTGATCACAGTACATTCATTCTTTTTTATCGATACTTGGTCGATGTTCGTGGAAGACCGAAAGCAAAATAGAAGGGTAAAAATGGAAAGGGAGAACACCAACAACAGAGTCGAAGTGAGAGTGAGACCAAGAGGACAGGGAAAAGGACACAAGCGAAGAACAAGCTGCACACATTATGAAACTGCAAGAATAGGAAGGGGAAAGCAGGGATGAAACAGAAAAGGAACAAATCAACCAACAACTAACAAAAAAAATGAGGTGAGACAGAGAGAAAGAGGGGGGAAATCACAACAACCTAGAAAAATGGAGTGCTTGGAAAAGGTATTATATAGGGTAGAATAGATCATGAGTATTAATGGGGAATGATCTGAGGTACTGATGAACAGCAGTCTTGAAGCCTCAGAGGAGAGAATGGGAAGGAACAGAATGTGTAAATTGGTTCCACAGATGAGAAAATAGAATGAGGAAAAATGAGTGATGGTGAGTTGTGAGCAAGGATTTTGTTAGTTTCATGAAAAAAATGTTACTGGCACATGGTGTGTGCCCTACAGAAACATGGAAGGGACAGAGGCAAGAGAAGGCAGATTGTGCAAGATCAAAAAGGATAACAATGTGAGTTAGATAATTTGCTTTGTGTGCAGAATATAAATATATGTTGTGTACATAAACTAAAGTACAACAATGGTGAGAGGTCCTTGTTTGCTGTTGATGCCACTTCATAATTGCAGATATACAACTATTTTGAAAAACCTCTAGAGAACTGGAAGATAAATCTTTTTCAGGTTCCACAATCAGTGTGCAGCGAGCCGTGTGTCGCTGGAACACGGAAGGTTGCGCGTAAAGGGGAACCATTCTGCTGCTTTGACTGCATCCCATGCACGAGTCGAGAATATTCCAATGGAACCGGTTTGTATTTAATAAATGCTTTTCATTTAAAATCGATGAGAAACTGAAACTTTTATATTCAGTAACCGATAATATCATTTGCAGCTCATTTTCTAAAGCAGGCTCATGTATTTGTTTTGAAATTTCTTGAACTGGGTTGTGTGTGCAGGGTATAAATTCACTTTGTGGGGTTGATTGTCAAACTAGCACTCTTGCAGTGGATGTTTATGCTCAGACAGGGATGTAGGACAACAAGGATTACCTCAATAAGGGATCACCACGGCTATAAAGTAGTTGTACCTGTTGCTGTGTTTCAGCCTGGAGAGTAACTGCTGAAATCTACCTGTCTGGATTCTTCCTGAAATCTTTCTTCTTTGTTCCTTCCAGACTTTTTTTTCTACTTTTTCACATTTCGATTTGTTCATT
>CM068953.1:185383727-185401148 GCA_035128595.1 Eptatretus atami | reverse complement strand
ACTAAAATGGTCGCCAGTCTACCAGTCAACCATCTTTGATTGAATTGCGAAACAAAATGATGTGCATTTGTATACCGTCATGGGTTGTTATTGTGCCAAGTACGAATAAAGTCAGTCCATACATGTCCGTGATATGGTTGTGGATGCACGCACGCATGCACACATGCATGCAGGGGCACAAAAATTGAGACCAAATCCATAAGCCCCCATTTCGGACCAAGTCCAACGGGGTCGAACAAACTCAATGGGAAATATGCAATATCGTCTCTATTTATATCTTGAAATGTTTCATTACTGATGCATAGTCTGCTGTAAATGTTCCATTCCAGTCCAAAATAGTGAGTGGACCAGTAAAGCTGGGATTTTTCACTCAGATGGTAATCAATGCAGGAATTTGTCTCCCTTGAAAGGGAGTAACAACAGAAATAGGAGGTAGCTTCAATCTAGAATTAGATACCTCAAAGCATTGGAGATGGAGGGAACATGGACATTGGCAGGATGAGTACATAAATTGGGTATGGATGGATGATAGCATGGACCTGCAGGGATTGTTATGACTGTGTGAGGCTTTTGGCAAAAGGTGAATGAACTGTCGGTGTTTCATCATTCATTACAGATATTCCTTTTCACCTTGTACACCCCTCCCCCAAAATAATATATAAACGAGAATTTATTGAACAACTTAACCCACACAGTCATGAGAAAAATATGACATGGGAAGTTCTACGAGCAGCAAATTTGATTTGTTGAGATGACATAAAATGCCGCAATATCTTGGCTAAGAATTGCTGAATGGAAGATTTTTGAAAGTGCAAAGAAGGCAATTTGTATTCTGCAGTGGTCAAGTCTGTAATTCAATTGAAATAAAATAAAAATTTTGGAGGTTGTAGGAAAAAACTTTTTTCAGAAGTTTCCCAACATTAATGCAGCGCTTTTCCACCACCTTGAGAAACATTACATTAGTCCTTCGTGCCTATTGTTTGTGTCCTTCATGATGACCTTAAAAACAGTACATTTCGTGTTTAGAATGACTTTCTATTTCGTTTGATGGAGATGCAGACATGCAGACAAAGTAAAAAAAAAATTTTCTCTTACTCTCTGGCCATTTACCACCACTACTAGAATCTGTACAATTTCCCAAATTCAGTGCCAAAAAACTGCTAAACTGCAGGTTTATGGATGAAATTGTCTCCTGTGTTGACATTCCTTGTATATCCTCTTATATGGTTGTAGATCCTTGCACCATATATTTATGATTGAATGAAAACAAAAACAGAATTCCTGTCCCCATCCCTCTTCAGAAACTGTCCCTTGATGTCCACCTAGACCCCTTTCCATCTTTTCCTTTGACGGATATGTTTTCAATATCCTTCAAAATTTTCTGTATTTTCATGATGATCTCATTTTTTCTTGTTTTGAAAATATTTATTTCATAAAATTGTCACTCAGCTGTCATCGTGTGATCTTTACATAAATAAATGTGTAACTTTTTTGTTTCATTTGAATAGATTCCACAGAGTGCTTCCGATGTTCCACTAACTATTGGTCCAATGAAGATAAAAATGGCTGCATGCCCATGCCTGAAGATTTCCTTGCCTTCACGAACCCTTCAGCCTTGGTTATTATGAGCTTCACTTCACTGGGCATTGTGATGATAGTGACTGGGGGAATTATCCTGTATCATGGTAGAGACTCACCTGTGATGAAGGACACTGATGGACATGTCATTATGCTTTTCCTCTTCGCTCTCACAGTCTCCTTTTTGAGCTCTTTGATATCCATTGGAGCTCCAGATGATGAGAAATGCCGGATACGTGATCCACTGGTTTGTGTGTGTCTCACATTTGCTATTTCGTGTCTATTGATCATGGCATGGAAACTTCAAACAGCTTCAGGTGAGCAATTTACTTATTTCATTGGATATGCTCAATTATAAATTTGCAAAATGTCTCAAGCTGTTATAAGAATTTACATGTTAAACATCAGTGTATAGTAGTTGTCGACTGGAAAGTGACATCACCTGAAGTATTAATTTGCTTTTGTAAGGAAACAAACTTCAGTTTTTCATGTAGAAAATGGTATCAATCATCCTCTTTATTCGTGCATCTACGTTCCAGATGTCCATGAGATTATTTCACGAGCTCGGCATCAAAGGATATTACAATGAGCATGTGCAGTTACCTTTCACAGGAAGCAACACTTCCCTCAAAGTCTGAGAGATCATCAGTTCAAACCCAGGCTAAGTCATCCCCAAAACATTAAAAATTAAACGTGCTGATTTCTTCCTTGATGTTCAGCAGTTAAAAAGTTAAAAGATTGGATAATCCCCAAAGGTTGGCATCCATGGAGAGGAGGAAATTCCTCCTTTGGAAATGCTCTGCTGAGTGTGGTGAGAAAAAGCAGCGCCATTATAGTGACGTCACACATCCCCGCAGCACCAGGGAAGTGATGGCACTTTCTCCAAGCTCAGTGGCTGTGTTAGTCTCGTATAACAGTCGTGTGTGTGTGTGTGTGTGTGTGTGTGTGTGTGTGTGTGTGTGTGTGTGTGTGTGTGTGTGTGTGTGTCAGCTCCACTACGAGCCTTATATCATGTAAAATATATTTTTAAAACCCTGTGGATCCGTTGAATTAATTTTACTGTGGCTGGGAATGCACAGTCCAATCATGGTCGGGAGAGAAAACACCTCAAAGCAAATACAATGCAATGACTGCAGCTATTTCAAATCTGTACCTGAAAAGGAGCTGTGCATGTATGCATCCAAACTCCAAACTCCTCTCTACTTTTAGACCCCTATATTACTTACCTTTCGATCCCTCCATACCTTTCGAACCCTTGACATCCCAAAGATCCTTTGACACCCTGAAGACTTCTTAATACCCAAAGACAGTTTATAACACTAACCTAAAGACCTTTTTGACCCTTTAGTCCCCAAAGAGCCTTTAAAACCCTAATACCCTTGAAGACCATTCATACCTTTAAGAACTGAAGACCCTTTATCACCCTCATGCCCTTTAAGACCTCCTCAGACCCGACAAGATCCCTCAGACCCTTCAATACCCCAAAGACCATTTATAATCCGAGAACCCTTCATACCCCGAAGACCCTCTCACCGTTGAAGAACCCTTTCGGAATTATCCCTTGGAACCCCTTCAGAATTGACCCTTTAGACCCCTTTATAATTTACCCTTTAGACACCGTTAGAATTTACTCTTTAGATCCCTTTACATTTACACATTAGAATCCTTTAGAATTTATTCTGTAGAACCCCTTCAAATTTCCTTTTATAACCCTATAGAATTTACTCTTTCGAACCCCTTATATCCCTTTACAATTTAATCTTTTGAACTCCTTTGAATTTACTCTTTAGGACCCTTAATAATTTACTCTTTAGAACCCCGTATAATTATCCTTTGGAACCCCTTTGAATTTACCTGTTGAACCTCTTTATAATTGTCCTTTAGAACCCTGTAAAATTTACCCGTTGGATCCCTTTATAATTACCCTATATCATTCCCATTTGGATCCCTTTAGACTTACACTTCAGAATTTACCCTCAACATCAGAGGTGGATTGAGATATTTTGGGGCCCTGGGCATGAAAAATATTTCGGCCATAAATATCCCCCCAAAAACACGAATGCATCAAAATGCAATAATACTAGACTCCATTCAATCTTACACTGAGTTAATAATTTTGGCTTGTTGAAGTTTTAAAGCTATTGTTTGATTGTTTTTTTCTGCCCCATCAAATCAATGAATTCTTTACAAATAGTCGATACAAACTATGTTTGTCCAAATTTAGTAATGTAATCTGCAAGAAAGGGATCAAATAGAAAAATCAGCTCCAAAATGCCCAAACAGTCATGTCTGCCAAACCCAAAGCTGTGTCAGCATCGTCTTTGTTTCTCTTTCTCCTTGAAGTATTGGTTTATAGTTAGTATATTTTTTTTAACAAAGGAACTCCTTTAGCCTCCTTTGCTTGCTTCACCTTTCTCTTTGAACACCCACTTAAGTACCACTGCTCCATTTTTTTTTAAACTGCCTGTTAATTCTAACATAAACTGACATCTGACCAACGACATTGCAAGTCATTTGCACATTGGAACATTAGTTTATAAAATGTTTTTTTTTTTTGACTACAGACTTGCAAATGTTTCCTCTATTAATTTATGTAAATTGCGAAAAACAAGAAAAAAAGACATAAAATGTCATAGCCCCCGTTGTTTTAGTAATTTTCTGCACGGAGTTAAAGGGCTAGCCTATATTTATTTACAACTAAAATGGCTGCCAGTCTTCCGGCCGGCCATCTGTGATGAGATCGCAAAATAAAGTTAGGTGCAAGTCCACACCATGATGTACTGTACTTTTGCCAAGTTTGAACAAAATCGGACAATTCATGTCAGAGAAATGGTTGGGGACACTTTCAAGTAACAAAATAGCCACCAGTCGGCCATCTTGGATCTGATCTCAAAAAAAAATGATGGGCATATGTAAGCCATCGTTCAGTATCTGTTCAACAAGTTTGAACAAGATTGGTAAATGCATGTCCGAGAAATGGTTGAGGACGTGTTCAACATTGGGTTTTTTACAACTGAAATGGCCGCCAGTTGGCCATCTTGGATCTGATCTCGAAAGCAAACGACGTTCCTATGCAAGCCATCATTCCTTATTTGTGTGCCAAGTTTGAACAACATCGGTGAATGCATGTCTGAGAAATGGTTGAGGTGTTCGATACATGTTTTGTTTTGTTTTACAACTAAAATGGCCACCACTCAGCAGTCTTTGATCTCATCGCGAAACAAAATAATTTGCATATGTACACCATCATGTGCTGTCTTTGTACCAAGTACAAATAAAATCAGTTCATACAGGTCAGAGATATGGCTGTGGAGGCACGCATGCATGAACATGCAAATTGAGACCAAATCCATGGCGTTACATAATTTTTGAATGGCCCCATGTTGGGGTTAAACTATCCGTGACTGTGTGACAAATGATCTCGTTCAGATAAAACCGGCAGAGGTTGACATGGATGGGATGTGTCGAGTTAATCTTTTAATAGTGCATTAAATGTGTGCTTCCCAATCGTGCTGTTCATGTTTTCGGAGTGCATCAAATGCCCATTTCCCAATCGGCCTGTGAGCGGATTTTGTCACAGGTTGTAACCACATTGTAGTCATTTTTTTTTAGCCTAATTGTATTATCAAATATTGTCTGGTTTCAAACCTCCAACGAGACTCTATGGTCATGCATTGCTCGAGTGCAGAGAACCCTGCAACAGTGTAAAGCCGAAATGAGCACTGAAACACCAGGAACTCGTAAATGGAAATATAATATTACAGTGTTGGATCTGGAATAGACATTTATAAAACAACAAATATATTTTCAGAAGATGTCAGAAGATTTTATAGACAATAAAATCTCAGAAGATACAGCTGGGTTTGTTATTGAAAAAACTGATGGAGCATTTAAGGGTCATATAAAACTTAGAAAATTTAAGGATTAAAGAGCCAGAACCAAAATCGGTTGCTGAAGCAATTGTGAAAGTTAGTTGGGCTGTTTAAACTTTAATCAACAAGAGCCTGATGGAATTTAATACGATGAAATTCTGTATGGGAGTAAAATTATATTTCACAATGAAGACAATGAAAGAAACGAGTTGAAAGAAGAAACACCTTATATGAGAACAAACCCGCATTTCATTTCTTCATTTCAAGGTTTCAAAGATTGTAATGTTTATGATAATCTTCAGTACTTTGCAACCTCCACGTGCTATAGGTGGGAGGGAAGGCAAGCACACCTAGTTCCTCTTCCGGGTTTACACACATGTTTTCCAACCAAATTATGATGAGCCCCAGAATCTTTTTACCAGAACTTTCTGTTGAATCTCGGATGATAACTATAAACATTAAGTTAGCAAACTGGTGTAAAGACTTCAAGCTACCCCCCTTTCAAGTTACCTCCCGCTAATCTGAAATCGATTTCAAGTTACCCCCGGGGGTAGCCTGAACCCGATTTCATATTACCCCCGCACTTTGACATTACCCCCCTCCATGATTTAGCTGAAATGATAAATTCTTATGCCCACAACTCACGATATGTTTATAGAATAGAACACGTAAAACATACAAGATTGAAAACTCGTCTCAAAGTGTGGAAACATAAAAAATGTAACAAAAATGTTAATTGTATTAAAAGCACAGCTCATCTCAAGATCTGGAAACATAAAAAATGTAACAAAAATGTTAATTGTATTCAAACCACTCATACATTTGTTCAAAGTGCATGACGTATTATATACAAACACAATATATTCAAATATTCAACCTAACAAGAGAAATTTAGAAGGAAAAAGTATAATAATTACAAGAGTGAATATTCTTAGGGATTAGGAATTACAACCATTCATAATAAAATCAAAATTCATTGCAAACTCTTTAAAGGCTGTCATGTGGTCAATGGTTTTTTCCCTAATTAGTTTTCACTATCAATGAAATTACTATTTTTGTAAATAAACATGCATAAATAAATGTTTTGAGGGGGGTAATCTGAAATCGTAGGTGGAAGGATGAAATCGATTTCACGCGATTTCAAGTTACCGGTGGGGGGTGGGGGGGGGGTAGGTAAGATGAAGGAGGGGTAATTTGAAATCGCTCCACCGGCGATTTGTGTTTTGTTCACTCCTTTGTTTCGGCGGGGTCAAATAGGTTTTTCCCTTGTTAAATTAAGTCAATGGAGTAAATGGGATAGTCCCAGAAGCAACAAAATTCCCCTACTAATATCAATGTAGAATACTGTGCTTTGATCAAAGCCTGTCCAAGTGTATCTACAAAGGTTCTGACCAGGCCACCATTACCTTTGAAGCTGATGTCGACAATATGAGAGTTGTCATCGAGGATTGCAATGATGATAATAGACCATATACACCTTAAATTAAAGGAATGTAGGTGCTCATGCTTGGGTCCAGGAACTTGGGTCCTTTACTGTGAAACAGGCCTGAAAATGAATTTACAAATAGCTATGGAATTTCTCAACCAATATAAATAATTAAACCCAGTTTTCACTCAAATATAGCTTCGACATTTCTCCATCATATGTGCTAAACATTTGTAATGACCGATGTATATGATGCATTTGTAACATTACTTAAACTTGGATATATATATATATATATATATATATATATATATATATATATATATATATATATATATATATATATATATATATATATATATATATATAGATATAGGAATTTCGAGCAATTTTTTTCCCACCCTCTAAGTATGCTCAGATTCATGATAATTTAAGGTATCGGTGCCTCAGCAAGACTCCACACTGATGCTGCATGAATATGATGAGCCATTTTGTTCCCATTTGTCAAGTGTTCAACACTTCAAACAAGTTTTACTCGAAAAAAAGCAATCAGGTAACTAATGAACATTGCAAAAATATAAAAAATCAATGAGGCTCGGCTAATATGATGATTTGGAGAAATTATTGTGGTCACTTGAAGTCATTGCTTTTCACATTGATGCTTCTTGCATCGAAGACAGCCAAGTTGTTGTTCCCAATCACTGGCTTCATTGATATGAGCCTTGAGTCCCAGGTTGGCAAGTGTGCGATCAGCCTTCAAGTTTTCAGCCAGAGGGGCATCCACAAATGACAGAACTTCCATGAATTATGAGATACATTTATTCTTGGGTATCAGAAGGGTTGCAAGGAGGTGGATAGCACTGAACAAATGATGCAGTGGCCCAGGTGCGAACCCTCAGTCTTACTCTTTCCAAATCCCGAATAAATTAGTTCGACGCCATGTCATCCTCTTCCTCGTCTTCAGCATGTCTGTTTTGGTGCTTGTATGGCAGAAATCTACTCATGAAAATAACTTTATGCTTTAAAGTGTCATTGAAGTTAGTTGAATTTATTGTCATTTAAAGTGTCATTGGTTGATACTTCATGATTGTTGATAACAGTGAGGACCTCATCAATCTGAGACCATGTGTACTGAAGACTGTTCTTCTGCAGTTTGAAGTTTTGCTTTGAAATCTCATAACCATACTTCTCTACTTTCATCAATCATAGGAATGCAAAGGTAACTGTATTCTCTTGAAAGAGAGAAAATGGACCACTCTTCTTCCAATGTCATCCACCATGAATATGGAAAGATCATCTCCATTGCACTTTAAGCTGAAATCCGAAAAAATACATCTGCCATTGTACTCAGCGAACTTTTCAAAGCTACAAATCTCATCATTGTTGTTGAAATGCTCTCTGCAAAGTTATTCTCGAACAGCAGCAGAAGTCGTTGTTATTGACCTGGGGAAAGTGGTCAGCTGCTTCGTGCATGACTTTGGCACTCTGTTGAAAATTGTCAGTCTCACTTATTGCTTTCCTCCTCTTGCTGGGACCCTTTTGCAGTCAGTGTGATGCACAGACAAATAGTTCATCTCGCCCATTCAGACTGTCTACACTATCGAGCATCGCATGAATCCATATGGCAGGTTCCACTTCATCAGCGGGGAAACGTACAACTCTGCTGTTGGGCTCTCCTCTGCAATTCCCACAACAGCTGAATGCTGCACACTGTTTAGGTGTATTTCCCTGATATACTCAGCAATGAACTGTACTTGATATCTGAAAAGAAAGAAAAAAAACTCTGAAAGAACTGTTTGGAAAACCCCTCATCGACTTTCTCAACAATCCTCTTTCCTGAACGGAAAGTGATTTTATAATTACCCTTTAGAATTATACTTTAGAATTGTACTTTAGAATTGTACTTTAGAATTGTACTTTAGAATTACCCTTTGGAACCCTTCAAAAAGAGTAATTTATGGCGACTTTCCTGAACACTTCAATTGGCAACCAGTAGCAAATGTCTGGAGATGACAAGCAAGAACTCCAGGGAACAAGTTTCAGATGATAGACAGAGTGATCTCTGTACATCCGAGCCAAGAAGAACCGTTATACCTCCGTCTCCTGCTGCACCACAAAACTGGTGCCACAAGCTTTCAGGATATTCGAGTGATTGATGGAAAAGTTTGCAAGCCATTTAAACAATCCTGCGATCTTCTCAATCTTCTTGAAGATGACAACAAATTATTCCATTGTCTTTCTGAGTGTGCAAAGTCACAAAAACCTGTAAGAATTGGAGGTCTGTTTGTTACTATTCTGCTGTTCTGTGAGCCCACTGAACCACTCTGCCTGTATCAACATTATCTTTATGATCTCATGCAGGATTTTCACTACCACTGCAAACAACAGGGTTGCACCAATGAAGTTCTTCAAGCTGCAAGTGAGAATGACTTGTGAACTTGACAACCGACTTCAGCAGCAAAACTGCAAGTCAGTTGAGTTTGGCCTTCCACCATCAAATCCATGCCAACACAATCAACTTGACCTTGCTGCTGAGGAGCTAGACCCAGATGCCAGTCATACTTTCCGTGAAAGTATTCAACAACTGAATGCTGAACGGGCTGCCACATTTGACGTCATTAAGGCCCAGTCACACCTTGACGTTTTAGCCAATGTATGCCGATTTTTGAAAAATTTGTCTAAAACGCTGGCACACGTTGAATACGTTATGGGTAAGTTTTGATAACATTGCACGCTGGAAAACACTGCATACGTCGTTGCACGCTGGCTTTAAACGTTGTACTTTTCGGTTGTCCTCAAATTTTTGCATGCTTGAAATTTCACGACGTATGCCGGCGTATGACTCACACGTTCCACTACGCTGGCCATAAGTTGTTGGCACGTTATGCGATCGTTGACAGACGTCAACACATGTTACTTGTAAGTTAATCATAAGTTGAGACACGCCGAGGTAATGTTTAGCGTACCCGAAACTTATTCCTAGCCTATGAGTAAGGTTTGTAGGCACGTTACGCGATCGTTGACACACGTCGACACACGTTACTTTTAAGTTACTCATAGGCTGAAAGACGTCGGTATAATGCTTAACGTGCCTGAAACTTATTTATAACCTATCAGTGACATGTTGCTAACACGCTACGCGATCGTTGACACACTTCGACACTCCTTGCTTGAAAGTTACTTATACGTCGAATCATGCCGAGTTATTGTTTAGGGCAAAAGAGGCTTTTATCTAACCTATGAGTGACGTGCTTTGCACCTGTGTGTAACGCACCTCCGCCGCATACTGGCGTATGTAGACGTATTTGACGTTTACCGGACGACTACAGAACTTAACGAACGAGTTCCCAACCTACAGAAACCAGATAATGATGTAATGGCAGCGATTAGAGGAATTGGTAAATAAAAAGGGGTTTCACAGGAGGAACCCGTCAGTGTTGCAGACTAACTAGCGAGTACACGTCCATGACATTACGAGAGATGGGGTATCCGGCAACGATGACACTACAATATCTACCTTCCTCCAACATCAGCATACCCTCATCGATTTGGCACTGCACCAGTTGCGTGCCAATAGAACCGAGAGAAGAAGACCTGAACGGAGGAGAAGGTACTGGGTGACACCATGGATCGGATTTGATTTGTACCGATAAGATTTGCACCGATAAGACACCAGTTGATTTGCACCGATAGAACACGTTAAGTGTAAACAATTGCGATTGTTTGGCGCAAGCTCTATTTTCAATAGTGGAGTTTGAGCGATTTAGCACGTTGAATGAAACGCTTCAAATTTCCGAGCGCCAGCGTCAAAAAACACGAGTGACAGCAATTTAAATCGTTCATTGTAAACAATTAAAATAGTTGAGTGGCACCGTTTAAAAGTCGTTGAGTGTAAAAAAAATCCAATTGTTGAGCGCAAGCGTCTACTTTCAATAGTGGAGTTGCAGCCATTTAAATCTTTGAGTGGCAGCCTATGAATGGCAAACCCCAGTCACCGGCAAAGATAAACTGCCGCACGATATGGATAGTTAGGCTATCGTTGGCATAGGTTGTGAACGCCGGTTACACGATAATTATTCGTTGGTATACCAAATCTATAAGGTATCGAAGCACTCTATGTACATTATTAGTACCTTGAGCATTTGTCCAACTCGTTATGAATACACCTAAAACGTAAAACAAGCCATAGCTCATTGTTGAAAAAAACCCAAAAAAATTAGCCGCGAAGAACTTCGAACAATGGTGCAAAGATGTCTCCTACCCGTGGACACGCGGACGCAAGGAGGATCCATCATCACCCCAACCCTCCCCATCACACTCACCTACTACTGCCAACATGAACAACACTACTAATATGATACTGATACTGATACTGTTACTGCTGACATGGACATCGACTCAAAAAGGAGTCGAAACACTGATGCATCCCCCTTGTGAAGACCATTTTTATATACCAATTCCCCAAAACGCTGGGAACACGTCATTATATGGCAGTTGTAAGTTAGAAACACGTTCATTTAGTTTTTTTGTCGACCGAAGACGTCAATGGAATAGTCTACATACGTCAATGTGCGTTGGGACTACGTAAAGAATTGGTTCAAAGCGTCAAACATAAGTTAGAAATAAGTTGCGTAAAAAGACATTACCGCGACGTGTTTCGACTTATGAGTAGCTTACAAGTAGCCTTTGTCGGCGTGTGTAAGCGTCCACATATCGTGGTACAACTTATTCCATCGCATGCGGAACGTGTGTCATACGCAAGTACGTCGTAAAATTTTGAACATGTTTAAAATTACTTGACGTACTCCACTTACTACGACGTATGATAGCGGCGTACTTTAGCATTCTATTCACGTATACCAAACTTACCCATACCGTATTTGACGTGCGCCAGCGTTTTAGACACATTTTTCTTAGGTCGGCATACGCTGGCAAGATCGCCAAGGTGTGACTGCGATGTTGACACTCCATTTCTGCGGCGGTTATGATTTGAATCGTTGTGCGTCAGCCTTTTAATAGGCACGTCACGTCATCGTCGGCGATATGTGCAGCGCGGTATGCATAAGTTAGACTATCGTTGGGCATAGGTTGTGTAGGCCGAAAACAGGTTCAGCATTCGTTGTATAAGTTAGCTATAACACAACGAAACGTTCTGTGTCGTTACTAATACGTTATACATAAGACCAAGTCGTTATGAATACGTCCGAATCTTTTAAAAAAACATCAAAGTTCAACGTAAGCCAGCGTTTTACATACATTTTAAATACGTTGCCATCGCTGGCTAAAACGTCAAGGTGTGACTGGGCCTTTAGATGTAAAATAGACAGTAACTAGAAGGGCAATCGATACAGTGCTTACCTCCACCATGCAATGCTTGATCCACGAGAATATATCAGGTGCAATACATTTTTGAAATATCGTGCTAGATATCGTTTTTGGCCCAATCTCTCAATGGTGAAAAATCACTTCAAAAATTAAAAAAAATTCACGCAAATGAATCTGGATTTTGATCTTCACCAAAAATAAAATCAATTCACCTTTGTCACACACGTACAACGTGTCCACAACGTTTCGTCTGAATCCGTCCACAACTTTTTGAGATACCATGCTATATATCGTTTTTGGCCCAATCGTTCAATGGTGAAGAATCACTTTAAGGATTCTAATAGCCGGATCCGGATCCGGATCTTCACAAAAATCTAATCACTTCGTCCTTCTCACACACACAAAGTCTCCACCAAATTTCATCCGAATCCATCTTCAACTTTTTGGCATACCCTGCACACAAACAAACAGTCAGGCAAACAAGAAAAAGACGTCACACAGAGCACAATACTTGCAAAATCAACAAAACAAGTTTGACCTTAAAAATAATTGGTAGTTGAATTAAATGACCAAATATGCAACTCCTCTTCAAATTTCAAGTCACTTGGATGAAAATTGACAATTTCATAAATTGGGCCTATGTTATCCTTTTGGCCTATGTTGACGTCAAAAATAATTGGTGTTTGAATTCAGTGACCTAACGTATAAATCCTCTTACAATTTCAAGTCAATTTGACGAAAATTGAGGACTTTAGAAATACTACCTTCATTGTTGACATTGGGCATATGTTGACCTTTTGGCATATGTTGACCTCAAAAATAATTCGCTGGTTGAATTCAGTGACCTGAAGTATAAATCCTCTTCAAATTTCAAGGCAATTGTATGAAAATTGAGGATTTTAGAAATCTCACCAGTTGTTGATCTTTGGCCTTTGTTGACCTTTTGGTTCATTTCGACCTCAAAAATTTTTGTTTAATTGATTTCATTGATCTGAAATATAAATACTCTCCAAATTTCAAGTCAATTGAGACTACCTCTCCAACTTGGTGAAGTTTTGTGAAGATCGGTTTTAAATTGTGACCTACAGGCGATTGATAGATAAACAGACAGGCAGACAGACAGACAGAATAACAAAATCGACTGACCAATATCCTTGAAAAATCTTCGATTTTGCAAGTAATGAAAAACCACTTGTAGAGTGACACTTGGCGAAACAGAACGGCACTCGGTGGAGCGCATATATCTCCTCCAGGCTGAACAGTTTAAATGTTGTATCCCACTAACAGGTCGGATCTGAATCCGGACCTTAACGAAAATCAAATCGGCTTCTTCTTGTCACCGATCCAACTCTTCCACCTCGTTTTGTCACAAGTCGTCGACAACGTTTATAGATATCATGCCATACATAGTTTTTGGCTGCATCTCTCATTGGAGAAGAATCACTTAAAAAATTATCGTGTCCGGATCCGGATTCAAATATTCACCAAAATTGAATCAATTAGTCCTTTTCACATTCCCAAACTGTCCACAAAGATTCTGCGGAATCCATCCATAACTTTTTGAGATATTGTGCTATATATAGTTTTTGGCCCTATTTCTCAATGGTGAAGAATCACTTTTTTTCGCCAAGTAACAAACACGACAGACCAACGTTCTTGGCAAAAAAAACTTTTTGCCAAGTAACAGACAGACAAACAGACTGGAGTGAAAACCTAACCTCCTTCCACCTTCGGTGGTGGAAGTAAACATGGAGGAATTGTTTTCCTTGAGGTTGTGGTGGCATAGGCAAAACTTTCTTGCTGAACTTTATCCTTGCCCATGTTAGGCAGAAGAATAGCAAGACATTTGCCACAGCTTCCTCTGGCTTCGCTGCTACACTTCTCAAGCTCGGACAAACTTCACAATCACGCTTCAAACTGCCCATTCCACCTTGCCAGAACTAAACGTGCAACTTCTCTCCACATGACATGAATGGAGGTATCCTGGAAGCTATAGACATACTGCCAAAAATTCTGCCAGTTGGTTGCTACAGTTCGGAGAGAGAAACTTGCTGAAGGTCTGTGGTACACCATATGATGATGCCATTGATTTGCCACCAAATCTGTGTGCATTGTCGGAAGAGGAAGTCATCAACAATGTATATGCTGGTTTGGTATACCAAGACCAACACACAAACCCAAGCTGGTTAGCGGAATGCACTGTGCTCACGTCCAAAAATGCTGATGTCGACTGATTGAACGACACTATCATGAGGGGTCTCCAAGGCAGCATGTGTCATCAAAAGTGCTAACACCATTGCTGAGACAAAACAGGTGACCCTCTATCCAACAAAATTCCTCAACAGCATATATCCATCTGGACTGCCACCACACCAGATGACATTGAAAGTGCATGCGCCAGTTATGCTTCTGTGGAATCTAGATCCATGCAACGGACATTGAAACGGCATGAGGTACATCCTGACTTCTGCCACAGACAGACTTCTCCAGCCACATATGCTGGCTGGAGAGCATGCAGGGACCAGGGTCACTGCTGATGATTCGCCACATCTTGTCACCATCAGATAGAGATCTGCCCTTCACACTGTGCCGTCGCCAATTCCCCATCAGACCAGTCTTCAAAATGACCATCAATAAGAGCCAGGGCCAATGCTTGAAATGTTACAGACTTGTCTGCCAAACAGTCTTCACACATGGACAGTTGCATGTGGCAGCAATCCAATTTGGATATCCACAGCATCTGTGCATTTTTGCAGAGCAGAGCAAGTTCCATCAGCAGACAACTCCAAAACCAGTAGATTCAAATCTGTGTACTCAAACAGCTCGTCTGCAACATTTTCTATCATGTAGTTTTGGTGTAATAGTGCTTGGCGAAAATAGTAAAGACTATCTTAAAGAATGGTAGCTCTACCATCTTCCTCCTGTGTCAGGAACTTTTGTCCTATCCCATTTGCCATAGGGTATAGCCCACTCTTTCCTCAACCATTCTTCACTGGAATCTGATACATTTAAAACAAAAACAAGAGCAGAGATTGCAAACCTCCACCAGGACTTCTTTTGAGTGATGTATTTTTATAGGTTTTCAGGTAAATCCAATATGGCTGCCAAACAATGTGACCAATGACATCATATGTGTCTCTTTTGTTCCTCGTGGATAGGCAGTCATATGTGTAAAGTTTCACTTTGATCTTTTCAGCCATTTCAGAGAAGAAGATTTTTGAAGGTTTAAAATTAAACAAACAATATGGCTGCTGAATCACGTGACCGAGGACATCATCAAAAAAACAAAACAATTCTGAACCATTTTATCCTGAGATGACCCTCAAAAATATTTATACTGATCGGATGTAGCATTCTATATATGTAATTTTGATGTCATAATGAAGGCAAGCACCTATGACATCATAAAAAACTACCACACGCATTCCCCATAAGGAGTGATTGCTATGTGCCACTTGTACACCCATCCCTTGGGGAACCCTGGTGTAAAGTTTCACCTCGATTTGTCCAGCTGTTCTGAAGAAGATTTTTATGGGCTTTAGGGTAAATTAGATGTGACCAATGACATCATATGTGTGAATCTTTTGTCCCTCATGGACAGGCAGACATATGTGTAAAGTTTTGCCTCAATCTGTTCAGCCACTTCAGAGAAGGTTTTTAAAGTTGTTTTTTTTTTTTTTTTTTTACAATATGGCTACCGAATCATGTGACCGATGACATCATGAATTTTTTTTTTTCTGTGGACCATTTTATCCCGAGATGACCGTCAAAATTTTCATACTGATCGGATGTGGCATTCTACATATGCAATTATGACATCATAACAAGGGAACCTTTGTTGTCACAGTAAAATCATGGTTATTTGCCATGAGGAGTACTTGCTATATGCCAAGTTTCAAATTTTTCCTTTGTGCGGTTTCAGAGATATAGAGGTCCAACTTTTTCCCGTTTTTTCCAATTGGCTGCCACACACACGTGACCTATGACGTCATATTTATCGATGCAGCATTTACATGAGTTTTTGCACCTATGGTGAAAATTTCGTTTCAATCCAACAAGCAGTTGGGCCTCTCACTCAATCACCGCAGGTTGGTCGGTGGTCTTTCTGTCTTCTACCGTCTCCTCTCCAGTCTTGCCCCCCCTGCTCTCTCTGCGATTTGTCCCACCACATTTCCGCAGGGCGCTCAAGGTCCGCCAACAACCCCTTCTGGTAAACTACTAAAATCACGAATCACTGCTCACCTTCACTTTTCATTCCTTTTTTTCCCGCCTTTGGAATAACTCCCACACTGTCTTCAATCCCATTCTTCCCTCCAGGCCTTCAAAAGAGCTGTTCACCACACCTCTTACATCCCCCATCCAAATCCTCGATCTTTTTCACCCCCGATAATCCACCCAAGCCCACCTCCTTCAAATTCCCTGCTTTCCTTCCTGAAAGTCCCTGTAATGTCCATCTTCTATTCCCCATGTTCCCCATCCCATCCCTCTCCCTTCCACAGATCTCCTAATGTCTCTGTTCCCCACTGTTTTGTCCTTCCTACTCCCTCCCTCCTGTCTCATGCCCCCTTGATGTGCGTTGTGTGTTAGCTCTCATACGAGCCTCGACAAGGTATAACAAAAAAAAAGTTGCGGATAAAAACCAAAAGTTCTGTGTGACAAAAACAAACGGACCCAAATGCAATACCCTCTCCGAATCCTTCAGTGAAGGTAATAAATTACAGATCTACACTTCAAACTGCAGATAAATACTTGGAAATACGCATGTAGTAAACATTCACACTGTCTTCATCATGCCAGACAACACATTCCTCACTGTGTGGACCACAGTAATGTGTTCAGAACTGCTTTCTGCTGCGATACATCGACCACGCCACAAAAGGAAGATTAAAATTATATTTGGCTTCCATACAGGCCTAAAGAAAGACGTAATATTGATATCGATTGCCTCTAAAACCTCGAAGAAGGTAAAATATGTTTGTCGCATACTAGCATGCGACATGTGCACATTTACAGCAAAGTACTGGCCATGCAGTTTGTAAAATAGTGAAGATTCACAAGCAGACTACATCATGCGAAACTTTAAAAAGAGACCAATTCCTGTGTGTACTACAGTACTGTATTCAGACGTCTAATACTGTCCTGTACATCTCCAAAAGCCATATGTGATACATTTTTAGATCCTCGTGGAGGATCTCTAAGTCTTACTCACGTTGTTGTTCT
>CM068953.1:185337562-185372980 GCA_035128595.1 Eptatretus atami | reverse complement strand
ATAATCTGCTTAACAGAAACTTTCCTCCCACAAGACGTCTCTGACTCCCCAGCATCTCTCCCTGGTTACTCCCTCCTCCGGTACGATAGACCTGATGCTCATCTGTGTGGTGGATTTTCTCTCTTCATCAAAGATTCTATTCCTCACTCACCAAGCATTGCCCTCTCTCCCCCACACCCCCAGGAATACCTCTGTCTACAGCTTCCACTCCACTCCCACCTCATGTTTATATGTGTGCTGTACCGTCAACCAAACAGTGATGACTCCATTTACATTTTTTACTATGAAAATGTGGACCTACTTCCATCCTCTCATGCAAACTCTCTGTTCCTCATATGTGATGACTTCAATTGTCATTATGCAGGTAGTTTTGGTGTGGGTACCTCCCTCACCTGTCATGGCACTTCTGCAAATTACATCTGTGACTCATTGGGACTAACATAATCGGTCAACTTCCCGACCTGGATCTCAACAAATGGGACACCATCTCTTGTGGAGCTGATTTTGACCAATTTCCGTGAAAATACCTGCTGTTCTTCCTCCACTCCCATCTGTTCATCTGACCACATGCTTGTCAAAGTAGACATCTCTCTGACGGTTATTGGAGAACCACCTCAGTGCTTTTGTCTGGCATTTCACTCAGGCTGATTGGCAGGGATGTCTTGCAGCCATCAAACTTCTGGACCGGTCGCCCCTTTCCGCATTCTCCGACATCAACTCATCCGAGCAATTCTCTCAAATAAATTTGCTCTCTCTCATGCACAGATTTATCCCATCTTGGCTTTAATTGCCATACCCTTCCTCCAGCCTATGGTACACTAAAGTTTGTGGTGAGCCAGTTGGCCTGAAAACTTGCATTCACCTCATGGAAGGCAAATGCAACTGAAGGCAATCTCAGTTCCTTCCACAAAACTCAGAACAAGTGTGTGTCTACCCGCAAGAGAGCCAGTAAACAACATCTTTCCCATCTCAAGTCTTAACATTCAAACCTGTCTCCCTCCTCTTAATCCTGGTGGCATCAGGTTAACTGTGTTTATGGAGTTTGTTCCCCCTCTATCCCCTCCCTTACCTCAAATGGCCACACAACTTACACTGCAAGCAAAAATACTGAATGCCTAAACTCTGTGTTTGTTTCTAAATCTTGTGTCTCAAACCCTTCACTTTCAGTACCCACATTACCCAGACAGACCCAACTGTTCCTGGACTCTCTGTGCATTTTTTTTGTATACCTTGTCGAGGCTCGAATGAGAGCTAACACACAAACGCACAGCAAGGGGTAAGGGGGGCATGAGACAACAGGGGTGGAGTGGGAAGGACAAAACAGTGGGGAACAGAGACCTTAGGAGGCTGTGGAAGGGAGAGGGGAGGATTGGGTGGGGAACATGGGAATACAAGATGGACATTACAGGGACTTTCAGGAAGGAAAGCAGGGAATTGAAGGAGGTGGCTTGGGTGGATTATCGGGGGTAGAAAAGATCGAGGATTTGGATAGGGATGATAGGTGGTGGGAACAGCTGTTTTGAAGGCCTGGAGGAAGAATGGATTGAATAGAGTGAGGAGTTTATTCAAGTAGGAAAAGAGGAATGAAAGAGTGAAGGTCAGCAGGATTCGTGATTTTGTAGTTTTACCAGAAGGAGGTTGTTGGCGGACCTTGAGCACCCTGCGGAAATGTAGTGGGGACAAATCGCAGAGAGATCGGGGGTGGGCGAGGCTGGAGTGGAGATGGTAGAAGACAGAAATCCACCGACCAGCCTGCGGTGAGAGAGAGTGAGAGGCCCAAAGACTCAGCCTCATCGCGGGAGATGCCAATGATCCGAAATGCCTTGGTTTTATTTTTTATTTTTTATTTTTTTTCTAAATTTTTTCGAATTTTTCTAAAATTCTCAATTTTCATCTGATTGACTTGAAATTTTGAAGACCATTGCAAACGAGGGTCGATGAACTCAACCACCTATGAATTTTGAGGCCAATTTGTCCAAATTTTCTAATTTCCTCAATTTCCATCCGATAGACTTGAAATTTGAACAGGATTTGCATATCAGGTCATTTAATCAACCACCTATTAATTTTCAGGTAAACATAGGCAAAAATGTCAAAATAGACCTAAAGGTCAACATAGGCAAAATTTCTAAAATCCTCAATTTTCAT
Organism: Eptatretus atami; assembly: GCA_035128595.1. NCBI lineage: Eukaryota > Metazoa > Chordata > Myxini > Myxiniformes > Myxinidae > Eptatretus > Eptatretus atami. The sequence goes on along the minus strand of CM068953.1, from coordinate 185,370,832 downwards.
CCAATTGAGTTGAAATTTGAAAACGATTTACATGTCAGGTGACTGAATTCAACCACCTTTATTTTTGTGATCACCATTGGTTTAAAGGTCAACATAGACCATAAGGTGAGCAGAGGACAAATTTCTAAAATTATCAATTTTAATCCAAATAACTTGAAATTTGAAGAGCATTTTCATGTCAGGCTGCTTAATTCAACTACCAATTAATATTAAGGTGAAAAGGTTAACACAGGCCTCATTTCTAAAACTGATAGATCAGGTCAAAAACGAAATATAAGCAAATTATGTCAACTAATTCAACCGCCTATAAATGTTGAGGTTAGCTTAGGTCAAAAGGTCAACATAGGCCATAAGTCCAACCCAAAATATGCCAAAAATTTTAATTGTTTCTAAAATTGTCTGTGTTCATCCGATTGACTTGAAATTTGAAGACAATTCAAAAAGTTATGGACGAGTTATGACAAAACAAGGTGGATGAATTGGATAGATGACAAGAACAAGTGGATTTGATTTTGGTTTGGATTCCATCCAATCATTGGGATAAAAAAAAACGTGAACTGTTCCACCTGGCGGCTCCACTGAGTGCGATTCTACTTTGTGCTGTGTTGCCAAGTTTTCACTCTCCGAGTGATTTTTCATTTGTGTGTTTGTTTGTTTGTGTGTTTGTTTGTCTGTCTGCTCGCCTCCAGCCCAAACCACTCAAATGATCGTTCTGAAGTTTTCAGAGATTAATGTCACTTTAAGTTTCGTGAAATTTGATTGACTGAAAAGGTTTACATAGGGCAAAAGCCCAATTTGAGCCGAATTTTCAAAAATCCTCAATTTTCATCTGATTGACTTGAAATTTGACTCATTTGAAATGAACAGGATTGGCAAATATTGTCAACTAATTCAAACACCTATAAATGGTGAGGTTAGCTTAGGTCAAAAGGTCAACATAGGCCATAAGTCCAACCCAAAATATGCCAAAATTTTAAATTGTTTCTAAAATTGTCTGTGTTCATCCGATTGACTTGAAATTTGAAGACAATTTGCATATAATGTCGTCAAATTCAAACACCTATTAATTTGTGATCAAAAGGCCAATTTGGGCCGAATTTTCTAAAATCCTCAATTTTCATCCGATTGACTTGAAGTTTGAAGATCATTTGCAGATGAGGTCATTGAATTCAACCACCTATTAATTTTGAGCTCAACATAGACACAAAGGTCAACATAGGCTGAATTTCTAAAATGCTAAATTTTGATCCAATTGACTTGAATTTTGAAGAGCGTTTGCATATCAGGTCACAAAATTCAACCACCTATCAATTTTGAAGTAAATATAGGCCAAAAGATCAACATACCCCAAAAGGTCAACACAGGCTAAATTTCTTTAATCCTCAATTTTAATCCAATTAACTTGAAATTTGAAGAACATTTGAATATCAAGTCACTGAATTGAACCACCTACTAATTTTGAGGTAAACATTGGCCAAAAGGTCGACATAGGCCAATATGCAAATTTAGGCCGAATTTTATAAAATCCTCAATTTTCATCCGATTGACTTGAAATTTCAAAAGGATTTATATATCAGGTCACTGAATTCAACCACGTATTAATTTTGTGTTTACCATAGGCAAAAAAGTCAACATAGACCAAAAGGTCAACATAGGCCAAATTTCTAAAATCCTCAATTTTAATCCAATTAACTTGAAATTTGAAGCGCATTTGCATATCAGAACACTGAATTCAACCACCTATTAATTTTGAGGTAAACATAGGCCCTAAGGTCGACATAGGCTAAAAGGCCAATTTGTGACAAATTTTCTAAAATCCTCAATTTTCATCCGATTGACTTGAAGTTTCAAAAGGATTTATATATCAGGTCGCTGAATTCAACCACCAATTAATTTTAAGTTCAGAAAGTAAACATAGGCTTAATTTCTAAAATTGATCAATCGGGACAAAATCTAAATATAACACTATATCTAAAAAAGTTGTGGATGAGTTGAATAGGTGACAAGAACAAGCAGATTGGAATTTGGTTCGGATCTAGCCCATCCGTGGCATGCAAAACATAAACTGTTCCACCTGGCAGAGGTAGGTGCCTTACCTAATGCCATTCTACTTTGTGCTGTTTTGCCAAGTTGTCACTCTATGAGAGATTTTTCATTTGCTTGTTTGTCTGTCTGTCTGTCTGTTTGTTTGTCCCCACAGAACTTTCGTTATTTTCTCTGTAACCGCTTTTCCGATTGAGACGAAATTTTCAACATCGGCGTGAATATGCATGTGTAATGTTTTATTGATAAGTATGACCTCATAGGTAACGTGGTGTATTAGCCATTTTGGAAAAATTGTAAAACTTTGGACCACTGTATCTCTGAAACCACATGATGGAAAAAATTGAAACTTGGCAATCTGCAAGTACACCTTACCTGGAATAATAATTATTTATGTTGATGTCATAGTTGCCTTTGGTATGATGTCATAATTGCATATGTAGAATGCTACATCTGATCAGTATGAAAACTTATTAGGGTCATCTAGGAATAAAATGGTCCACAGAAAAAATGTATGACATCATCGGTCATGTTATTCGGCAGCCATATTGGTTGTTTTTTTTTTATCTTCAAAAATCTTCTTCTTTGAAGGGGCTGAACAGTTTGAGCCAAACCTTTACACGTATAACTGCCTATGGATGGGGAAATTAATTTTTTCACATAAATGATGTCATAGGTCACATAGTTTGACAGTCATGTTGGATTTACCCTAAAACATAAAAAATCTTCTTCTCCAGAATGGACAGAGAGATTGAGGGGAAACTTCACACAAATGTTTCACAAGCCTTGTATGTACAAATTTCTGAAGGAATAATTTATAGGTCACATGGTTTGGCAGCCATATTGGATTGGAGAAATAAATAAATAATGTTTTCTCTGGAATGGCTTAATCAATCGACATGAAACTTCAGAATTATGATTGGGTTGTGATGGAGAATGCTTATTTTAATTTTCAACTTGATTGGACACAGGGTCTGGCAGCCAAAATTATTTAATTGTTTTGATCTGGATTCTTTTTGATTTTTCCTTACTTTTGTTTTTTGAATAAGGCTCACTTGGGTGTGCCGAGATGGGTTTCAGGGTAGAGGAGTAGCAGCTGAAATGTAGATCCTATTCAGGTTCCACCTGATTACTTCATCTTTACTTTTTGCTTGTTGGGGTTTCTTCTGGTTACTCCAATACAGGACTGTACCAATTTGGTCTTCCATTTGATTTGAATTTATTTTAATTCCTTTCTAGATTCAATTGAATAGTAATAAAAAAACACGTCATGGGTTTATGGTCAGGTGTCCAATCAAAGCGGAGTTCCATCAACGTGGGACGTATTGGTACCCGGTCATCACTGCCAGCAGTTACAAAGTGGCAGTTCCATTTATGTCTCTTATTAATTACCTAACATAGCAATACACAAACGACATACAAAATACACCACACAAAACAAGTCCTGGCGAGGGTCTGCAATTTCCGATTGCTCTTTTTCTTGTTTGTCTGAATGGAGGTTCAGAATAGACAATTTTGCATTTTTTCCCCATGTGATGCTAGGACTAGCCTCCATCCCCCATCCCTCTCTCCTCCTCTCCTTCCTGCCCTCCTCCCGTTTATATAAGCGAAAGGACTGAATTAGGAGCTGACCAAGGATGATGCCTTGATAAATTATAATTAAATCCATCGATCCATCCATCGGGACCATACTCTGTGCAGAATGTTGGTGCTGCCTAAGCAGTCTCCTTGGCTATTGGGCATTATTCTCGATGGGTCACCATTCCAACACAGGATACCAGCAAGCTGGCACTCATTTTTCCAACCCCTGAAGGACGACGGGCAGAGTCAACCCACCTGGTAAACATTCAACAGCTGAGTGGGATTTGAACTCAGGATCCGAGGATCCCAAGCCCACCACACTAACCATTAAGTTAATTAAATGAGTTTGTTAATTATCTTCAAAAGGGAGATGTAAGTGAACCCAAACCCAATTTTCGTTTGTACACTAACTTGGAGTTCTCTTATTTAGTTAGCATGCAAAGTTTGGGCCTGCAAGGTTTCATGTTTTTTGAGTTAAGGAGGAGACGTACTGACGTACACTGACATTTAATATTACAGACATATCGCTTTGCGAGGCCGGGGGGGGGGGTGAAGAGAGGGTGAGATGTGCAAGAGGGTGACAAAGAGATGGACAGATAGAGAAGGACAGAGAGAAAGACAGAGACAGATGTGGGAGAGAGAGAGAATCCTGTCACTTTGATAACATAAAACCAAAGCTGAGCTTTCCATGATATTTGTGTTTTTATACTTGTGGAGCTTCAGGGTAGACAATGTTACATGTTTCTCTATGTGATGTCAAGACTCCCTCCCAAATGCAACTCTCTGTCCTCCCCTCCCACCTCCTCTCCTTCCGCAAATAAAACCGAAAGGACTGACACAGGGGCTGACCATGGATGACACTTGAGAAAGGTTAATTAAGCAATGCTTTAGTTATCTTCAAAAGGGTGGTTTAAGTTAACCTAAGTACCCAATTTTCATTCATGCACTTCCTTTGTGTTATCTTAGTATGCACGCAAAGTTTGGGGATGCTATGCTTCATGGTTTTTGAGTTATGGAGGAGACGGACTGATGTACACCAATATTTATTATCACAGATTTATCGCTTTGCAGGGGAGGAAGAGACAGAGACAGAGACAGAGACAGAGACAGAGACAAAGAAAGAAAGAAAAGAAAAAAAAGACAGAGATAGATGTGGGAGAGAGCAAATAAGTCCTCTTACATTGATGACAAAAAGCCAAAGCTGACCTTTCCATGACGGATATCCTCCCCGGAGATCTTTGACTGCTTGAGGATTAAACATGACCATCACTGCCACATCTCAACACTGAGTGCCATTTATCTTGTGTTTTGTATGTTACAGTGATGGCCAGGCTTCACACAGAAGGGGTGAAGATTTAATGTGCTTGAACTGCATCCTCCTGACCCATATTGTCTGGAAAACCGAATGAACGACAACACAATGACTGGAAGATCGCAGGTATGGGAGGACAAAATGCAGTCATTGCTGCTGCAGTATATGCTTCTGGTCTTGCTTCTTGGTCTTAGGAGTTTTACTTGCTATGAAGCAGTCATTGCTGCTGTGTTTGTGTCCCATCTCGCTTCTTGATGTTTTGGAGTTTCTACTGCTCTGAATTTTTGTGATTCCTTGTTTTTTGTTCTTCTTCTTTTTCTACATCTATCTTCCTTCTTGATCTTCTTTTTTACCTCCTGCCTTTCTTCTACGATCTATCGTCCTTATATTCGCCTCTCCTGCTGTATTTCTTCTCTTTCCTCTTTCTGCCTTCTTCAGCTCTACTTCTTCTTCTTCAGCACTGAGGATTTCACATAACATTTTATTTCACATTTTGTCGCAGTGTTTGACGTTTCTTCTCTTTTTATCCTTGTGGAGCTTCAGGATAGAAAATGTAGCACGTTTTTCCACATTATGCCAAGACTCCCTCCAAATCCCAACCTGTTCTCACCCACTCCCTCCCCCCTCCCCTCCTGCCACTCATAAAACTGAGAGGACTGACTCAGAGGCTGTCCAAGGATGAAGCCTTGAGAGAGGATAGTTAAACAAGAAAAGATTCGAGCAGAGCAAGATAATTGTAAAATTGATGATTTTAGAAGGTTGACCTTGAGTTGACCTATGACCTTTTGACCTCAAAAACAGATGTTTCCCAATTCAGTGATGGACTCTGCAATTGTGGTATAATTTTCAAGTTAATAGGATGTAAATTGATGATTTTTCAGCATATATATATATATATATATATATATATATATATATATGTACCTTTTTTGTTGAGTGAAATTTACTCAACAACTGTACAGTTAAAATTACAGAGATTGAAGATATCATGAAGGATTTTTCTAGAAAGCGAGTATAACAGTTTGTAAAGGATTCATGCTCTGAACAGGAGCAGGAGGAATTACACACACACACACACACACACACACACACACACACACACACCACACACCACAACACACACACAACCACCATTCATCACACACACACACACACACACACAACACATGGCATGATCACAAGAAAAACCACATGTGGCAAATTTTTCATACCATACATCAAATCCTCGCTGAATGTATACAACTCCACTGACAATGATATTTATTTCCATATCAGTGAACCATTCAAAGCTGAATAGCATTTAATGATAGATCATAAAAGCAAAACTGTAATAATATTAAACATGATTGATGTAATTAACAAACAGGGAAATGTAAATTTAGTTTATGAATTGGTACTTCTGGGATGTGGTATTTCAGTTGATAATTTGCAATTTTTAATGAAACCTTTGCTTGAATATTGAATTGGGAATTAAATTACCTTTAAAATGATATGGAAAGCAGAGCAGTGGATTACAGTTGAGTGAGTGTTTCACTCACTTGCTTCATAAATAGTTGTAAGCTTTACTTTGTGCAAAGAGCAGCTGTGTTCATTTACCCAGGATGTATATACTTGAACACATGATATACGTTGTGCACAGTTTAACATTTGTGCTATTTCTGTTCTTACCATCTGTGAGGGGATGGACGTGCATGCCTCGGACTCGTGTTGAACGATATGGAATCGCACAACATGGAGATATCATGCTTGGTGGACTTTTTCCAATTCACAGAACTATGGCAACACCTGAACATTCCTACAGAGAACCTCCTGAAGTCATTCCTTGCTTACAGTAAGCTTTTCCTTTTGTTTATTTCAAGCATTCTGGCTGGTTTTATGAATAATCCACTTCAATGAGAATACAAAAAAGGGAACATTTCTACATTCTTAAAGGAAATATGACATAAAATGTAAGGCCATGGTGGAGGCCTGTATACAGTATTTGATTATAGCATTCAGAAACAAAAGGTTTTGCAACTTTTACAGTCGATTTGACTGAACTATCTCATTTGTATGAAGATTACTCACCTCATCATTCTTTTATATATTCTGTGAATATATTTCCAGTTTGATTCTTGTTCTCCAATCAGTCTGTTGTTCTTGCTTTGTGTTCAGCTCAGTTACATTGCAGTTTTATTTTGTGGTCATTATGCAATTCAATCGGTTTCCGTTTGATCTGCAATTGTCTTTTCTTCTTCTCTCTGTAATACAGAGGCAGAAACTTTCTAGGTATTTTTGTGGTTTTTGGGGTTTTTTTTGCAAATCTATGCGAGTGAACACTTTTCATTGTTTTTCTGTAATTACATTTTCTTCTTCTTTAATGGCCACTGTTATCCTACCTTCCTTGTGTGGTCGACCGGGGGAAGCTTTCGCTGAGTCTTCATGAACCGGCTGGCCAGGCCTGACGTTCAACTACTGTTTTTATTTTATTTTGTGTCCAATGTCAAGGCTCGTATGAAACACACAGAATGTATAACAAGGGCAGCAGGAGATAAGAGGGGCGGGAGAGGGAAGGAAAAACAGTGGGGAACAGAGACATTAATAGATCTGTGGAAGGGAAAGGGATTGGCTGGGGTACACTGGGTAAACAAGATGGACACAACAGGGACTTTCAGGTCCTTACACGACAGGGAACTTTCAGTAAAGGAAAACAGGGAATTTGAAATAGGTGGATTTGGGGTGGATTAACAGGAGTGGAAAAGATTATGATTTTGGTTTTGAATGGGGGAAGATCAGAGGTGGTGGTGAACAGCTGTTTTGAAGACCTGGAGGGAAGAGTGGGATTGAAGAGAGTGTGGGAGCTTGTTCCAAAGGTGAGAAAAAAGAGAGGAATGAAAGAGTGAAGGTGAGCAGTGATTGGTGATTTTGTAAGCTTTTCCAGAAGGGGGTTGCTGGTGGAGCTTGAGCACCGTGCGGAAATATGGGCAGGACAGATAGCAGACAGAGCAGTGGGGGATGAGGCCAGAGAGGAGACAGTAGAACATAGATAGACCACCGACCTGCCTGCGGTGAGAGAGTGAGAGACACAAAGACTCAGCCTCATCGCAGGAGATGGCAATGATCCTAAATGCCTTGGTTTCCACAGCATGAAGCCGAGAAAGGAGAGAGGTGGGAGCACCAGGCCGAAGGGGAGAGCAGTACTTTCTCATGCTGCAGACAAAAGCTTTGTATGTGGTCAGAATCTCAGGTGTCCCAAGGAAGAAATTTGCACGATGGAGGATGCCCAGATGGTGACTGGCTTTGGAGGCCAGCTTGGAAATGTGGCTTTCCCAGGAAAGATCATGGCAGATAGTGAGACCCAGAAGCTTGAATGAAAGGACTTCTTCAAGGGGATTCTTGAGAAAGTAAATTGGGTGAGGGGTGTGGGGGTTCCAGACGGTTATTTCTGAGAGACATCGTGAGAGTGTGAGATTTGTCAGGATTGAAAGACATGTTCCACGTGTTCGACCAGCTTGTGATTTTATGCAGAACTGCAGAAAGAGAAGAGGCTGCTGCTTGTTGGTCTAAGGGATGACAGATGATATGGCAGAGGGTGGGGTCACGACAGATGGTATGGCTGAGGGTGGAGTCATCAGCAAAGAGATAAAGAGGATTTTCCAGAGTCAGAGATATCATTGATGAAAACCAAAAAAAGAACAGGGCCCAGAATGCTGCCTTGAGGAACTCCAGCCTGGACAGGAAGAAGGGATGAGAGAACTCCATTAAGAGCCACACGATGGCTGAGACAGGAGAGGAAGTCTGCGAGCCATAAGTGGAGATGGCCATGGATTTGGAATTTGGTTAAGGCAGCAATTTGGAATTTGGCCATGGTCCTGGCTACAGACGTCATTCTTTGATCGAGTTCCTACTTAATTTCCGTTGAATTCTATATTTTGAATACTTGGAACATGATTTGGAACATGAATCAGAACACAATGCTGCAGTTTAGCAGTACTTTGACTTTGAATTTGGCAAATTGTAGGAGTGCTTGTCCCAAGTGCGCAAGTGAAGAGAGGAGTAAGATGACATATTATCTATCTGCCTGTCTGGCAGTCAAAAAAAATTGAAAATCATACCCGAGTTGAAAGGGACATTGTTCTGGACAAGCTTACTATAAGAACAGTATACTGCCAATCTCCTCAAAAGGAAACGTCTTCTGTCTCCGACATTTATTGTTGCCCCATGGCTCCGTCATTGTTTTTATTTACTGCCTGTGACAAATGACTTGTTTTGTGCTCCAAGGACCATTATTGTTGTCATCATTAACTAATGCTACATGAACAATTGTGCCTTCCTCCAGGAAATCTGAACTTTTAATATAAACATTATTGTTTGCTGTGTGATTGTAAACAGAGGCCCCATTTTTTTTGCTACAACATTTTAAATTCCATAACAATGTTAAGCATGCACAAAGGGATGGATCCTGGCAGACTTAATTCGGACATGACCGCATTCACCACACTTTGAATGTTTTGGAGTCTAAAATGGGGGTAGAAATGTCATTTCATTTAGGGTAGCTATTTCCATCTGTCCTGCCGCAGTGTCTGGTGAGACACGTCTGAAGGGAAGAATTGGAGCAGTGTTATGAACATGAAGTAGGGGTTAATGAGGGGTTAATTAGTAATTTGTTATTCAATAATGAATATGAGAATATATGTTTTGTAACCACAGTAAGAAACGAATAGTAATGGGTGTATAGGAAACTCCTTTTTACTCGAGCCACTGTGTAATTTTTTTCTCTCCCTTGTTTCCCTCTGTATGCCTGGTGATGGCGTAACAGTTAGGGTGGTGGGCTTGGGATCCTGGGGTCCTGAGTTTAAATCCCGCTCAGCTGTTAAATTAATACCAGGTGGCGTTGCACCAACGCTCTGCAAAGACTATGGTCCCAATGTTCTCTCCTCCTTGTTTCCCTCTGTGATGAACATTCTTAATCATTTTCAATTGGAATTTCTCATCTCCTCATGTGACTGAGTCAAAATGGCTGAGCTGCACGCGCAAGCCCCACACAACCACGTCAAAGTTGCTGTTACATGTGTGCGAGCCCCACAAATTTCTTCAACATGGCATCTCCACATGTGCAACTTGGGACTTGGCTCCACTGACAAGGCATGTACATGTGTCTGACTTTGAGGTCATTATAGACTGTGTGGGACCCTCGTGTGGTGGGGGAGTTGGAGTGGGAAGCATCACAATAGGGGGTATGTGGCAGTTTCTATATAAGGCAGCTGTGGAGAGACAGACAAAAAAGGGAGTTTGTTAGTGCTTCAGAATTAGTCGATGCTATGCCAGTCAAGGGGGAAATCAAGAGTCAAGTTAGTGTCCAAGCCTTGCATTTGGTGAGTCAGTCAAGAGATGGTCAGCGCCATAGATGAGTCATGCAGAGTCTGCAGCAGAAACGAGGTGAAGCCAGTCTTTGTGCCAAGATATGACAAGGATGAGGTCAGTGCTGTGCTGAGTCCTGCAGTCAGCTCAACTCGAGCGCATCATAGCATTGAGCCATTCAAGCAGCAGCACAAGGTACGAGGCCCACCTTGCATGTCCATCAACACCTCACAGGCTCCTCAAGGAAAGCTCCTTTTCCACATTACGTCAATTTTTGTCCTATTATTTGTGTTCCTGTATAATGATGCGCATGGTAATGCAGACGAAGAGATGCCAATATTCCTTTTTCTTGTATTTTATGTGCAACTTGAGGATCTGGTTTTGGCCCAGTCTCTTCAATGCATTGAACTATTGTGTGTTCCCCATCCCCGTTGTGGTTCATTCAACTTTTGTTAAAAAGGATTATCGCTGTGGATTTCGAGCCTCGGAATTGTCCTCCAGCATCACCAAATTCCCCTTAAACCCCAAAGTGCTCTTCAAAACCCACCGCTCAGCCAAATTCGTTAATCTTTTCCGAATCTCACAACAGCATCGCCGTGTGTGCACAGAAAACCTCCGCTCGACATACTGTATTGGGAGGTAAGCTCTGGCGGACTCCCATCACCAAATCTGGAGAGTGAGTGTGTTGCAATCTGAATCTTTTGCATACATGTTAATGATTTAGTTCAAAAACATTTTTGCTTTCTCATTCTACCTGACATATTAATTTCAAAATAACCAAAGTCTGTTTCATGCATTCTGATGTGTTTCTTGTTTGTAAAACCTTTTCAACATTCATGCCTCATGTTGCCTTATCATCGCACTATGATGCACAGCAACAACATTTATTTTTGGTTTAATGCAAAATATTTTAACCGTTCCTGCAACAATAACAATGTAGAGCTGGATCAATGCAGATGAAGATGAAACAAAAAATCGTGTTTAAAGCTTTGTTAGGTTTAAGAGGACACTTCTTCTTAATTTGTATGCAGCACAAGGCTGTGAGGTAGCATCATTGACTGAGGGCATGGCTGTGTCGCTAAGGCAATGCCTTCTGCTGGTTGGGGCAGGAATTTGGAATTTGGCCATGGTGCCGGCCATAGCACCCCGACTCTTCGCTGAGGACACCGTGGGATCTTTATCAACTAATGTTGACAGATGGATGCCAGTTTAACGTCCATCCAAGGGACAGCACACACATATCGATGAATCACTCTGTCTGTGAAACACCAGGATGAGAGTTTATAGCTTGGTGGGGATGACAACTCAGGCAAAACAGGTTGGAGTCAAGTGTGCAGACCTCTAGACCATCCTGCCAGGCCTAAGAGTGCAATGAAAAGAGAATCATTATATTTGGCTTGTCTTTTAGGTTTGATCAAGGTGGATTGCAAAACGTCATGGCCATGATCTTTGCTATAAATGAGATAAATATTAATAATAATTTATTTTCTAACTTCACACTTGGTTACATCATCCATGACAATTGTTTCCGAATGCCGAAGTCAATGGAAAAGTCTCTAAATTACATCGAGGCGATATCGGAGGATGAGGATCCGTGTTTCTATCAAGCTGTTGTAACTGTATCTGGCTCTTCACATGCAGTGGCCATTGCACGACTGTTGGAGCTCTTCCACACACCAGAGGTACTTCATAGAATAACCTTCAGATACCTTTATAATATAAAATCTTTAGATACAATGTATAATAGACCCACCTCTTTTAAATGATTGAGAAATGTTCCATCCCATATTTAGATGTGTAAAATCGATTCATTTGAACCTTTTACAGGAGGATAAATTACAAATCAAAATAGGTTTTGTTAACACTGTATAGGAATGCAGTGAGGTCTCATCTATAAAATTGTGTGCAGTTTTGGTCACAACATCTGAGGAAGGACAAAGCTTCCAGATAAAGGATTCAGCAAAGGGCTAGTAGATCGATTTTGGGGCGAGAAAAACTAAGCTATGAGGAGCAGATGAATGGGGCACGACTTTAAGCATTTCATATGATTGAGACATCCATACAAATAAGTGTGTGTGTGTGTGTGTGTGTGTGTGTGTGTGTGTGTGTGTGGTGTGCGCGCGTTGTTGGTTTTATCTCCATATGCGGGTTTCAAAAGGTGGAACGGATCCCTCCGAGGTCTCAGTATCCACCGTTGTGTGTGTGTATGTGTGTTTGTGTGTGTGTCTGTGTCTTCATATGGTGTTTCAGATATGGAATGGATTCCTTCCCGTTCGGGCTCAAAGTATCCACTTTCATTACGGTAAGGGGTCACGATTCATGGACCAAGTTGTGAAGTTTTCTGTTCTGAAAGTTTTGCGCCAAGGCCAGGATCGTTACTGAGCCCAGGACGGCTTCCAACTGTGGTTTGTTTGTAATAATATTCCCAGGGATGTTTTTTAATATCTCTATGAGGTTCTTAATCATCACTGATTCAACTTTGGTGCTCTTCAGCTTCCAGGATCTTTTCACTTCATGCTTGAGGTCTTGGTATTTGTTAATTTTCTTGATTTCTGCATCATTAGTCCAAAATCACTGTTATCAACACCTCAATTAGCAATGCCTTCTTCTCTTGTTTTTTTTTTTTTGCCTAAGTGTGATATCTGATCGTAATGCTTTGTTTTCGATGTTCACGCTCGATGGGATCATGAGGTCCAAGGTGAGCGGTACTTCAATGGTTTCAGTCATTGCTTTTGGTTCATTTTCCCACAAATTTTCTGGAACTTGAATGTCAAATTTTTTGCGGATGTGCCAGTGGTTAACATTACAAAAACTATTGTGTCGTTTTGCGTACAGCTGTTCTGACTTTTTTTTCATGATCGGTCATTAAGCGTCACATATCATTCTCTTTGCTAACCCCACCTCCACTCCTCACCTGTCTTGGCTTGGTGGAGTGAAATGCCTGCGTACAAAATTAATTTGTCGGAGGAATTGCTGGTGGCTTCAGTCAAGGGGTGTGAATGTTATGTCTGTGAAAGGGTCTCATTAAAAGGTGACTGTGCTGTCCGTCATGTCATGGCCATGAAATCCTCCCTCATTACAGTGTAAAAATACTGAAATGAAAACATTTCAGTGTTTTTACACTGTAATGATTCAGGGTTTCCACTCCTCGCTTTTGCACGTGATGGGATATGGAACAGCTCATTGTGATTCTGCCATAAAAACGTTAGTGTGTTGAAGCTCGGTCTCTCGATGCTTGAAGAAGGTTGAGGGCTTCAAGTGAAATGTTGTTCGAGTCTGACTCTGCTCTTTCCTGTTTGTCTCTAAATTGGTAGAGTAGAGTTTAGTTGTTTTGCCGGTTGGCTGTGCTTTTTATGATCCATATTGATATGGATCATCCCAACCGCATATATAACTAATCATTTATGTATGTATATACAGTGGTTGGAGTGTGTGGGACGGCAAGGAGGATGATGTTTGAGAGAGTGGGTCAGGTTGCATTGAAAGGCTCACTTTGGATTTGGGAGACGTTCATGGGGGCAGGTCGAATGCTATAGATTGAGGTTGATTGGTTGGTGGCTCTTTCAGCCCCAAAATGGGTGGTGAGGGAGTGTGAAAGATGTATCAAGATATGCATGTTTGTGTTTATGGTTGTTGTTTTGAGTGATGTGTGTTGTAAGGCTGGTTGGGTGGATGTGTGTGTGTGTGTGTGTGTGTGTGTGTGTGTGTGTGTGTGTGTGTGTGTGTGTGTGTGTGCGTGTATTGCTGCTGTTAGTAGTACATGTTGCATGCCTGGTTGGTTGTTTGGTTGCTCCGGTATATATTTTCAGTGCAGTGGATTCTCAGAATGGTAGTTGTTTTTTTGGTGTTTTTGTTTGTGTTCTCGCTGACTGGAGATGGTGGTATATATGTGTCCATGTGTAGGTATATGCATCTCTGCTGGCCCACCTTTGAATACTGTATCGAGGTTGAAGGGCCGAAACAGGATGATGCTGAGGACTTCAACTGGAGAATAGTTCAGTGAGGAACATTTGAGACACAGGTGTTTTTTTGTATTACATGTGTATAGGCTACATGTACAGAAATATATGAACAGGCAAACATACATAATTATGTGCAGTATGTGTGGGAAAACTATGCGCGCAGACCAGGAATCAAACCCAGGTCATCTTTGTGAACCTTATAAGTGCTCAGTGCTCTGCCATCTGAGATATCTGGGTGACCCACCAGCTGAGCACGCAATTCTCCCACATATAGAAACGCCACTCTTTCAGCCACTGCTTCCGGGCACGAACTCCCAACTATTGGAGCAGTGACGGACTGTCCACAAGAGGGTCTTCCCCCGTGGGGATGTTCCATGTTTGTATTATTTCACCAGAGGGTGGCAGAGTAATACAATTATTGTATAAATGAACAGGCAAACATACATAATATAGATTTGTGAGAAAAATATGTGACCTGGGTTAGATTAAAGGTTGGGTGCATAGTTTTCCCACATATCGTGGAGTATGGTAGTACTCCATATGGAGGGATGAAACTGATAAAAATGGCTGCCATTCAAATGTGTACACAATGATATGCTCATAAACTCCTAAAGAGTGAGGTCATCAGCATTTAAAAGCCATGCCTTTTATTCTCGAGCGTTTTCTGAACCACCAAGACTTAAAATGATGCCAAAATACATCGCTAAATCGCCAATTTGTATTTCTTCTTGGTCGCCCAACAAATCAATGTAAAAATGTAGCCCAACCTACCTCAACAACTGCTCAAGCCATACCAGCGATTGCAACGTGAATAAGCTATTTTGTCTCTGAGATAGTGCATACAACCCAAAATTTTAAAATAAAGAAAACATCACTCATTTTATCAGGAAAATAAATCGAATGTGAATGTGGACTCAAGCAAACCAGGCCAGGATCGTGGGAGAGGTGAAGATGGCCAGCACCATTCCAAAAGCGATACATATCCAAACCATCACCAAATCAATGGCAACAAGTCTTAAAACGACTTAATAACATTGGTCAGTTATAGGAGCATGTGCCGGAGCACCACGTTGCTG
This sequence comes from Eptatretus atami, assembly GCA_035128595.1. Taxonomy (NCBI): domain Eukaryota; kingdom Metazoa; phylum Chordata; class Myxini; order Myxiniformes; family Myxinidae; genus Eptatretus; species Eptatretus atami. The sequence continues at coordinate 185,355,518 of CM068953.1, read as the reverse complement.
TGTCCACTTTCTGCTGGTACTCCAGGGGCCTCTGTCTGGCCATCTCTCAGGCAGATTCTGGCCCATCCCCACCCCCATCTTCTTGAGATGCTGACCAACCTGCTGCAAGCACGAGGCACGTGGTCATCCCATTGACCACCTCCACTCGTGAAGCTCCCTCACTGAGAGAATCTGGTGAGAAGGATCAGCGTCGGGAAAATGAGCCACATGTCCATACAGCCGCAGGTGAAGCCCACAGACAATGCAGGTAACAAATATCATTTGAGTCTCTCTCAGCAACCGCTCGTTGGACACAATCCGAAGACCAATAGCCAAGGATTATCTGAAGAGACATGGTCCCAAAGGAATTAAGTCTCCATTTCAGATCCCTGGTCAGAGTCCAAATCTCACATCCATAGAGAAAGAATGGAAGCAACAAGGTCCTGAATACTCAGATTTTTGTCATACTGCACAGGTACAGGCTGTGCCACACCCCATGATCCAGTGAATCCAAGACTCCCCAGGCCGACCCAGATGTCTATTGAGCTCTGGCTTACAGCCAGCAGAGACTTGAATGTCACTGCCAAGGTAAGTTAATCTCTCCGTGACCTCAACATCCTCACCACAAACAGGTTCAGACAAGATAGCAACATCCAGGATGTCATTGAAAGCCTGAATCTTAGATTTGACCCAGAAATCCCATAATCCCATTGGCTCCAACTCATCATTCATCACGTTGATGGTCCCCCAAAAGGATACACAAAGTCTACGCAAAGATGACTGCATCATCTGCGAAATCAAGGTCAGTGATCTTCACATTCCCAAGTGTTGCACCACATCTTGATTTCTCAGACTTCCTCCACAGAATCCAGTCCATACAAGCGCAGGAAAGTGTGGGGGCCAGTACACACAGCTGATGCACTTAGTAACAACTGGAAATAAGTTAGAGATGGTATCACCACATCTCACAGCACTCTCAGTCCCAGAGTATCGTTGAGACATCAGATTGATCAGTTTTGGTTGCACCCCACGAAGACCAAGAATCCTCCAAGGGCATTCTGATTCACTGAATGGAATGCTATGCAGAGATCAATATAGGCTGCAAGCAGACCCTGCCGAAACTCTCGGCTGCATTTGGTGAGCACCCGAAAAACAAGGATACGGTCAATCATTGACCTCTTTGGTGTGAAGTCTCATGACTCTGGATGCTGCTGCTCAAGCAGAAGGTGGTGAACCCTATCAATAATTATCCGAGCAAAGAGCTTGCCTGGCACTGAGAGCAGTGGCACCCATCAGTAGTTGTTCCAATACTGGCAATCACCCTTTCTTTTCCAGAGAGGAACAACAAGGCCGCTGTTCCTGAAAGTTGGGATGATGCCAATGTTCCAGGTAGAGCACAGAACTGCATGCAATGACACAAGTACAGCAATTCCACCAGCCTTGAGAAGTTCAGCATGGATGCCACAGATCCCAGGAGCTTTACCCCATTTCAACTGGTTCACCACAGCCTGTGTTTCCGCAAAAGAAGGTTGACACAGTTGATTGGAGGGACAGGAATAGGGACAGTAACACCCTGACATCAAACTCGACAGCTGCTGGATCAGCCTGGTACAGCCACTCAAAGTAATTGGCCCAGTGGGCCTTCAATTTGGGCTCCTCTCTCAAGAGCCCACCACCATAAACTCTAAATGCAGAACAACGAGGGATGTGCTTGGAGGAATGCAATGCACCAATTCCCCTGTAAGCAGGATGAGAATCACTTGACCACAGGTGATACTTTACTCCCTCACAGATTCCTTGCACATAGGCTTCCTTGTCCACCCTTAGCTCAAGTACAGATTTATGGCTCAACTCCCAGAACAGCTCAGCTCTGCCATTAAGCTTGGCCCTGCGACTCTGGTCAATGGTACCCAGTGTCCCTTGAGAGACAAAATTCTTCTTCGCCCTTTGGTGAGTTCCAAGACATCCACCGGCAACATCAAGGAGTTGCTTGAAGTCACTCCACAACTCTTCAGGATACCTCAAAGCACCTCGACCCCCAAATTCCCACTCAGCATGCTTGCAAATTCCTCAACTACCCTCTCGTTCTTGAGTTTGCCAACATCAAGCTGAGGCTGGGATGGTACCATTGTCTTGGATTTAAGCTGCAACTTCAGAGTAGCTACAACAAGCCTGTGGTCGGTATTTAGGAACTGAGCGTTCTGGTCGAACCCGTAGTTCTGGATCATCCTCCAGCGACCATAAATGAGCACTTGGTCATTCTCCTTGGCCACACCACCAGCGTTGGAATACCAAGTCCAGCGATGAGCTTGTGGCCACTGAAACCATCAACCAGACACCCAATGTCCACGACTTCTTGCAAAGCCAAGGAACTTAGTTCTATTATAGTTCTCAGTACCAGACCGATGCGGACCAAAACGTGTCTCATAAACATCCCCATCAGTTCCATTTGATGCATTGAAATCCCCCAAGACTGGAAGAGTATCTTGCTTTGGGCACTGATAAACCACAGACTCGAGTGCGGCATACAAAGCGTCTTTCATGGTGAGATCACTCACCTCAGTCGGAGCAAATACAGAGACCAGGGAAATGATACCCAAGGAGTGATGAATCTCATAATGTCTCATAATGTCTCATATCTCATAAAGTCTCATACTCTGAAGCTACTCTGAAGGTGATATCTCATCAAATAGTCTCAAAATGTACTCGATGACCGCTGTTACCACAATTATCATGTAAGTCAGCTTATTGGACACAGCTACAGCAACTCCTTGGGCATAGTAACCATCAGATTGACCAGAACAATAGTAGGTGTATCCACCCGCCATGATCTCGCCATTATCCGGTGTCCAAATCTCAGTGCTGCAATACCTATCTTCAAATGCTTGAGCTCAGATTAGAACAGAGAGGAGTGATCATCCTCTCTTATAGATTGGAAATTCCAGTCACCCACCCGAAGGGACCACCTCAGGTTAACCCAAGGAGACTGCTGTCTGGTGGACGACACCTCAGCGCCAACTCTGCCACACACCACTGCAATCTGACCCTAGAGGTTTACCCAATGGTTTTCCTCCTATCATCAAGAAAATGGGGTCCTGAAGGCTTTGCCCCAATCCCATCATCCTGTGAGCTGCCCTGTCGAGGGCAACAGCACAGAAGCTATTCCCATGGTCCCAAAATGCGATACACAGTATATCTACATATTGCATGGTTTTTGGAATTTTTATAAGGCGATTTGTTTTATACAATCTTCAAGTATATAATTCAATTTTTGCAAATGTTTACCAAGGTTTACAGTCGAATAAATAAAATAAATTCCGGGTTTTACCGCTATCTTCCCAGTGGCTATTACACCATCTTATCGAACACATTACATTATTTATTCGTGCCTGTCGTACATGTCCATGATGTCGTCTTTAAAAACATTAAGTTTCCTATTTGAAATTATTTTAAATTTTGTTTGGTTGCCAGCCAGGCAGACAGAGTAAAAATATTATCTCACTCCTCTCTGCACATGTGTGATTGTGGCGGATTCACCACAAAGTATGGTAAAACGAAAGTGTTATCTTCCGATTCATGTTCCTATTCGTGTTCAAAATCTAACATTCGTTAAAAAAAGTTATTCCTCCATCATAGACTGATAAGATTGACAGACAGACATGACGCGATTGCTTAACCCCACTTTGCACTTTGCACACGCAGGGTAAAATGTCCCTTTCGATTGGCTTTGATCTTTCATCTGATCGTAAATTCATTGTTCATCACTGTGATCAAGGCAATATGCTGAAATATCAGTTGTTTTGTATTCTGTAGCATCTTGATAAAGTGCTTGTTTTTGAAAGTTCTGTTTTTTTATTATTATTTTTGGATTGACAGTGGGGAAAGGTTCAGGAATACAAATATTCTTTATTGTAATCAGTGGTATACTTCTTTGCAATCTCCAGCTTGTCCGGTGTAACAAACATGCCATGGCAGCAAGAGTCGCTGTTCAGTTTAATTTGCAGAAATGCAGTGAGTGTGTCAGGTTGAATCCACCCCTGCATTTTGTTTGGATCCTTCTCACCATGAAGGAGACCCTCCTACTGTCTACCTTGCTGTGAGGAAGGCAGATGAGAACAGGCATAGTCTGTCCCAGAAGAGGAAATCGTTTCTTACCAAAACTGTTTTTCTGACTGAGGATGTCAACCCAACTTTTATCCAGTCCTCTTCGTTTTCCATAACTATCTTCAAACTGGACAGTGCCATTGTCCATCATCTAAAAATCTTCCCACTTGTCTTTCAGCCCCACTTGATCTACATATTGTGTGAATTTTGATGCAACAATCACAGTGCACGCTTCTCCAAATCTTCCATCTCACCATCCAATTTGATGAATTTTGATGCAACAATGATGAGCAACAGTTGGAGGAAAGTTGTATTCTGCCATGAACTTGCAAAACAAAACTTCACTTTCAGTTCCTTGCTTTTCGTCAATTCTCTTGTCTTGGTGCCGGAAATGCTCATCCACAGGGATATGGTGTTTGTAGTTTGATCCGTTGATTTTGTGAGTCCCAGTTTTTAAGTGTCTGGTGAGATTGAAGCCAACCATATTATGCTACTTTAACTGACCTGTAACAAGGAATACAGGAAGTGGGGAGCTTATGGGATGGGGCGTCGTCTATCCATCCATCCACAAATACTTGCAACTTCTTCCCTGAAACTACAGAAACGATTTCGAAGAAAATTTACCACAACCTTCATCACCCAGTATGTACTAAATTGGTACATAGCATTAAAAAAAATTGGACCCCAAGGTAGGCTGTAGGGGTTAACCCCAAAATAGGTATTTCCTTTCTTCTCAGAAAATACACAGGTAATTTTGATGAAACTTGACAACAACCTTCATCACCCATGATGTACCAAAGTTTCCTTCATGGCATTCAAAAAATCTGTGTCTGAAGGGATCGATGGAGGGAGTTTATAGGAGGGGTTGCCCCCCAAAATATGTATTTGTTTTCTTATCAGAAACTACACAGGTAATTTTGATGAAACTTGACAACAACCTTCATCACCCATGATGTACCAAAGTTTCCTTCATGGCTTCAAATTCTGTGTCTGAAGGGTCGATGGAGGGAGTTTATGGAGGGGTTTATGGAGGGGTTGCCCCCCCCCAAATATGTATTTGCTTTCTTCTCCAAAACTACACACACACAATTTCAATGAAACTTAACCACATCCTTCAACACTGAAGTTCAAAAGTTGTTCACCCCATTAAACAAATCGTGGTCTCGGGGTCGACGGGGGGGGGGGGGGCGGGGGGGGTGATTACCCCCAAAATAGATTTTTTTCTCAGAAACTACAACCACAATTTTGATGAGATTTGACCACAACTTTCACCACCCATGATGTACCAAATTTTGTTCATGACATTAAAAAAATTGGGTCTCATGAGGTGTAAGGGGGTTGTCCCTCAAAATATGAATTTGCTTTCGTCTCCAAAACTTCACACACAATTCTCATGAAACTTGACCACAACCTTCATCACCCATGATGTACCAAAGTTTGTTCAGGACATTAAAAAAAAATCGGGATCTAACGAGGTGGAAGGGGGATGCCACCAAAATATGAATTTGCTTTCTTTTCCAAAATTACACACATATTTCTGATTAAACTTGACTACAACCTTCATCACCCGTCAACACCACCAATTGCTATCTTAACACAGATATACACCTCAACATGGACTTCCCCAAAGGCAGAACCCCCCACCCCTTTGGGAGGAGAACAAGATAAATCACTTCAACCTCCATCATTCATGCGTTAAGACTCATTTAAGCAGCTTTGTTAGATAAAGATCGTTGCCACTTAAGTAGAGGCCTATCAAGTCGATACGACTCCAATCCGTTCATCTGAGGGAGACGCGATAAGCATAGAATGCCTTCAATCACATAGAGTTTCATATAGTGACTGTTTAAAAATGTAATTGTACATTGGACAGAGGTGACTGAAACGTATGTGGTTATAATAATTTTTTACATCTGGAAGGTGTGCCCCATGAAAGCCATGATAACATACTATACACCTCAACACGGAGTTCATGGAACGTGCAACCCTTACCCTCCTTGGAGATGGGGGGAAATTAAATCGCTCCAACCTCCATCGTGTGTCCCTGAGTCCTCCTGTCAAGTTTGGTTGTGATTGGATAAGTAAACACCAAATGTATTCCTGTCAAAAAACACTCAGACAGACAGACAGACACTAAATTGCATATTTTAGTAAGACAGACAAGCAGTGCCTACCCGTCACTTTGCCCAAGGAACAATTAGTCGTCCTCTTTGCCAGAAATGTCTATATTTGTCACTTTGGCATCACTTTGCAGATTCAAAACAGCCTCTGAGGCCGCGGCCACATCGCCCATATTGTTACGGATTTGGAAGCCTCTTGCCCACAGACAGTCAGCAGTCCCCGCAGTTCAGTTATTTCGATAAGTATGTGTTCTAGTTAGGGTCCCATCCCCTATGTCTAACGGGAATTACATGTGTGCGCTGCAGGTTTCTTTTTATAGTCAGGTTTTTTACATCGCAAACAAATCTCCTTCGTTCTTTGCTCATCGCCTCAGCTCCGACTCCACCCCTTGTCCAATCAGGAAGCTCATCACCTCAGGGCGACTCCACCTTAGCCAGATAGAGTGTTCGGCCTGACCAATGAGGGGAGGCCACTGGTCACCCGACAACCCCTCGTCCAATCAGGAGGCGAGTGGCCGCAGAAGAGAAAGAGTAGAGTGGTTGTCAGGACCAGAGTACTGCAGTCATCGTGGCCTATTTGCTTTTGGTCTGTCGTGGTGGCTTGGTCTCGGTCGTGGTCTGCGGTCCTTCACGGTGGCTCCTCATGATGGTGGTGGTGGTCCAGCAGCCAGGGTCATGGGCCCGTGGATTTCGGACGTGGGTTCGAGTCCCACCGTGGTGGTTGGAGTCCGGTGTGACCGCACGAGGCGGGAAGGTACGCCGGCGAGGCTCCATTCCCCCAGCTCGCCTTCCTCTGGGCTGAGGGGCGAATAAAGACCCACGGAGTCCATTTCTTGTGTGTGTGTGTGTGTGTGTGTGTGTGTGGTGTGTGTGTGTGTGTGTGTGTGTGTGTGTGTGTGTGTGTATGTGTGTGGTGCCAGTCTGTTAGGTAGAATTGTTTAAATGTTTTCTTTTCATTGTACAGTGCATTTTATTTGGTTGTAACTCTGCTCTGTGTCTCCCTTCCTGATTATAATCGGGATACGACTCGATCCCGTGATACGGATACGAATCGGGATACGAATCAGGCAATAATTATTGCCCTCATTATAAATATACCCCCAATTGTTAAATGTTCCAGTTCGTTGTCTGTCATTTCTACCATTGACCCAGCACAGTGCATATTGGAATTAGGGAGGCCGTGTGCCATAAGTTGTCAATTGGACTGACGGACTCTGGTAATTCCGCTCGGTTACACCGGACTGAGGTCGCTAGAGCGACCCGGTTCGACAGAGTCCGTCAAGGGTGTGACTTCCCCGGTAATTGATGAACATGGGTACTTAGGTATATTGAAATTCGGCAATTAACCCTACCCCACGCCGTCGAAATGTTGGCGACCACGGTCCGCTAAGGACCGTGACTTTCGGACTTATCGGAGAGTCACGACCTAAATTCCAGGGTGTCGCTGGAGAGGACCCTACTGCTACCCCTAGTGGTCGTTTCTCGCACCGAACCCCGGCCCACAACAATATTACTTCCCTCACAAAGTTGTATATATACTCTGAGTTCGAAGTTAGTAGCTTCACCTCCTCTCCCTCACCCCGGCTGCACGTTCCTTGCTGCCAGAAATGTTACCTTCACACGATGTCCCTGGCTCCCTGTGGTTATTTTTTTCCCCCATTTTGACAGGCCCCTCCATTTTGGGCGAGAACTAGAGGAAAGGTAGACAAATTTACCAGTGCATAGAGTGCTTTAACCCTCCCTGACCCTGTCCTCACAGTCCGCTCCCTACCCCTCTTGCCACCATTTGTCTTGATGTCCCTTCCCGCTAGATTTGTCTCACGCATGATGTCAGGCTTTGCAGGCCCCTCCGTTTTTTTTTTGGGGGGGGGCAGTTGGAGGGGGGGGGGCATAAGGAATTTACCATGAAAAGAGTGTTTTAGTTGCCCTCAGCATTGCCCAGGAGAAAAAAATTTGTCATACCCTATGTTACCAATGTTACCCATCACACAAAGTTGTACTTGTCACCAAGTTTTGGAGGTTGAATCTTGAAAAGATGTGGCCGTGGATGAGGGAGAGAGACAGACACACAGACAATGGTATATATATATATATATGTGTGTATGTGTGTGTGTGAGAGGAGAGAAGAGAGGAGATAGAGATAGAGATAGAGATAGAGATAGAGATAGAGATAGAGATAGAGATAGAGATGAACAGATGCTCAACGCCCTTGTTTGTACATATTGAGATTTTTTGGGTGTATTTTTATTGCACTTTGCTGAAAAATTACCTTCATCTACTACACCTGTGAACATTGAGTAATTGCACTGCACTCTTTAAATCCTAATATTTTCTCGAGAGAGTGAGATATATTATCAGGAGTCGATGATCGTGTGCATGTTGGACATTGTTTTTCAAATTACTGGAAAATTTAAACTTCTTCATTTGTATAGATTAGTGGTGCAGCAGCTTGCAAGTGTTTAAGTAATAAGCAATCTTTCCCCACTTTCATGAGAACTGTACCCAATGACTTGCACCATGCCGAGGCCATCGCTCGCTTGGTGCTCCATTTTAAATGGGTGTTTGTTGGTGGTTTTGCTGTTGATGATGATTTTGGTCGAGCTGGTATAAATCAGATTATCAGTGAGGTTGAAAGCAAAGGAGTTTGCATTGCTTTTCGTGAACTGTTACCAAAAGTGAAAAGTCAAGAAACCTTTCAACAACTTGGTAAGTTCTTCTTTAATTATTTATTTTATACCTTACTTAAAAAAAATAGTATTTGTATTTTCATACCTATTTCATACCTCTCATGTTGCCTGTGTAGATTGTGAATTTAACGGTTTTTCTTTTTTACAAGATAGTTCGCTAAAAACATTTTAAAATTATTGTTGCATGGCAGGGAGATGGGGATTCCTCCTTTATAGAGGGTCTGTGAGGGGCAAGCCATATGTAATGTATAAAACATCTTGTAGAGATGAGGCCATGTGGAGTACTTGTGGCACAGGTCAGGCCAGGACCAGCTCATGCCTGCATAAGTCCTCACCTGCACCCTTTATTTCTGCTTTGGGTCTGGTAGTTTTTCAGTTTAATTGGGGTATAGTTTTCTTATAAATTGCGTTTTCTTCTCTTCCATCCATACCTGTGTCTATCGAACACCTAGTTTGTTCTGTGTATTATTTTTTGTGATATGTCCATCATTATCCCCACTAGCAGAGGACCCGCCCTGTGGGCATTCTTATTCCAAGCATGCAACACGTTCTTCCGACGCATACCTATATTTGGGTGGTGCATATATGCAACTGACAGCACTGTGTAGGCAAAAGTAACATGAAGTTATGTGCATGAAGCATTAACATACCGAGTGCTTTTAATTCAAAACACCTCACTCATTGCACTGGAAAACAAGGGGACAGGAATACTGCACTGTCAATGGTGGAGGCTTGTTGTAATACCAGGGAAAACCTGGAGGTGGCATTACACGTTACACATTTACAAAGAGAATTTGCATCCCGCCCCCCCCCACCTCCCCTCTCCCAAAGACACCGGCAAAGAGAAAACACCTCTCCGCACTAATTGGGTGATGCTGATCCCATGTAGCAAGTCGAGATGGAATTGGCCCACAACTGGAGGAGGAGTAGCAACAACAAACAAACAAACACAAACACCGGTCCGTGAAATATACAGTAGTAATGATACGGGAAGAAAGAGGGAAGTGATTATGAATTAACGTTTCATCTTGATTTACTTTAACATTGTTCTTCACAAATCGGAAACAGAACAACACAGGCATGATAGGCCGAATGGCCTTCTCATGCGCCAAAAGTTCCATGTGTATATTTGTGTAATGTTTTTTAGAACAGGAAGAAATGGGAGAGGGAGGACAGAGAGTTGGGGTGAGGTTGCATGGAATTGGAAGAGGAAGATTGAGATGTTGGGAAGGGGTGGGGGGGTAGAATTGCGGTTGGAAGGGGGATGTGAGTACCTGGGTTTGAGCAGATTAGGACTTGAAGAGAAAGGGGAGAGGATGACAGAGTTGGCTTGGGGGAGGGATGGCAGAGAGGTGACAGAGTTGGGATTAAGAGGTTTGAGGATTTGAAGAAAGGGGAGGGGAGCACTGAGTTTGGGTATGGTGGGAGGGGTTTGAGGACATGGAATTGTTTGTGGGTGTGGGTGGGTGGGTTTCAAAAATGAAACCTGAAGTTACAGGTTTTGGGGGGGTTATGAGGTTTCAGGGACGAAAATCACATTTTTACATTATGCAGAATTTCATGGGTCCGTGATAATCTCAATGTGTTTTGGGTACTTTGGGTTCTCAAGGTACTTAGGATCATCATTGTCTTTTAGGTCTTTGGGGTCATTTGTATGCCTGGTTATTTTGGGTCCTCAAAGTCTTTATGGACCTATGGGTACTTTGGGTATTTCTGGTCGTCAGGGTCCTCGGGGTCTTTTTTGGTACTTGGGGTCTTTTGGGTGTTTTGGTTCCTTGGGGTCGCTTTGGGGTATTTTGTGTCTAGTGGATATTCGGGGTCTTTTTGGTCTTTTGGGTCTTCAGGGTATTTTCAGTATTTTTGATCTTCATGGTCTTTTGGGTATTTGGGGTCTTTGGAGTCTTTGGGGTCTTCAGGGTCTTTTGGGGTCCTTGGGATCTTTTGAGTCCTCGGGGGGGGGGGGCTCGGTCTTTTGGGTCGTCTGGGAACTTTAGGTTAAGTATTGTTTTAACTTTAGGTTAAGTAGCCCTTTTGCTTGTTGACAAACTGATGGAACTGCCAAGTGTGTCAATGAACATTTCATGATTTGTATGATTCACTTGCAGACAACCGGCACGCAACCATACTCATCAGAGTGCATGTGACAAATTTAACATCTTCTGACCAGTCAAAATAGTGTTTTATGAAGATCTGAGGAAGCCTTACCACTACCATCTCAATCATGGTCAAACAATTGTTGCCGGGGGACTTTAATGGCCATGTTGGGCGGAGGTACGTCTTCTAGCCAGGCATAAAAGGAAGAAATGGAGGGGAAAACTGTAACAGCAATAGCACGTTGTTGCTATCTCTCTGTGCAGAACACTGCTATCTTTCTGTGAGTCATTACCATCATTTACCTCAAGCAGCCAGACAAGTACAAGATTCTGGTGGCCCCCACACTCAAAGCATTGGCACCTGCGAGACTTTGCAGTCATCCTGCAGAGACATCAGTGACGTAAACATTATTAGAGCAATGCCTGGGGTGGTCTGCTGGATGGATCATCATCTTGTAGATCAAAGATGGCAATAACCATTGCACCATGTCAGCGCCAAACTGGTTGTTGCCTTTGCAAATAGATATCAATCTCACGACTGCAATATCTGATAATCCATGAGGATCTGAATACCAACATTACCGAGGCCCTCTCCCGGGGTGACACATACCTAACCAATGACATTGAAGGCTAGTGGCATAGTTTCAAGACCTCTATTTTCTAGACCACTTTTGACATGCTTCGTGTAGTCAAGAGGAATCATCAACAATGGTTTGATGGGAGCGACCTGGAAATTTATCAGATTATTCAAGAGAAAAAGGTGAGCCAGATATTTTACCACCCATAATGATGTTCAGAGGAAGATCTGGGTTTCTCTTTAAAGATTGCTGCTGCTCTCATAATGCAGCAGAAATACAATCTATGTACGAGTAGATAGTAAAAGATAGTAAAAGTAAGATATTCAGCAGACAGTAAAATATTCTACAATGCAGTTAAGAAGGTGGATGGGCCTTCATTTAGAAATTTGTTTCCACTCCCCAGCGAGGATGCTAATTGGCTCCTGAAGGAGCAGAATGGTATTCCACAGCACTGGACCGAATACTTCCCTGAGCTACAGAATAGACTTTCAACAATTGAGTTCACTTGTATTGACCTGATACTGGAGTACCCCATGTGGCCTGAAATGGCTAATCTACCTCATTGAGAAAGCACCACTTTGCGATGGAATACCACCTGAGGTGTTCAAGCATGGACTTCTTGCCATCAAAAGGAGATTTTAAGGCTTTCCCTGAACATCTGGTTATCAGACATCATCCCAAGAAATGACGGATGCCATCATACTGCCACTCTTCAAGAGGAAAGGTTCCAAGTTGGACTGCAATGCTTGCAGGAGAATCTCTCTCCTATCCATTTCCAGAAAGTTTCTCTCCAAACTGCTCCTGATTAGGTTGATGTGCACCCTTATGGATGGTGTTATTACAGAATCACAAAACGGCTTTTGGTCTTGCAGGGGAACGACCGATATGACCTTTGTTGAGGAAAATCCAGGAAAAATGTCATGAACACCAGAAAGGTCCATTTCAGCCTTTGTGGACCTGACAATGGCATTTGATTCAGTCAACAGAGATACCTTGTGGCAGATTCTCAAGATGCTTGGGTGCCTCGACAAGTTCACAGTATCTCATGTGCTGCTTGTAAAAGTGGGGTCTTTAGCTTTGAAGTAGACTGCTTTTATCAATAGGGAGAGGGGTGGGAGTCCAGGCACCACTATTGCAGCAACCCCAGCATTCAAGAACCAGCACAGGAGTGTGAGGTTTGCGGTTAGACATGTCTTTCAAGGGTGGGCCTCTTCAGTCACCTCAGGGCTCACCACCACAAACTAATGAGCTTCACGTCACTTTCTATGACACACTAATGTTTGGCATCATCGTCATCTCAACGGACAGATATTTGAACTTGTAGCCTGCTTCCCCACCCTAGATTTATACACATTTACAAAGAGAATTTGCATTTCTTGGTGGTGAGATACCCAAAAGACCATGAAGATCAAAAATACTGAAAATACCCTGAAGACCCAAAAGACCAAAAAGACCCCGAATATCCACTAGACACAAAAGACCCCAAAGCGACCCAAGGAACCAATTTCGTTTTGTCTCACCACCCTGGTGAGAAAAATTTGTGAATGCTTTAGAAATTTCTGCATTTCTGCATAAATTTGACCTAAAATGTGATCAGATCTTAAAATGTGACCTAAAATGTGACCGACGTGCCATCCCATAAGCTCCCTGGAATTACATTCCAAGTTCACTAATCATTGATCAAGAGAACCTGATTAAACAAATAGCACACAACAAAATGAACACTGGACCTGGAGCCTATCTGGAACCTGGTGTGATGCTTTAACCCAAATTTTGTAGCATTCTGACTCATGGTTCTGGAAAAGATTTTTGAAGGAATTTACGTGATTTTCCCAAAAATTGAATGTCAGTGATTTTGACACACTTCCAGTCATGTGAACAGCATGACTTTGGCAATTTAATATCCTTAACCTGGCCTAATATTGCAACCCAAATTTGTTAGCATTTTGACTTGTGAATCAGAAGAAAAATTTGGAAGGAATTTGTGTAACCACCATTTTGACACACTTCCAGTCACGTGATCAGCTTGGCCTCTGCAATTTAACATCAGGAAAGTGTCCGAACGTTGTAACCCCAATTTGGTATCATTCTATCATGGTTATGGAGAAGAAGTGTTTTTGAAGGAATTTACATGATTTTCTCAAAAATTGACCAAATCGACCATTTTGACACTTCCGATCATGTGATCGGCATGACTTCCACAATTTCACATCCCTCACCTGGCCTAATGTTGTACCCCAAATTTGGTGTCATTTTGACAGGTGTGTCTGGAGAAGACGATTTTTGAATAAATTTACTAAGTCGCCCATTGTTACCTACTTAATGTCATGTGACCAGAACGACCTTTGCAATTCCTGTTACCAGTCAGGAGAGGAACGCTTTTGCAACATTTCAGCTGGATCAGCCCAATAGTTTGGCCGGAGAAGTCAAAAAAGGAGACGGATGGACGGACGGACAGATGATGCGCGACGACAATACCTTATTCAGAATATATATTCCAGATAAGCTAGAAAATCGACTTTTTCTTTGATATATTGAGCAAAATGACCAACATGAAATTTATTTGTCAGAAAAAGTATGTGAACCTTTAGATTCAGTAACTGGTGGCACCTCCTTGAGCAGCAACGACTTCAACCAAACATTTCCTGCAACTCTTCATCAGTCCTGCACATCAGCTTGGAGTAATTTTGGCCCATTCCAACTTACATAACTGCTTCAATTTAAAGATATGTGTGGGATTTGTTGCATGAACTGCCCGCTTCAGTTTCTGCCACAACATTTCAATTTGGTTAAGGTCTGGACTTTGACTTGGCCATTCCAAAATGCAAAATCTCTTCTGCTTCAGCCATTCTGTTGTATATTTACGTGTGTGTTTAGGAATGGTGTCTTGCTGCCTGCTCAACTTTCTGTTAAGCTTCAGCTCATGAATGGATGCCCTGACATTCTCTTGTAGAATTTTCCAGTACACTCGAGAATTCATGGTTCCATCAATGATGGCAAGCCATCCTGGTGCTGAGGCAGCTATGCAGCCCCAGACAATAATACACCCACCACCATGCTTCATGGTTGGGATGAGGTTCTTATGTTGGAATGCAGTGTTTGGTTTTCACCAAACATAACGTTTCTCATTTAAGGCAAAAAGTTATACTTTCGACTCACCTGTCCAAAGAACATTCTTCCAATATCCTCCTTCTCCTTCGTATGCAGCGCACGGCTGTGGGTAGGTCAGGTCAGGTATGGGAGCATGCGCCGGAGCAGTCCGTCACTGCATCCACTTATTTTTGTGGACAACACTTCAGCACCACTGCACCACACACCACCGCAATCTGACCCTGCAGGATTACCCCATGGTTTTCCTAATATCATCAAGGAATGGGGCTCCGGAAGGCTTTACCCAAACCTGTCATCTGGTGAGCTGCCCTGCGAAGGGCAGCAACACAGGTGGTACTCCACGGAGTGGGTTTTCAAATTTCCTTACATTTGTGGGTTTTGCGGAATGAAGTGTTTTACGGTGGCTGGAGTGCAAATCCTGCCACCCACATTCGAAAAAAAAACGAGTAATCCAACGGCAGGAGGACATCTGCAGACACAGTTGGGCACTATAGGCCAGAAGCAAGACCCAGGGGAAAAAGGTCTTTCTCAACCCACACAACATACAATGTTTGTTTGCATATTCTGTTACACCAACCTCTCTGGAGCATTTCTATGGTGGGAGTCACTTCGAATTGTGGTATACTTTTTTTTCTTCAGGCCATTTTGTTTTCAGGCCAATCAAGTTTTCACACCAATATGAGAACAAGGTTGAGAGGTGGGTTGATTTAAACGACTGTATTTTCCTAACTAATCGCTGAAATTTAACATGATATACATGGATGGAATGAGAATGGATTATACTACATATAGATTCGAGTTGCTATGAGTGGGGTAATATTCAGAATGTGTACATGGAATCCAAATAATGTGGCGAGAAGCATTCTCAGTAATTCTCTAATGAAAATTTGACACCAAAGTATCAAAATATCTGTTGCACAAATACACAATAAACCAACGACCACTGTCGTCATATTGATATTCTTCCAGTATACATATGTGATTCAATTCCAGAAAAAGGTGGCTTCATGAGGGGGATTTGGGGGGTGGGGGTTGGGTGGCCCTTTGGGCAAACGCGATCAATACTGCAACATTATTGATATGCCCTAGCCTTCTGATATAACGAGATAATACTACGTACCTCAATTTTTACAATCCTCGCAAGTTTAGTCACCATATCCGATTTACTCGGGATTGTGACTCAAGTGATAAATGTACAGTGGACAGATATACATATTTGGACTTCACATTGTTCTCCTGAGAGCACACACACACACACACACCACCACTTAACTTCTTAATGACACTCAATCAGTGCAATATAAATGTGTCCAACATGGCATAATTAAGAAGTCTAGTCCTCAGCTTCATCATCGTCGTCATCCTCTAACATGTTTGAAGGGTTCTCGCAGTTTTCAGCCATGCACGAACAGGCCTCGGTACACGAAAGTCCATTCACCCTACATGTGCAAACAGACGACGACAGGCACTCTTTGCGCAATGGCAAGTGCTAAGCTCTACAAGACCTTTTGGTGCTGGGTCTTTCTCCATCCATAAAGGTTGAATTATCTCCTGGTCGTCGTCTGTCACTTCGCATCCGTTGCCAACTGGGTCTGGCAGATCTTGTTTTGCATACAGAGCCGGCGCCACACCAGCGTTTGAGATATTACCCCGTTTAATGTGTAGTGACTACTGTCGGATGTAGGTGGGAGTCCCTCGTTTCTCTGTTTCTTTTGACAGAAGAGCCAGTATCGAACCATGTCACACATGGTACCAGCGCGCTGGCACTAGTATACAGATTGCATATAAACTTCTCACAATCACTATTTGTCGTTTCGGTAACGGACGGCATCTGTCCGAGATTTTGCAGTCCTTTCTGGTGCTCAGGGCTTTTGCGGAGTATTCCGAACGAGCTTCTTGCCTTACCAGAAAGAGAACTAATGCTATCGTAACCAGTCAGTGCATGGTATGCTGGAAGTTTGGTGCACAGCTCTGGACCCAGGCGTTTACAATGGAGTGAAGCTGAATATATCTGAGTTTGTTCTTTACCCAGTCCGGAACCAGAGCTCATTACACCCTAGCTCCTGGAAATGGGTGACGCAAAGTACCATCACATCAGTGTCAGGTGACTGTATCACTACTCGGCTACTTTCAGAGCTTGCTAGTTTGTGTGTAGGAGTATTCTCGTGTCTGCCTCTTCATGATCAGATTCCAGAGCTTGCATCACCTCAACATGCCTTTGGAAATGTCCACACATTTTTCCTTATCCTTGAAGCCTCCGCCGATAACCATGTGAAGGCCTTCCTTCAGATCGGATTGGCCCTTTTTGCACCAGAACTCCGAAAGAAAAGAACATAGGTTTTGCTTGTTCCTGGAGTTTCCGATGTACTTAGCCCACTGTTTTGGAATGGGCATTTGCTCATTGTGGATGGTCACCTGTCACCTTTAATGAAGCTGACGTTCCTCTAGTAGCCGCGTTCAGCAGATTTTATGGACCTATCTTTGTATTGGTCAAATACAACGTCCACCCGTCTGCAGCCATTTTGTCCTAGTGGCACCACACGACCTCATAAATTGTTGTTGCCAGTTGCCGAACGTTGATGCACCACCTCCTTAACCATCTGCACCATTGCCATACCATCAACTACAAGGTGGTAAGCATGTTTGGTTTGGTGATGGCAGTCGGGCTTTTGTATTGCCCAGTTCTCTAGTTCGGACAGCAATACGCTCTTGTTTGTTTTCCTCATGGTACACATCAGCAGAATCCTTGATAGATTGACACATTTCAAATGTGCTAGCATTCAGCATTTCTGTCACTTTTTGTGTGGACCTATTATGCACTTTGACCAGTCTACAAGACTCGACTGTGATCTGGACCGTCTCCCTAGCTGATCTGCGTCCATCGTATCTGATCCCGAAACTTCAGACGGCGACAGAGATGGTCCTCTTCTCTTCGCAGTAATATCGAGATTGTGTTTGCTAGTGCAGGACTTGTAGCAATTTGAATGCCAGAATACATCCATGGTCTGTAGTCTCTGTAAATCTGGAAGCAGTCGCTCATAACGCTCATCTTGCCTGCACTGCAGTGCATAAACGAGCCTCTCTATGGAAGTGCTCTGTCCCTTTCGAAGAACATCCTGTGAATCTTCTTGACAGAGTAAACATTTGTCATAGTTTGTTCTCTTTCTCCGTTTTCGTGGTGGCAAAACAGGAAGCACGCAAGCACTGCTGGTATCGTCATCCATGTCTCCATCAAATCTATAAAATCATACGAGGTTTAATCCCTCACAGACTGGAGTCTGTAG
>CM068953.1:185326052-185337552 GCA_035128595.1 Eptatretus atami | reverse complement strand
AACTGTCTCAAGATAACAAATAATACATTTTGCAGAGAGAATGGCACAAAAATTATGCATTCAACAGACATTCAGCAAACAGAGAAATACAAAACCACAAACACACTTTTCGATTTGCCAGGTGAATTCTACTACATGTTTTGTTGCGTTATGGGATTCTACATATGAATTTCGACTAATACTTCACTGACAGTAATTTATGTGTATGCACCAATCTCTTATCTTATATCCATGCATTGTATAATAATTGAATGAAACAGTTCAAAAGATACAATCGACTAAAGCAACCCACCATGGATCACATTCTCCCATTGATGGGAAAAAAATTTATTTGTCCCCCACCATACAAAATGGCCTGTAGAAAAAATGCTATACCACAATTTGAAGTGACACCCACCCTAAAACTGCTCAGGAGAGGTTGCCCCAACATAATATGCATTCAGACCTTGTATGTGGTGTGGGTTGAGCAAGACCTTATTTTAAGGCCTATATGGGAAATAGCTCCTTGACTACTAGAAATGGATGGCCGTTGGCTCAAAAGGAGCTCCTCTGCCCTTTGACAGGTTTTGGTTTTAATCCTGCTGGGTGTCCATACAACATGCAGAAATGTGGGTTGCAACATGCGGAAATACAGAAAATTCGAAAGCGTTCACAAACTTTGTCTCACCACTCTATGTGAGGCTCCACCATGTTAATGGTGCCACCAGTGGTGATCAATCTTTCTTTGAATAACGGTTTTTAGCTGATGGTTGTTCGCTCCTGTTTATGGTTGTTCGCCTTTCAAGTTTACCTCCAGGTGAACAGCCATGACAATCGATCCAATGTGGAAGACCAGCGATATGAACTTGGGCTTCCATCCCTGAGACATAGGTTGACATTTTGTTTGTCAGAATTTAATTATTGAAGATATAATTAACTCAGAGAAGCAGATTCACCACAGGCAAGTCTTTGGTTCATGTTGGTCAATGGAATGTCAGGAGAATTTGATACCTGTCCAAGGAATGCTGCTAGTTGGCTAAACTTGGTGAAAAATGCTGTCCCAACAGCATGTCAGGTGCACAAAGCGCTCAGTGTCTCAGCAGGGACATCAAATGTTTTAAAATCCCCTTGGAAGTTTGGAACATTTTCGTGCACGAGAGGGATGTTGTGTAAATTGGTCGACTTTACCTTTACAATTGAACGAAAATACAAACTTTTATGAGTTTAAAATTAAAAGACGAAAATCTAAACCCACATATCCTCGAGAGGGGTTATTCGACAATGAGGAGATTCAAAAAATATTTGTAAAAAGAGTTTTTTTTGTTTGTTTCATCTCAAAGAATAATATAGTGCAACGAAATATACTTCCCTTCCAATTGTGCTGTTTAATATTCCATTTTATTGTTATGAAGGCAAACTTTTGGCAGAGACAAGTGCGAAGGTAATCATATTGTACCCAAATGAACAAGACATATTACCTTTGTTTGAAGAGATTCTGTTACAAAACGTGACTGGCAAAACATGGATTGCAACTTCTGAATGGATTAAATCAAAGCGTTTGTCTTCATCCAAGTATGCACAAATACTTCAAGGCACGATGGGGTTTATACAAGTATTCGGAGAAATTCCTGGATTTTATGAATTCCTGGTGAAAGTGAAGCCTCAATACCAATGGTCTATCATCGATACTACTCACCTCAATGACAGCAAGGTAAACAACAATACGTTACAATTATTTTCTAAACAACCATTTCTGCTGGAGGTTAAACCATGCCCACTCACCAAGTTGCAAATCATGAAGATTATTTTTCAATAAAATAATGATATTAAATGTGCAACAACACTCGGAGAATACAATGTTAAATACTTTTAATGTTGTTTGAGTGATGAGAGTTGGATGTACATGAGGATATTCAAGATTGCACAGCAATACAGGGTCATTTTTAAACTCACTGCGACTTTAAACTAGAGAGTTCATCGAGAATGATACCCCACACAGTGTTCATGTACATACAGTATCCATCCATCCATTGGGAGCAGACTCTGTGCAGAGCGTTGGTGCTGCTGAAGCAGTCTCCTTGGCTATTGGGCACAATCCTGGACAGGTCACCACTCCGACACAGGATACCAGCATGCTGGCACTCATTTTGCCGACCTCAGAAGGATGACAGGTTGAGTTAACCCCACCTGGTATTAATTCAACAGCTGAGCAGGATTTGAACTCAGGATTCGAGGATCCCAAGCCCACCACCCAAACTATTAAGCCAACACCAGGCATCACGATCAGTATACTTCAATTTAATCTTAAGAAAATAATGATTTTAAAGATCTTTTGAAAATATCCGGAAGTTTAGTGCGACTAAAGCAGTGTTATACACGACTCTTATACACTCTGTCGCAAGACCAAGTTGAGTCGCAGTTTTGAAGATGTATGTATTGCATGCATTGTCATATCGGTGGCCTCTTCTTCACCCGATACTGCACACTCTTAAACGCCATGCCCTCTCATGCTATGTGTTCATGTATATACAGTAGCATTGTTTTTGGAAGTATTACGAAGGCGATTTGTGCTCTACAGTGTTGAAATATACAATTCAATTTAATAATGATTTCAAGAGGTTTAAAGCGTATCAATACATTAATTCTGGGTTTTACCCAGTGTCGATTGAATCACCCGTTTTAACACGCTACATTACTTATTGCTGCTATTGTTTGTGTTTTTTTTTGTTTTTTTTGTATACATTGTCGAGGCTCGTATGAGAGCTAACACACAACGCACAGCAAGGGGGGGGGGGCATGAGACAAGAGGGGTGGGAGTGGGAATAACAAAACAGTGGGGAACAGGGACATTAGGAGATCTGTGGAATGGAGAGGATGGGGCGGGGAACATGGGGAATACATTACGGGGACTTTCAGGAAGGAAAGCAGGGAATTTGAAGGAGGTGGGCTTGGGATGAATTAACGGGGGTAGAAAAGATCGAGGATTTGGATGGGGGATTACAAGAGGTGGTGTGGAAACAGCTGTTTTAAAGGCCTGGAGGGAAGAATGGGATTGACCAGAGTGAGGGAGTTTATTCCAAACTGGAGAAAAAAGAGGAATGAAAGCGTGAAGGTGAGCAGTGATTCGTGATTTTGGAAGTTTTACCAGAAGAGGATTGTTGGCGGACCTTGAGCGCCCTGCGGAAATATGGTGGGGACAAATCGCAGACAATCGATGAGACTGGAGAGGAGACGGTAGAAGACAGAAAGACCACTGACCTGCATGTGGTGAGAGAGTGAAAGGCCCAATGGCTCAGCCTCATCGCGGGAGATGCCAATAATCCAAAATGCCTTGGTTTCCACAGCATGAAGCCGAGAAAGGTGGGAGGCAGGAGCACCAGCTCAGAGGGGAGAGCAGTACTCCATCAAGCTGCGGACAAAAGCTTTGTCCTTAAAACAAAGGACAACTTTGTCCTTAAAACAAAAAAA
The DNA here is from genome assembly GCA_035128595.1 of Eptatretus atami. Lineage (NCBI taxonomy): Eukaryota > Metazoa > Chordata > Myxini > Myxiniformes > Myxinidae > Eptatretus > Eptatretus atami. The sequence continues at coordinate 185,334,105 of CM068953.1, read as the reverse complement.
CGGCTTCCGTGAAGCCAAAAGCATTATGTTCTTTATAATGTCCTTAAAAAACAGTAAGTTTCCTGTTTGGAACGATTTAAAATTGTGTTTGACTGTCAGGCAGGCAGACAGAGTAAAAATACAATCTCACTCCTCTGTGCGTATGTGCAGTCGGGAGAAATTCAAAGCGAAGTTCCGGTAAAACGGCAGGTTTGTATTCCTATTCATGCTCCAATTCATATTCAAAATATAACATTCAATTTAAATAAGTTGTTCCTCGATCATAAACCGTAAGACAGACAGACACAGACGGACATGAACCAATTGCGTTACCCCGCTTTTCGCTAACCGTTTGCAGGGTAATAAACACTTCATTTACAAACTCATTATAAATCTTGTTTTTGAACTCTTTTCACCAGTGAACTTACTGATACACTTCTGTTCCAACATACAAGTTAATCTCTTGGCTCGCAGGAATCTTTATTTTGTCCTGACTGGTTTCACAACAATTTTTTTTATATGTGTGTCACTTAAGGTATTTGTTTCTTTTCGTTAGAATATATATGATAAAAGGAGCCGTGTCTGTCTGTCTGTTTGTCATGTTATCACTTGAGAACGGATTAACGGATTTCAATAAATCCAAATACGGTGGATTCAGGGAACTCCCAGGAAGATTTGTGACGTATGCCTGGTGTTGGCTTCATGGTTATGGTGGTGGGATTGGGATCCTCGAATCCTGAGTTCAAATCCTGCTCATCTGTTGACTTAATACCAGGTGGGGTTAACTCAACCTGTCATCATCGGCAAAATGAGTGCCAGCGTGCTGGTATCCTGTGTCAGAGTGGTGACCCATCCAGGATTGTGCCCAATAGCCAAGGAGACTGCTTAAGCAGCACCAACGCTCTGCACAGAGTATGGTCCAATCTCCTCCTCTCCAGGAAGATTTGTGATGAAAAAATAATATATATTTTTAAAATTTACTTTCTTTATTAATATATATATATATATATATATATATATATATATATATATATATATATATATATTTTGTATGGGTACATGAGCACACGTGTTGAAACTGAAAACGTCAACTTGCGATGCTGGTTATCCCTGCACTTCCAGGAATCCTTTTTTCTTATTTCCCTATTGATTAGCCATCACAGCAAAGAATGATATTTCCATCAGCGAAGTGATGGGTGTGATATTCTAGTGTACTATTAATTTTACATGTTTACAATAAAAAGTCAACTGCAAACTTGAAACGCCAACACATAAATTTATCAAAAACAAATGTCAATTCCAGGATATTATTTGGGGAAAATAATAAAATGTTGCTTGTTGATGTTATTTGATCAAAATTTTAGGAAACTAGTGGGCCCGTTGGTCCAATGGACCAAATTTTCATTTGTCTTCACAGCCTTGGGGATCTTTTGGGTCCTTTGGGACTTTTGGAATCTTCAGGGTCATGGGTTGCCTCAAAGGGTCTTCAAAGTTTGAACGGGTCTCAGCAGTCTAAAGGGTCAAAGGTACATTCCAATAGTGCGTAACAAATAATTAATGAATAGACGTACGTAATTCATAGACAAAAGTATTACACACACACACACACACACACACACACACACACACACACCTCATCAATTTATGTTTGTAAAACATTTATGAATTTTCGTGGATAATATCGTGTTTACCATTATTTCTACTTCCCAAAAAAGACAATCGGAAGTTTTTTTGGTGACAAATATAATATTGTGAAAAATAATACATTGAAAAGAGAAGAAAAAACACTTTATTGGAATGAGAAATCATTGGATGATTATATTGTTGAATTGTGGGAAGACGTTTTCAAATGCACCTGGGATGGAGAAAAAATTGGCATTTCACCGTGCTCAGGCCTCCAATCATTGGAAAATGTTCACTCGAAGTTTACAGATGTTTCCAATTTAATTTTTTCATCCTACACCTACCAAGCTGTGTATGTTGTTGCATTTGCCTTGATGGACATCCAATTGTGTACATCCCAAAACTCTCCATTTCAAAATGGATCATGTGCCAGGATTTATGATTTTCAACCATGGCAAGTAAGTAGAAATTGTTCCTTTTTTAAAATAGCCTTTGATTTTGCGAATTACTTGTTCTGTATCTCTGATATTTCCACAAAAATTTAAATTTGTTTCATGAACAAATTGGGATCTTACAATTCTCAACCACTCAAATATTGCTTTTATTCGTTTATAATTGATTCTCAGCTGTTACTGTATCTTCGGAATGTGCGATGGAAATCGACTACGGGTGCTACAATGTTTTTTGATGAAAATGGAGACCCACCTGCCCCACATGTGCTCATAATATGGGAAAGAGATGCAAATGGAAAAATAATTTTCAAAAACATTGGACATTTTGACTCTGGCACCTCACCTGACAAAAAGCTCTCTGTGAATATTGGTGAATTTTACTGGAGTGATGGGAGTACGAAGGTAAATTTACTTATTAAATAGTTATCTGTGGGGTGTAAACTGAATAGAGTGTGAGGAGGTGGGGGTTGGGGAATTGACCTGTCGCTGTTTTTCTGAAAGCATTTCTACTTTGGTGTCTGCCACGAATTCAGGACTTTGAAAATGGCATTGGAATGCTAACGAAGCCTTTCACCCATGCGCTGTGTGTGCATTTTCAGTGATTTGCTTCAACGAATGGGGCACTTTTAACCTGCCATTGCTAATGCAAAATCTGGAAGTCAAATTGTCTTTCTAAAATAATTTTCATCATTTTAGTGATATTGTGGTGATTTCAAAATGTTTCAGCAGAATTGTTGTGTTCCTGGATGCAAATCGGACTCAATATAATCTTACTATAATTCACCGTCTGTCTGTCTGTCTGTTCCCAAGTACCGCAAAAACGGCTGAACCGATCGCAACCATTTTTTGGATGTGTAATCCTGGGTCACCTTGGAGTAAAATAGGCATCAATATAATAACATGACCCCCTTGATGGCTCTGGTAGGGTGTGGGTGCTTCTCGTATGAGAAATATGAGAAATACCATCGATGCAACGTGTCAAATTCCCACCCTTTCCTGTTAATTCAAGTGAGTGGAAGCAATGGATAACACACACATGCTTCTCCTTTTCGCAAAAGATGCAGAAATCTCATATCATTTATCTTGTGGCCTTGGAACCAAACAAACAATATATTTATAACAGCCCTCACAGCTCTCACTCCCCACCCCTGCCTCCTCCAACATGATTAATAGTAAATATCATCACTTTTAAAACTTGATCTTGTTCATTCTGTGCATTCATAAACTTACGCTTTGTCCTTCACATCGGTGTTCAGAAGCAACCAATCAAGATTGTTACAGCCGTTCGTGGACCACAGGTATTCGCCATTTATAAAATGTGACCTGCATCGACATTTGCTGCCCTGTGGTTCACATATTTGAGTTTTTTTGTGGGCAAAAATAAAACAAAATTTAACTTCCCCGTGCCGTGAATATAGCACAGATCTAAAACATATCTTCTACCAGCTACGCATGGAGTAGCTATATGTACGCAGAAGCATATCTTCCATGAGCCATGCTCATAACACTTCGAAAACATATCTTTCACCAGCCATTCATAGAGCAGCTGCATGTCTGCAAAAGCATATCCACAACGAGCCTCACACATGACCTGCTTCTGCATTCGCGGGCCCAGTGCATTGCGTTTCACGTTTTTTTGCGGGCACACAAAAAGCAAAAAACAACATATCTCTCATGAGCCGCATGCGTAAAACAGTTCTAAAATATCTTCCACCAGCTATGCTATAAGCGAGCTGTTAGGTTAGATGTCCCACCATTCACACGAAAAACTGAGCTGTGCAGCATTTCCCACCATTTGCGCTAAAAGAGCTCCGCCTATCTACAGCTGTTGCATAAGACATCATCCCTGCGAGTCACACAATTCAAAAAGTTAACCGCATCTATTACAGCTACTGAAGATGTCCCCTCTCACGAGTTACACAATTAATAACCTCACCACATCTACCACCACTGCTTGAAATGTTAGCACCTGCCAACACCCCACACAAACAATGGGAAGATTACTCACCCTCCCACAGCTACAGTAGTTAGAAAAGTTTGTTAACCTTTGAGAATTTTTCTGTATTTCTGCATAATTTTCCCATAAAATGTGTTCAGATCTAAATCCTAATAACAGATAAGAGTACCTGATTAAATAAATAGCACACAAAACATCTACTTTTCCATTTATTTATTGAGAAAATGGTCCAAATATTCAATTTCTTTGTTGGAAAATGTATGTGACCTTAACACTCAGCAACTTGTGGCACTCCCTTGAGCAGCAATAACTTCAACAAAACATTTTTGTAACTCTTATCAATCCTGCACATCAGCTTGAAGGAATTTTGGCCCATCCTCCTTACAGAAATACTTCAACTCAGAATAGTTGTGGGCTTTCTTGCAAGAACAGCTCGCTTCACTTCGCCACAACATCTCAATTGGGTGAAGGTCTGAACTTTGACTTGGCTTTCCAAAACACAAAATCTCTTCTCCTTCAGCCATTCTGTTGTCGATTTATTTGTGTATTTAGGGTCATTGCCTTGCTGCATTACCCACTTTCTGATGAGCTTCAGCTCACAGACGAATGCCTTGACGTTCTCCTGTAGAATTTGCTGGTAGAATGCAGAATTCATGGTTCCATCAATAACGGCAAGCATCCGGCCTGATGCAGAAAAGCTGCCCCAAACCATAATACTCCACCACCATGCTTCACGGTTGAGATGAGGTTCTTATGTTGGAATGCAATGTTTGGTTTTTGCCAAATATACAATCATCATTTAAGCCAAAAAGTTCCACCTTTGTCTCACTGTCCTCAGAACATTCTTCACAATAGCCTTTTGGATCATCCAGGTGGTTATGGCAAACTTCAGATTGGTGGCAATTTCTTCTTGGTCCCATGCACACCATTCGTATTCATTGTTTTCCTGATGGTAGACTCATGAACATTGATATTACCAATGCAAGAGAGGCCTGCAAATCCTTAGACATTACCCTCGTGTTCATTTTGACCTCATAAATTATTGTACGCCTTGTCATCAATTTCTGTGGAGGGTACTGTGCCTCCCCCACCCCCCCCCCCCCCGCCCAGGACTCTACCAAACCAACTTTTTAGCTCCTATGTTCCTATTACACATTTGAGATGTTAACAAAATAAATTTACTGGCACTCTGGCGATATTCAAGATGGCGTCCAAAATGGCCACCAAAATATGCAAAATCATAGAAAATTATATATAACAGCGAAAAACTGTGACAAAATTGTAAATTATTCATTGGAATAATGTGTTTCTCTATCATTAGTAACTAGTACCTAGTGATTGAATTTTGTTACAATGCTTAAATTCCAAGATGGCATCCAAAATGGCCGCCACAATCAGAAAAAATCATAGAAAATTGTATATAACAGCCTGAAACTAGGAATATATAACAGTAAATTAATATTTGGATTCATTGTAATATATTTCCTGATTACGAGAAACTAACAGCCTATGTGGTGACTATGTTTTGTTGCCATCCATAAAATCCAAGATGTAAATCAAAATGGATTTTAAAATGGTAAATATTGGAAATATCAAATTGTCAGCCTGAAATAATCATTAATGTAATAATAATAGAGGGACAGAACCATGGAATATTCGTCTTGTAATTCTTATCAAGGATGTTATTATTGTTATCGTACTTGGAATTGAGATGGCAGCCAATTTGAAAGCCAGAAAACACACACCCCACACACCACACCACACCACACAACACACCCTATACACACCCCGATGCACTTTGAATATTTACATACACTCAAGTATTATGTGTACTAATCTTTTTAGGTGTATTTTTTTCTCTTTCCAGGTTAAATTAGTTAGCTTAGCAAGACCGTAGCTCGTCAAGATCACGATCACAAGTCAAGATGTCAGGATGCAAGAAATAGTTTAATGTAATTGTGAAAAGAAAGTTGTTGAAATGGAAAGAAAACGCAAACGGGAACATTGTGTCATTCATATGTCTGGAATAAAGCATGGATCGTTAACATATTTTTCATAATTGACGAATCCATTGATAGATTGGCACTTCTCAAAAATATACGGATTGTCGCGAAGCTGAACCACCAGGTTCTTCATATCGAATGACAGATATCTGTCAGGGCATTCCTGATGAGATCTAGGAGAACGAGGACTATCACCGAAGATGTTACCAAAGATTTACCCCGAACCTACATCGTTTAACAGCTAGTAAACCATCGAACCATCCTGAAGCTCCTGGACCATCTACCAGCCAAGAAGGAAGGGTAAAGTGCACGAAAGAATCAGAAAAGATCATTTTTGAACCTGATTGTATTTTCTGCATACTGAAGGCTGAATCCATGTGAGAAAGGCAGGCATCGACACAAGGAAGGCACCTCCTCATTTGAACGTGATGGATGGCAGAAAGTGCTGCAAATAGCAGAAGAGAACAATCATGAGTGGCTCTTCAGGCGAATTCGAGGATTTGATTTGTTTGCAGGAGGCCCAATACCACCAAAATGCAGAAAGCAGTATGCAGCCAATTATCAGAAACTAGTAACTAATGATCAGGAACAAATCAAAATGATTATTTTTGTCCAATTTGCCCCATTTTTGAGATGTTATCTTCCCTATTCTATGATTTTGCCCATTTTGGTGGCCATTTTGGACTCCAACATGAATATCGCCAGAGTGCCGTAAATTTTTTTTTTGTTAACATCTCAAATGTGTATTGGGACCATAAAAGGAAGATGTCTGACATCTTGAGACCACTGCACCACACTTACCTGCTTGTTACTGAAATATAACATTGCTATATAATTGAAATAATGCTTGAAATATAATTGTTAATCGGGGAAAAAGCAAAAATGTTGGTTTGGTAGAGTTATGGGGGGGGGTGCACGGATACCTCTGCAGTTACTCCCCTATTGCTCTTGAGAGTGATTTTCGTTGGACGACCGCTTCTGGAAAGAGTAACAATGGTGTTGAATTTTTCTCCATTTCTACAATATCTGCCTGACAGTGGAATGGTGGAGCTCAACATCGTTTGAAATGGTTTTTTAACCCTTTCCAAACCAAAGAACATTGTCAACTCTTTTTCTGAGGTCATCAGAAATTTATTTTGATCTGGGCATGACACGTTTCCACAAACCTTTGCGGTGAAGACCACACTCTGATGGTGACGAACAAAGTTTATGTTTTCGTATAGGGCAGGGCCACCTAAATTCACTCCTGATTGTCATCCCATTGATTGAAACACCTAACTGTAATTACCCCCTTAATTGAGCTTATTAACCTTGAGGTTCACATACTTTCTCCGACAAAGCCATTGAATGTTGGATCATTTTGCATAATAAATAAATGAAAAAGTAGATATTTTTGTGTGCTATTTCTTTAATCATGTTCTCTTTATCGATTATTTGGACTTTGATAAAGTGATCACATTTTATGTCAAATTTTTGTGGAATAGAGAAAATTGGAAAGCGTTCACAAACTTTTTCTCACCACTGTACCCACAATTCCTGCATGACTACTTATATATATATATATATATATAGCATGTCCTGGATCATTCTTCTCATTCCGCTGCCTTGACCGGTGTTTTGCCACTCACTCCGCTCATTGATCAAACAGTGGCTCCGCAAGCAGCAAGACGCAGGCCGGGAGATGTGTCAACTGCAAGAGCAATAATAAAGTGAATGAGTCGAGGTGACAAAGTGGGAGGCTGCTGGACCAGCTGGCAAGAGAGGCAGAAAGATGTGGGCTCTGGGCAAGACTGTGTGGAAAAACAAAATCAACCATTCAGACATACGGAAGAATGACAAGGCGATCCGAGATAGTGTTGCGGCGAGCGCTGTACCGAGCACCAAAGTGGTCACCCACGTCAGATGTTCACATAGAAAGATGGAGAAGGCTTTCAGTGTATGGATGGAGGACAATGCACAGAAGAACATGCCTTTAAGATGGACCTCTCATTCATGCAAAGGCAATGCGTATCTACATTCATCTGGCTGGCAGCAGTTGG
>CM068953.1:185304493-185324885 GCA_035128595.1 Eptatretus atami | reverse complement strand
CCTTACTGTTTGTTGAATATATATATATACTAATACAATATATATATATATATATAATATATATAAATATATATATTATTATATATTGCTGGGAAAAATCTCCCAATCATCAGCATTTAAAACAAAACTTTGTACAATGGTTGAGGCTCATGGAAGAGCTTGAACAGAATGGAATGTTCAACATGGAGAGGGTAAACACCCAATAGCATAGTGTAGATGAGACGTATGAGAGTGAGATTAAGGGGAGGATGAGAAGGTCAAATGGGGTGAACAAAGCTGCACACAAGCTAAATTAAACACAGCAAGAAAGGGGAAAGTGGGGTTGAAACAGAAAAGGAACAAACCAACCTACAACTATGAAATGAAAAGAGGTGAGGGAGAAAAAAAAAGGTGAGGGAGAGAGAGAAAAAAAATCACAATAACTTGGAAAAGGCAGGAAGTCCTTGTTAATTGGGTCATTTGTGGGGAGTAAGAGATCATGAGTATGGATGGGGGTGGTGAACAGGTGGTGGTGAATAGCAGTCTTGAAGCCTTGTATGAAAGAATTGGAATGAACAGACGGGGTTGGTTGGTTCCACAGATGAGAAAAAAGAGGAACAAATGAGTATAAATGAGCACGAAGCCTGGATTTTTAGAATTTACCAAGAAGAGGGTTATTTACAAACACTGTACACACTGCGGAACCCTGGGAGGGACAGAGCAGAGGGACGGCAGATGGTGCAAGATCAAAAAGGAGGTGGTAGAATACAAAGAGGCCACCAATCTCTCTGTGAAGCAACAGTAACTGGCTGAGCCATTCAGCGTTCTCATGGGAGTCGCCCATTGATTTTGAATGTCTTACTTTCCATGGCATCAAAAAGAGCAAGGTGTTAGGCAGGCCACCAGTCCAAATGGGAGAAAAGTACTTCATAAAGCTGTGAATGAAGGCCTTATAGGTTGTCAAAAGTTCAGATTGGCCACGTAAAGACCTTGCACAATGGAGGATGCCCATTCGGCGGCTGGCTTTGGCGACCATCTCCGAAATATGTTTTGCCCAAGAAACGTCATGGCTAATGGTGAGGTCCAAAAATTTGAATGACCTAACCTCTTGAAATAGTTTGTTTGCGAAGTCGATGGGAGGGTTTTCCACATGGTACATTCAGAGAGACAGGTTGAGTGTGTATTATTTGGTGATGTTGAATTATATGTTCAAAGTGTTTGTTTCTGCAGAGAAGACAAAAGAGGAACAAATGAGTGAAGATGAGTAGTGAGCCAGGATTTGGTGGTTTAACAAGAAGAGGGTTATGGGCAGACTGTGTGAAGCCTCAAAAGGATAAGAATGTGACGATAACAATGTGAGTTAGATTATTAACTTTGTGCATAGAATATTAATAAATGTGTGCAGAAGCTAAAGTACAATCATGGTGAGAGTTTCTTCTTTACTGTTGCTGTCAATTGACAATTGAAGATGCACAACTATTTTGAAAAACCTCCGGAGAACTGGAAGACAAATCTTTTTCAGGTTCCACAGTCGGTGTGCAGTGAGCCGTGTGTCACCGGAACACGGAAGGTTGCTCGTAAAGGGGAACCATTCTGCTGCTTTGACTGTATCTCATGCACAAGTCAAGAATATTCCAATGGAACAGGTTTGTTTTTAATAAATGTTATTCATTTAAAATTGAGAAGAAAGTGAAAAACCGATAATGAGTAACTGATAATCTAATTGTTTGCTCATTTTGTAAAGCATGCTCATGTACCTCGTTTGAGGTGTCCAGTACTGGGTTGTGTGTGCAGGGTATAAATTCACTTTTTGGGGTTGATTGTTAAATTAGCACTCTTGCAGTGAATTTTTACGCTCGGACAGGGATGCAGATAACTAAGATTACCTGGATAAGGGGGACCACCAAGGTTATGTGGAAAAGTATTATTCATTTACTCTCATTAAATGGTTGCTGGTGCTTTATAATTTAATTTTTATGCTATAGTTCGAATTGAGCTGTCAGTTATGTTTCCCTTTCACCCCAAGAGTTCTTTTGACCTAATGTTTGATAAAAGAAAGTCCTGCATGACAAAGTGACCTGGGTGATAAACACGAAACTTTTGCCAATGATTATGTCATGTCTTTCACCTAGGTGGACACGTATTGCCAGTTGGAGTTATTTTGCCTATGCTATCAGCCCCCTCCACTCCCACAAAAGCATATAAATGCCAGAAATGGTAATTTAGCTTAGTGCAAATCATTGGGATGTTTAGCCATCTCCAGTGTTTTGGACTCTGTGGGACATGAAAGAATAAAATGGTTCTCTGATTCAAAATGCTACTTTTGAATTGTGGGGACATGGAAATTAATTGTTCTTACAAATTGAGTAACTGATTACACCAAGGTCGAGTTTAATAGAACAAATCAGAAAATTCCACAACAGTATAAATCAAAATTTTGATTCCCGACGTTCCACTGGCACGTTTTTTTTTTTTGCCACAAATGAAATTGTTTCCCTAACATTTCATACTTGCTTCACATGCACATGCTGGGTTCAGTAAACCTGTAAATCCATCAGCAGATGTATAATGGAGGAGGGCTCCAGCCAAGTACAGTTAATGGAGGATAATATGACCGAGCCCGGAAGATGGAGTGTCATGGTGGTTTAGAGAAGTTTGTGAAAAGTTTCATGATGCTGGTGATTATCTAACAATTGTTTTTGTTCGAAATAGAGTGAGCTAAAATATCATTGTTTCATTGAAGTTTTGTTCAAATTTTATTCATTTGTGTTGAGAAAATAACTTTAAAGATTACTTGGAATGAATCCATCAGTTGATATGGATTTTGTAGTAAACATGGAGCTATAGACATCATTTGACAGATTGCAATATTTGTGAAGTTGAGACCATTCTGGTGTTCTGAGAAAAGGGAAATAAGTGCCTCAGCTGCTGGGAGCTGCCAACCCAACAAACACAAATAAAAGCAAGTGATGTCCAACTACCACTCTGACAAAATGAAATGGAAGACCAAGAAGGAACCTGAAGAAGTAAAGAGCAAAGATGGAATCATCAGGAGGAACCTGGTTAGGATTCTGGTTTCAGCCACGACTCCACAACCCTCAAAACCAACCAGGCGCAGCCAAGCGAGCCTTCCAGAAAAACTTCTGCAATAATTAAATTCTCCTTAGAAAGACAGATAAGGAAAGAGATGAATAGAGAGTAAAAGAGAAGAAAAAGAAGAAAAAGCAAGAATTATAATGACTAAAGAATTGTGAAAAAAAAATGATAAAGAAGCTTGAAAGGAACAAAAAAGAAAGATGTCGGGAAGAGTCCGGACAGATAGAGTTCAGCAGTTAATCCCCAGGTTCAAACGCAGAAACATGTACAAGCTCCCAGAGGTCCATCAGCAGGGAATCACAGTCCACACAGCATCAGCATATGGCACAAACATAATGAATTTGAAGACCAAGAAAGAACCCGAAAAAGTAAAGAGCAAAGATGAAGTCATCAGGAGGAACCTGGATCGGATTAAACTGATCAAGACAAATGATCTGATGATAATGATGATTTGATGACAAACGCATCTGAACAAGTGTGTTTTGTGGCACATCCTCAGAGAGTAAGGAATAGGGGAGAATTGCATACATACAGTGGTGCAGCCTGGTGTTGGCTCAGTGGTTCGGGTGGCAGCTTGGGGTCCTAGGGTCCTGAGTTCAAGCCCCATCGGCCGCTGAATTAATACACCAGGGGGTTGACTCAGCCTGTCATCCTTCCGAGGTCGGCGAAATGAGTACCAGTTCCAGTGTGTGTTGTGGTAGAGGGGCACTGCATCAGCGACACAGTCGCGCTTCAAGAAATGATAGCTGTGATAGCAGTTAAGCTGCCATACGACCACCACGGTGGTGCAAAAAAGTCTATGAACCCTTTGCAATTTTCTGTATTTCTGCATTAATTTGAACAAAAATGTGATCAGATGTTCATCTATTTTCTTCATTATAGATATAGAGAACCTGATTAAACAAATAACACACAAAAAAATCTAGTTTTTCATTTATTTATTGAGTAAGTTGATTCAACATTCAATTTATTTGTTGGAAAAAGTATGTGAATCTTTTTGTGCTATTTGTTTGTCAAGGTGAGTCGTGAGCTAGGATTCAGGTGAGTAATGGGCCAGACAAGAGCCTGAAATCATCATTCAGTAACTGGTGGCACCCCCTTGAGCAGCAATAACTTCAAGCAAACATTTCCTATCACTCTGGATCAGTCCTGCACATCAACTTGGATGAATTTTGCCCATTCCTCCTTAAAGAACTGGTTTAACTCAGAGATATTTGTGAGCTTTCTTGCATGAACTGCTTGCTTCAGGTTCTGCTACAACATTTCAATTGGGTTAAGGTCCTGACTTTGACTTGGCCATACCAAAATGCAAATTATCTTCTGATTCAGCCATTCCGTTGTAGATTTACTTGTGTGTTTCAGATTGTTGGCTTGCTGTATGACCTACTTTCTGTTAAACTTCAGCTCATGGACAGGTGCCCTGACATTCTCCTGTAGAGTTTGCAAGTACAATCCACAATTCATGATTGCGTAAATGATAGCAAGCCATCTGGGTCCTGAGGCATCAAAGCAGCCCCAAACCATGACACTCCTACCACCATTCTTCACGGTTGGGATGAGGTTCTTATGTTGGAATGCAGTGTTTGGTTTTTGCCAACCATAACATTTGTCATTTAAGCCAAAGCGTTCCACTTTCGACTCATCTGTCCATAAATCATTCTTCCAATAGCCTTCTGGATCACTCAAGTAGTCTTTGGCAAACTAATGACGGGTGGCAATCTTCTTCTTGGAGAGCAGTGGTTTCCTCCTTGCTCCATCAATGCACACCATTCTTATATGTTCAGTGTTTTCCTGATGGTGGACTCATGAACACTGACATTACCTATTGCAAGAGAGGCCGGCAGATCCTGAGACACTACCCTGGGGTTCATTCTGACCTCCTGGGTTTTTCTATGCCTTGCTCTTGGAGTGCTTTTTGTTGGATGACCGCTCCTGGAAAGAATAACAATGGTGCTGAATTTTCATCATTTGTACACTATCTGCCTGACAGTGGATTAGTGGAGCCCACCATCTTAAGAAATGGTATTGTAACACTTTCAAAACCAATGAGCAATCAAAACTCTTTTTCTGATGTCCTCAGAAATCTCTTTAGAGGTGGGCATGACATGCTGCTACAAACCTGTGTGGTAAGACCAGACTCTGATGGTGATGAACAACGTTTATGTTTTTCAAATCTGGCAGGGCCACCTAAATTCTCTCCTGATTGTTATCCCATTGATTGAAACACCTGACTGTCATTACCCCCTTAATTGTGCTGATTAACCTAGAGGTTCACACTTTTTCCGACAAAGAAATTGAATGTTGGTTCATTTTTGCTCAACAGATTAATGAAAAAGTAGAATTTTTTGTGATATTTGTTTAATGAGGTTCATTTTATCTATTATTAGGAAATAGATAAAGATCTGATCATATTTTAGATCATATTTATGCAGAAATATAGAAAATTTGAAAGATAAAGATCTGATCACATTTTAGGTCATATTTATGCAGAAATACAGAAAATTTGTAAGAGTTCACAAACTTTTTCTCACCACTGTAACTTTAATATTAGACTTGTGAAAAGTTTGTGGGCATTTATTTTTCTTGAAAGAATTTCCTTTGAACTATTTCCCAACATTTGAATGTCATTCAGGATTAATCCCATCCATGAGATGTAAAATGCTAACTGCACTTTGAGTCATCCCATTTGTAAAGGGTGGGAAGGCAACTGCTTTCTGCCAGAACGACACTAGGTGTATCAAATGGAAAGCAACATCTGACAAAGGTGCTTGTTCCTTGTAGTTCATTGTTGATTTTGAAGAAATTGAAAGATAAAGAAAAGACACGCCGGAATGAAAAGATAAAAGATATGTGTTTAGTCAGATCCTTTCCTTTTGTCTAGTGGGAGAATCAAAGCGTCCGTTGCGATTTCTTTTAGTTAGGTTTTAAATCTTTACATCCAGAACCCTCCAACGAACAACCAACAACCATTCCATTCCAATCACAATCTACTACCCACCCGCTGTCCACAAGCACTCTGACTTCCAAGGCAGGGTCTTGCAGCCGTTCCTTGCCGTCCACCACTTTCCTTCCACAACGTTGTAACTCTTGCATGATGGCCTGTGCAACATTGATACTGTTACTCGTCAAGTATGAACCCGTGGAGAAAATGGCTGGGGTTTCCCGGCAGGGGCCGTTGCAGCGTTGATACTATTACTCGTCGAGTGTGGCCGGCATGGAGGACTGGCTGAGGTTTCCCGGCAGGGGCCAAGCCCCCCCGGAAAGGTGGGCCATAGGACCTGTCCAATCAGAGGCGGACAGCGAGGTGTTTCACCAATGCCTCCCCGCTGAGGGAGGTCGATCAATTCCGAGCACTCACTGAGAGAGGTGGTCTCTCTGAGGCAGGTGGTCTTTTTGAGGTCTTGGAGGTATTTTTGAGGTTTGGAGAGTCTTTTAAAAGTTATTTGAAGAGTTTTTGGTGGCGTGAGGCAGCGAACGTGTCTCTGCTGGCCCTCTACGAGGAAGGAAAACGACCCCGACCCCCCTCCGTGTGGACCCCGGCCATTCACCACCCGAACTCCCACGAACCTCGAGTCCCACACGTGTGACTGGGACCCACAGCGACCATTGTCAGGTGCGCCCCCTTCCTCCGACGGTCTGTACACCCACGAACTCTGGCCCCAGCTTGTCTCTCCCCGGCTGTGAGGGTCCAATAAAGACTCTGGGTTTCTTTTCATTTGTGTGTGTGTGTTGTGTGTGTGTGTGTGTGTGTGTGTGTGTGTGTGTGTGTGTGGGTGTGTGTTGTGTGTGTGGTTCTGCGTGGGCCCGTCTTTAAGTAGAACTGAATAAGTGTTTTTGGATCATTGTAAATACTTCTTACATATTCGCGTTAATTCTTGCTTTGTGTCTTCATTTACTGTAAATAAACTTGTTAGAAATGCCCCAGTTCATTTCCGTCCTTTCTATTGGTCCAGCATTGTTTGGATCTGAGTTACGTTTTATACCCGATAATCCGTTTATTCCAGCCGGCACGGCTTTGGCAGTTTCCGCTCGGCTGCACCCGAACCGGAGTTGGTAGTCGTTAGTTTGAACTCTACCACAGTCGGTAAAGTGACCCGGTTCGAGCAAGACGTGCCGAAGGTGTGGTTTCCCCTGTAGTCGAAATCGCGTAGTTAATTAGGTAAATTGGTTATTGACAAATAGACCCTACGCTACGCGGTTGAAATATTGGCGACTACGGTCGGTTAAACGACCCGCCGGCTCGCGTAGTTATCCGAGCGATGGCCTACAATTCCGGGGAGTTTGGTGGGAGACAATGCAAACCTCCCCCACCTAGTGGTCGTTCTCGCCACCGACCCCCGGCCCACAACAGTATCTATCTCTGCAGATGCTATGGATCATATAATGAAAGAATATCGTACAAAAAGGGGAAACATGTTGTAAAATAAAACTGCTCTTTTTCAAATAATGAACCATCGCCCGACTCATCGCTCGAGGCACCAAACACCAAATGCAGGCGAATGGGCCCGGAACTTTGTTCAAGTCAATCGATAAATTCAGTGACAGTATAAATATTGTAGAGCCCTCACCAATTGGCTTAAGCACCCAAGCAAGCACTCCAAGAAAATGGTTGATAAGGTTTGGCTGGTTTGGCAACCGATTCATGATCACCGATCGTTTATATAAACACCTTGCACTGGAAGACACCCAAAATGTCGTCATGTCCGATTTGGACAAATTAACACTGTTGTTTTTTTTAGCAGTGGGAACCACTGCTGAATTCAATAAAAAAGTATAACTTTTGTAATTCAGCCGAGATTAAGAGATTCCATATGCAATGCTGCGTGGAAATTAAATATAACCACGAACGCTGGCGTCTGGTCGTTGATAAGCATTGCAATGTATCCACTGATTCATAGATATGATGATCAGGCAATTGATGTTATGAATGAGGAAAGAGAAAAAAAAACTTCATCATCGAGAAGCCGTTGCGGCCTGTTCCAAGACAAAGCATTTTTGAGCAGACCAAAAAAAAAAAACGGCAGCTTATGACTCCAGCGAGCTGACAGAGGGCTGACCAAGATGACATTTCACCATCTTTGTAAGGCTTATTTTAGTTTTTCGAAATGAGCACCCCTTAAATAATCTTCAAAGGGAGTTTAAATTAACCCAAACACCCGGTTTTCATTCATGCACCACCTTTGAGTCCCATTACTATACATGCAAAGATTTGGGCCACTACGTTTCATGGTTTTGGAGTTATGAAGGACACGGATGGACTGACAGCTGGACACATGCTGATATAATTTTTTTCCATTGCAAGAAAGAAATACAAAATTTCTGTTCCCTTCCTTCTTTAGAAACTGTCCCTTGATGCCAATCTCCACGTCTTTCCATCTTTTCCTTTGATTCTGATATGTTTTCAAGATCCCTCCAAATTCTTGATATTTTCATGATGATCCCACCTTGCTTTGTTTTGAAAATAATAATTTCTTCCAATTTCTCTCTGTGATTGTGGGATCGTTACCTTAATCACAAATTGTCAAACGTTTTCTGTTATATTTGAATAGATTCCCCAGAATGCTTCCGATGTTCCACGTACTATTGGTCCAATGAAGATAGAAATGGATGCGTGCCCATGCCTGAAGATTTCCTTGCATTCAAAAACCCTGCAGCCTTGGTTATTGTGAGCTTCACTTCACTGGGCATTGTGATTATAGTGATTGTTGGAATTATCCTGTTTCATGGTAGAGACTCACCTGTGATGAAGGATGCTGAGGGACGTGTCATTATGCTTTTCCTCTTGGCCATCATGGTCTCTCTTTTGAGCTCTTTGATATACATTGGAGCTCCAGATGATGAGAAATGCCGGATACGTGATCCACTTGTTTGTGTGTGTCTCACATTTGCTCTTTCGTGTGTATTGATCATGGCATGGAAACTTCAAACACCTTCAGGTGAGAAATTTACGAATTTTGTTGGATTTGTTAAAAAAAATCTCAATGATTTGTTCAATGGCTCAGTCAGGTCAGGCCCGATTCGATCTGTGACTTGCTGCAGGTATCACGTAAACCTGTACTAACCTGTTCCATGGTCGGGTTGGCGGCGACTAAACCGTCTCCCCCACCAGAATTTTTGGTGAGGAGGGTGTTTGGATATGGATACCCAGCAGGATTAAAAACAAAACCTGTCAGAGGGCGGAGGAGCTCCATGTGAGCCAACGGCCATCCATATCTCATGCCCAACTGTGTCTGCAGACGTCCTAATGTAGTTGGGTTACTTCTTCTTAGGAGGTTGGGGGCAAGATTTGCACTCCAACCACCGTAAAACCCTTCATTCCGCAAAACACAAAAACGCAAAGAAATCTGAAAACCCACACTGTGGGAGTACCTCCTGTGCAGCTTCCCTTCGCAGGGCAGCTCACTGGATGACGGGATTGGGGCAAAGCCTTCGGGACCCCCAATGTTTGATGATAGGAGGGAAACCAAGGGTTAACATTCCCGGGTCAAATTGCAGGAGAGTGTGTCGGAGTGGTGCTGAGGTGTCATCCACCAGACGGCGGTCTCCTTGGGTTAACCTGAGGCGGACCCTTCGGGTGGGTGCCTGGAATGTCCTATCCCAAAGAGAGGATGATCACCTGACTCTGTTATCCTCTGAGCTCAAGCGTTTGGACATTAGTATTGCAGCACTCTCTGAGGTTCGGAGATTGGATTGCGGCGAGATCATGATGGGTGGTTACACCTACTATTGGTCTGGTCGCTCTGATGGTTACCATTCCCAAGGAGTTGCTGTAGCTAGGTCCAATAAGCTGAATACAATGATAATTGAGGTAACACCTGTCAGCGAGCGTATTATGAGAGGAAGGATTTGTCACTCCTTAGGTGTCATTTCCCTGGTCTGTTTATGCTCCGACTGAGGCGAGTGATCTCACCATGAAGGAGGCATTCTACGCCACGCTCGATTCTGCGGTTGATCATTGCCCCAGAAGAGATACACTTCTAGTCTTGGGGGATTTCAATGCATCGACTGAACTGATGGATGGTTATGAGACGTTGTGTTGGTCCCATGGGTCAGATATATGAACCAGAATAGCACTAAGTTACTTTTCTTTGCAAGAAGTCATGGACTTAGGGTGGCCGGTTAATGGTTTCCGTGCCCACAAGCTCATCGCTGGACTTGGTATTCCAACGCTGGTGGTGCGGCAAAGGAGATTGATGGTCGCTGGAGGATGATCCAGAACTGCAGGGTCTAACGGAGTGCTCAGTTCGTCAATAGTGACCACCGGCTTGTTGTAGCAACTCTGAAGTTGCACCTTAAATCCAGGAGAATGGTACCATCTCCACCTCGGCTGGATGTTGGCAATCTCAAGGATGAGAGGGTAACTGCGGAGTTTGCGAACAAGCTGAGTATAGATTTGGGGGGTCTGGGTGCTTTGGGAGGTCCTGAACAGTTGTGGCGTGCCTTCAAGACCACGTTCCTTGATGTTGCCGGTGGATGTCTTGGAACTCACCGTCGGGCAAAGAATAATTTTGTCTCTCAAGGGCACTGCGATATTCATTGACCAGAGTCACAGGGCCAGGCTGAATGGCAGAGCTGAGCTGTTCAGGGAGGAGGCGTAAAACTGTACGTCCTAAGGTGGACAAGGAGGCCTATTGTCGGAGGATCTTGAGGGGTAAGAGCATCACTGTGCAGGTGATTCTCGTCCTGCTTACAGGGAATTCGCGCATTGCGTTCATCCAAGCCATCCCTCGGGACTGCATTTAGAGCAGAGTGGTGTGCTTGTCAGAGGAGTCGAAGTGAAGCCCTGGCCCGGTTATTTGAGGGTTGTACCCGGCTGATCACCAGCTGTCGAGTTGGAGTCAGGGTGTTACAATCCCTGTTGCTGACCTCCAACAACTTGACCACCTTCGCTTGTGGAAACACGAGCTGCGGGAACCGGTTGAAAGGGGAAGCTCCAAGGATCTTGGCATCCATGCTGAACTTCTCAAGGCTGGTGGAAATGCTGCACTCTGTCGTTGCATGCAGTTTTTGTGCTCTGCTGGAACACAGGCATCATCCCAACTGATTGGAAGAGGGGCCTTGTTGTCCTCTCGAAAGGGAAGGTGATGGCAAGACTGCAACAAACGAGCCAGGGGTAACGTACTCTCGGCCGTTGCAAGGTCTTTGCTCGGATAATTCTTGATAGGGTTTGCCACCATCTGCTTGAGCACCAGCGTCCAAAGCAGTCAGGCTTTTCACCAAAGAGGTCAACGATTGACAGTATCCTTGCTCTTTGGGTCCTCACCGAATGCAGAGGAGAGTTTCGACAGGGGCTGCTTGCAGCCTATGTTGATCTCTGCAAAGCATTCGATTCAGTGAATCGGGATACCGCTCTCAGGATTCTAGTATTGTGGTGCCACCGAAACTGATCGATCTGATGTCTGAACTCTACTCTGGTACTGAGAGTGCTGTGAGATGTGGTGGTACCATCTCTGACTTATTCCAGTTGTTACTGGAGTTATTCGGGGGTGTGTACTGGCCCCCACCTTTTCAGCACTTGTATGGACTGGATTCTAGGGAGGATGTCGGAGAGATCAAGCTGCAGTGCATCGTTGGAATGCAAGCATTCTGACCTTGATTTGGCAGATGATGCAGTCATCTTTGCGGAGACTTTTGATATCCTTTCCAGGGCCCCCAGGTGCTGAATGAGGAGTCGGAGCCGCTGGGATTACGGGTTTCCTTGGTCAAAAATAAGATTCAGGCTTTCAATGACATCTTGGATGCTGCTGTCCTGTCTGTGCCTGTTTGTGGTGAGCCTGTTGAGGTCGTGGAGAGATTCACTTACCTTGGCAGTGATATTAATGTCTCTGCTGGCTGTGAGTCAGAGTTCAATAGATGTCTGGGTCGGGCCTGGGGAGTCATGGATTCACTGGATAATGGGGTGGTCGCTGCCGGTACCTGTGCGGGAGGACGAAAGTGCGAGTCTTCAGGTCCTTGGTGCTTCCAGTCTTGCTCTATGGATGCAAGACTTGGACTCTGACCAAGGATCTGAGATGGAGACTTCATTTCTTTGGTACCAGGTCTCTTCGGAGAATCCTTGGCAATTGCTGGTCGGACTTTGTGTCCAACAATCGGTTGCTGAGAGAGACTCAAATGAGATTTGTTACCTGCATAGTCCGTGAGTGTCAGCTGCGGCTGTATGGACATGTGGCTCGTTTTCCTGATGCTGATCCTGCACACCAGATTCTCTAAGTGAGGGAGTCTCCTGAGTGGAGGAGGCCAATGGGCCGACCAAGTCACAACAACGAGATAAAGAGGATTTCTATGAGTTAGGGATCATTGATTAAGACCAGAAAAGAACAGGGCACAGAATGCTGCTTGAAGAACTCCAGCCTGGACAGGAAGAGGGGATGAGAGACCTCCATTTAGAGCCACACGTTGGCTGCGCAGGAGAGGAAGTCTGCGAGCCATGAGTGGAGATGGCCTTGGATATGATACATTACACGACCCGTCACTTTGAGTGGATAGATACATATGAAAAAAAATTAAACGTTTCATTTTTAAGTTACTTCAACCGTTTCGGTGGAGTGATTGGTTGAGTGCTTAAGACACTTGGTGGATTGCTCTTCAAGCTTTGATCTCTTCATGCTTCGATCTCTACAAACCTTGATGTGATACCATGACTCGTTTCTCCATGAGGACATCTCCGGAGACTTTATTAACCATTCCTTTTGGTATGCTCAACAATGCCTTACTTGGAAAAGGCCACAAACCCACTCTATTGGAAGAGAGTTTGGTGAGCAGGGCAGGGTGCCAGACTGGGTCAAAAGCTTGCGATAATATCCAGGGATATGGCTCAGATTCTATGTCCGCCATTGAGGACCTCCATCATTGTTGGGAGAGCAGAAGCAGCATATCCAGGGTAGAGTGACCTGTTCCAAGCAAATTGATGATCAGAATCAAGCCAATGGAGAAGAGGAAGGATTTAATGTCTGAAGCAATGATGGATTCCATAACCTTGCTGATGATTGGGAGAAGGCTGATTGGTCTGTAGTTGCAGGGATCTGTGTTTTTTATGCAGGGCAGTAATGTTTGCTGATTTCCAGGCGATGGCAGATGATCTTGAGCAAATGAGAAGTGTGAATAGAATAGAGCGAGGGTAAGCAAGAGCAAGGAGCCAGGTTTTTAGGACACTTGGGCTGATGCCATCTGGACCGGTTTCAGAATCTGAGTCGATGTTTGACAGCAGCTTTTGACAGAACACCCCTTCTGAGTATAATTAACAACCTCGTTTTGAAAAACAATATATTACTTTCTTTCGTATCAAGTCATCACCTTTCAGTTTTCATAATTGATGTATTTCAAATCACCTTTAAGGAGGAAGATCCCTGATAATATCTTGTGTAAATTTTAATCATATTTAAAGCATTGTTTAATGATACCGCCAACCACCACCCCTTCCCACATGCAGCGGGATAAGCGGTTTTGTAATCAGGTGTATGTGTTTGTGTGCGTAATATATACAGTGTGTGTGTGTGTGTGTGTGTGTGTGTGTGGTATACACACCACACACAACACACAACACAACACACATAGCAGCATCAAACTTTGCATGAATACTGACTAGCATAACCCGCGCTTTGCGCGCATGTTGGGGTGGGTGTGTTTGAGAAAGGAACTGATGCAGAGTATCAGTAGTAATTTTACTTTAATGCAGTAAGTGGAATACAATGTTCAAAGTACTTCTGATACACAATGTTTTGGGTTATAACATTTCATTGTGGAACCCTTGTTTTGTAGTTGGTGTAATTTGCACCGTAATGTCCGAGACCGACGTGATCGTGAGAAGGCAACATATAGCTGACCGTGCTGAACACCGGCGTGGAAGATATAACCCAACTTAATCAAAGGTTTGGCCTTGTGCTTTGTTTATAGTCATGCAGTAGCTGACTCTTACTGGAACTTGTGTTCTTTCAAGAATGAATGGCAAGTTCACATCTGATGGGCCAGTTTGATTCGTGGTATCAACACATAGTCACCTTTGTTTGCCCCCGTTAGGATCTCGGCATCTAGAACATGGGTGTGAGATTCCTAACAATCAGTCGTGTACATTACATAACCTCTTTTTTATATCTAGGTTACGTAAGAGCATGATAATGACACCAGGCTTTCAAGAGTAGTCTGTGCGGAGGCATGCCAGTTGGGGTAATGGAGATAAGAATTCTAAAGGATATTGCTCAGCCTCTCGTGGATCTTCGCAATGTAGTCCTGCACTTAAGTATACTTTGATAGTGCCTTGGTAATTTGTGTGTGATGTCATCATTCATTCTAAGGGCATACTGATTTGTGGGTGTCAGGATGACAGTGTTTGACAGGAGTCGAGGGTTTTGTAGGTTGATGAACACTTAAGTTTCCAAATGTTCCTTGACGACTTCACAATCAGGTGGAATCTGAATGCAGTGGGGAATATCGGGATGGTTGTAGCGCAATTGCCCATTGCCTAAGCGAAGTAACCACTGTGCGAAGTCCTGTAGGACACAAAGCCAAATGCAGAAACCGTTTTTGGCACGATTTCACTGTTTCAGAACCATTTTTTATTCTTTTTTTTGTACATGCACCTCATATTATGGTCTTTGAGATATGTAAGCCGAATATCACGTTACTTCGAGCGCAGAACAAAGTCGAAGATAGCGCGACACACCACAAACTCGGAAATAATATATAAGATGAATGCCAAGTTAGTGCATGCGTGAAATTTGGTGTGGGGTTTAATGTAAACTCCCTTATGAAGATATTAATGGCCTTATTTAATTGTCCTTTATCAGGCTCTTCCTTTGTCACCTCACTGTCCCTTGCTGAAGTCTTTATTAACCACCCTTTTGGTATGCTCAACAATACCTTGATTGGAAAAGGCACAAACGTTTCTTAATGATAGGTTTTTTTTTCACTTTCCACAAATGTCTCATCATCATACCTACAATTCGCTCTTACATTGCATGATTATTATAAATGTCCGGAGATGCCAGCATTCTTGGCATTATTTCACATGCCATATTTCCGCACATGCATAACCTATAAAATCTCGTAATTTGAGCCAAATTTTCAAAATTTAAACTCTGAATTGAAGATATCAGCAGGTCCGACTGCTTAGAAAGTGTTCATTTTGTCCAATTCAGACATTATGACCGTTAATCGCTTGCCACCAGTCATTTCTAATCAACTGTTTTTGTGAGATAAATAGATGAGTGTTTAAGCCACTTGGTGAGCATTATACAACTGCTTGATTGTTCATTTTCAAGCCATGTGTGGCTTTACATGGCAAATTATTGGCACTGGTCATTGAATGTGTTGATCGACTTGAACAAAGTTCAGGCCCTACTCACCTTCGTTTGGCCTCGCGATGCGTGCGGTGGCTCGCTCACGTGAAAATGTGCATTTTATTTCGGCATTTCCCCTTTTGATGATCTTCTTTCATTACGACCCGTCACTTTGATGTGATAGATACATATGAAAAAAATTAAACGTGTCATTTTTAAGTTTACTTCAACCGTTTCGGTGGAGTGATTGGTTGAGTGCTTAAGCACTTGGTGATTTGCTCTTCAAGCTTTGATCTCTTCATGCTTCGATCTCTACAAACCTTGATGGTGATACCATGACTCGTTTCTCCATGAGGACATCTCTGGAGTTGGGAAGGCAAAATGAATAAGATGATTCCAATGAGTAAAAATGTTTTCAGTTGTTACAAAGCAATAAATCACCACATCACGGCAGAATAGCCGAGAGGTACATATGCTCATTCTCAGCTGTCAAACCTACAGTTGAATCCTGAGCCAACTATAAACTGTCATCCCAGTGTTTTGCAGGCAGGGTGATTCATCAATGTGTGTGCTGTCTCTACAGTGGACATTAAACTAGCTGCCACATCTGCCAGAATCTCCCCTCTCCTTTCCACCTCCCCCTCCACATATTCATCCTCCCTCTCCTCACTCTCCTTTCCATTTCTATCTCCCCCACTCTCTCCCACTCCCCTTCTTCCCCTCTTCCACTTTTTCCCCTCCCCTCTCTCACCCACTCCTTCCCACCATATCTCTCTCTATCTCTATTCTATCTCTATCTCTATCTCCCTCCTTCTCCTTCTCTCCCACCCTTCTCCTCACTTTTCTAACCTCTCACTTCTCCCTCTCCAACCCTTTCCTATCCCCAACTTTCCTCTCCCCAATTTCCTCTCCCAAATTTCCTCTCCCCATTTTCCTCTCCCTTTCACTCTCTCTCTCTACCCCCCCCCCCAACCCAAAAAAATGGATAAACGCCTGGTGTTGTAGCGTGCGCTTGTAATCCGGCAACTCGATGCTTGGGTTGAAGGATCACTTGAGGACCGGTTTCTTCAATGTGCCAGGCTGGACGGTACAGAGCAGCCTGGCTGATACGGTGGCACCCAACCCAAAATATCAGGTCCGTAATTGCTAAGGATATCAAGTATAACTTGTACTAACCTGTTCATGGTCGAGTGGTGGTGACTAAAGGTGGTGACTCAACCAGCTCCAAACCAGGTCATTCCTGGTGAGTAGGGTGTATGGAAATGGACACCAGCCAGACTAAATATAAACCTGTCAAAGGGAGGAGGAGCTCCTTGAGAGGCCAGCGTCCATCGATTGCTGGTGCCCAACTGCATCTGTGAATGTTGTCCTGCAGTGGGTACCCTTTCCTAGGAGGTTGGTGGCAAGGTTTGCAAGTAGCAAGTTTTGCACCATAAAGGTTGGGGCAAGGTTTGCACCATGAAAACAAGTAACTCTGGCAAAACACACTAAAAATGCAAAGAAAATGGAAAACACTCTATGGGAGTACCTCATGTGCAACTGCCCTTCACAGGGCAGTTCCCCAGGTGAAGGGATTGGGGAAAGACTTGTGGAACCCCACTCTTTGATGGCAGGAAGAAAACACAGGGTGTCCTTCCCAGGTTTTGAATGCGGTGTGTGTGTCGGGGTGGTGCTGAGTGTCCATCCACCACACGTGAGTCTCCTTGGGTTAATTCCAGGAGCAGCTTAAATCCAGGAGAATGGTGCCATCCTAGCCTTGGCTGTATTTTGCAAGGTCAAGTTTGAGTGTGTAGCTGAGGAGTTTTGCAAATGGACTGTGTGAGGATTGGGGTGGGGGGGGGGATCTGGATGTTTTGAGATATCTTGAAGAGTTGTGGAGTTTCTCAAGACTACGCACCCTGATGTTGCCAGTGGATGTCTTGAACCCACATCATGTGGAGAAAAAAGTTATCCCCAAGGGACACTGATACCATTGATCAAAGTCACAGGGCTGGGCTTAGTGCAGAGGTGAGCTGTTCAGGGAGTTTGCAAAAAACTGGCATGTGCTGAGGGTGGAAGAGGAGGCTCATGTTGTGAGGAATCTGTGAAGGGGAAGATCATCACCTGTGGTCAAGTGATTCTCATCATGCTTACAGAGTAATTTAGCATTGTGTTCCTCCCAACTGTGCAGCGGTGGACTGCAGTTAGAATAGATGGTGGTGCGCTCTTGACAGAGGTGTCTGAAGTGAGTGCCCACTGGGCCAGTTACTTTGGACGTGCTGTACTAGTCCGACCACCAGCTATTGAGTTGGACATCAGGGTGTAATTATCCCTCATTCTGAACCTCCATTTAAATGTGAACCTGCTTCCATTTTGGAAACACAACCTGTGGTAAACCAGTTGAAAGGGGGTAAAGCTCCTGCAATCTGTCATCTCTGCTGAACTTCTCAAGGCTAGTGGAAATGCTGTACTTGTGTTGTTGCACGCAGTTATGTGCTCTGTTTTGAAACACAGGCCTCATCCAAATGACTGGAAGAGGGGCATTATTGTCCTTCTCTGGAAAGGGAAGGTGATCACCAGGACTGCAACAGCGACCGAGGAGTGACGCTGCTCTCAGAACCGGGCAAGGTCTTTTGCTCGGATAATGTGTGATATGGTTCTCCACCATCTGTAATGAGCACCGCACAGAGCAGTTGGGATTTCCACAAACAGGTGAGTGATTGATGGTATTCTGGCTCATTAGAGTCCTCACCAAATGCAGATGAGTGTTTTCGGAAAGGGCTGCTCACAGCCTATGTTGACCTCCACAAGTGTTTAATTCAGGGAATTGAATGCCCAATGGAAGATTCTCGGTCTTCTTGCAGTGCACAAAACTGATCAATTGATATCTGAACGACTATTCTGGAGTGAAAGTGCTGTGAGGTGTGGTGGTTCCATCTCAGACTTATTTCCAGTTGTCACTGGAGTTCATCAAAGGTGTGTACTTGCCCCCAAACTTTTCACACTTACAAGGACTGGATTCTGGGGAGCATGTTGTTGAGATCAAGCTGTGGTGCATTGTTTAGGAAATATAATGGTGGACATGTGAATGGATGAGTGTAGTTGTCTGCTGGACAAAAGACATCACCTGGAGTATTCCTTTACCTTACTCAGGAAACACACATCTGAGTGTAATGGAGAAAATGCCGTAAATCCACGTTATTAGCATATTCTGTATGCATTCCATATATCCATTAGATGATGTCACCAGCTTGGTAACAAAGGATATTTCCAAGAGGATATCAAGTTACCTTTCACTGGAAGCAACACTTGTGACTCAGGTGAATTATTTGACTGTCACTTTCAATGCACAGACCAAAAATTGTCGGGATGGCAATAACCTCAAAGAAAATGCAATGCTGTGGTTGCAGCTTTCTTATACTAATAAATGTCAGTGTGTGTGTGTTGTGTGTGTGTTGTGTGTGTGTGTGTGTGTGTGTTGTGTGTGTGTGTGTGTGTGTGTGTGTGTGTCAGTGTGTGTGTTTTCTCCATAACTCCAAAACCGTGAGACCTAGCAGCCTGAAACTTTGCAGTACACTCAGAAATTTCCAAGGAAGTGCAAGAGTGAAAATTGAAGCTATCAGCTCCACTTGAAACTGTTTGTTCGATAAATGTAGCTTATTGATATGATGCCTGGGATCCATAATAAAAAAATTTGATTGCTGTCAAAGCCATTGACCGTTGATCAAAGCCAATTGCAAATTAACAGTAGGATTATAGATGTACCTTGCTGGGATTCACTTAAAATTCTATGTCATCAGACCAATCATCTCTCATTCATTGTTTTCATTAAATCTATCTCTTTGAGTGGATGCTTTTTGTTGTTTTCTCAATTCTGTGATATCTGCACACGTTCATGTGTTTAATATTATTTATCTTCCTGCCTCCACAGTTGGCACATTGTCCAAGTTTAAGTTACTCAATGAAAAGTTCGTGGTGATACTTTGCCTGATACCACAAACATTTTGCCTTCTGTGGGCTTTTGTTGGGAAACAAGGCTCATACGTAACACAAAGATCCGTCCCAATACGGTAACGTTAAATGTGGAGGGACGTCAACGGCGTGGCCAGTCGGTTCACTTTCATATCTCGTTTTTCTTGCCATTTCCTGCTACGCTCTTGCTTTCAAAGCACTGAAGTTGGATTTTGTGCATAAGGAACCAAAGTTCATTACTTTTCAGCATGACTGTTTGCCTCCTCGTGTGCCTGGCCTTTGTTCCAGCTTACAATAGCACAGAAGGAACATTCAATATCATTACAAAAATATTTGCAATTATTGTAACATCGTTTGGACTGTTGGGATGTATCATGTTACCAAAATGCTACATGGTCTTGATTAAAAGTAATAAATAGATTGTGGGACCTTTTATCATATTTGTTATTTTTTTACATCTTCAAAATCAAGCTGGAGTGTATTGGAAGAAACATTTTTTTCAAAGAAATGCAACAAGTTCAATTGTTGTTGTTTGTGTTTTCTCACTCTTTCACTTGACAATATCAGATGTTGTCTGAAATCAACTCATATTCATAATTTATTTTTTTTATTTTATTATTTTTTGTAGACATTGTCAAGGCTTGTATGAGAGCTAACACACAACGTACAACAAAGGGGGCATGAGACAAGAGGGGCGGGAGAGGGAAGGACAAAAGAGTGGTGAACAGAGATATTAGCAAATCTGTGGAAGGGATTGGAATGAGACAGGGTACACGGGGTGTACAAGATGGACATAACAGGGACTTTGAGGAAGGAAATTTGAAGGAGGTGGGTTTGGGGTGGATTAACGGGGAAGAAAAGATTGAGGATTTGGATGGGGAAAGAGAACAGGTGGTGGTGAACAGCTGTTTTAAAGGCCTGTAGGGAAGAATGGGATTGAAGAGAGTGTGGAAGTTTATTCCAAAGGCGGAAAAAAGAGTAACGAAAGAGTGAAGGTGAGCAGGGATTAATAATTTAGGTAGTTTTACCAGAAGGGGGTTGCTGGCAGACCTTGAGCATCCTTCCGA
This sequence comes from Eptatretus atami, assembly GCA_035128595.1. Taxonomy (NCBI): domain Eukaryota; kingdom Metazoa; phylum Chordata; class Myxini; order Myxiniformes; family Myxinidae; genus Eptatretus; species Eptatretus atami. Next base: position 185,304,517 of record CM068953.1, on the reverse strand, counting down.
AATATAGGGGGGGGAGGGAGGACA
>CM068953.1:185294340-185304483 GCA_035128595.1 Eptatretus atami | reverse complement strand
GCAAGAACAGAGTGGAGACAGTAGAAGACAGAAGGACCACCGACCTGCGGTGATGGAGTGAGAGGCCCAAAGACTCAGCCTCACCACGGGAGATACCAATGATCCAAAATGACTTGGTTTCCACAGCTTGAAGCGAGAAATGGGAAAGCCAGGAGCACCAGCCCAGAGTGGAGAGCATTTCTCCATCAGGCTGTGGACGAAAGCTTTGCATGTGGTCAGGAGCTCAGGTGAGCCGAGGGAGGACTTTGCACAATGGAGGATTCCCAGTTGGCGACTGGCTTTGGAAGCCAGGTTGTAAATGTGGCATCATGGCAGATAGAGAGACTCAGAAGCTTCAAAGAAAGGAATTCTTCCAGAGGATTGTTGAGAAAGTAGATGGGGGGTTCGAAACGGTCCTTTCGGAGAGACAAAGTGAGAGTGTGAGATTTGTCCTGCTTGAAGCCATGTTCCATGTGTTGGACCAGTTTGTGATTTTACCCAGATCTGCAGTGAGCGAAGAAGCTGCTGCTTGATGGTCTGAGGGATGATAGATCGTATGACAGAGGGTGGAGTCATCAACAACGAGATAAAGAGGATTTTCTATTGAGTTAGGGAGATCATTGATTAAGACCAGAAAAAGAACAGGGCACAGAACGCTGCCTTGAAGAACTCCAGCCTGGACAGGAAGAGGGGATGAGAGACCTCCATTTAGAGCCACACGTTGGCTGCGACAGGAGAGGAAGTCTGCGAGCCATGAGTGGAGATGGCCTTGGATATGATATCATTACACGACCCGTCACTTTGATGTGGATAGATACATATGAAAAAAAATTAAACGTTTCATTTTTAAGTTTACTTCAACCGTTTCGGTGGAGTGATTGGTTGAGTGCTTAAGACACTTGGTGATTGCTCTTCAAGCTTTGATCTCTTCATGCTTCGATCTCTACAAACCTTGATGGTGATACCATGACTCGTTTCTCCATGAGGACATCTCTGGAGTTGGGAAGGCAAAATGAATAAGATGATTCCAATGAGTAAAAAATGTTTTCAGTTGTTACAAAGCAATAAATCACCACATCACGGCAGAATAGCCGAGAGGTACATATGCTCATTCTCAGCTGTCAAACCTACAGTTGAATCCTGAGCCAACTATAAACTGTCATCCCAGTGTTTTGCAGGCAGGGTGATTCATCAATGTGTGTGCTGTCTCTACAGTGGACATTAAACTAGCTGCCACATCTGCCAGAATCTCCCCCTCTCCTTTCCACCTCCCCTCTCCACATATTCACTCTCCCCTCTCCTCACTCTCCCTTTCCATTTCTATCTCCCCCACTCTCTCCCCACTCCCCTTTCTTCCCCCTCTTCCACTTTTTCCCCTCTCCCTCTCTCACCCACTCCTTCCCACCCATATCTCTCTCTATCTCTATCTCTATCTCTATCTCTATCTCTATCTCCCTCCCCTCTCCTTTCTCTCCACCCTTCTCCTCACTTTCTCTGAACCCTCTCACTCTCCCTCTCCAACCCCTTTCCTATCCCCAACTTTCCTTCCCCAATTTCCTCTCCCCAAATTTCCTCTCCCCCATTTCCTCTCCCCTTTCACTCTCTCTCTCTACCCCCCCCCCCCCAACCCAAAATGGATAAACGCCTGGTGTTGTAGCGTGCGCTTGTAATCCGGCAACTCGGATGCTTGGGTTGAAGGATCACTTGAGGACCGGTGTTTTCAATGTGCCAGGCTGGACGGTACAGAGCAGCCTGGCTGATACGGTGGCACCCAACCCAAAATATCAGGTCCGTAACTTGCTAAGGATATCAAGTATAACTTGTACTAACCTGTTCATGGTCGAGTGGTGGTGACTAAAGGTGGTGACTCAACCAGCTCCCCAAACCAGGTCATCCTGGTGAGTAGGGTGTATGGAAATGGACACCCAGCCAGACTAAATATAAAACCTGTCAAAGGGAGGAGGAGCTCCTTGAGAGCCAGCGTCCATCGATTGCTGGTGCCCAACTGCATCTGTGAATGTTGTCCTGCAGTGGGTACCCTTTCCTAGGAGGTTGGTGGCAAGGTTTGCAAGTAGCAAGTTTTGCACCATAAAGGTTGGTGGCAAGGTTTGCACCATGAAAACAAGTAACTCTGCAAAACACACTAAAAATGCAAAGAAAATGGAAAACCCACTCTATGGGAGTACCTCATGTGCAACTGCCCTTCACAGGGCAGTTCCCCAGGTGAAGGGATTGGGGCAAAGACTTGTGGAACCCCACTCTTTGATGGCAGGAAGAAAAACACAGGGTGTCCTTCCCAGGTTTGGAATGCGGTTGTGTGTGTCGCGGGTGGTGCTGAGGTGTCATCCACCACACAGTGATCTCCTTGGGTTAATTCCAGGAGCAGCTTAAATCCAGGAGAATGGTGCCATCCTAGCTTGGCTGTATTTTGGCAAGGTCAAGTTTGAGTGTGTAGCTGAGGAGTTTTGCAAATGGACTGTGTGAGGATTGGGTGGGGGGGGGGATCTGGATGTTTTGAGATATCTTGAAGAGTTGTGGAGTTTCTTCAAGACTACCACCTGATGTTGCCAGTGGATGTCTTGAACCCACCAACATGTGGAGAAAAAGTTATCCCAAGGGACCTGTATCATTGATCAAAGTCACAGGGCTGGGCTTAGTGGCAGAGGTGAGCTGTTCAGGGAGTTTGGCATAAAACTGCGCATGTGCTGAGGGTGGAAGAGGAGGCTCATGTGTGAGGAATCTGTGAAGGGGAAGATCATCACCTGTGGTCAAGTGATTCTCATCATGCTTACAGAGTAATTTGAGCATTGTGTTCCTCCAAACTGTGCAGCGGTGGACTGCAGTTAGAATAGATGGTGGTGCGCTCTTGACAGAGGTGTCTGAAGTGAGTGCCCACTGGGCCAGTTACTTTGAGTGGCTGTACTAGTCTGACACACCAGCTATTGAGTTGGACATCAGGGATGTAATTATCCCTCATTCTGAACCTCCATTTAAATGTGAACCTGCTTCCATTTTGGAAACACAACCTGTGGTAAACCAGTTGAAAGGGGGTAAAGCTCCTGCAATCTGTCATCTCTGCTGAACTTCTCAAGGCTAGTGGAAATGCTGTACTTGTGTTGTTGCACGCAGTTATGTGCTCTGTTTTGAACACAGGCCTCATCCCAAATGACTGGAAGAGGGGCATTATTGTCCTTCTCTGGAAAGGGAAGGTGATCACCAGGACTGCAACAGCGACCGAGGAGTGACGCTGCTCTCAGAACCGGGCAAGGTCTTTGCTCGGATAATGTGTGATATGGTTCTCCACCATCTGTATGAGCACCAGCACCCAGAGCAGTTGGGATTTCCACCAAACAGGTGAGTGATTGATCGTATTCTTGCTCATAGAGTCCTCACCAAATGCAGATGAGTGTTTCGGAAAGGGCTGCTCACAGCCTATGTTGACCTCCACTAAGTGTTTAATTCAGTGAATTGGAATGCCCACTGGAAGATTCTCGGTCTTCTTGCAGTGCCACCAAAACTGATCAATCTGATATCTGAACGATATTCTGGTAGTGAAAGTGCTGTGAGGTGTGGTGGTTCCATCTCAGACTTATTTCCAGTTGTCACTGGAGTTCATCAAAGGTGTGTACTTGCCCCCAAACTTTTCAACACTTACAAGGACTGGATTCTGGGGAGCATGTTGTTGAGATCAAGCTGTGGTGCATTGTTTAGGAATGGCAAGATCTCTGACCTTGATTTCGCAGATGATGCAGTCATCTTTGTGGAGATGCTGGATATCCTTTTGGGGGTCCTTGCGGCACTGAATGAGGAGTTGGAGCCGCTGGGATGATGGGTTTCTTGAGTCAAAACTAAGATCTAGCCTTTCACTGACATCTTGGATGCTGCTATCCTGCCTGTACCTGTTTGTGGTGAGGATGTTGAGGTCACCAAAAGATTCATTTACGTTGGCAGTGATATTCATGTCTCTGCATGTTGTGAGCCAGAGGTGAATCGACATCAGGGTCAGGCCTGGGGAGTCACGGATTCACTGCATCATGGGATGTGGTGCTGTTGGTACCCCTGCAGGAGGATGAAAGTCCGAGTCTTTAGGTCCTTGGTGCTTCCAGTCTTGCTCGACAGCTGTGAGACTTGGACTCTGACCAAGGATCTGAGATGGAGAGTCTGACCACTCTAAAGAGAAAACTCTTTCTGTACCAGTTCTCTTTGGAGAATCATTGCCTATCGCTGGTCAGACTTTGTCCAACGAGCAGTTGCTGAGAGAGACTCAGATGAGATTTGTGACCTGTATCTGAATCAGTATTTGTGAGTGTCAGCTGTGGCTGTTTGGACGTGTGGCTCGTTTTCCTGATGCTGATCCTGCTCACCATATTCCGTCACCGATGGCGTCTCATGAGTGAAGGAGGCCAATGGGCCGACCACGTGCCTCTTGGTTGGCTGCTCCACATCTCAAGGAGATGTGGATGGGGCAGGCATCTGCCTGGGGGATGGCCAGCCGGAGGCCCCTGCAGTAAATTGGACGCAGTGACTTGCTGCTCAGGCACATGCTCCCATACCTGACCTGACCCAAAATACCTTTTTAGATCCCCTTCTACCTGTACACCATTTAGATACCTTTCAACAGTGAGATCATTTAGTCCTCTTTTGACTTTGTTAATCCCATTTAAACCCCTTTCGTTTTTTAAAGACCATTTCAACACTTTATACCCCTTTAGACACATACACCCTTTACACCTCTTTGACCCTTCAGACCACTTTAGATCCTTTGACCATTTTTACACCCCTTTAGGGTCTAAAATAGTTAAGGGTGCTTTCACTGGACAAAAACTAATGGAACGTTTTTTTTCAATTCAGAACCTGCTCATCCGACATAGTTTTCACTGTGTGAATACAATCATGTTATCAGGCCTTTGAGCCCCCACAGGCCCCTACTTTTACATTGAATGAAACTGAAAATCTATTTTATCACCGATTACACACCAATTACAACCTCCATCCATCTGGAGATGAGGGTCTGTCCCACTTGGGACTATAAATTTTTTATTTAATGTTTTTATATTCAAAATCTCAGCTCATGGAAGAGTGTGTTGGTGAGGGAAAAAAATGGCAACATACTAATGGTATGGCAAAGGGGCAACACTTGCAAATAACCAGAAGTACTTTGAGTCCAACTCCAAAAGTGCTGATTAAACAAATCATGTGGTTCGATCATTGCAGTCATGCAACTTGCCTTTTCAACATAAAAAACCTAACCCAATTATGAACAACTTTAGGCCAAACTGTAAAGGTCATACCTGTTGTTTGTCATTCCTCAGGCAAGCCAAAAAAAACCAATACAGTATTGCAAATCTGATGGCCAACTCTCCAACCAGTGTCTTTTTCATCAAAGTCTCTACCTGCAATTCAACCAGCATCACTACCATTTAAAGAAAAGTGTACAAACAGATGCTCTCAACTAAAGACAAGTGAGATTATTCTAATGACAAGCAAAATTGTGGTGTCAATCATCGCTGCCAATATAATTTGGGGTCAAAGTGGGTTATGGAATGTGGCTGGGATTGAGTTGGTTGATTGAGCATCTCCATCTCCTCTGAAATGGCCCAAATATTGCACAGTGCCTCAAATAGCCTCTCATATCCAAATCTTACTGCCTGGCCTATCATGACAACCCTGTTACTAACTATGTCAGAGGGTGCAGGCAAGTTCCTGGTACCTTAAAACTGGATGTTCCAGGTGGGTGGAGGTCATTGTCCTTGGATGGCTATCTGACTCAGAGAGGGAAGACAACTCTGACCTAATAGTTGGGTCGGTAGAATTTGTTAACCTTGTTGTCAGTCGAACATCATTGGAGGTAACAGCACTATTTGGTGTCTTGAAGTGGATTATTAAACCGCTCCCAGCCCTTTTGTACTGTGAAGAGACAATCTTCCTTTGTTGTGTTGTTTCAGTGAAAGTGGCTGGTTGTTCCGTTTGAGGAGCTTTTGTTATCGTTATATTCATGGACATTAATGAGCCATATGTTTTGACAACCAGAGTCTGACAACTCTAAAGGGGACAGGTTAAAAACATGCAGCAGGTGATGGCCACCCAAAAGGACAGGACCCATGACTCGATAGTAGTGGATTGAGAGGGTGATCGATTGTTTGGGGCAAAATGCGGGGTTAGCTGTACTTCCATGGACAGGCATGGATGGTGGCCCATGCCTCTACTTCTGATTGCTTTTTCGAGGGCATCAGGGTGCCGCTGCTATTGCTGGGGGTTAATGTGTGCTCTTGATGTCCCTCTTTGTGGCCTTGGAAGTGGCATGTATATTACTAAATTAATGTTCCTTCTTTGTCTATCTATATCTTCTTATACTATGACTATTCAATAAAATGAAACCTCGACTTGACCTGCATTCTGAGTCTCACAACCAAGGGTACCAAAGTCCAAGCCACTAAATGTTTGCTGTGCTAATATCAGTGGGGTTCATGGCAATTTCTCTTCCATACAATCCTTCTTGCAAGATATCCGAATATTTTGTAGTGGCTGGCTACATCCTCCACATATTTGATTTTCCACCTTCCCATGGTTTATGTATTCATGCAAAGGCATCTCTACCACGTGGCCATGAGGTCTCCCTTGAGGATACGACACAAGAGTGTATGTACTTTCGCCCAGCACTTTTACATTCCATTGTCTATCTATATTTTTGTATCGATCTCCATCATTGTCCAATTGTGCTATTTTTGACACGATCACCACCAGTGTTTATGTGGTGCTTTCTCGACATCCAACTGCTGATATTATGGCCATGTTCAGGGACTTTAATAGTCATCACAAAGAACTGTTAGTCCACTCTAACAGCACAGATGCTCCTGGTGTCAATGCATTTAACTTTGCCACCTCGCATGACCTTACTCAGATCATTTCAGTTCCCACTCAAATTCCTGATCGAGTTACTAATAACAGGTATCTTCTTGATATATTTTATGCTCAAATCTTCTTGCACTGCAAAAATTCTACCCCTCCAGAAAACTCTGATCATGTCAACATTGAAGTTCAGGTTTCTTTCTCCTCACCATCAACTGTTGTTCATCCTGCCCCTCGAGATCTCTTCCAATATATCAAGGCTGTCTGGGATGGCTTGCGTTCTTTTCTTGCTGATGTTCACTGAAACTCATATTGGGCCATTTAGTGCCTCGTCCGTATGACATATTTACATCAGTTATATCAATCTCTGTTGATTGGAAATTGATTAAAGATTGTTCTTACAAAGAGAACATTTCAATCTCAGTCTCCCTGTTGCTCCAGGATTGTCAAACACTCCTTTTTGGAATTTAACATTATGAAGCCAAAGCACAAGACCTGTTGCATTGAGGTTGCAGACCGATTTGTGGCCTCTCTGTCTTTAAGGTTGTTGTTTTGTCTCCCCTCTAGCTCCATCCTTTTCTCTCAACCCTCCAATCTTCTTTATGTTCGCCAAGATACACAGATTTTCCAGTGACCTGATCCTCGCTAATCTGTCCAACTACAGTATCACCGTGCAGCTGCACTCTGTCATTCCTCTTTGCTTGCTTTTGAGGAGCTGCCTTTCTGAGGCTCCCAATTTTCCTCCAGAGTTTTAAGCAGGTTATACAAGATCAGGAAAGAAAGATACATTTTTCATTACAACCCGTGCCGATAAAAGAAAATAGTCATGATTGATATTTGAAACCTTTAAATTAAAAATTAAACTGCAACCCCTTCTTTTGATGGCTTTTTATGCAAAACTAGCGTGGTCCGGCTCGCCCTGCTCGCCTCTCCACACGTCGTAGCAGAGATTGATGTCAAAGATTACCTGTGTTGGCATGAATTACACCAATCATAATACAAGCATTTCTTTTCTACAAATATATTTCTAATATTGCTGATAATGTATATATTTGAAATTTCATTTGTGATATAAGAATGTCCATGTGGTCGAAGTGGTCAAGGGTCGAAGCTGTCTAATCTGTCTGAAGAGTGTAAGGGGTCAAAATGGTATTCAGGTCAAAGGAGGTTGAAGGGTCTTAGGGGTCTTTTGAGTCATTGAGGTCTTTGGGGTCTTTAGGGTCTCTTTGGATATTCGGCGACTTTGGGGTCCTTCGGGACTTTTGGGTCTTTGGGATCTTTTGGATCTTTTGTTCTTTTGGGTGTTATGAGTCTTTTGGGGTACTTGGGGTCTTTTTGGTCTTCGATGTCTTCTGGGTCTTTTGGGTCTTCAGGGTCTTCATGGTATTTTTAGATCTTCATTGACTTTTGGGTCCTCTGGGACTTTAGGTTCTTCTGGTTCTTCTGGGTTATTTTGGGTCTTTGGGGTCTTGGAGTCATCAGGTCTTTGGGTTATTTGTGGTCTTTTGGTTATTTTGGGTCTTCTTGGTGTTCAGTGTCTTTGTGGACTTCTGGGGTCTTCTGTGTCTTCAGGGTTTTCAGGGTCTTTGGGGTCTTTGCGTTCTTCTTGGTCTTCAGGGTCTTTTGGGTCTTTGGGGTCTACTGGATGATTGGGGTCTCTTGAGGGTCTTCAGGATATTCTGGTAGTCAGGGTATTTTGGGTCTTTGGGGTCTTCTTGGGTCTTCTTGGTCTTTTGAGTCTTTTGAGTCTTTGGGGTCTTCAGGATCTTGGGGGTTTTCAGGGTCTGGGAGGTTCATCAGAATCTTGTGGGTCTTGAGGGTCTTTTGGAATATTTTGGGTCTTCAGGGTCTTTGTGGATCTTCGGTGACGTTTGGGTCCTCTGAGACTTTTGGGTCTTCTGGGACATCGAGGTCTTTTGGGTCTTTGAGGTCTTTGGGGTCTTTGATAGCCTCAGGGTCTTCTGGATATTTGGGTTTTTTGGGGTCTTTTCGGTCTTCTGGGGCTTCAGAGTCTTTTGGAGTATTCTGGATCTTTTGAGGTCTTTTGGGGTATTTTGGGTCTTCAGCGTCTTTGGGGGTCTTCGGTTCATTGGGGGTCTTGGGGGTCTTTGGGGTCTTCTGGGTCTTTTGGGTCATTGGGGTCTTTGCTTCTTAAGAGTCCTCAGGGTCTTAGATGGTCATCAAAGGTCTAAGGGATCTCAGCAGTTTAATGGGTTGAAAGGTCCATTCCAATATTACGTAAATAATAGACATTTTGTGACACAGCTGGAGGGAGGGATCGAGGGATGGATGGACAGAGGTAAGGAAGGAAGGACGGATGGACGCTGGCTCTTTTTTATATATAGATACTGGCGAAAAAAATGGAAAGCTGTTGTCCGTAATTTCAGTTTTCGCTCGAGTTTTCAAGGCTGAATAGTGAACTAATATAGGATTTTCAAACAAACTTTATTTCACATGTGCATGGACATGTATTCACATTTTACGTGAAGTAAATAAGTTGTTTGCATTCCATCATTTCTGGATCTGCAGAATTGCCACTACCCATTTTGGAAAACTCCACATGCAGCATCGAACTCAACATGTCAAAATGTCATACATGTCTATGCCCATCAGTTTCCCAAGGATGCTGGACTACCATGAAGATTAATATCTACTGATGTAAGAATGCCCTCTTCCTTTGAAGAACTGGAAGGAAAGCACAGCCAGTTGGATGGGGTGGGGGGAAGGGTTGAGAACTTGTGGTGGAAGCGCTTGAGGACTTTTGTTGGAGAGGGGCTTGAAGACATGGAATTGGGAGAGTTGAGAACTTGTGGTTGGGGAGGAGGGTTGAGGAGTTCAATTTGGGTGGAGTGAGTATTCAGGACGTGTGGTTGGGAGGATTTGATGACTTGGGGGCTGGGGGGGGGCACACAACCCATCCACCAAGTTTTGTTTTAACCTGTCAACAATTTTTTGAGATATTGTGCAAAATATCGATTTTGGCCCCATCTCTCAATGGTGAAGAATCACTTTAAAATTCAAGTACTCAGATCTGGATCTTCACCAATACCTCATCAATTCGTTGTTTTTACACACCCAACATGTCCACCAAATTTCGTCCGAATCCGTTCACAATGTTTTGTGATATCCTGTTCACAGAAAGACAGACAAATAATCAGCCAAATGGGGGAAACGGACCCTTCACCCACCTTCAGTGTCGGAGGTAAATATGTATCATTGGCAGCGACATTGAGACTTCACATTTTCATGGAATTTCTGCATTACCTCTGAGAATAGTATATATTTTAAAACCGATACAATATTATATATATATAT
>CM068953.1:185276275-185294330 GCA_035128595.1 Eptatretus atami | reverse complement strand
ATATATATATACATAAATATACACACACACACAACAGTTAATGATAGATCAAAATGATTAAAAAAAATGTTTATATCGATGTGATTAGCAATTCGGGAACAGTAAATTTACTGACTTTTGGGAACTGCAATTTCAGTTAATCATTTGCAATATTTGATTTTCAAACTATCCTGAATTAAATAACTTGCAAATTTAATTGGTAATTTAAACTCCCACCAAAGAAAATGTGCTGAGGTTAGCAGTGCTATATATGGAGAAAATTTCACTTATTCTTTAAAGATGGGATACGCTGTTTGTGAGAAGCAAGAGTGCCCCCATGGTACCGAACATGTACGGTTTTGAAGGTGCGGTATACTGCAGAGAAAGTTTGAAATTTGTGATGTGTTTATTTTTGCCCCTTGTGAGTGGAAGGACGTGTATGCCTCGGACTCGTGTTGAACGATATGGGATCGCACAATATGGAGATGTCATGCTCGGTGGACTTTTTCCAATTCATGGAACGATGGCAATACCTGAAGATTCCTACAGAGAACCTCCAGGAGTCGTTCAGTGTTTACGGTATGTTCTCTCTCTCTATCGAGTGCAGCCTATGGCTGCTGGTTGCATCATTGGTTATGACGCGGCTATGCTGCTGATGCAGTGTCCCCCTTACCAGTACACTGGTGCTCATTTTGCCGACCTCGGAAGGATGACAGGCTGAGTCAACCTCCTGGTGTATTTAAATTCAGCGGCCAACGGGGCTTGAACTCAGGACCCAAGGATCCCGAGCCGCCACCCTAACCACTAAGCCAACACCAGGCTTTACGGTATGTTAATTCTGTGGTTTCTCTCAAACTTTCTGTGTGTTCTTCCTATTATTGCACTCCAATAAGAATATAGTATGTGGAATATTACCTTCTGAAATCATGAATCGCATGAAATGCCAATTTGATTCCATTGCAGGATGAAGGCAAGACACACACTTCCATTCTTTTTTTCGTTTGAATTGCAGGGTTATTTTACTTTTGTGATTTTTTAAGTATTTTAACCCCTCCACCGAATGTTATGTTTTCACCCCTGTTTGGTTTGTTGTCTGCCCGTTTGTGAGCAGGATATCTCAAAACGTTATGGATGGATTCAGCCGAAACTTGGTGGAGAGGTTGGGTGTTTGACAAGGATTAATTGATTTGATATTTTTGAAGATCCAGAACTGGATCTGGATACGAGAGTATTTAATTTTTTTTAAGTGATTCTTCACTATTGAGCGAAAGGAAAACAAAACCCAATATATCACGATATTTCAAATCGTTGTGGACGTGTTATGACAAAACTTAGTGGTTGAGTTGGGTAGGTGACAAGAACAAACTGATTGGATTTTGTTGAGGTCCTGATGCAGATCCGGCCTATCAGTGGGATACAAAACATAAGCTGTGCAATCTGGCAGAGGTGTGTGCTCTTCCGAGCACTGTTCTAGTTTTCACATTTAATCTTTCATTATGGTGTACTTCTTTAAGGCCCCTTTCTCAGTTTTCAGTTTAACGTCTTGTCGTCTTGTTTTTAGAGACTTGCCATCCATTAGTTTGTCCATTTTTACCTCCGACACCGAAGTCGTGCGGAGATTATGCAAGCACCGCTGGTATTTTTTTTGTTGTTTTCTTACTTGCAAAATCGAAAATTCTTCATTATATTGGCTGGTCTGGTCTGTTATTCTGTCTGTCTATTTAATTGTCAAGTCTGTTAGTCGCCTACAGCACGCAATTTTACTCGGATCTTCACAAACCTTAGATGGAAACCTATTGTTTTAGAGGTCTATATGTCAAAAGTTCAAAGGTCATGGTCTCAAAATTGTCAGTTTTCATCTGATTGACTTGATATTGATATTCTTATTAAACCGAAAAACATGTGTGGATGGTGAATCCTCATCGAGGTGAAGTGTCAGTCGATCCCCATGGATATGTATATTATTACGCACTATTGAACATGAGTTGCACTGGAAGTATGTCTATTATGCATTATTAAACAACTAGTATAAAAGCGCATCAAATATGACGGGTTGGAATGATTTTATTCAAAACATTCAAGGAGACTGGACGATTTGATGTTTTGTAGCAAGAAGCGTGATTTTCAAACACTATCTGTACAATAAATGTGAACTTATTTTCTTTTTGGATGTTTCGTTTTGACAGAACAGCCTCTTGAGCATGCCAAAGTCTGAAGCCTCGGCCTAATGTCAGGTGTGCTTATTAGCTTCTTCATTTGTTAGACATTCTACAGACATAATTAAACACTCATTTTACTCTCCGCATGTTGCACATCATGTGCAGCGAATTTCACCTCATTGTGCCATGTATTAATTGATATTTTTTCAACGCTTCTGTACACCACCCTTGAGGCCCAGATGCAAGTCACCATCTACATTTCCAATGAAAGAGACATAATTACTCTTTGATGAAAAATGTTTTTCGAGTTTTTTTAATCCTGAAAAATAGACCGTAGTGAATGCAAATTAGTATTAAATATTGGCCTTTAAATCCCTTTAAAATCATCCTTATGAAGGGGGACAGACAAATACACAAATGCACACAGTTTTCTGCAGGTAGATGACCACGTCGATTAATTATGTCTGTTAGTAACGTTGTATTTTAATGTACCTTTTAGCCCTTTAGACCTGTAAACCCAGGTCAGGTCAGATATGGGAACATGCGCTGGAGCAGCGCATCGCTGCAACCACTTTCTGCCAGAACTCCATGGGCCTCGATCTGGCCATCTCCCAGGCAGATGCCTAGCCCATCCCCATCTTCTGGAGATGCTGATCAACCTGCTGCAACCACAACGCACGTGGACAGCGCATTGGCCTCCTTCATTCAGAGGTTCCCTTGCAGGGAGATTCTCGTGAGCAGGATCAGCATAAGGAAAACAAGCCACATGTCCATGCAGACACAGCTGATGCTCATGGACAATGCAGGTAACAAATCTCATTTGAGTCTTTCTCAACAACCGTTTGTTGGACACAAAGTCTGAACAGTGATAGCTAAGGATTCTCCGAAGAGACGTGGTACCAAAGGAAGTAAGTCTCCTTCTCAGATCCCTGGTCAGAGTCAAACTCTCACATCCAGAGAGCAAGACTGGAAGCACTCCCCTCTGGGCTGGTGCTCCTGCCTCCCACCTTTCTCGGCTTCACGCTGTCGAAACCAGGGCATTAGGATCATCGGCATCTCCCGCAATGAAGCTGAGTCTTTGGGCCTCTCAGTCAATCTCCGCAGGTTGGTCGGTGGTCTTTCTGTCTTCTACCGTCTCCTCTCCAGCCTTGCCCCCCTGCTCTCTCTGCCATTTGTCCCCACCACATTTGCACAGGGCGCTCAAGGTCCGCCAACAACCCCCTTCTGGTAAAACTACCAAAATCACGAACCACTGCTCACCTTCACTCCTTCATTCCTCTTTTTTCCCACCTTTGGAATAAACTCCCTCACTCTATTCTTTCCATTCTTCCCTCCAGGCTTTCAAAACAGCTGTTCACCTTATCTTATCATCCCCATCCAAATCCTCGATCTTTTCTACCCCCGATAATCCACCCAAGCCCACTTCCTTCAATTCCCCTGCTTTCCTTCCTGAAAGTCCCTGTAATGTCAATCTCTCTTCCCCATGTTCCCGTCCCATCCCCATCCCCTCCCTTCCACAGATCACCTAATGTGTCTGTTCCCCACTGTTTTGTCCCTTCCACTCCCGCCCCTCTTGTCTCATGCCCCCTTGCTGTGCGTTGTGTGTTAGCTCTCATACGAGCCTCGACATGGTATACAAAAAAAAAAAAAAAAAAAAAAAAAAGCACCAAGGACCTGAAGACTCTCACTTTCGTCCTCCTGCACAGGTACAAACATCGCCACACCCCATGATCCAGTGAATCTATGACACCCAGCCTGACCCAGACATCTATTGACCTCTGGCTCATAACCAGCAGAGACATGAATATCACTGCCAAGGTAAGTGAATCTCTTGGTGACCTCAACATGTACACCACAAACAGGTACAGAAAAGATAGTAGCATCCAAGATGTCATTGAAAGCCTGGACCTTAGTTTTGACCCAGGAAAGCCATAATCCCACTGGCTCTGACTCCTCATTCAGCACCTCAAGGGCCCATGAAAGGATATGAGTCTCTGCAAAGATGACTACATTATCTGTGAAATCAAGGTCAGATATCTTGACATTCCCAAACAATGCACTACAGCTTCTTCTCTCCGAGATTGTCCCCAGAATCCAGTCCATACAATCAATGAAAGGTGTGGGGGGCCAGTACACAGCCCTGTTGAACTCCAGTATCAACTGGAAATGTCAGAGAAGGTATCACCACATCTCAGAGCACCCTCTATCCCAGAGTACAGTTTAGACATCAGATTGATCAATTTTGGTGGCATATCTCTCTCCTCTCTCTCTCTCTCTCTCGCTTTCTCCCTTCCCCTCTCTCTCTCTCTCTCTCTCTCTCTCTCTCTCTCTCTCTCTCTCTCTCCTCTCTCTCTCTCTCTCTCTCTCTCTTCTCTCTCTCTCTCTCCTCTCTTTCTCCCCTCTCTCTCCTCCTCTCTCTCCTCTCTCTCTCTCTCTCCTCTCCTCTCTCTCCTCTCTCTCTCTCCTCTCTCTCCTCTCTCTTCTCTCTCTCTCTCTCTCTCTCTCTCTCTCTCTCTCTCTCTCTCTCTCTCTCTCCTCTCTCTCTCTCTCTCCTCTCTCTCTCCCTCTCTCTCCTCTCTCTCTCCCTCTCTCTCCTCTCTCTCTCTCTCCTCTCTCTCCTCTCTCTCTCCTCTCTCTCTCTCCTCTCTCTCTCTCTCCTCTCTTCTCCTCTCTCTCTCTTCCCCTCTCTCTCTTCCCTCTCTCTCCCCTCTCTCTCTCCTCTCTCTCTCCCCTCTCTCTCCCCTCTCTCCTCTCTCTCTCCCCCCTCTCTCCCCCTCTCTCTCTCTCTCTCTCCTCTTCTCTCTCTCTCTCTCTCTCTCTCTCTCTCTCTCTCTCTCTCTCTCTCTCTCTCTCTTCTCTCTCTCTCTCTCTCTCTCTCCGTTTGTCATGTCACAGTTTTCACAACAAAAATTTCACCACAATATAATCAAATGGGACATCTTGTGAATTTATTATTATTACCATACCTCAATACTTTTTTTTTTTAAGACATCAATTGAAACTTCCAAGGCTTATTTTTACATGTGTGTGGTATATATGAGTAAAATCTGGTCAAAATTAGTCAAAGGTCAAGGTCGAGGCCATCCAAAACACGTGAAACACCTATTAGACTGAGATTAGAAAAAAGTAGAAGCCAAATTTGGTGTGCACAGTCATCCATCATGTCAAATACTTGATGGTCAAATTTTAGAAATAGCTAAATTTATATTTCAATGCAACTATTGTTTTTGTTTGTATTTCACAATTATCATGTTATGCATGACATCTATTTTGTTACTTGCAAAATGGAAGATTTTTCAAGTATATTGGTCAGTCTATTTTGTTATTCTGTCTGTTTGTCTGTTTGTCTGTTTGTCTGTCTGTCTGTTTGTCTGTTTGGCTGTTTGTCACCTGCAGGTCACAATTCTAAATCGATCATCATGAAGCTTTACCAAGTTGTGGAGGTAGCCTCAACTGAGAAGTCTTGATTTTGAGGTCAAAGGTCAAAGGGAATCTTGAGGTCAAATTTCTGAAATCATCATTTTTCATCTGAATGACTTGAAATTTAAAAAAGATTTGCATATTGCATTACTGAATTGGGAAACCAACTAAGTTTGAGGTCAAAAGGTCAAAAGTCAACTCAAGGTCAAACATCTCAAATCATCAAATTTTATTTGAAAAAATGCCAATTTTCATCTGATTGACTTGGAGATTAAACAGCATTTGCATAGTACATCACTGAATTTGGAAACCAACTATTTTTGAGATCAAAAGGTCAGAGGTCAACTCAAGGTCAAACTTCTAAAATAATCAATTTTCAACTGAAAATCATCAATTTACATCCTACAAACTTAAAAGTTAAACAGGATTTGCATAGTCCATCAATGAATTGGGAAAGCAGCTATTTTTGAGGTCAAAAGGTCAAACATCAACTTAAGGTTAAGCTTCTAAAATCATCAAATTTCCTCTGAAAAGTCGTCACTTTTTACATGATTAACCTGGGAATTAAGCAGCAATTGCACAGTGCATCACTGAATTTGGAACCCACCTAATTTTGAGGTCAAAAGGTTAAAGATCTACTCAAGGTCAAAGTTCTAAAATCATCAATTTCAATCTGAAAAATCATCAATTTTCAACCGATTGACCTGAGCTTTGATTGAGATTGTCAATTTCAATCTTATTGAAATGGACAATTTGATGTATCCATGCTCACCTTTGGAGAAGGGGAGTGGATTTTGCAATTTTGTGATCTGCATGATGTCTTTTTCTTGGTACTTGCAAAATCTAAGATTTTTCAATTATATTGGTTAGTCGATTTTGATATTCTGTTTGTGTGTTTGGCTGTCTGTCTGTTTTTGTGTTTGGTTGCTTGTCCACACAGAACTTTGTTGTTTTTCTCCGCAACCGCTTGTCGGATTGAGAGGAAATTTTCAACTTTGGTGCAACTACTCATATATAATATTTTAATGATAATTATGTCGTCATACGTCACGTGGTGTGGCAGGCATATTGGAAAAAATAGAATACTTTGGAACTCTATCTCTGAAACTTCACCAAGGGAAAAATTGAAACTTGGCACATAGCAAGTCCTCCTCTTGGGGAATGAGTGTATTTTTTATGATGTCATAGTTGCCTTCGTTATGATGTCATAATTGCATATGTGGAACGCTACATCCGATCAGTATGAAAAATTCTGAGTGTCATCTTGGGATAAAATGGCCCACAAAAATTTTTGGATTCAGTCAGTCACATGATTTGGCAAGCATATGGTTTTATTTTTTTTTAAACCTTCAAAAATCTTCTTCACTGAAATGGCTGAACCAGTCATCACTGCAAGCAGTGATAAAGTGGCAGTTCTAATTATGTCTCTTATTTATTACGTCACACACCAGTCCGCAAATGCCCCACAAAATACAACACACAAAACAAGTCCTGGCGAGGGTCTGCAGTCTCTGACTGCTCTTTTTCTTGTTTATTTCTGTACAGACCATTTAAATTTCAGAATTTTTATTGTGGCTGGACTGCAAATAATTTTGTTTTCTGTCTGATTTATTGTCTTCTCTTGACGTCTTTGTCCTCCCACAAACGCATCTTTCCCTTGTTAATTGTTAATTGTGTTCTAATAATTTTTTTATTCCATCTTTGTATTTGATTACGTGTCACTGCCCTAAGTCATTGATGTTATGATACACTAGCAGAAGCCCATGGTAAAAATACCACGATATAAAATAAAAAAATCAAAAAATCGGAAGCCTTTTTCTCTTCCGCTGGTTGAAAGAGCTCAAATATGGGAGGTACAACAAGGAATGTCTTGAATTGTAGTTGTTGTATCATGCACCTGACGTTTAAGGAAAAGAAGAGAGGGGTTGCGGGACAGGCAGACAGCATTAACCTTTGTATGTACCTTGCAGGAACCCGCTGAATATCGGCACAATGTAAAATGTGACTTCAACTCCTTCAACTCCCCCCCCAAAAAAAAACCTTTCACAAACACCAAGTTATCAACCCCTCCCTCCCAAGCCCCAAGCCTCCACTCCACCCACGTAACAACTCATCAACCCTCACTACAGCTCATCAAACCCTCTCTGCAACCATGACCACTCCTCCAATCCCCGCACCCCCACCACCACAACTCCTCAATTCCCCCCACCCACCACCATAACTCCTCAACCTCCCTCACCACCATAACTCCTCAACCCCCCCCCCCACAACCACCACAACTCCTAAGCTGATGACCACAATAACTCCTCAATCCCCCACCCCAAATCCTCAACCACACACCCCCAC
The DNA here is from genome assembly GCA_035128595.1 of Eptatretus atami. Classification (NCBI taxonomy): domain Eukaryota; kingdom Metazoa; phylum Chordata; class Myxini; order Myxiniformes; family Myxinidae; genus Eptatretus; species Eptatretus atami. The sequence continues at coordinate 185,286,426 of CM068953.1, read as the reverse complement.
CACAACTCCTCAACACACCATCATTACAACTCCTCAACCCTCCCAACAATAACTGCTCAATAACCCCCCCCCTCCCCACACCCACCAAAACAACTCACCAACCCGCAACCCCAACCAAAACTCTTCAACCTCACTCCATCCCACCACATTGTGTTTTTGGAAGGCCTGTAGGAAAAAGGACATAAAGAGGATCATGTCGCCAAGTTGAAGGCCTACCCATTGCTGGCCATGCTCGTTACTGGCTCTTGTCTCCCTCCTGGTCTCCAAAGCAGACACCATTGAGTCCTGCGCCCACTATATGAAAATGAAAGTCCCACCTGTATTATTGTGTTGTTGTGTAAGTGTGATCTGTGGTGCTTAGTGGGTTATGTTTTGCGGTTTACTTCTCATTGTATATAAGTTTGAGTGTTCCCATTCTCCTCTATGTGCCTTTTCACTCGCGAGGTTTGTTCCATTTATAATCGCATCTTGTCCCTCTTCCCTGTGTATTTCAAGATAAAAATAAATCCTTGAAAAGGTAAGAAAGCATTTTTCAGCCATCTGCTATCTGTGTGTGTTTGCGGTCATTTCAGTTCATTTGGACGACCTTGGGGAAAGGTAAAGGAAGAGTAACTATTGACCGCAGTGCCTTTAAAGCCAGTTTTGGTCCATCCATCCACAGGACACTTTTGGGTCAGCAGTGGGATTTTTTGAACCCCCTGACTTCGACATTTGCTATCAGGTAGTTGAAATATTCAAACCCATTTTGTTTCCCAAAAGGAAAATTTCAAATTAAGTTTTGAATTACAAAGATTTATTTTTATTTGAACACATACAGGAAACAAAGACAAAATGGCGGATGTTCATGTTAGGACAGATGGTGAGGAATAGATACCTCGAGGAGAGCTGGGGGTTGGGCCTAATGGGGGAGCAGCATAGCAGAGGAACGTCCCTCATTCCTGACATCACTTGAAGCACTTCTCTTAAGGTCAGAGTTTGATGCGATATCCAACCAGGTCTTGTTTGAAAAAATGATGGAACAAATGAATAAAGCTTATGGAGAAATTAATAAAATGCGGAAGGAAATGAATAAAAAAAAAAACATTATAACGGCGCAGCTTGGGACACAGATAAAAATTGGAATGGCATGTTAGTTAAGTCTTGGGGGACAAAGTTAAATTCCACGGGGACATGTTTGTTGGGTAATGGCCGGGAAAAGCATCGTTCCGGTGTGGATGTTACTTTGCCCCATAAAGAGACCGTCCAAGAGACAAAGAAGAAAGATGGTTTAGAAGGGGAGAAGATAGGCTCCGTGGTGTGTGAAGCGACCTCTGTGGATTGCGGTATGACGCTCATGGGCACTTAGTTGGACCTACCTTGTCGAGGTCGACTCTGAGGCCAGAATCGTCGACTCACTGTGTGTGGAGTGTGTTTTAGTGAGTGTGGGAATTATCCTAAGCTGGGATCACCCTGAGTTTTTGGAGAGCCTTGATGAAAAAGGACAAAGAGGGGAGCACATGGCCAAGTTGAAGGCCTACCCATCACTGGCAATGGTCGTTACTGGCGCTTGTTTCCCTCCTGTCTCTAAAGTGGATGCCATCGAGTCTTGCGCCCACCCTGTGCATCAGAGAAAAAAGGGAAGTTCCACCTGCATTATTGTGGTGTTGGATAAGTGTGATCTGTGGCACCGAGTGGGTTATGTTGTGCGGTTTATTTCTCCTCATTGTAAGTTTGCATATTCCCATTTTCCTCTTTGTGCCTTTTCACTCACTTTGTTTGTTCTGTTTCTGATAGCGTCTTGTCGACCCTCTTCCCTGTGCTTTTCAATATAAAAAGAAATCCTTTAAAAGGTAAGAAAGCCTGTTTCAGCCATCTGCTTTCCGTCTGTGATTGCCATTATTTCGGCTCATTTGGGTGATTAGTAGATTGGTAAAAGAAGAGCAACTATTGAACACAGTGCCTTTAAAGCCAGTTTCGGTCCATCCATCCACACAACAATATATCCGGAGCCAGATCTTCACCAAAATAGAAGGGGTTTGTCCTTGCCGCACACCCAACCTGTCCATCAAATTTAGTCCCAATCTCTCCATAACTTTTTTGAGATATTCTACTCATAAAGATAAGTATATAAGCAGACAAAGAGACAAACAGACGGGGGTGAAAACATAACCTCCGCCCACCTTCAGTGGCAGAGCTAATTAGTGTTAAGGCTTGAGCTGTTTAAAGAGGACAGGAGAAAGATTATAATTGCCTATGCCTTTGTTTTTAGGTTTGATCAAAGGGGATTTCAAAGGTCCATGGCCATGATTTTTGCCATAAATGAAATAAATAACAATGAATTGTTCTTTCTAAACATCACTCTTGGTTATGTCATTCATGACAATTGCTTCCGAATGCCAAAATCCATTGAAAATTCACTAAACTACATTGAGCCGATATCAGAAGATGAGAATCCATGTTTCTATCAAGTTGTTGTCACTGCTTCTGGCTCTTCTCATGCAGGGGCAATTTCACGATTGTTGAGGCTTTTCTACACACCACAGGTAGCTACAAGAATAACTTTAAGCAATATACAATATCATACTTTCCCTTCCATTGCTAAAAACTGCACCAAAGTATTGCAATTGAATGATAAGTATTTGATCCCGTGTTTTAACATCTACCATTTACTTGTTTGAACCGTTATGCAAAAGGTTTGAGTGAAAGAGATGGCAAAAATTAAATGTATGTGTAAAGAAAAAAGTGTTTTAAACATTTTGTTACACAGTGTAGTGGTCTATTGAAAGAGTCAACTCTTCATCTGATAGTTTCAGATGATGATTACTCCACAAGTTGGTGATTGTTTGATTCCCAAGCCAGTTAACCCTGACCTATTGTGCACTTGAAAAGTGTGGTTATTATGGCAAACATCCATTAGTCTGTGATGAGGTGGGTTTGTTCCTGCAGTGAACTGAAATCAGCGAGTTTCAGCTTTTATGATGTCATAGGTCACATGGATTGGCAGCCATATTGGATTTAAGAAAAATATTAAATAATGTTTTCTCTGGAACTGCTTAATCGATCAATGTGAAACTTCACAATTGTAATCTTGTTGTGATGGGGAATAAAAAAAATAATAACAAATTTCAACTTACTCGGACACATGGTCATTTTGGCAGCCAGAATTATTTAATTTTTTTATCTATTTATTTATTTATTTATTTACTTTTATGTTTGAATAATTCTCACTTGGCTGTGCCTGGATGGGGTTGAGGGCAGTGGAGTAGAAGCTTAAATGGGAATCCTATCCAGGTTCCTGTTGATGACCATCTTTTCATTTTGCTTGTTCTGGTTCCTTCTGATTACTCCAATACTGGACTGTTCCTATTTGGTTGTCCATTTGAATTCAATATATTTTAATGCCATTCTGAAGTCAATTGAAGAATAGTAAAAAAAATACGACATAGGCCAGGGTCAGGTGTCCGATCAAAGCATTATTGCAACAAAGCAGGATGTCTTGGTACTCAGTCATCACTGCGAGCAGTTATAAAGTGGCAGTTCTAATTATGCCACTTGTTAATTACGTAACACACCAGTACACAAATGCCACACAAAATACACTACAAAAAAAGAAGTCCTGGCAAGGGTTTGCAATCACTGATTGCTCTTTTTATTGTTAACTCTGTTTCTTTGTTTGTTTGTCTGTCTGTCTGTCTGTCTGTCTGTCTGTCTGTTTGTTTGTTTGTTTGTTTGTTTGTCCGCACATAACTTTTGTGTTTTTCTCCGCTTGCTTGTTGGATTGAGACGAAATTTTCACCATAGGTGCAAATACTCATGCAGAATGCTGTAACGATAATGATGTCATCATAGGTAATGTGGTGTGGCAGCCATGTTGGAAAACGGGGAAAAATTTGACCTCTGTATGTCTGAAACCACACCAAGGAAATTTTTTTAAACTTGGCACATGGCAAGTACTCCTCATGGGGAATGTGTGATATATTTTTTAGGACATCATAGGTGCCTTCATTATGATGTCATAATTGCATAGGTGGAATGCTACATCTGATAAGTATGAAAAATTTTGAGGGTCATCTAGGGATAAAATGGCCCATAGAAAAAAGTGGATGATGTCATTGGTCAAGTGATTTGGCAGCTATATTGTTTGTTTCTTTTTAAACCTTCAAAAATCTTCTCTGAAGTGGCTGAACAAATCTATGCGAGACTTTACACATATAACCGCCTATCCATGAGGAAAAAAAGGTTCACACCTTTTTGTGAAAAAAATATGTCATAGGTCACGTGGTTTGTCAGCCATATTAAATTTACCCAAAAAACGAAAATATCTTCTCCAGAACAGCTGGACAAAATATGTCCTGGCAAAGGTCTGCAATCAGAATAGCTGGACAAAATATGTCCTGCCGAAGGTCTGCAATCTCTGATTGCTCTTTTTCTTGATTGATGTTGTAATTTTGTTGTTGCTTTGTTAATTAATTTGAATTGCTTTTAATTATTTCCTAACATGCATACTTTCTCTGCCAGCTCCTCGGCCTCCTTGTAATCCTCGATTTAATACTAAGCTGAGCCATATGAAAGACATTATTTTGGGGTTAACTGAACTATGAGCTGTGAACAATGAGAAAGTGCCCTGTACTTCTCAAATCATGACATTTTCTCGACAAAGCAAGGGTTATTTTCAGAAGCCAATGGTAGATACTGTTCACACAATACCTTGATTTTGGAATTCATGGATTTTTTTTTCATTCATTTAGATTAGTGGTGTAGCAGCCTGCAAATGTTTAAGTGACAAGTACACATTCCCCACATTCATGAGAACTATACCCAGTGACTTGAACCATGCCGAGGCCATCGCCCGCTTGGTGCTCCATTTTAAATGGGTGTTTGTTGGTGCTTTAGCTGTGGATGATGATTTTGGTCGAACTGGTTTAAATCAAGTTCTTAATGAAGTTGAACGTGAAGGAGTTTGTGTTGCATTCCACGAACTGCTTCCTAAAGTGAAAAATCGAGAAACTTTACAACAACTTGGTAAGGTCTGCTGTCAATAGAATTCCAGAATATGTTCCATGTTCCCACCCACTTTATCATGCTTGGGTCACCTCATAATGAAATGTCAGATTGGGTGTATTGTTTTACATTATCTACCTATTTATTACTTTTTGTTTATGGTTTATGCCGTTTTAAAACACTGTTACATGGAAACGGGGTGGGGAGAGGAGGAGGTCAGGAGATTGGAACCCAAAGCTAAATCATGTTAAGAATTCTATGGATCGTGTGACAGCATGAGTTAGATTTACTCATGTTACAGGGAATTTGTCAGGGTAAGTCATCTTGTAAAACGTGCACTGTGTAGACAATGACTGACCATTATAAAGCAGATAGGGAAGATTGTTGTGCAAAACCTTCCATTTCTTGGACGAGGCCAGGTGAGGATTTGTGGCATTTAACACCAAAGGTACACTGAAAAGTGTGTTGTGCCTTCGGAGGAACGACCATGACAAACTGTTTGGCCGGCAGGCTGCACAAGGAGAAAACATGTTGAGAAACACACACATATATCTATATATATATATATATATATATATATATATATATATATATACATATATATTTCTTCTTTTTGTGCTATTTATTTATTTATTTGTACGCAGCCTGTGACTGCTTGCCTGAATCACTTTCTGGGGGTGCGGCTGTGACACTGATGCATGCCCCCTGTTACCACTAAGCTGGTACTCATTTCGCCGACATCATAAGGATGACAGGCTGAGTAACCCATCTGGTGTCAATTCAATGTGTAGTCGGGGCTTGAACTCAAGTCGCTAGAATCTTTAGCCAGGCCACCTTAACGGTTAATCAAACACCAGGCTCTTTTTGTATAAAGTCCTGCACAAATTAAACATTTATTAACGGTGTAGTGGCAGTGTTACGATGGCGTTGTAGATTCAACAACTATGGTAAATCTATTTTTTTGTTTTGTGTTGTTGTAAGAGATGCTGCCACTAAAAAAAATTTGCCTTTTTATTCTTCATTGTGCTCTTTAACAATCTTGTTTTTGGGTGTGAAGGCAAACTGGTTGCTGAGACAAATGCAAAAGTCATCATCTTGTACTCAAATGAACCAGATGCATTCCCTTTGATTGAGGAGCTTCTGTTGCAAAACGTAACGGGGAAAACATGGATAGCAACGGATTCTTGGATCATATCACGGCTGTTTGCTTCATCCCAGTATGCACATATCTTAGAGGGCACAATGGGTTTTGTTCAAATGCTTGGAGATATTCCTGGATTTTATGAATTCCTTGCAAAAGTGAAACCACAAAACCAATTATCTATAATCAATACTATTTACCACAATAGTAGCAAGGTAAACAACACTTTACAATTTTTCAAGAAATAACGATTTTGCCTGCAATTCCACATTTAACTCAACAGATGCAGATTTGTTAATTTTCTTCTTGATACTGTCTCAACTTTCAGATTAATAAGTCTCCATCTCAGATCCCTGGTTAGAGTCCAAGTCTCACATCCATACATCAAGACTGGAAGCACCAATAACCTGAAGATTCGGACTTTCGCCCTCCCACTCAGGCAGCGACAGCGCCACACCACAGATCCAGTGAGTCCATGACTCCCCAGGCCCAACCCAGATGTTTATTGTCCTCTGGCTCACAACCAGAAGATTAGTGAATATCACTGCCAATGTAAGTGAATCTCTCGGCGACCTCAACATCCTCACCAGAAAAAGGTACAGACAGGATAGCAGCATGCAAAATGTCATTGAAAGCCTGGATCTTAGTTATGAGCCAGGAAATCCGTAACGCCAGCAGCTCCGACTCCTCATTCAGCACCTCGAGGACCCCCAAAAGGACATATAGAGTCTCCTCAAAGATGACTGGATCATCTGTGAAATCAACGTCAGAGATCTTGACATTCCCAAATGATGCACCACAGCTTGATCTCTCCGACATCCTCACCAGAATCCAGACCATACAAGTGCTGAAAAGTGTGGGGGCCAGTACAGTCCCCTGACAAACTCCAGTAACAACTGGAAATAAGTCAGAGATGGTACCTCCACATCTCACAGCACTCTCAGTACCAGAGTATAGTTCATACATGAGATCGATAAGTTTTGGTGGCACCCCACGAAGATCAGGAATCCTCCAGAGGGCATCCCAATTCACTGAATCAAAGGCTTTACAGAGATCAAGAGAGGCTGCAAGCCGCCCCTGCCGAAACTCTCGCCTGTGTTCGGTGAGGACCCGAAGAGCAAGGATACGGTTCATCATTGACCTCTTTGGTGCAAAGCCTGACTGCTCTGGATGCTGGTGCTCAAGCAGATAGTGGTGAACCCTCTTGAGAATTATCTGAGCAAAGACCTTGCCCGGCACTGAGAGCAGCATCACCCCTCGATAGTTTCAGTCTTGGCAATAACCTTTTCCTTTCCACAGAGGGACAGCAATTCCCCTTTTCCAGTCATTTGGGATGATGCCTGTGTTCCATGCAGAGCACAGGACTGCATGCAATGACATGAGTGCAGCATTTCCACCAGCCTTGAGAAGTTCAGCATGGATGCCACAGATCTCTGGAGCTTTACCCCATTCACTGGTTCATCGCAGCCTGTGTTTCCACAAACGAAGGTGGACCACAGTTGATTGGAGGGTGAGCAATAGGGATTATAACACTCCTGACATCCAACTTGACAGCTGGTGGATCAGCCTGGTACAACCGCTCAAAGTAACCAGCCCAGCAGGCCTTCACTTCAGACTACACTGTCAAGAGCCCACCACCCTCTGCTCTCACTGCAGTGCACAAAGGGACGGGCTTGGAGAACACAATGAGTGAATTCCCCTGTAAGCAGGATGAGAATCACTTGACCACAGGTGATGCTCTACCCCCTCACAGATTCCTCGCACATCGGCCACCCTGTCCACCCTGAGTGCAGGTACAGTTTTACGCTTCAGCTCCCTGAACGGCTCAGCTCTGCCAATCAGCCTGGCTCTGTGACACTGGACAATGGTATCCAGTGTCCCTTGTGAAACAAAATTATTTTTCACCCTCCGGTGAGTTCCAAGACATCGACCGGCAAAATCAAGGACAGTTCTCTTAAAGGCACTCCACAACTCTTCAGGATCCCCCAAAGCACCCGGTCCCCCCAAATCTCCACTCAGCCTGTTTGCAAACTCCTCAGCTGCCCTTTCTTTCTTGAACTTGCGAACATTCAGTCGAGGCTGGGATGGTACCATTCTCCTGGATTGAAGGTGCAACTTAAGAGTTGCTTCAAGCCAGTGGTCAGTGTTAGGAACTGAGCATTCTGCTGGATCCTGCAGTTCTGGATCATCCTCCAGTCTCCGAACGTCAGAGAGTGCTGCAATACCGATGTCCAAACGCTTGAGCTCAGGTGATAACAGAGACAAGTGATCATCCTCTCTTTGGGATCGGACATTCCAGGCACCCAACAAAAGTGACTGCCTCAGTTTAACCCAAGGAGACAACCGTCTAGTGGACGACACCTCAGCACCACCCCGTCACACTCTCCCGCAATCTGACCCGGGAATGTTATGCTGTGGTTTCCCTCCTATCATCAAAGATTGGGGGTCCCAGAGACTTTGCCCCAATTTCGTCATCCGGTGTGCTGCCCTACAAAGGGAAGCTGCACATGAGGTACTCCTACTGGGTGGGTTTTCAGATTTTTTTTTTATGCTTCTGGAATGTTTTGCAGAATGAAGGGTTTTACGGTGGCCGGAGTGCAAATCCTGCCACCATCCTCCTAATAAGAAGTAACGCAACTGCAGGAGGACGTCCACAGACACTGTCGGGCACTAGATATGGATGGCCGTTGGCTCACAAGGAGCTCCTCCACCCTTTGACAGGTTTTGTTCTTCATCCTGCTGGGTGTCCATATCATACTCTCTCCTCACCAAGAAACTTGGTGGGGGAGATGGTTTAGTCGTCGATAATCCGACCATGGAACAGGTTAGTACAGGTTTACATGGTAAATGCAGCAAGTCACAGATGTAGTCTGACCTGACCTGAGTATAATTGCTCATTTAAAATATACCTCGAAGAGCTGAAAGAATTAAATCAGTCTTGAAAGGAAGAATATTATCCACTTGGTGCTGATAATGAGATTTGTCTAAGCACTATTAGCAAACAACAAATGTAAGAATTTAATCAGGTTAAAATCAATAACAGCTTTGCTGCAGCTTATATAGAGAAAACACAAAGAACATAATTATATATAGTACGTAAGGGAATGCAAACTGATTTAACAATCCGAAGATGGGGAGGTATTGTTGCGAATTTGGAAATCGATCACACTCAACATTCAGATCCTTAAGCTCAGTTATCTCAGCAAGTACGTGTTCTATAGATAGCTTGCCTTCCATTGTTTAATGGGTTAATCTATGTAAATGCACTGTGATTTATTTTAATAGTTAGGGTTCAATCAGAACAACAACAAAGAAGAACGACCCCCACCTCTGCAAAGAAGAAGAAGAACACTCCCATCCCGAGATTCAGCAAGGTAAACAGCCCAAACCCACGGTTGGGGGGGCGCGCACGAGGGCGAATGAGTCACGCCGGAAGCGAGGCGGGGCTGAGAGGGATAAGAAGGGGACCCTCTGCTTGGCTCGAGAGATTGGAGGGGTTGTTCTGGTGCTGGTTTGGTTTTTGCTCTGCTTCGTGGTCTGGTTTGGCTGGCTCTTCTTGGTTCGTGGAGCTCTTCGTGGTCTCTGGTTGGTTCCCGGCTTGGTGCGACTCCTTGGCCTCATCTTGGTCGTTGGTTCTTTGGGGAAGTGACGCATCTTCGGGAAGGATCGGCGCCTCGCCTCACCAGCACGTGTTCCGGAGTGCGAGGTGATCCGCCGGAGCTCGGAAAGGATCGCGGCTCGTGGTGGTTGGAACCAGCTGCCCTCGCTGGATGCCCGTTCCGAACAGCTGGAAGAACCACACGAGGTGGAAAATAGGTCCTGGGCTTCAGCTCATCTGTCCCTCCGAGCTGAAGTCCGTACTAAAGGCATCAGCCACCATTTCCTGGGTGTGTGTGTGTGCGTGTGTGTGTGCGTATATGTGTCCGTGGGCCCATCTAACAAGTAGAAAACTGTTAAGTGCTTTGTTTGCTGTATATAATTGCATTGCGTTTCTTATATTCGGTATAGCTCTGCTTTATGTGCTCCCCTC
>CM068953.1:185226340-185271279 GCA_035128595.1 Eptatretus atami | reverse complement strand
GAGAGAGATCAAACCCACGGTTGGGGGGGCGGCGCACGAGGGCGAATGAGTCACGCCGGAAGCGAGGCGGGCTGAGAGGGATAAGAAGGGGACCCTCTGCTTGGCTCGAGAGATTGGAGGGGTTGTTCTGGTGCTGGTTTGGTTTTTGCTCTGCTTCGTGGTCTGGTTTGGCTGGCTCTTCTTGGTTCGTGGAGCTCTTCGTGGTCTCTGGTTGGTTCCCGGCTTGGTGCGACTCCTTGGCCTCATCTTGGTCGTTGGTTCTTTGGGGAAGTGACGCATCTTCGGGAAGGATCGGCGCCTCGCCTCACCAGCACGTGTTCCGGAGTGCGAGGTGATCCGCCGGAGCTCGGAAAGGATCGCGGCTCGTGGTGGTTGGAACCAGCTCGCCCTCGCTGGTGCCCGTTCCGAACAGCTGGAAGACCACACGAGGTGGAAAGGTCCCAGATAGGTCCTGGGCTTCAGCTCATCTGTCCCTCCGAGCTGAAGTCCGTACTAAAGGCATCAGCCACCATTTCCTGGGTGTGTGTGTGTGCGTGTGTGTGTGCGTATATGTGTCCGTGGGCCCATCTAACAAGTAGAAAACTGTTAAGTGCTTTGTTTGCTGTATATAATTGCATTGCGTTTCTTATATTCGGTATAGCTCTGCTTTATGTGCTCCCCTCATTTCCCCATTGCAGTATAAATAAACCCCAATTGTTAAATGTTTTCAGCCGTCCGCGTTCCTTCTTTCATTGACTGAGCATGTTGTGTGTGAGGGATTAGTTGGCCATAGCCGTGGTTGCAGAATAATTCGGTCCGACGGTTCTCGGCAATTAAAACCGCTCGGGATCGCACACGGAACGAGCTCGCCAAGCGGCTCGGTTTGGTACGAGTTCCATCGAGGGTGAAATTTCCCGGTAGTTGGACCACGTGGGTACTTAGGTAAATTGAAGTTGGCAATCGACCCTACCCCACGTGGTCTACCCATTGGCGGATTTCGGTCTAAAAGGGACGCGGTCTTCTCCGGACTTTTCCGGAGAAGTATGATCTGAATTCCGGGTGATCGTCGAGTCGACTTGCGGGTCCGTCTAGCAGTCGTGCTCACGGCCGACGTCCCGGCCCCATAACAGTATTACTTGCCATCATATTAATCTGTCATGTATTTCTGATACATAAATGACAGCAAGAAGGGCTTCAAGAAAATTATAATTTCTGTGCCAAGTATACCTCCAAGAAAAGGGTATTCGGTATTTTAATAAATATTGTACGGCTGTGGAAATTTGCAATACACCAGAAAGGTCCGCAGGTTAGATATATCGATAAGTTCATGTGTAGTTAGTCCACACCCGTTGTTTAGAGGGAATATGTGTGATTCATCTGGGCTGCGACGCTTTGAGTTAGCCATTTTTCTTTCTCTATCGTTATTTTGGACCAATAAGTCCGCCAAAACTCAAACACCACACACTTCGCCTCTTTACCTCCACAACTCCACCCCGCAAACATCGCTTCACCGCCATTCTCAAACGACACCCCCAACAACCAAACCACCACAGCAAACCCCCCACAACCTTCGCCTTTCTCCTTCCACAACCATCAATCACACCACCAGTCAACACCGAACGTCGTGCTGTCCAGGGCCCGTCGGTGATTCTTGCCGAACGCGTCGAGCCGCGGGTAAAATGGATGCCTTTGCAAGAGGGAAAACGGATCAGGAGAGGCTCACGCCCCTTTTTGCCCGACAATGGCTAAACGTCGGTGGTGTGGCCTGCCCCAAGCGCGATGCATGTGGACTCCTTTTAGGAGGGAATTCGGATCAGGAGAGGCTCACGCCCCTTTTTACCCGACCAATGGCTGAACGTCGGGTGGCATGGCCCCGCCTCCAAGCACGTTTCGATCCGCGAATTAGCATACATGCTCCTCCTCCGTCTATAAAGACGCGAGCACAAGGCGACTAGTGTCGTGTGTCGAGTTGGGGCGTGTGTTGGGTTGTGCTGAGCTGTGGTGTGCTGTGCTGGGTGGGCTGGTCGAGACAAGACGAAGGTCATCGTTGAGGTTGTCGTTGCGGGGATCAGATGGCGAAGGGGACGGAGCTCGGAGTTGAGGTCGAGGGAGGAGTCGCGGCGTGAAGCAGGGACGCGGAAGAGGACTCAGGGGCGAGAGTTCGCCGGAGTCGGTGCGGTCCCGAGACCCCGCTAGCGGGACGGAGCGTCCACCATTCCCCTTCCCGACCCGAGCATCAACAATTCCCCCCCATCCGCGCTGAGATAGCGCCGGTAACCCCGTCCGTTCCCCAACCCAACCGTGGTGCCGACCAACGCGTGCCTGCGCACGCACGCCAAAGGAGCTCGCCGACCATACCAGGGGCACGGAGTCAGGCGCGTTACGCGGACATTGCGGCTAGCCCGCCATCTCGCCACGAGGGCGCGGGTAAGACCCCTTCGGTCTCGTGGACCTGGCCGATCACCTAGGTCCCACGTTCATTTGGTCCACGGACCTGTGTGCCTCCTTGCCTGTGAGGGTGGCTTGTATTCTCTTTGCTTTTGGCGTAAATGTGTGTGTGTGGCGCCAGTCTATTAAGTAAACCCGTATAAGTGCTTGTACATTGCTTTATTCGGTTGTAGCTCCGCGTTGCTTTTATTGTTTTGACTGTTATATGTGCATTCTTACTATATAACTGTAAATACGTGCTTGTCTGAGTGTGAATTAAAAGTGCTTGGCAAACTGTTTCCCGTTTCGTTGCGTCCTTTCTCTGGTTGACATTTCCATCTTGCATCACGTAAGGGATTGGTAGTGGTGTTAGACCACCAATAAATAATCTGAACCGTCGAGGTCGACGATAACTCCGCTCGGTTATCCCTGCAGCACGGAACGAGCCACTTAAGCGGTTCGTGTCCGGAGTCGACCTGCGGCGTGGTACAACTCCTTGGTACGCTACCCGCGCGGTTACTAGGTATATCGACATTCGGCGAGTCACCTATTTCGCGCAGGTCGAATGCGGACTGGGTTGTGGTGAGGTTAAACCCCACCCGTGGCTGGCTCCTTGGCGGAAGTTCCAAGAGGGTCACGACTGAATTGTCCGTCCGGTGGGCGACGCGTCGCGATTTGAGTTACGTGGCTGATCGAACGCCGGCGGGCCAGAAATTCGTAACAATATGTTATACAACATAAGAATGGGGTATTTTCAAGAAAAGATTGGAGTCATACTGATGTTGCTAACCAACAACTTTGGATTGAAATAAAATGTTAAATAATGAAAGGGTTTTAGAAGTTGAGAAAAACCTCCTAATAAGAAAAAATCTCTTTTCGAAATTCAAAGAAATTTTATTGGTTTCCTGTTATAAAAATATATATATTTGGATGCAGGAATATCGAGAATTCCAGATGTATATATGTGTGATATTCTGTTGAGTGAAAGAGTGAAATTTGTTCAAGGGTAGTAAGGGATGAGGAAGGAGTTGAAGAAGATGAGGCAAGGGAGAAGGAAGAGAGGGAGAGGAGAAAGGTGAAGAGAGAGAGAGAGAGAGAGAGAGAGAGAGAGAGAGAGAGAGAGAGAGGAGAGAGAGAGAGAGAGAGAGAGAGAGAGAGAGAGAGAGAAGAGAAAGAGAAAGAGAAAGAGAAAGAGAAAGAGAAAGAGAAAGAGAAAGATATGGAAACCAGTGAGATTAAAAATAGATTGGAGGTATTCCAGAAAATTAAACAATCTCAATGCACTGAGGAGTAAAATAAAGAATTAACATGACGATGAAAAATAAATGGGTCAAGAGTATTAACATCAATTTCAGGAAGTAAATTTAAATGAGGAAGTGGAGATAAAGTAGAGAAAGAAGGAAAAGATTATGTTATTGATGATGTTGGTGTTATTGACTTTGGTTAAAGTTTTAATACTTTTTTTCTTCTTAAATACATGGAGAAGAGAGTGAAGGCATTTACAAGGATTCTTTATGTTTTAAAAATAAAGATTTAAATGTACATGTTGGAAACTAAAAAGGTTTTTGCGCTGTAGAAATTTTTCTCATATATAAATGAGTTATTGTCTCAAATGTAAAAATAATATTAAATATAAAAATATCTCGCATGTTAAAAGTAAAAATAATGGAATTTATCAAAGGGGATTGTTTAGTGTGTGGCTCTAAAAAGTGCCAATTAATCTTGAAACAAAAGTGGAAGAGATATACCACAACTGGTATATCAGGAAGTAAATTTACCACAACTAGAATACGAGGGGAATTACGTCTACCAGGATATTCTTTCTGTGGTCTGGACACAAATTTGGATAAAAGATTAGATGAGGTTAACAATCCTAAACCTTGGTCTAAACCAAGAAACAGAGTTGATGAAGTGTGTATGAAGCACGATATTGATTATGGAAATATCACGACATTGGAAGAAAAACACAAAGCGGATAGAGGAACGTATGATTTGTCTTTGATACAAAATTCAACATTGAGAGAAAATTTTATGGCTTTATCATGAAGAAGATGATGAGTGCTAAATTAAGACTTGGGCTTTGAAATTCAAAAAAAATTATGGCTCTAATGATGTCATTAGGAATGAAGAGCAATTAGCTGATGAATTACATAAACCAATAATAACAAAGTTTAAAAGAAAGAAGGTTTATTCCAAAGTAGTTCATTATATCTGTTCCGCTGACTTGATTGAACTCAATAATGATAAGGGGTACAAGTATGCTTTTACAGTTTAACCGTTATTGATATGAGAAGAAGATATGCGTGAGTTGTTCCTTTGAAAAATACAAAGGTTAATACTCTTATGTTAGCCTTCAAACAGATATTTAATAAAAGCAAGAGAAAACCTAAATTGTGGAGTGATCAGGACACAGATTTCTACAACAAAACATTTTTCAATTTTCTTCAAGATAATGGTATTACATTATACAGCATCTTTGATGAAGGAAAGGAGGTTGTTATTGAGCATTTTAATAACACTTTAAAAGAGAGACGATCCAAAATTCACTCAACTCGGTTCTCAACAATGGGTATCTTCAATTCAGGACATTGTAGATAATTACAACAATACAGTTCATTATTCAACTAAATCAAAACCATCAGAAACATTTACAAAATTAGAATATGAAAGGGAGATTATTGTGAGAAATCGAAAGTTTAATATTGGTGATGTAACAATATATCGGTGGAAATTACACTTTGAAAAAGGCAATACTAAGCGATAGACAAATTAACCTTTTAAAATTGATGATGTAATAGAAACAGTTCCTTGGACTTCCAAATTATATGATTTAAAGGGAGAATAAATCTTGGGTTCATTTTATTCACAAGAATTACAAAAGACAAAACTAAGCAAATAATACCCTTGAAAGCAACAATTTTTCACAATCCTCAACTTATACACCTCTGTGGTGTGGAGTAGGGGGCATCTGCTGAGGTATTAAATTTAAAATCATAATAAATAAACAATACTATATATAATGTGTGTATAATGGGGATGCATGCCTGGTGTTGGCTTAAAGGTTTGGGTGGTGGGCATGGGATTCGAGGATCCGGAGTTCAAATCCCACTCGGCTGTTGAATTAATAACAGGTGGGGTTGCCTCTGCCTGTCATCCTTCTGAGGTCGGCAAAATGAGTGCCAGCTTGCTAGTATACTGTGTCGGAGTAGCGACCCTTCCAGGATTGTGTCCAATAGCCAAGGAGACTGCTGAGGCAGCACCAACGCTCTGCACAGAGTATGGTCCCAATGGATGAATGGATGGATGGGGTTGACTCAGCCTGTCATCCTTCTGAGGTCAGCAAAAATGAGTGCCAGATTGCTGGTATCCTGTATTGGAGTGGCAACTTGTTCAGGATTGTGCCCAATTACCAAGGAGACTGCTCAGGCAGCACCAATGCTCTGCACCGAGTCTTGTCCCAATGGATGGATGGAATGGGGATGTTCTTAGATCTATGAACCCCAAACACAGAATCCTCACGTGAATAGTCAGTCAAGGCTTAACTTTTGTGTGTTGGTGTGTGTGTGTGTGTGTTGTGTGTGTGTGTGTGTGTGTGTGTGTGTGTGTGTGTGCGCACTGTGTGTGTGTGTGTGATAATTGTGATAATAATTATGTGTGATAATTAATTATATTATAATATAACAGGGAGCAAAATCAACTCTAACCCTCACATTCAAAATCCCAAACTATCCCATCCCTGACCCATCCCTAACCCAACCCTAACCCATCATGAACCCTCACATTCAAAATCGCAACCCATCACTAACCTTCACATTGAAAATCCTAACCAACCCTAAGCCATCCTAACCCTCACATTAAAATCCCAACCCATCAATAACCCAACCCTATCCCTCACATATAAAATCCAAACCAATCCCTAACTCATCCCGAACCCATCCCTAACCCTCACAATCAAAATCCCAACCCATCCCTAACCCTCACATTCAAATCCCAACACATCCCCAACCAAACCCTAACCCAATCATATATATATATATATATATATATATTATATTATATATATATATATATAATATATATATATATATATATATATATATATATATATACAACACAACCACACAAAAGTGGGCGGGACAAATGAAAGGTGGGCATGGTTTACGGAAAAATGGGAGTGAAAAAAAAAGTGGGCGGGGCTTCGGAAAGTGGGCAGGGCTTATGAAAAAATGTTATTTGGCTCAGGAGGTGCTCAGACAAGAGCATTAAGAGAGGTATGTAATTTCATCTCTGCTCAACAAAGATACTTAAACCAAGAACCAAGTTCAGGTATACTCGATGGTGATGAGTGTCTAAAAATATTAAGTTATTCCCGAAAATAGAACTTGAACTAATATTTGTTGGTTCGCTGTTTGATTATCGTGAGAATATGATGATTTTTGGTGGAAAATAGGGGTGGTTAAAAGTGGTGAAAAGTGGGGTTTTGGAAAAAAAATATTTTGAAAAAGGGAGGAAGATTTTGGGAAACTTTGGGGACAAAAAGTCTTGAAAGTGGGGTCTAAAGGATTTAAAACAAGGGAAATTGGGAGGATTTTGGTGTCAGTCAATAAGTTTTTCCCTTTTCCCCCTTTCACTTACATGTACATTTTTGAGATGCCTCAGAACCCCCAAAGCCCAATTACTCACTAGTTACTAAAGGTAAAGGTTCACATACTTTTTCCAACAAATAAATTGAATGTTGGATTATTTTGCTCAATAAATTAATGAAAAAGTCGATTTTTTTTGTGTTATTTGTTGAATGAGGAACTCTTTATCTATCATTTGGACTTTGATGAAGATATGATCACATTTTAGGTCAAATTTATGCAGAAATACAGAGTATTCTAAAGGGTTCACAAACGTTTTCTCACCACTGCATTTTCTCTTGAGACCGTTATTACGATCTTCCACCATATAAGCTATTGTTACAATTCTGATGTTTGATCTTTATTACCCCCATTTAGCCTTTCATAACCCAACCATCTTGCTAGTTTCATTGTTCCTCCTTCCTCCTCTTTTCCTGTTTGTCCATTCCCTTGATGCTTGTCCCACTGTTAGTTCTACGATGCTCTTCTATGACACTCGCTCATGTGAAGAAAAAACATATCTTCCTCCTGCACAGTCTATCTTTACCAGGCCTTGGTTTAATCAGGACATATCTTAATTCTTATTGCCTTCAGTCGAGGTACATCTTGCTGGAAAAGGTGAGCCTTTCGACAGAAGAGATTCCACAACATCTGCAATGGACAATATTACCAGTACCCACAATGCAACTACAACCAGACTTGGGGCATACCAGTTCGAGTGTCCGCTCTGATTCTAAAATGTCAGTCGTTAGAACCCGACCCTAACCAACTTATACCAACAACATTTAAAATGGTACATGCTGCATCCTTGCTTGATGGTCAGCATTTCCAAAGGATAGAGGAAGGACAAACAACTATTTCACAAGCTTGATGGACCTCATGGCCTCCTTCTGTGTTGAACTTTCTTGGAAGGTAACTCTTGTTTAAAAATGTACTACAGCATCCACACTTTTCGGAAATTTGTCTTGTAAGCTTCTTCTATGGACATGAAGAGTAGGCGAAGTATTGCTGTCACCCTGGACAAATTCCAATTTCCTGCACTAAAACTGGGAAAGCAATGCTAAACAACCTAGTGTAATCCTTGCCGTGAGGCTATTTTGGCAGAACTAAATCTGCCTTCGGACAGAGAAACAGATTTGATTTTTCATCTGGTTTTATATTCCTCATCAGGAAGTTTTTTGATCGACTTCTTTTCCACAGCAAACTTGATTTTCCACAGCACACTTTCTTGGCCATAATCTCTATTTAAATCAGATTATTTTTTACCAGTGTTGATGTTGCAACCTCTATAATTTGTTCATGACACAATTTTCCAGAATTCCAGCATTTATACAGAATTTATACAGATTTACTTTACTCTGATTCTGTTGATGACAGAATTTATACAGACAATTTATACAGAATTCGAGTGAATATTTTTTACATGTTCCACTGTAAAAAAAAATTCATGTGAACATTGAACCTCCTTCATAAAATAAAAGCAAAACACAAATGTAATTTTTTAGACTTTGTGTCTTGAAAAAAGTTCCCGAGAAGAGCTTATTCATAAAAATCTTTAGAAGACGAAGTTTGCATGCATTGTACGAATTTTTGAATTATACCTGTGAATAAAATATTGCTAACCATGATTTATATTTCTCTCAAAAAGACAAAAGGAAGATATTTTGCTGACAAAAATAATAAGATTTTTCACAATCAAAAACTAAAAAGAGAAAAAAAACTTTATCGGAATGAGAAATCATTGAATGATTATATTGTTGAATTGTGGGAAGATGTATTCAGATGCACCTGGGATGGAGAAAAAATTGAACTTCCACCGTGTTCAGGCCAAGAATCATTAGACAAAGTTTACTCGCAGTTTACGGATGTTTCCAATTTATTTTTTTCATCCTACACCTACCAAGCTGTGTATGTTGTTGCATATGCCTTGATGGACATCCAGAGGTGTACCTCCCAAAACAGTCCATTTCAAAATGGATCGTGTCCCATGATATCTGGTTTTCAACCGTGGCAAGTAAGAGGATCTTGTTCATTCTTATTTAAAGCATTTTCTTTTCAAATGAGTTGTTGAAAACAAAATCATCCTCTAACATTGCCAAAAAATGGAGTTAAATATATGAAGAGTTTTCTTGCAATTCTTAAGCAATCAAATATATTTTACCACCGTGCTCAGATCAGGGTGTACCACGCCAAGCCCTTCGGTGATTTGTTCAGCGCATACAGAGCACTGTATTACGAGGTCCCAAGCAGCAGGCCTGAGCACCACCCACCAGGGAAGGTCTTTACTATGTTCTGCTGGTCGGAGCCTAGTGCTGACCAACCCTTTTAGGTTTTGTACATCAGGTCCACCCCAGTGCAGCTGCGAGGTGGCGCTGCACCAACCCCTGATGCATTCCTGCAAGGGAATGGAGCCGGTAACTCCTCCCCTCTCCCTCACCACACAGGCACCTAGTTCGGGCCTGGTCCAAACCCCAGCATGGGTCTTCAGGCTGCGTAGGCGCTCCAGGACTCACAAGATTGGTGCTTTGGGATAAAATCCCCTCGCCGATTTCCACCGGATCCGGAGATGCCGTGCTGGCTCGAGATATGCTCTGCGACGGTTCCTGGCGAAATTTACCAGTGCTTCATGGAATCTGCACCCATCATTAGGATATAGTCTGTGGCCCGGCAGGTCATCATTCGATCTCTCAGATCATCTAACGTTCCCAGTAAGCGAGGAACAGAACCGCTGAAGGGAGTGCTGCTCAGACGCATGATCAAATAGGAGTTGGGGAACCCAACGGCAGAGTCAGACTCTGCCATGGACCTCCAACCCCCACTGGCCACCGCCAACCAGGCCCATCGGGAGCCATAGGCAAGCGAAGCCCAGGCGCACCTCGTTTGGTAGCCAGAGATGCATCCGCACCTTAGTAATGTCAGGCTCCCATGGGGTACAAGCTCAAAGCCACCAAGTTGGCGAGGAACATACTGGAGTAAACCACGGGATCTGGCCCATGAGTCTAGCCTGGGGTGAACCACCCAGAGCACTTTGGAAATTTATGCAGTGCAATTGGGGTGTCATGTCGCAAGGTCGCAGGCCCAAGAACCACCCACCAGGGAAGGTCTTCACTATGCTCGGCTTGTCAGAGCCTTGTGCTGACCAACCCAAAATGGATTCTTTGAGATTAAAGGGTTAATTATTTGACTGATTGTATCATAATTGCATGTTTAGAATGGATGTATTGCAAACAACATTGTAGGTCTGTCAATAAGGTATTGTCCCTACTCCATCCATTTTTATTTTTCATTGTTAAATGTGATTTATTTATCATTTATTTATTTGATTAACAACCTTTTCACTTTCTCCTCACTGACCTGACAAACCAACCTCCTTGACCTGAGTACCACCTTGGTCTTTTTTGTCAGACCAAACAACTCTGTACATGAGTTGACGTACATTACATTATATCACACAAGGGATTATTTTTCACCAAGGTTGTGATGAGGAAGTTCATTGCAGATCCGTGACTTTCTTGGGTGAGGACTGTGTCGAGTCTGAGTAGCAGGAGAGTGAGGAGCATGGGCTGCATCGCCAGGGTTCTTTGAACCACCCTTCCCCTCCCCTGGTCCTCGCCTCAGAGTTGACCTGTCCTGGACTTGTCATGGGACGGAGGAACCGGTCCCTGGAGTCTGAGGGCACTAACGCCATGCTTGCCTGAGCTGGCCGGAGACCTGCCTCGTGGCTCCTCATGTGTGGTGGAATCGCACCCTGCTTCTCCCATACAATATAGGTGAGGATGCCTTGTTCGGCTCAACTAAGCCTGAATCAAGCTTCTTTCTGCTTTTGACCAACCAAGCATGAACCAAGCTTCTCTTCTCTCTCTGAGCGTCCAACAATCACTTCAGAGAATCTTTTGTCAATGAGACGGGGTTAAGGTATATTTCCTGAATTTTTTTAATTTCATTTGGACTTTAGCCAAGTGAGCTTTTGTGATTGAGCAGTGTCCGTAGGCCAGTGAGTGAGTCAAAGAGTGAATGAGTGAGTGAGTCAGTCTGTAACACTTCCGTCATTATCACTTGAATCAAACACACGATTTTGATGAAACTTGGCCTCAAGCTTCATATCTGATGCCTAATGAAGGTGTACTGACCACAATCAAAATATGCACTCATTATGGGTGTCTACAGGGGGGGGTTAGACCCCCCCTCCCCTATAAATAGGTATTTGCTCTCTTTCTCAAAACTACACACAATTTCGATGAAACTTGACCACAACCTGCATCATCCAAAATATACCAAGTGTATCGACCACATCAAAATTTTCACTCATTTGGGGTCGATGTGTGTGTGTTTGTGTGTGGGGGGGGGGGGGGGTGTTGACCCCATAAAATAGTTATTTGATTTCTTTCAAACTATGCACACAATTTTGATGTAACTTGAACACAAGCTTCATCACTCGTGTTGTACCAAAATGTATCAAGTACATCAAAATCTGTGCTCATTAATGGGGTCAACAGCGAGGGGGTTTTGACCCCCAAAGTAGGTATTTGTTCTCTTCTCCAAAACTACACACACAATTTTGATGAATCTTGACCACGACCCTCAACATCTGTTATGTGTTCCAAAGTTTGTTCATGGCATTGGAAAGCAGTGTCTAAGGGGTCTGTGGGGGGGGGGGGGGGTTGAGTGACTGTTTCTCCTGATCCAGGTGAGCTTCAGGATGCACGGCCCTAGTTTTTATTTTATATGACATAAAATTTTCAACAAAGCTTCATTTTGAGAATATGCAGAAAACAAATATGATTTGGTCAAAAGGTCATACGTACCTTTAAGCATAAAGAAAAAGAAGAAGTCTGAATAAAAAGTGGACGGTCTTCGCATTTTCAGATTCTTTCTCGTTTGTTTTTGTTTGTACATCCGCTTCTTTGCATTTTTACAATAATAGTTGTTTTATTTTCTCGCTTTACTGGTTTCTTTTCTCAATTTTTTTTACTAAACTGAATTATTTATTATTCTGGTTGTTTCCTGGGTTAGATAACTTTATCTGTACTGGTAAATGTCGAGTTAGGTTATTTGTGTGTGCAAGCAAATTGCAGATCCTAATGTTTTCCTGAGCCACCATTTGCACTTCTTAATTTAAATTAACTCCTACACATGGCATCTTGGGAGTTTTTCTCTGGTGGTCTTGGGTCCTACCCGTTGGGGAGAGGGAGGTCATTGCAATATATTTCTGACCATTTGTACCCCATTCACAGCTGTTGTTGTATTTGCGAAATGTGCGATGGAAAACAGCTATGGGAGCTGGAATGTATTTTGATGAAAACGGCGATCCACCTGCTTCTTATCAACTGTTGATATGGGAAAGAAATGCCAAAAGAAAAATAATTTTCAGAAATATTGGACATTTTGATTCCAACTCTTCACCTGATGAAAAACTCCACGTGAATAATGCTGACTCTTACTGGAATAATGGAAGCAAAAAGGTATGTTGATGTGCCTGCCTTGAGCAAGTTACTGTCTTTATGATTGCACTAATTTAATGTTCATTCCAATTGAGTCAGTTAAAAGATGAACCACAAAGAACAAATGTACCAATTAACCCAATAATTCCAGTAAAAAAAATTTTTTTTCGGGAAGGTCATTATAAATCATGCAGAATTTTTAGTGACCATGTGAGGCATGCAATTTACCTGGATCTAGCTGTTTTTTCGTGGCTTCGAATCGATATTAATCATACACCTGCCGACAGTGGTCAAATAACACATCCTTAAGGAAGCTAATGCAATGTCCTCTCCACTTGGCAATGATGCCCTGATCACACACATCATTTCTAATCTATGCTCTGTAAAATCCTCAGTTCACTTTCTGCAGCACTTTTATTAAAACCTTTTTCAGACAACAGAATGATGCAGCACTAACGTCAGGCTCTGCCGTTATCAAATTAGACTTTTCGACTTCAATTACACTTCAATGAAAGAGCAATCCATGATAAACTATCATCCCCAAACATGCTACATATCCATTGTCTCTTGATGAAAGAAGGATGCTGACTCGTGTGGTGATACCCTAATCTTTGTCAGTTGTGACTTTTGTTTTTGCAATTTTTCCTGGTTTTGTATTCTTTTTAAGCATGCTTGTAAAATACCATTCAGTCTCTAGTATTTGTGACATGTTCACCAAGTAATACGTCTGTTTTCTGTGTTAGTATGGCGATCATGTATGAATTAACATCTTTTGTGGTGGTGTCTGTTTCTGTGTAGTTTGTGAATTTGTTTATTGCAATGTTGTCTGGTTTTGTACGTTTCATAAAATGTAGCTTGGATGGCAACCTCCAGATGGGATGCAACCCCAATGAATGGTTACCATAACATGCTGAAGCTGAGACTTCAAAAGATGACTGAAGTATAATTGTTTCCCATGAGCCGATGCCGACCGTTGTTGCCAGCTTGTGGTCCAGTTGTAGCTAATCCTTCTTATTATAAAACAAGAAAAATCAATCAGATTTGTAGATCCTTGCCAGGACTTGTTTTGTGTTGTGTATTTTGTGTGGGAAATAAATGGATGTACTAAATGAAAGACCGTTGATTGCAAATGAAAGTTCTAAATGGTCGACATGCAAATGTGTGATGGTAAAAGGTCTTAAAAGTTGTAAAGGTCAAATGGTCTGAAGGTCTAAAGGTTTGAAGGTCGAAATGGGTCTAAAGAGTCGAAAGGGTTTAAAGTGTCAAAATGGTCTTAAAAGTTGGAAGGGGTCTAAAGGGTGTAATTTTGGTCTAAATTATCAGAATTATCTGAAGTGGTTTAAAGGGTCTTAAAATGTCTAAAAAAGGGTATAAAGGTCAAAAGGGTCAACAGGGTATTCAAATGTCTGAAATGTGTGATGGTCCATAGTGTAGAAAGTAGTCAAAGTGTCTTGGTGGTTCACAGAGGTCTAAGAGGATCTCAAGGGACTTATAGGTCTTAGGGTTCTAAAGAGTGTAATGTGGTCTATAGGGTCTTATAAGAATAAACCATCTTGGGGTTCTAAGGTGTCTTGAGGATCTTAAAGGGTCTTATGGTTCTAAAGAATCATTGATGTCTTAAGGGTCTAAAAGTTCTGAGGGGTCTAAAGGGTCTTAAATGGACTTCGGTGTCTGAGGGGTCAAAAGGGTCTTAAATGGACTTAGGTGTCTGAGCAATCTTAAAGGATCTTAGGGTTCTTAAAGGTCTTAAGGGTCTCAAAAGGTCTTAGGGGTCTTATAGTGAATTAGGGGTCTAAAGAGTCTTTGGGTTTTCAAGGGCGTTAGGGTTGGGGTCTAAACTCGAAAGGGTCTTCAGGGTCGAAAAGAGAGTGAGAGTTCGAAAAAATGTTTGGGGTCTTAACCCTACTCCTTAGAAAGGGGTCTTTTCAGACCCCAGGCATACATTTTGGCTTAACCCTCGTCCATGTGGTAGAAATGAACTCGATTTCCACTCAGGTTCATCATACAAAGGAGAATCTTTCATACGTTACGTACGTACATACGGGAGAAATCTCCATCAATGAAATGCTCGATTGTATGCCCTAATCCATGCATTAAAAATGTTGAAGCAGGGATGAGTGGGGGAAATGATTGAACAATCAGGATAAAAGAGAAATAGCCTTTCATCTGGGAATGAGTAACTTTTCTCAAAGTTTTAAGTCAAAATAACTCCTTTCTACCACTGGAAAAGGAGTGCAACAGAGTCAAAACAATGTTGGTTCCAGTCTCTCTATCGAGTGCAGCCTGTGGCTGCTGGTTGCATCATTGGTTGGGACGCGGCTATGCCGCTGATGCAGTGTCCCCCTTACCAGTACACTGGTGCTCATTTTGCCGACCAAGGAAGGATGACAGGCTGAGTCAACCTACTGGTGTATTTTTAATTCAGCGGCCAATGGGGCTTGAACTCAGGACCCTAGGATCCCAAGCCACCACCCTAACCACTAAGCCAACATCAGGCTTGTTGGTTGCAGTAGGCAAGGTCCAAGTACAGCCAATCAGAGAAGAGCACAAACAGCCCCTCAAGATCCCACGGGGTTTGGAGGTACAGAGAGTTGATCAAGGGAGGTACCAGATCAACGGAGTGAATCATTACTTTGGCACGTTCTCAGCATTGATAAAGAACAACATTGCATTGTGACATTCTGACTGGTGTTGCTCACAGGACCTTGCCAGCTTTTCACAATGTGTCTACACAAAAAGCCAAGCATTATATTCATTAAATTTGTGAACTATATATGAAATATCTAAAGTTATATTTAATCATATATTAATTGATCCACTTAAGTCTTCCTGGAACTTATGCAACATTTACAGGTTGTTACATAGTTTTAATCAAAAATGACAAATCAATATCACAAATCAATATCAACTGAAGGCAGATGTTTATTTTACAGAAAGCAAATGTATCAGAACATATGGATAATTATGTTTACAATGAAATCCTCGCAACTGCAGCATTTCACCTCAGTTCAATTGATATTTTGTGAGTGAGGGACAATGTCTTTATTCATTCACACCAATTACAAATGCTTAAAGAGGAAATCAACTTCGACATCCACCCCCCCCCCTATAGTTTTTTATTTTTGCATTACATAACTGAAAATACCTAGCCCCCACATGAGAACCTCTGTTTCCTGGGCATCAATCTCCAAGCACAAAGCCAAGCCCTTCATGTAGTCATCCCTCTCCAGGCGAACTGGGGTCTTCAGGTGGTTGTGAATCTGGGCCTGCTTTAGATCACTGTAGTAACAGTAGAAATAGCCCCTTAGGCCACTGCAATGGGGATTTACCTGGCATTGGCGATCTAACCATTTTCAACACACCTGGGAGTAGGGTTCAGGGAACAAGGCTGATAAGTGCATCAAGGATAACATTTGTCCATTGTCGCAGAAATACTCAAGAAATCGACTGATGCATTTTCAATCACAATTTTGCAAAAGTTATGAAACTCCTCTTCAATATCGGGATCGATGTAAGGAGACATTTGTTGAGAAACCATTACAAATGTAGATTTCCTCTCAAATCATGAGGCAATCAGTGAGGGCATTGTTGTAGTAGCACATTTAAAAAATACTATGATATCAAGTAACATCAGTCCAACAAAAATCCACTGCAATAATTTTGTCCACCATCCTCCAAAGATCCCTTTTTAACAAGAAAAACATTCCATCATTTGTATAATAATTATGAAACATAGTTCCTTCTTCTTTTTTCTGTGAAACTTGCAATGTGTTCTGATTTGTCTGGGATAAAAGTACACCATTCAGACCCAATAAGAGCAAAGGCCCCCCCCCCAACCCCCCACCCCCCTTCTCCTGAAGAGTAAGTACTAAATCCAAAGCAATTAGATTTTGCATAGCTACTATTCACATTGCAATCATTTCCACATTAATATCTGTCAAACTATCCGCAGTTTCATGAACAATCAGTTCTAAAGAAGCTGCCAATTTTATAAGTTCTTCAGCTACGTTCACACTTCCGCACTGGGGAAAGATGATCATTAAGGCCAAGTCTGTATTAGAAATACCCCACTTACTTCGTTGCAAATTTGAAATAGAGAATGGGTAAGTGATCGTACATGAGGTACCACATAAGCCAAAAACCCGAACCTGTCCAATTAATCAGAAGCCATGGATAGGCTCGGTTTCCACATGTGTAATTGGTGTTATTTAATGCTGCATGCAGTCTCATTGCATGTTTTCAATAATACAATTTTTACACTCTGACCTATCTAACATTCTTTTTTTCAATGCCTTCTGTAGTAGGCATAATTCTGTATTTTATTTTGTTTGTCTTTTCAGAAAATATGGAGGCATTTCACCTAAATTAAAGTGAGGCCAGTACCAGCTACTAACGTTCTGCTGCAGGAACAATTTCTTATCCCATTAATTGGTTTCATAATTTCTGTTTGGTCCAGCCATTCTTCTAGCCATTCTTTTTCTATTTCTGTATTATGGTTAATATGAACACTATCCTGATTTTCCTTCATGTACTGATTTTCCCGTTGTATCTATCTTATAACATACCCACACCACTCATCCCATTTAAAAGATATTGCTTGGAGTGGTATTCCACTCTGGACGTGAATGTGCTTTTATACTTTCTGCAAAAATTGTTGTACTTGTACTCTTACATAACCCCTTATTTGTTGTCAACTCTCTTTTATATCTATGTATGTGATGAATAACTTGGTAAGCAGGTGTGTGGAAATTACTTTTATGATGAATATATATGCAAACATTAGCACGTGTATCACTCCGTCCGATTGACCAACCTTTATGATGGTGCCCCATGTCCACCATACAAGTCAAAACAAATGGAGTAATTAAACAGAAAACAAGAAAGGTTATCATAGTAGTCAGTGGGTGACCATTTAGGAGTCTTTCTCAGGATTCCTAGCTCCGTGAACTCATTTGCAGTGAGAGGAGATTGTCCATGCTGCTCGGCCTTGACATTTTACAGCAGTCTGAGTTGTCAAACTGCAAGACTTGACAGGCCATCAGCCGACCTTGGCTACAGAGCATTCTTTTTTATGTGTCTTTATATTGGCATAGTCACCAGGTTTGAAGCACTGGCAGTCAGCCATAGATGGCTCCTGGCAATGCTTCCTTCACCTGCACATATAAACTTCTGAGAGCACAGATTAAGCCAATACAAAATTTTAAATTGTGTCATCCATTCCTTTTATACTTCATGGAAGTGAAAATGTCAACGTCATTGGTCTTCCCATTATGATCTCTTGTTGGTATTTGCCCATTTTTCAGCTAGAAGTTGATCTCATCTATACTAATGAATGTCAATGTGTGTCAGTGTGTCTCCTTGATAACTCCAAAACTATGAAACGTGGCAGCCTGAAACTTTGCATGCATACTTAGAAAACTCCAAGGAGTGTATGACTGAAAAATGGGTGTTTGGGTTAATTTAAACACACCTTTTGATGATAATTAATGGCCCTATTTAATTATATCCTTTATCAGGTGCATCTAGGGTCACCATTCTAAATGGGGTCCTAAGGCATATCCTAGGGAAACTCGCTAGGGTCTGAATCCGCCATGTTTTTTGGCCTGCTCAACCATGCCTTGACTTGGAACAGGCCACAACGATTTCCAAACAATAAAGTTTTTTTTCACTTTCTTCACTCATATCGAATGCCTCTTCATGATAGCTATGAATTTCTGTATATATCACTTTTGCCAGTGCTATAGTTTTCAAATTTGGAATTTGGTGTAATTTCATATATTATATGATACTGTTGCTGTTCTGAAAATTGACTGCCTCTAAGGCAATAGCATCCATCATACAGTGATCCCCAGACAGTTATTTCATTAATATACGTGCAGTTAGACCTTTCCCTCATGCCTAATGGGTCAAATGGGACGAAGTGCGTTGTGTGGGTCTCATAGTTAGGTCTGATGAGATACTATCACTTTCTTGAATTTCCGCCATCAGCGAGGCCACCGTGTATGGTACATATGAATGTCCTCGCGGAGGCCAGGAGAAGCATCAACCACACGATGGAAAAAACTTTCTGCTGCAAGAGTATTATGTCCAGGGAAATAGTAGAACCATAAATTAAATCACAATGCTGTACAGGACGCGGGCGCATGCTCTTTTCAAACCTAATCTACATCTAATAATTATATCCAATCTTTTTCTTCAATCCATGACACAGATCGGGACGGCACCGTGCTCAGGCAGCCACCTGTGAGGATCACCACTGGGGTAAATAACCGCATGCATGATAGCGGACCCGCGTGCAGCCCCATGATAATTACCATCACACTGTATGGGATGCACATGGTGCACATCTTTGTTCGGGTCTGCGTGTTGGTTCACAACGGCCTCTTACCATCGATATTTGCTTGCCACCATGGCCACCAATATCTCCCGTGGACAGCAGAGATCTTCTCGCACCTCCACCTCGATGCAGCTGCCACCAAGCAGAGGCATGCTGCACAGCCTGGATCGCTCGGGCCGCATGACGTACGCACGAAGTAAGCGCATTGATCAGCACCAACCGCAGCGAACCGGGGGTGCCCAAGCGGGCATGTGGGGCCGACGCAGCCCTCGGCCAGTTGCCAGAGCATGGCCTGGGAGTTCGGTGCGGGGCGGTTCATGTCACGTTGTTCGGAGCAAGAAAATTCCACTGTTCGGCGATGTCTCGCCGGATGGTAAATAAGGCCGCTTCCGGCTATGGTGGCCGGGTCACGCGGTGGCCGGGGCCAATGGGAGCACCTGATTTGGGTGACGACGCATCGCTTTGGGTCGTCGCCCCCACCATGCACCACCGTACCAATAAAGGACGGATCGCAAGGCCGTCCGTAGTCGTTGTCCTCTGTCTGGCATTGGATCAATCTCTGCATGCGACTGCTGCTCCGCCAGTCCCTTCTGCCACTCCACCCACTCGCTCTCAATCTCTGCCATTCTATCGCTGGAATCACGACATTCACCATCTCGATCGGCCTACTCCATCCGCCTGTCTCTCGACCTTTGAGTTCACGTGTTGACTCTGCCTTCTCCCACCCACCCAATCTGGCTCCACCTCAAGTCCTCCCCCACGCCAGATGGCCTCGCCCTTTCTCATGGACCGCACGTGCTGCGCCGGTACCATAACCATGCAGGAGATGATGCGCCAACTCTCAAGAAGGTATCGTTCAGTAGAGCGTCCCCAAAACATACTGGGTAGCGCGGTTGGTCAACCATCCAAGATATTACAAGACCGTTAACCTCATCTCCTCTCATGTCTTAAAATTAATTCCTCTTTATCAGGTTTTTGTGTGTGTGTGTGTTGTGTGTGTGTGTGTGTGTGTGTTGTGTGTGTGTGTGTGTGTGGTGTGTGTGTGTGTGTAATGGTGCCAGTCCAGCTTTAGTTAACATTGCAGAAGATATATTGGTATAAGTCTGCTCTGTGTCTGCTTTGTAAGTTGCTGCCTTGCTGTCGCACCACAAATTTATTTCTATCCCTGATTTACAATAAACTATATACACTGTGCCACATATTTTTCCTTGCCTGCCTGTAATAAATTAAGTACAAATGTTCCCAGCTCGTTTTTGTGTTTTCTTTAATTGGTCCAGCGTGGTCCACATCCAAGCCTAGCTGGGACTTTATTCCCAACAATCAATTCTTTTAGATGGTACGTTCCTTGGCAGTGTCGCTCGACTCCATCTGATCTGGTAAGGTGACCCGGTTCGGAAAAGGCATACCGAGGGCGTGTTCCCCAGTAATTATTTTTAGGTAACCAGTTAAACCTTAGATTAGATTAAATGGAGGACCCTAAGTCACGTAGTTGAGTTATTGGAGTTCACGGTCGGTTAGCGACCCGCTGCGTCACGGAGTTATCCATGTGCGATGGCCTGCGATTCCGGAGAGTCTGGTGGGAACCAATACAATTGTGGTTCCACTCGTGGTCTTCTCACCCCGACCCCTGGCCGCAACAATACAATTTCCACGATCTACTCTCACGGACTAATTAAAGTATATCATCAAAATATTATTTCGGTTTAGGGGATTGGATATCGTCCAAACTAAATAAATATCGAAATCTGGAGTGAAATCTGATAATTTAATGAAATAACGAGTCTTTTAACAAAGCCGATATACCTATTTACTTTAAAGAAAAATGGCAATGTTCCCTTCTTCTTCATACATACACAGGAAAATGTGAATTTTTCAAAGCATTAAACTTATCTTTTTCCACTGCTTGGAAAATTATATTGAGTGAACAAAAAATTTAGGAACATGCCAAAATTATCAAGCTTCATTGAGCTATATGATATAATGCACTCACTGCTTGATCTCACACCATGTGCCCCTGACAGAATGCCTATCAATAACATCTGCTAGATCTATGTCGATATTTTCAAAAGTTTCGCAAGGTGCTCCACAGGGAATCAAAGCAAACCTTGTGAAAAACAGACATTTCAAAATAAAGTTATAACGTATGCTCGGACCTCAAATCAATGTACCACGTGATGCGTACACAGACAAGTCGGCAACATGGCGGATTTTTTGCAATGTTTGTTTCACGGGCGATTGAACTGCGATATTTTCAGGGTTGTTCTACATTAAGCAGCAAGTCTTTTATGAATAAAGTCATTATTGGAACTAATTCATTATATTTCATTAACTGCTGCATGCACAGTGAAGAGCGGCTTTAAAGTTAAAGGGATCCTATATGGTATGCTGGTACAGCCTGGCCAGCCGTTCCTGATCAACCATTCAATTGCAGTGTTGGTTGAGTTTTTAAGCCACTTTCCGAGCGCAAATTGTTGATAGCCGAACTGCGCTACGTTATTCTGAGCAAAGCGTTCACTCAATATGGAAGCTTTTGCAGCGCCATGTCATTCAGAGCGAGTGGTTTGTGCTCTGTCATCCTGAGTGAGTGGTCCGTGCTCCGTCATCCTGAATGAGTGAGTTGTGAAATATCACATTATTTCCAAGCCGTTTTCCGTATTAATGTGTTTTCTAAATTACCGAGCTAATTTTTTTTTTCCACCCATCACACGCTGCTGTTTATAAAGATTCATGTTTGTGAACATATCCCTGAAATGTGTATACTGTAAAAATGCAATGTTGTTTTTTGGTGAAAGCCACTCAAGGTTTTTGTGTTGTGTGCAGTATGTGCTGTAGTCAGTAATCACACTGACTCCAACTTGCCAATTCCCGAAAAAGTGTCGATATCGGCCAAGCACAAGTGTGTGGCTGTTGTGTGTGTGTGTGTGTGTTGGTGTGTGTGGTGTGTGTGTGTGTGTGTGTGTGTGTGTGTTTAATAAAGCGTAGCTAACTAACCTTCTCTCTCTCTCTCTCTCCTCTCTCTCTCTCTCTCTCTCTCTCTCTCTCTCTCTCTCTCTCTCCTCTCTCTCTCTCTCTCTCTCTCTCTCTCTCTCTCTCTCTCCCCGCCCATACAGTGCATCACCCTGCTTGCACACCTCCAAAGTCTCTCTTCTCTCTCTCTCTCCTCTCTCTCTCTCTCTCTCTCTTCTCTCTCTCCTCTCTCTCTCTCTCTTCCCCGCCCATACAGTGCATCACCCTGCTTGCACACCTCTCAAAGTCTCTCTCTCTCTCTCTCTCTCTCTCTCTCTCTCTCTCTCTCTCTCTCTCTCTGTACATATCCGAACAGTGGTTATGTCTGCATGGCAGTTGTCTTTGGACGTGTCCAGGCAATGTTTCTCTCCAGACACGTCCGGGTGATGTTTGTCTCTGGACGTGTCCAGGCAGTGTTTATGTCCAAATGGGAGTTTGTCTCTGTACGTGTCTGAGAGTTGTTTATCTCTGCCCAGCATGGATCCATATGTGGCCGGGTGGTGTTTATCTCCGAATGTGTCTGCGCAGTATTTATGTGCAGATGGGAGTTTGTCTCTGGATGTGGCCGGGTGGTGTTTACCCCTTGCTGCATCTGGGTGGTGTTTTTCTCTGGATGTGTGCAGTTGGTGTTTCTTTCTGGATGCTTCAGGGCGGTGTTGGTCACAAGATGCATCTGCACAGTGTTTGTCTCTTGACGTGTCCAGGCGGTGTTTGTCTTCAGATGCATCCACTGGGCGGTGATTGTCTCTGTATATGTCCAGGCCGGGTTTGTCTCTGTATATGTCCAGGCAGTGTTTGTCTCCAGATGTGTCCAGGAGGTGTTTGTCTCTGGATGCATCCGGGCAGTGTTTGTCTCCCGATGCATCCGGGTGGTGTTTGTGTCTGGACAGGTTGGTTCCAGATGCATCCGGACGGTATTTCTATCCAGGCGTCTGGGTGGTGTTTGGCTCTGGACTCGGCTGGCTGGTGTTTATCTCGGCACGCCTCCGTGCAGTATTTGCCTCCAGATGTGTCTGTGCGGTGTTTGGCTCTGGACAGCTTGGCTGGGAATAAAGGAGAGCTAGTGTCCTGTGTCGAGGCCCAACGAAGCCTCAGAATGGCCTCCTCAGATTTCAGCAATCTCCTTACCCAAGGTGAGTCCAGCGGCCCACAACGAGAGCGAAGGGATGGATGGTGCGGAGGGGTACATTTCCTAACTACCCTAACATTTATTAGCCTTAAACTACCCCCGGGCTTTCCAAAAGCACCTGTCGCTTAAACTATTGGTTATACCAACCAAGATTCCCGTCGCCTGTGTTGGTGTCCTCACAAATTTGGGCCTTGCCTTCGAATTTTCGCTTTGTGCCCCTGCACGGTCTCATGGCTGGGACGCGTGGCTCACTCGGCAGGAACTATCCTCTGCCGATTCTCAAACTATGGCACCCCCGGGCCCTGCAACTGTCTCCGAGCCTACTGCTCCCTAAAATCGGGGAGTGCCCTCCTCGGCTACTCCCCTCAATGCCCACGTGCGTGTTGCGCCCCGGGTCCCTTTCCGAGGGTTTCCCGTGCCCAGTACACTGCCCCCGAGCATTCTGGCGCTACGGGCCCCGCTTCATGCGGGCCCACCCATGCCCACTACACTATCCCGGCCCCCCATGGCCCTTGGACTACCGCGGCTGACTAGACCGGTGCCCGGGGTACCCACTAAGTGATACTCACCATTCGCTGCCATGCTCCCACCCATCAACAGGGCTCCTGCACCCTCCAAATGGGTTTCGAGCCTACATTTGCACCAACAACAAAACGACCTCCATTTTGTCAATTTGACTAACCCACTATCTCACTTTACACTGACCCCGGGTCCCTTGGGTGGAATCACTCCTCCCCCCAATATTCATCGCCACCATGCATACCACATTCGCTCCATACACACAGGCTCGCTGGCCCTCACTCACTCATCAAGTACATTTTCCATTCACACCATTTCATCGCTGATCACTGCCATTCTTCTTACTAAATCCCATAACTAACTCGTGCTCCCTCGTCATCCCTTAAACCAGTAGGACATTCCATTTAACACTATGTAGCTAAGCTACGTCCCCACTACACACTCAAAGTTGGTCAGTGTCCTCAAAATCCAAAAAATTCATTTCCCATCCTAAATCTGAACTAAAATCCCTCTAAATAATCCATTCCACGGGCCCAATGAGGACTTGTCCCTGCCCCATGAAGCCGGTCTAACAAACTAAACCATCCCCCAAACTAGTGGTGTCCTGTGCCCAAGGCAAGGGGGTCTTCCACCACTTGCCCAGGGAATCCTGTTCACCCGAAACGGGGAGGCTTGCTTTTGTGGTTGTGCAATGGGTATTGTGGTTTGCGAGGCAGCTTCTTTGATGTATCTATATTGATCTTTACTTGAAGCATGCTTCTAATTCGACCCACGTCATTAGCATGCGTTCCGCATAGACAAGTCGGGACCTGCTCTAGCAGTCCAGGTAATTTATCTGTCCCCGTTGTTTCTGAGAGATGAACCATCTCAAACAAAGCCTTTGCAGTCCCCCCACACTCTGACCAACAATATCCATTCGTCCCGATCTTCCATAGTCCATTTACTTGGCTAGACCCTACCAAAGTTGCTTCCGATGGCCTTTTTAGATGGGTTACCATGTGCCCTATGTCCGTTGTTTGGTAACCTCTTGCAATCACTAAGGTAACATGTGGTGTAACACTGGACGGTTGATTCCACAGTTTCAGTTGCTCCTGCGTCAGATGCACCTCCAGGCCAATACCTTGCTTCCCAATCCACATTGTTCCCAATGCTATGTCAAAACTCTGGTGTGATTTCGAAATTGTTTCCCTCGCATAGACGTTATCTTTTCCCTTAACGTCGCAATTTGCA
Source organism: Eptatretus atami (assembly GCA_035128595.1). Lineage (NCBI taxonomy): Eukaryota > Metazoa > Chordata > Myxini > Myxiniformes > Myxinidae > Eptatretus > Eptatretus atami. The sequence continues at coordinate 185,246,589 of CM068953.1, read as the reverse complement.
ATGCAATGTAATCGAGTCTGCACCCTGTTTGTGTCAATGTGATGCTGACTTACCCAGTCATTCAACTCTGGTACGCTCCTCTTCAAATTGGACACGCACACCTGCAAATGGTTTGATTCTTCACCATCCGTCACACTCCACCGGAATACAAGATTCTCTGTATTTTCCTGCAATAAATTCAGTATAGTTATATGCGATTCGTGAGGCATGTCCAAGTACACTCCCTCGGGGGTACATTTCACTGAACAATTCAGCATACATAATAGGTCTCTTCCCAACAGATTAATTTGCGTGTCAGTAGCCATCAAAAATGCATTTTGCGCCGACAAAGGTCCTATTTCTACCCGTAGTTGTTCAGACAGTGGGATCGCCATGGCAATGCCTGATACTCCTACAACCTTCACTTGTTCCCACGATAAAGGTGCGTTCGGAAAGTTACTTTTCCTGATCGCATATTTAGTTACCCCTGTGTCCACCAGGAAAGGAATCTCTCGGCCTTCAATTGTCAAAGTCAGTCTCGCTTCGTCATGCGGTTTTGAAGTCAGCAAGGGTAATTCAGATGAGGTCCCTTCAGTTCTCTGTCATAAATCGAACGGGTTATGGGTTGGAAATGAATGGAAATGCAGTAGCTGGCTTCATATGGAAATGAAGCAGCTGGCTCGGCCGGTGTTCCCCATCTATCCTGCTGATGGGAATGTGCACCACGGACTTTGTTTGGTTGCACCGGTCGCCTCTCTCCTGCCAGTCTGTTCATACCATAAGTCGGATCATTTCTTCCGTTCGGGCACTCCCTTGCCCAGTGACCTGTTTGCCCACACGCACGACAGACCTCTTTGCGTAGGTCTCGGTGTTGTGGTCGGCCACGGTTACGGCTCAGCCCGTGGTAGTGTGCATTATAACTCACATTTCTCCCACTTGCCCATGCTCCTTACCCATTTACCTGGGTCAGCGTCAGTTTAGCCTCCGTCTCAGTATGACGCTGTTTGATCAATGAACTGCAATGGGTTACATAGGGCATCAGATCCTTCACATCCTTGGATTCCCAGCCGATTCACACTCGCTTGACCTGGTTCTGCAATTTTGCTGCCAAATCGCTGATAAATGCATGAGCGAGTGAGACGCCTTCCTCATCTTTTAATCCAGAGTGACGCTGATACACATTCCATAACCATTCTAGGTAATCCAACAGATCTTCGGATGAGCGTTGTTTTCACGCTTGTATTTCCCCCCAATCTGTTTTAAGTGGGGTGACCTCTGTCAAGGTGTCAATGAGCTTGTTGACATGTTATGTGAGCTCGTCTATGGTTCAGGGCGCTTCACTTGGCCATCCCATGACTTGTTTCAATTGCCGGAGTAACCCCTCGGGCACAATCAATTTTAACAAAATATTCATGTCCACATAAGTTGGCTAAAGGCATTCCACAATCACACGCAACTGTCGTTGAAATTTTTGCGGATCCTCTCGTACATTCAGCATCTCGTTTGCAATGGCCCTTAACTCGGAACCCCATGGCCGATATATCGCTTGCATGCCTCCGCCCCCGGGTAATCTTGCAGTAGGAACGTACCTAAAGGTGCCTCCTCATCGTCTTCCCTCGCAGCCTCCACTGTGCCCTTTCTCGATCGTGTCTGCACTCCTACCCTGTCACCAAGTGGAGCCCTCTCTTGTCGTTGTGTCGCAGCAGGTTTCCTCTCAACACTCTCCATAATCTCCTCTTTTGGTACTCCACCTGTGGCTCCTCTTTGATGCTCTTCCTGCCCTGTACCATCATCGCCCTCTGCCCCTGCTGTGCCCGGTTCTTCGTCCTCGAGCGGCGGCACCATTAGAACTATGTCTGGAATCTCTCTCTATCGACTGCAGCCTGTGGCTGCTGGTTGCAAAATTGGTTGGGACGCGGCTATGGCGCTGATGCAGTGTCCCCCTTACCAGTACACTGGTACTCATTTTGCCGACCTCGGAAGGATGACAGGCTGAGTCAACCTCCTAGTGTATATATTAATTCAGCGGCCAACGGGGCTTGAACTCAGAACTCTAGGATCCCAAGCTGCCACCCTAACCACTAAGCCAACACCAGGCTTCATATCTGGAATAGGCTCAGGCCACCTATCCGACTCCTCTCCATCATCCTCAAACTTCACAGGGGCAGCTTGCTGTTTTATTTATTTATTTATTTTCAAGTCTCAGGGGCATCTGCATGGTCAGCTGGTCTAGCTGACCCTTTAGGTTTAACAGCCATGTTTTTTCAACCCGATCCCTACACTCCTCCATCCAGTCCATATACGCTCCCCAATGTAGGTGCCTTGAGGTCTTTTTGTCCTTTCCTTTCTCCTCCAAAACTTTCCTTAGGTGATTCAAACAATCCCGATCAAAAGTACCATTCTCAGGAAAAGGCAATTTACTATTCATAGTCCACCCGCACCAATTTGCAATGTCTCTCACAGAATCAGCTCTGTATTTATCGAACATATATCTTGCGCATGTCCCTCTGCATGGCCTGGGGCAGGTTGCTTCGGTATACCCAATCTCATCACTCTTTCCACCAGTATTTCCCATCCTGCAAATCGTTACCAGGTCACGAATACCATGAAGTATGCACTTCAATATAGCGATAATACAACAACTCAATTGTCGTGGAAAATAACTAAATTTCCACAAGTTGGATCAGCATACCAAAGGAGAATCTTTAATTTCGTATATACAGAGGAAGAACATTGAATGCTTGACTGAAACATTCGAATGGACTTCACTCAAACAAAAGCCCGAAGCAATTCTTCTTATACACAACTTGACATCTCAAAGAATGGGAGTGGAGACATTTGGCAACTCAACTACAGGGTTAGCTGATAAGCATTAGGCAAAATAACTCAAACTGCAATACATGTCCACTGGGTGAAAGAGAGAATGACATAATCATGGCAAAAGTTACAGTGATATCAACCAGGTCACCCTGTTTCATAGTAAGACATTCCTTTTTTCAATATCTAGGTCAAACGACTGTTGGGTAAATGGAAACATAACTGACAGCCAATTTGACTACAGCATAAAAATTAAATTTACAAAGCACTGGCAACAATTATAATTGAGAGTACATGAATATAATTATTTTTCTTCCACAGTGTGGGGAAACGTTTGGATAGGCAGAGTGAGGGGAAAGGTTTGAGTGGGTGCAGTGCGGGTGAATGTTTGAGTGGGTGGGTTGATGGGGAAGCATTAAGGAGATGGAGTATTAATATTTTATATGCAGCCTTTGGCTGCGAGTTGCATCATTGCTGTGAATGTGACTGCGACTCAATTTGACGACTTCAGAAGGATGACAGGCTGAGTCAACCCACCTGGTGTTATTTAACGACTGAAAAAGGGTTCAAACTTCATGACCCTAAGAACTTAAGCCAGCCACCTCAACTGTTAAGCCAACACCAATCTTAAAGGGGGGAGTGAGGTTGGGTGATGGATTAAGAAAGGGGGGACATGAAGTTTTGAGGGGATGGAAGCATAAAGAGGGGACATGAAGTCAAGGGATGCCAATTCCAAATTCCAAAATTGGACAAACGGAGATAAAGATCATGGGATGGGGGGTATGATTTATTTTGTTGAAGGGACGGATAAATCTGGTGCGGCACTTGTGGGAGGACGGTTGTTGGACCAAGTGCTTAGCTGACAGACAGTCTTGGAAAATAATTATTCTGGAGAAGAAGGAGATAAATAGTGACCATGGAAACACCGGTGGCTTCGGGGGCAAAATAACACAAAGTCGCACAAATATTAATGCACGTGTGCACGAATGTGTGGAAGACGCGAGAGGTTAGTACCCGATGCGAGTGTTCGGGTGAGAATGTGATTGAATAGGGATGAGTGATGGATGGAGGCATGGGTGCAGATATGGAAGGGGCGTGATTGTAAGGATGAGTGAAGGGTGGTCACATGTGTGTCATGAGGTTCATGTACTTCGCCTGTTATGTGTGTGACGATGCCACATTTGCAGCCTGCCTTTATCTCCCCGGTAAACCAGGCGAGGTAAAGGAAGGATAGCAGATGCGAAATGTGCTACGTGCCATGAAGATGGGAGGGTGTGCCGTTCAACAAGGCATGCCATGTGATCGAGTTTGTTGTCTTATGTGTGGCAAAGTCCTGAACATTGGTCATCGCATGGGAAACGACGAATGCTTGTATGCCATCATCCTCACTACATAATTCCCGAGCGAAAAATATGATGCTGAGATATGCTGTCGTAGCCAATATCACCCTGTGGAGGCTTTGGCAGCGTGCAGGATGAGTGATGAATACGATCCCAGGACCTACGTGAGTGGACCATGACATCCCCGGGGAGAGTTCAGGATTGCCCCCAAATGACGTCCTCAATACTTCATCGGTCCATGTGACCATATCCACACAGCCATGTTGATGGTTCCATGTGAGCAGCGCTACACAGTTGCAAACTGCACCGACCACCGCGATTGTTAAATCCGAATTTAAATGTGTGAGATTCGAACCAGGTGCCTTCTTTGTCAGGTTATAGAGCTGTTGTGGTAACTCAGAATAGCTGAGGTCCAAGATACCTCTTGTGTCTATACGACCGAACCAAAACAGCCACACTGAAGCTTCCGTAAGAGTCCGTCCACGTAGTTGCAAACCGCGTCGAGCACCGTGAATTTTAAATGCGATTTTTAAAAATGCTAGATTCGAACCAGGTGCCTCCGACAGGTTTTGGAGCTGCTGTAGAAGCACCGAGGTACCGCAGAATGGCTGAGCTAGTGGAATGATAACCCCTCTCACCGTACATACCAGTCTCGACTCGCTCCAACTTCGGTGTGATGGGACTCGGCTCCACGATTCCTGCCAAAGCATGGTTTGTAAAGGTCACAAGCATGGTTATGTTGTGCAAGGGACTCGGCTCCACGATTCAAGAGCAGTCTGTGCTCTCAGCTCCTTCTTGAAGTCCGCCGAGCTTCTCAGGATAGAAAACTCCTACATGGGACAATCTCTTTGATTTCATGGGAGGAGGAAAAGGAAGCCGATCCTTCGTAAAAAGGGTCGTTCTAATGCTAAAGGGAGATTCACAATCACTGCTGTGACGTGCCTCACCCGTGACAACAAGCGTCCAAAGAGGCTTGGGGTCCAGAAAGACCACGGTGCACTAATGTAAGGGTATTTTTCGTGTTTCAACTTTTTCTCTTTTTTGTTGCTAATATGCTGTTGTCAGAGTTTTCAGAGGACATGCATGCAATGTAAACATTTGTCTTTCCTTGAGTGAAGATGGCTGACACTTATGAAAGGGATTATGAGAGGCTTATGCTTGATGAGTGTTTGTCTGAGAGTGAAGTGGAGGACAAAAGTGAGGGTGAAACTGATCAACTTGAAGTCGATGAGCATCAGTGTAAATTTGGAAAGTGAGGATTCTGACAATAATGCACCACCACAACAGACCCTACAGAAATGGATCAGACGTGATGAATGGATGCTCGGCAACGACAAGGTGACTTGGTGGGAGAAAATAAAAGATCCTAGTTTGAGAGTGCATACCCTTGTGTGGTGTACATGATGTGTTCTCCAGAAGAAAAGGGCGGAAATTCCGTGAACAAACAGATAAATTAACAATTAAATGTAAAAATATCATAAAAGCATTATTTTTTATTTGGAGTTCAGCTGGACCCCAGTGCACCAAGGGTGTTCAAAATGTTGTGTACACTAACATTGGGTTAAAGGAAAAACGAAGAAGTGTTTATATTCAATGAAGATTCAGTTTGGAGATATTGAGAAAATAGGATGAAAAAGAATGTAGAACAGGAAGTACAGGCAGAAGGAAATTCAAGTGGAATGAGATCACGAAATTACGGAGTGAAAAAATAAAGTTTTTTAATTTTCAGAAAGAAAGCATCAACGATTAAATTGTTTAAAGAGTGTGTGGGGTGAGGAATTACGGAACTCGGTGACACTTTTTGCACTTCCCTTGGAAGCTCTTCCTTTGTTTTTCATTGTGTGTTGAATCGATTTTATATTGTGAAATCTCTGAAATTTCAACAACATCAATATTTCAATTTCGAAAGTGATCTGCAAAGTTGCAGTAAAACAATGGTTTCAAGACCAAAATTTATGATGCTGCTTTTGTTGATCAAAACACCTTTAGTGAACTATGAAACAAATGTTTTCCAGGTTCCGAAGTCGGTGTGCAGTGAGCCTTGTGTTCCTGGAACACGGAAGATTGCACGAAAAGGAGAACCGTTCTGCTGCTTTGACTGTGTCGACTGCTCGAGTCGAGAATACTCCAATGGAACAGGTTTGCTTTTCTTCACTGTCTTGATATAACATTGAGGTTGTTTGGAAAAATGCCTTGTGATCTTCCTGTTGAGGTTTATTGCGCCCAAGATCGCACTTTCGGACCAACCTGGTTTTGCTCAACATAACTGACCTCTCTGGTTCCTGAAATATTCCTTTTTATCATGTTGGTGTTATTATGCAGAATAGTATACCTAGCTTTAGAGAAGCAGGCTGAGGCTTGATCTTTGTCTACAGATGTGAATAAATAAGTTGTTTTTGGAACGTTTATTAGCCCCCATTGGACTTAGTCCGAAATGGGGGCTTATGGATTTGGTCTCGATTTACGTGTGTGTGCGTGCATGCGTCATTGTGTGCGTGTGTGTGTCCGCAACCATTTCACGGACATGTATGGACCAATTTTATTCCTACTTGGAACAAAGACATCGCATGATGGTATACATATGCACGTCATTTATTTTCGAGATTAGATCCAAGATGGCCGACAGGCAGCCATTTTAGTTGTGAAAAAACCCAATGTTGAACACGTCCTCAACCATTTGTCAGACATGCCTGTACTGATGTTGTTTAAACTTGGCACACAGATAAAGAATGATGGCTTACATATGCACGTCATTTTGTTTGAGAACAGATACAAGATAGCCGACTGGCGGCCATTTTAGTTGTGAAAAAAACCCGATATTGAATATTTCCTCAACCATTTCTCAGACATGCATTCACCGATGTTGTTCAAACTTGGTGCACAGATAAAGAATGATGACTTAAATATGCACATCATTTTTTTTTTTCGAGATAAGATCCAAGATGGTGACTGGTGGCCATTTTGTTGCTTAAATGTGTCCCCAACCATTTCTCAGACATGCATGGTCCGATTTTGTTCAAACATGGCACAAACACATTCCATGCTGGCACACACACGCCCCTCACTTTATTTTGCGATCTCATCAAAGATGGCCAACTGGTAGACTGGCGGCCATTTTAGTTGTACATAAATATGGGCTAGCCCTTTAACTCCATAATGCAAAATTACTAAAACAATGGGTTCTATGACATTTTATGTCTTTTTTACACGTTATTTCCTACTTTTGTTTTTACTGTGATTGATATTGCTAGCTCCTAATATCAGTCTTCTCTCTATATTCTTCTTCCTTAGCATTAAATAGTTGTAATAATGTCTAAAATTTATAGTCTCTTTGGACGGATGGAGGGACAAATGAACAAGCAATTTATTATTTCAATAAAACCCATTTTAATTACAAAGAGCATCTCCAGCCTTTTTTCTCCCGATGCTCTTTCAACCATGACTATTTCAAACCGAGTATGCATTGGAGGTGAAAACACCACCACAACTCACCACCCCAGCCAGCATAGTGGGTCAGAGGTAAAATATTGTATGACTGTTCACAGAGACATTCGGCCTCTGTCACAGAGGCGTATCGCGTCATTGATCCTCTGACGTGACAATATGTTCTAGTCCGATATATGGAGCGTGTGAATAAGGCTGGAATCCTTCACTCAGTGAGTAATTATGGAATTGAAAGCTCTCCCTGAAAATGTAGTGGCAGCAGAAATAGTAGGTAGCTTTAAACTGGAATTAGGTACCAAGAAGCACTGGACATAGAGTGGACATGGACATTGGAAGGACTGGTCGTAGATCGGGTTTGAATTGATGATAGCGTTTTGTGCTGTGATTGTGATGATGGTTTGACAGTTTTGGCAAAAGGTAAATGAGCTTTCAGTGTTTGATCATCCATCACAAGATATCCCTCTTCACCTGTGCCAGCTCGTCCCCTCCCTAAAAAAAACTAAAAATACACTGTAAACACTTGGTGATGTGTCTTTGTGCATGATATACTCTGCTCCTCCCTACTCCTCGTCCTCCCCCCTACTCCCATTCCTCCTCTCCCCATGCCCCTGCTCCACTTACTCCTGGAGTCAATAAACTTATACTTTGGATTAAGATGGTGTTAATGCAGCACAGGCATGGTGTGTGACATGGTCTCCTCCTGTGTTAATATTCCTCGTATATCCATTAATATCCTTGTACGTCGTTTATACTTACTTTCAACACTGAAAGAAAATAACCAGAATTCCTATCCCCCATTCTCTTCAGAAACTGTCCCTTGATGGCCGACCATGTCGACCCCATTCCATATCTTCCTTTGAGTGATATTTTTTCAATATCCTTCAAAATTCTCCACATTTTCATGATGATCTCATCTTTGTTTTATATTTTAATCTTCATATTAATTCCATAAAATCGTTACATTAATAAGTATCGTACTTTAATGTTTCATTTGAATAGATTCCCCAGAATGCTTCCAATGTTCCACTTACTATTGGTCCAATGAAGATAGAAATGGCTGCGTGCCCATGCCTGAAGATTTCCTTGCGTTCACGAACCCTGCAGCCTTGGTGATTGTGAGCTTCACTTCACTGGGCATTGTGATTATAGTGATTGTTGGAATTATCCTGTTTCATGGTAGAGAGTCACCTGTGATGAAGGACACTGATGGACGTGTCATTGTGCTTTTCCTCTTCGCTCTCACTGTCTCTCTTTTGAGCTCTTTGTTATCCATTGGAGCTCCAGATGATGAGAAATGCCAGATACGTGATCCACTGGTTTGTGTTTGTCTCACATTTGCTATTTCGTGTTTATTGATCATGGCATGGAAACTTCAAACACCTTCAGGTTAGGAATTTACTTATTCATTGTATTTGATCAATAATGAATTTGCAAAATATTTCAAGCTGTTATAAAAATGTACATGCAAAACTATCAGTGTATAGTAGTTGTCTACTACAAAGTGACATCACCTAAAGTGTTTCACTTCCTGAGGAAGGAAACACTTGAGGGTGTCATGTTGAAATTGGCATCGATCCTTTTTATTTGTGCATATGCGTTCCTCACATCCATGACATTATTTTAACAGATTGGCATCAAAGGATATTAAAATTAACACGTGTAGTTACCCTTCACATGAAGCAACACATTTCGCTCTGAGTTTTAGAGCGTCCTGTCCGAGTCTAGGAGGTTGTCAGTTCAAACCCAGGCGAAATCGTCCCAAAACTTTAAAAAAAAATTAAAATTGCTGATTCCTTGCTTGAAATTCAACCTTTAAAACGGTTAAGAGTACTGACAATCCCAGAGGTTGGCATCCATGGGGAGGAGGAAATTCCTTCTTTGGAATGCTCCACTGAGTGTGGTGAGAAAAGTGTCACCATTGTTGTGACAACACAGGTACCCAGATTGCCCCGGAAGTGACGGCACTTCCCCCAAGCTCAGTGGCTGTGTTTGTCTCGTCGAACAGTTTTGTGTTCTGTCGTGGCATCAGCAAGTCAGTGTGTGTCCGTGTGTGTGTGTGTGTGTGTGTGTGTGTGTGTCACAGTTTCACAAAGAACAATATTATCATGTTTAAAAAAACCCTTGTGGATTTGGTGAATTAATTTGAGAGAGGCTTGCAATGCGTAGACCAATCATGGTTGGCAGAGCAAACACCTCACAGCAAATGCAATGCAGTGACTGCAGCTATTTCAAACTGGCAGAGCCAACTATTCGCTTTGCTGATGGACCAATTCGTTATCCTGTTTGCCAAAAATAGCTATATTGATCGCTATGGCATCACTTTTCAGACTCAGCCTCTGAGGGTGGAGGAGCTCGTTGTGAGCCAACGGCCATCCATATCTAGTGCCCAACTGTGTCTGCGGACGTCCTTAAGCAGTTGGGTTACTTCTTATTAGGAGGTTGTTGGCAGGATTTGCAATCCGGCCACCGTAAAACCCTTTTTTCCACAAAACATTCGAGAAGCATAAAAAGTCTGAAAACCCACTCCGTGGGAGTACCTCCTGTGCAGCTTCCCTTCGCAGGGCAGCTCACCGGATGATGGGATTGGAGCAAAGCCTTCGGGACCCCCAATCTTTAATGATAGGAAACCATGGATAAATATTCCCGGGTCAGATTGCGGGAGAGTGTGTTGAAGAGGTGCTGAGGTGTCGTCCACCAGACGGCAATCTCCTTGGGTTAACCTGAGGCGGTCCCTGAGGGTGGGTGCCTGGAACGTCCTATCCCTAAGAGGGGATTATCACTTGTCTCTGCTATCATCTGTGCTCAAGCATTTGGACATCGGTATTGCAGCACTCTCTGAGGTTCAGAGACCAGATTGCGGCGAGATCATGCTGGGTGGTTACACCTACTACTGGTCTGGACGCTCTGATGGTTACCATGCCAAAGGAGTTGCTGTGGTTGTGTCCAATAAGCTGACTCCAATGATAATTGAGGTAACACCGGTCAACGAGTATATTATGAGAGGATTCCTCTTGCCTTGGGTGTCATTTCCCTGGTCTCTGTTTACGCTCCAACTGAGGCAAGTGATCTCACCGTGAAGGACGCATTCTCTGCCACACTCGAGTCTGTGGTTGATCAGTGCCGCAGGCAAGATACACTTCTAGTATTGGGGGGGGGGGGGATTTCAATGCATCGACTGGAACTGATTGGGATAGTTATGAGACTGTGTTGGTCCCCATGGGTCTGGAACTGTGAACCTGAATAGCACTAACTTCCTTGTATTTGCAAGAGGTCATGGACTTAGGGTGCCTGGTTCATGGTTTCAGCACCCACAAGCTCATCGCTGTACTTAGTATTCCAACGCTGGCGGTGTGGCAAAGGACATTGACCATGTGCTTGTTGATGGTCACTGGAGGATGATCCAGAACTGCAGGGTCCACCGGAGTGCTCACTTCCTCAACACTGACCACCGGCTTGTTGCAGCAACTCTTAAGTTGCACCTTAAATCCAGGAGAATGGTACCATCTCAGCCGAGGCTGGATGTTGGCAAGCTCAAGGATGATGGTGCAGCTGAGGAGTTTGCGATCAGGCTGAGTGGAGATTTGTGGGGTCTGAGTGGAGATTTTTGGGGTCTGAGTGCTTTGGGGGATCCTGAAGAGTTATGTAGCACCTTCCAAACCACTGTCCTTGATGTTGCCGGCAGATGTCTTGGAACTCAACGGAGCATGAAGAAGAATTTTGTCTCTCAAGGGACACTGAAAAATGCTCGCAGGGCCAGGCTGAATGGTAGAGCTGAGCTGTTCAGGGAGCTTTTGGCGTAAAACTGTGCATGCACGAAGGGTGGACAAGGAGGCCTATGTGCTCGGAATCTGTGAGGGGGTAGAGCATCACCTTTGGTCAAGTGATTCTCATCCTGCTTACAGGGGAATTCGCGCATCACGTTTGTCTAAGCCCGCCCCTCAGTGTACTACAGTGTGAGCAGAGGGTGGTGGGCCCTTGACAGAGGAGCCGAAGTGAAGACCCGCTGGACCAGTTGTTTTGAGCGGTTGTACCAGGCTGATCCACCAGCTGTCAAGTTGGATGTCAGGAGTGTTATAATTCCTATTGCTCACCCTCCAATCAACTGTGGTCCACCTTCGTTTGTGGAAACACAGGCTGCAGTGAACGGGTTGAAATGGGTAAAGCTCAAGGGATCTGTGGCATCCATGCTGAACTTCTCAAGGCTGGTGGAAATGCTGCACTCTTGTTGTTCCCTGCAGTTCCGTGCTCTGCCTGGAACACAGGCATCATCCCAACTGACGGGAAAAGGGGCCTTGTTGTCCCTCTCTGGAAAGGGAAGTGTAATCACCAATACTGCAACAACTACCGAGGGGTGATGCTGCTCTCATTGCCGTGCAAGGTCTTTGCTTGGATAATTCTTCATAGGGTTCGCCACCATCGGGTTGAGTACTAGCATCCAGAGCAGTCAGGCTTCACACCAAATAGGTCAACGATTGACCGTATCCTTTCTCTTCGGGTCATCATTGAAGGCAGACGAGAGTTTCGGCAGGGGCTGTTTGAAACCTATCTTGATCTCTGTAAAGCGTTTGATTCAGTGAATCGGGATGCACTCTGGAGGATTCTTGGTCTTCGTGGGGTGCCACCCAAACTGATCAATCTGATGTCTGAACTATACTCTGGTACTGAGAGGGCTGTGACATGTGGTGTTACCATCTCTGACTTATTTCCAGTTATTACTGGAGTTTGTCAGGGGTGTGTACTGGCCCCCACACATTTCAGCACTTGTATGGACTGGATTCTGGGGAGGATGTCGGAAAGGTCAAGCTGCAGTTCATCATTTCAGAATATCAAGATCTCTCACCTTGATTTCGCAGATGATGCAGTCATATTTGCGGAGACTCTAGATATCCTTTTGGTCCCATGAGATGCTGAATGAGGAGTTGGAGCCACTGGGATTTTGGGTTTCCTGGGTCAAATCAACGATCCAGGGTTTCATTGATATCTTGGATGCTACTATCCTATCTGTTCCTGTTTGTGGTGAGGGTGTTGAGGTCGTGGAGATTGACTTACCTTGGCAGTGATATTCATGTCTCTGCTTGCTGTGATCCAGAGGTAAACAGATGTCTGGGTCAGGCCTGGGCAGTCATGGATTCACTGGATCATGGGGCGTGGCACTGCCGGTACAATTGGCGGGGGATGGAAGTCCGAGTCTTCAGGTCCTTGGTGCTTCCAGTCTGCTCTCTAGATGTGAGACTTGGACTCTGACCTTGGATCTGAGATGGAGACTTAATTCCTTTTGTACCAGGCTCTTCGGAGAATCCTTGGATATCACCGTCGGACTTTGTGTCCAACGAGCGGTTGCTGAGAGAGACTCAAAGAGATTTGTTACCTGCATAGTCCGTGAGTGTCAGCTGCGGCTGTATGGACATTGTGTTATTTTCCTGACGCTGATCCTGCTCACCAGATCTCCCAGCAAGGGAGCCTCTGAATGAGGAGGCCAATGGCCAACTATATATATATATATATATATATATATATGATATATATATATATATATATATATATACTGAAACGCAAAAGAAACTTACCACTTGTTTGAAATGTAATAAAACTGTAAGAGTTCAAAATAAACAAACAAACAACAATTGCTAATTGAAACATTGGCATTTTATTGATGACATGTCAAGTTTTTGACCAAGATACACCATCTCATAAGTTTGTTCTACAGTACAGAACAGCACAAGGTGCAATGTCAGTCCCCTTTCAATAGCGTGTTGGCCACCATGTTTTGGATACAGGCAGTGCATCGTCGGCGCATACTGCCTACCAGTCTTTGGATGGATTGCTCTGGATTCTGTCCCACTCAGTCCTCAATGTCTGAAGCATCTGACTTAAGACCATCTGCCTGTCCTGCCTTTCAGTGGTGACTCTTGGCCTCCCTGATCGAGGTTGTCATCTGCAGAGTTGTGGAGGGTGTCTCTGTCCACCAGGGCCGATATCGTTGGTGTGAACAGCCAAGGCGACGTGCCACCTCACGGTAACTCAATCCGCCTTGCAGTATGCCCAAGGCACACTGCCTTTGATCCCTTGACAATCGTGGCATGTTGATTGAAATGCCCATTTTGCACTGGCCTTTTTAAGCCAATATGAAGACATCACGCAGCTCATTAAAATCATCCGTACCCCTTGGCTAATCACTGACAGTCAAAACGGCTGTTCAACAGCTGTGCTATGAGGTGACCATTGAAGGTTCAAGTGACCATCCGTGACCGTTTTGTCTGACAGTGAGGACACTATTGTCCACAAATAAGTTCACACATTTACTACACGCAGCGTTATGTTGATATTTGAAGTTTAAAAGGTGGTAAGTTTCTTTTGCGTTTCAGTATATATACTACGGTCAAAAGTTTTCGAACACCCCATTTTTCCAGTTTTTACTGAAATTTAAGCAGTTTAATGTTTCAATGTACTCTGAAATTAAAGCATGGAACAAATAAACAATTGCAGATAGAAAAGAAATCTTGGAATCGTTTTGTTGAACAAAATTTAATCTAAATTTTTGACTCATCAAAGTGGCCACCTTTTGCAAATATAACAGCCGAACATATTCGTGGTATTCTTTCTACAATGGAAATCAAATATTGTTCGGAAAGTTCTTCCCAACACTTTGCAGAAGTTCCCACAAATGTGTTGCACTTGTAGGTTGCTCTGCTTTCACCCTACTGTGCAGTTCATCCCAAACCAGCTCGATGGGTTTTTAAGTCTTTAGACTGTACTGGCCATTCCATGATTTGAAGCCACCATCTTGTTCTTTTCTTCTAAAGTAGTTCTAACATAGCCTGGAGTTATGTTTTGAGTGATATCTTGCTGTTGGGATGAACCCCTGACCAACGAGGCGTAGACCAGAGGGTATTGCATGGCGCTGCAAAATGCTGGGGTAGCCCGTTTGGTTCAGGGTGCCAGTCCCTCTGTGTAATCGCCAACTCTGGATCCAGCAAAAGAGCCAGATCATCACGCTTCCTCCTCCATGTTTGACAGTTGGTGTCACACCCTGAAGAACCATCCTTTCACCTACTCGACTGCATGCAAAAACACTGCGTGATGAACCGAAGATGACAAATTTTGATTCATTGGTCCATGAGACCTTCTTCCAGTTTTCAGGAGTCCACTGGCGGTGCTTCATGGCCAGGCAAGCCTGTTTTCTTTTTGCCATCTCAGCAATGGCTTTCTTACTGCAACTCGACCTGTCAAACCTGCAGCTCAAAGTCTTCGCCTCACCGTTGAACTGATTACATTCGACCAGTGTTCAGCTGTGCTTGAAGCTGCTGTCCTGTGAGGCGCCTATCACGCAAACTGTTGGCTCTCAGAAACTTGTCTTCTGATTGTGTTGAGGCTTTGGGTCTGCCAGACTTCTTCCTTCAGAGTTTCCTCAAGTTTCCTACTGCCTTTTGATGGTGTAGCAAACTGTACTCACTGACACCTTGACTTACTTTGCAATTTCTCTGAAGAAAGACCTTCACTTGAAGGGTTATAATGGTCTGTCTGTCTTCCTTTGTTAATTGTCTTTTTCTTGCTATTATGATAGCAATATACTACTTCCTGCAGTGCAATATTGTCCAAATAATGCTTCAGAGGTGTCGCAACACAGTCTGTTCCAACACTGCTTTTATACAGACAGAGGTTTGTAACTAATCAAGAAAAGTTTGGACACCTGTTGGAATTGTTTCCAACAACTTTCAAGGCTTAATTTACTTCCATTGCTGCAGAACAGCTGCAGTTGCTAACCCATTACTTGTTCCCTGACAAGGGCTTTTTAACAATTCTGAAATTTCCATTATTTTTCAGTTTTTGGTAACCTAAATTTTCTTTTAACCTCTGGCAGTTTACCACTTAGCTTTGGACCATTTCAGGTTATTCACTGGACTTGAACTGCTTAAATTTCAGTAAAAACTGAAAAATGTGGGTTCTCAAACTTTTGACAGGTGTGTTTATATATACATATACATATACATATATATGTATGTATATATATATATATAATATATATATATATATATGTTTGTATGTTCCCTAAATACAGCCAAAATGGTACATGATAGCACAAAATTTTAGGGCCACCTTACTCACCATTTTCCTGCGGTGTGCAGTATCAAGTTTCTTTCAAATCGGGCAGCGAAAAAAAATATTTAAAAATCAATTCCCTATTAAGTCAAGTTTTGTATGATGACCATAAAGCGCAAGGACAAACCATGGAGAATGTGTTGATATACCTCGAGAAACCGGTATTTCAGTATAGCCAACTGTATGTGGCTCTAAGCCGAGGAAAGTTATTCAAAGGAATACTGTCAAAGTATTCCTGAAGGATGGGAGATCAACGAAGAATGTTGTCATTCAACGCGTGCTTTGTTGAGTGATGACTCCTCAGATAAATGCTCAAATTTTCTTCAAGTTAAAGTTTGACCACCACATAATATTAAAATTTTGTGTCATTAATTTTTTTTCATTAACCGCTGTCACAACGGGAACCCAACCGGTTCACGCGTAGTCTAGTGTGTTATATGATATGCTGTTGCCTTTGTGAAGCCTGCACTGTGCAATCTTCCGAAATGTTGTTATTCTGCACAAAGTGGCCCGCAACATGTCGACAACCAACAGATCCTGCAGGAGTGGCCCGTAAACCCGCTGCAACAACAACTGACTGTTGTATAGTTTAGGTTTACCCACCTAACTTTTTACTACTTCACCACTATGGTGCCACAAACTATTTGAAATGTTGCTGCATGCAGGTTGTAACACATTTCTCATTTCGATTCCAATCCTGCCCATCGTTTCGCTGATGGATTTAATCAAAAGAGAGACATTGGTGTTTCCCAACCCCCTCTTATCACCCTTTCACCCCAACCCGCCGCCCCGGCCACCCTCTCTCACCACTCCTCACCACCTCATCACCCACTTCCTCCATCACCCCCCTCACCCTGGCCGCCTGCGCCTTCCTGGCAGGACACACTCCGAGGGATGGAGCATGACGAACTTCGCGAATCCAACTTTCAAGCCAGGGTTCTTCTCTTTGAATTTCTGAAAGCAGTTCCTTGAGATTGTTTAGTACCAGGCACTTTTGAATTTTGTCTTTTCCATGTTCATTCCTGACCACCACACAGTACTTTTTTCCCGGATTATTCGGCTGACTTCATCACTTCGGTAAAATTCGGTTACGGCGGATTTCACTCCTCAGGCAATATTTTACCCTGTTTGGGATTTGGAGACGATAGCATACCATTTTCTTTCTCTAATTTTTGGCTTGCACAGCAATTCTGTGGGAGCAACTGAATTCACTCATCATCCCTCTGATGCTCATATTCCTAGCAATATTGTCAGTATACGTATTTGCTCGGAACGGCTCGAAACAATGTATTTTTCTTTCAGTTTTGATCACCTCTGCCATGCAGTTTTCATCACATTTTGACGTGTATTTTGTGTTTTCTCCGCAGTGCTTGGTCCAGCAACAGTTCTAATTTCTTTCGCAGAGAATCTTCCACTTTACTTCGCTTTTCAGGAACGTACCCTGGGTTCCTTTCTGCCTTTCGTTTGTCGAATGGCTTTCGCCTATCATCGATAACGACTGGTTTAATAGGTCAATTCTGCTTCTTGCTCAAAAACTTCCTCGTCCTCATCTGTCGAAATAGATTCTGCAATGCCTTCGATAGTACGTTCTGATGATAATTTCGAACTGGTCGAAGATGATTCTCAATACGCTCTGGTGACAACTGAGAGTTTTTTTCTGCACGAAGTACAAAGTCTGTCAACTTTTTTCACCTTTGAATAAAATTTCATCAACATATCATTTGACAAATTGCGAAGATCTTTTCGTTGTTTCATTTTTGGCAGCTGAACGGATCGCAACATTATTTTCGGAACTGCTTTCGATCTTCAGTCGCCATGCTTACTGCAAAATATGCAAAAACTGAGATTAGCCCATTTATAACTTAATTCGATGATGGTTATACAAAAATGTACACTTAAAAATCAATAGACACAATAGGCAGAATAATTTTTCGCAAATGAACGCAATATATATATATATATATTATTATAATATATAATATATATATATATATATATATAATATATTATATATATATATATATATATTGGGTCGCGAAATAGGTGACCCTTATTGTCAGTAATTCTGTCTGTTTGTTTGGATGTTTGTTTGTTTGTCATCAGCATAATTGGTAGTAAACGTGGGCGGATTTTACCAAACTCGGGTGGTAGGTACATCTTATTTCCTAGTGCTTTGGAAATTGTGATGGTTGCTAGGGATGCTTTGGTTCCCTAGCAACAACCGAAAAACATTGAAAATCGGTACCGTTCACATGAAATCAATTCTGAAAGCCATTATCCCACGTAGGGTTATGAAATTTTGCACGAATTTGGTTCTCTATCAAATATATTCCGGTTTTTGTGATATATGGAATACTTTACCCACAGCACCCCCTACATTAGGAATAGCTGAAAATTGGCGAAAATTGAAGGCCCCCTAGCGACCAGGTGAGTGCATCGATACGAATGAAATTTTGCAGGTTCATGGTACTCAATGAGTACTACAACTTTGCCTCAGGACATATTGACCGACTTCGCTTAGGTCAGGGGTCAAAGTCAATTAGTGCAAAAATCGATAATATGCGAGAGCTGGAGGTGCCTTCGCGTGAAATGCTACTCCTCCTAGGGTTATTGTCAGATGGTCATGAAAATTCACACTAATCATCTGGAATACATTTTCACAAAGTATCGAGCCGGATTTTCGATTTAGATCTTTGTTCACCCACAAACCCCTCGAACTTTTGGGATTTCGATTTCAAACCGCATTTCGGTACTTTTCATTCAAATGGATACCGAGTAGTTATCAGCAGATGGAACTGGATGAATTTGATATGCATAATCTTAAGTGATTCCCTATCCGCTAATGACCTCCATTTTGCTCTATATCTTATAGTTTCCATGCTTGGTGGCCCATCGCCGCCTACCGGCTTGTGTATATATATATATATATATATATATATATATATATATATATATATATATATATATTATATATATATATATATATAATAGTCCAGAGATGATGATTGTCAATTTCAGGCATAAAGTCGCCTGCCAGCAGGTGACGTCATTGGAACGATGACGGCAAACGTCGCCCAATGTCGAATCAAGAATTAGTGATATGTGGACCCCAAACAATAAAACCATCATCACACTTGAACCCATTGAGATCCCATTTTAATTTAATGCTGAGGTGTTGGAGTATATGAAGGGGTATTCTCACACGAAAAAAATCGGGATCATCGTTTGGCTGGGGGGGCGGGGGCCCAAGGTCAAAGGGCGCCCCAACTATAACTTTTTGAATTACTGTTTCGAGTGATTTTACTTTACGCGATTCGAAAAGATCTCGCTTTTACGAGCATTTTGATACACAAGATCATCCAAATCAGACCACTGCAACCTGTGATATGGTCACTGGAAGATTGTTGGTCAACCATGGGAAGCCGCAAATTTGGGGGGCCCCTAAAATGGGCCCCGATGTGCCCCCAGGTCTGAAAATTGACACATAATGTTTTACCCTGGATACAAACACTTGCACAAAAAATAGTGAAATCTGAGACGATGTGTCAAAATTTCACTGAAAAATGTGTACACTTGACATGGAACGCCCCTCCTGTAACCTGGAAGGACTGAAACTGCACTCAGAATAAATCTTAATCGTCGTCTCTCCCATTAGAATAGTTTTTCCTTCCTATTCCACCATCGGACCTTCAACAGCTTTACATTGCTGGAGTTTATACACTTACCTCGACATACTTTACTCTCAAGAGACGGACATTGCTTTATAGATGTACCTTGCTTGGTTTCAGTAAAAATTATATGTCATCAGACCAATCATCTCACATTCATTGTTTGCATTAAATCTATATCTTTGAGTGGATGCTTTTTATTGTTTTCTCCATTCTGTGATATCTGCACATGTTTACATGTTTAATGTTATTTATCTTACTTGCTCCACAGTTGGCACATTGTTCAAGTATAACTTACTCGATGAAAAGTTCATGGTGATACTTTGCCTGATACCACAAATCACATTTTGCCTCCTGTGGGCTTTTGATGGGAAACCAAGGCTCGTACGTAACACAGAGATTCGTCCCAATACGGTAACGTTAGAGTGTGGAGGGACATCAACAGTGTGGCCAGTCGGTTCACTTTCATATCTCGTTTTTCTTGCCATTTCCTGCTACGCTCTTGCTTTTAAAGCACTGAAGTTGGATTTTGTTCATAAGGAACCAAAGTTCATTACTTTCAGCATGACTGTTTGCCTACTCGTGTGCCTGGCCTTTGTTCCAGCTTACAACAGCACAGAAGGCACAATCAATCTCATAACAAAAATATTTGCTATTATTGTTACATCGTTTGGACTGTTGGGATGTATCACGTTACCAAAATGCTACATGGTCTTGATTAAAAGTAATAAATAGATTGTCGGACCTTTTGTCATATTTATTAGTTTTTTTACAACATCTTCAAAATCAAGCTGGAGTGCATTGGAAGAAAAATATTTTCAAAGAAAAGCAATAAGTTCAATCATTGTTGCAATAAGCTCGATACGCTGGGTGTTGGCTTAAGAAAATTGTAATTACATCT
>CM068953.1:185194620-185226330 GCA_035128595.1 Eptatretus atami | reverse complement strand
GTGGTTGTGGACTGGTGTATGACATAATTAATGAGACATAACTAGAACTGCCACTTTATCACTGCTGGCAGTGATGATCGGGTACCAAGATGTCCGGCTTTAATTCAACACTGCTTTGATCGGACAGCTGACCCTGACCCGTGACGTTTATTATTATTCAATTGAAATCAGAATGGGATTGAAATAAATTCAAATCAAATGGAAGACCTGGAATCATTAGAAGGAACCCAACCAAGCAAAAAGCAAAGATGAAATCATCAGGAAGAACCTGGATAGGATTTGCATTTCAGCTGCTACTCCTCTACCCTCAAACCCATCCAGGAACAGCCAAGTGAGCCTTATTCAAAAAATGATAATATAAAATAGAACCTAGATTCAAAAAAATTAAATAATTTGGGCTGCCAGACCATGCATCCGATCAGGTTGAAATTTAAAATATATATTCCCCATCACTACTATATCTTAACTATGAATTTTCACTTCGACTGATTAAGTGGTTCAAGAGAAATAATTTTTTAAGCTTTACGCTCAATCCAATATGGCTGCCAGACCACATGACATCAACTGTTCATGAATACTCTAGCGGCCCCAAGCCTGGGGAATATTTGTGTGAAGTTTCCCCTCAATCTGTCTGGCCGTTCTGGAGAAGAAGATTTTTTATGTTTTCATGCAAATCCAATATGGCTGCCAAACCATGTGACCTATGACATAATATTCGTGAATCTTTTGTTCATCATGGATAGGCAGTCATATATGTAAAGTTTTGCCTCGATCTGTTGATCCACTTCAGAGAGGAAGATTTTTTTTTTTTAACAATATGGCTGCCGAATCACGTGACCGATGATGTCATCAATTTTTTTTTCTGTGGAGCATTTTATCCATAGATGACCCTCAATATTTTTCATACTGATCAGGTGTAATGTTCTACATATGCAATTATGAAATCATAATGAAGGCATCGATGACGTCATTTAAAAATCACACTTATTCCACATGACGTGTGCTTGCCATGTGCCAAGTTTCAATTTTTTCCTTATTGCGGATTCAGAGATACAGATGTCCAAAGATTTTCCAACATGGCTGCCAAAGATGAAAGTGACGTATGACACCACGTGCCACACCACGTGACACGTGCCACACCACGTGACGTATGACATCATAATGATCAATTAGACACTCTACATGAGCATTCACTCCAATGGTGAAAATTTACTCTCCATCGGACAAGCAGTTGCGGAGAAAAACACTTAAGTTCTGTGCAGACAGACAGAAAGACAGATAAACAAACAAGAAAACGGGCCCTCTCCTCTTGCAAGGGTAAAAATAACAAAAAAAATACAAGGCACAGGGAGGTGAAATTCACTGCACATGATGTGTAATGCGTGCAGATTAAAACGAGTATTTATTTACGGACATAGGATGTCTCAAATAAAGAAGATACAAGCACACCTGATGCTAGGCCGAGGCTTCAGACTGTGGCACTCTCACGAGGCTGTACACTCAAAATGAAACGTCCAAGAAGACAAAGAAAATAGGGTCACATTTGTACATGTAGTGTTTTAATATAACTCTTCTTGCTAAGAAACATCATATATTCCATTCTCCTTGAATATTTTGAAGAAAACAATACATACTATGTATGTATGTATGTATATATATATATATATATATATATATATATATATATATATATATATATATGCACACACACAACAGTAGATATTTTACAGTACAGTAATGCAATTTTTGACCGTCATATATTGCAATTTGTCATTCCAGGAACATTTGTTTACTGCCAACAACCAAACGTTAATTCTCGTAACATACACACTTATTCACAAAAAAAACAATATTATGAATTTATTTTATGTTCCCATGGATCAGATCTTATAAACAATGGGAGAAGGTAGTTAAAACCTTTCAGAAAGTGATTTTTGTACTCTACATCTTGGTAGAAGGCGATTTATGGCTCAAATTGAAGGTGATACACGTCCAATCAAGAATTAGTCTCATTCTACACTCAAACCTCAAGCCTTAGCACACAATTCCGCATTTAATTAGCCTAAATACCATGAGAATGAAAAACATAAGAAGCCAGCCAGTGAGGCAGGGAAGGCAGCCAGGAGGGGAGGGCAGTCCTCCATCGAGCTGCGGATGAAAGCCTTGTAGGTGGCTCAGAGCTCAGGTGTGCCAAGGAAGGACTTACTTTGCTCGATGGAAGATGCACAGTCAACGTCTGGCTGTGGAGGCCAATTGTGAAATGTGGCTTGCCCAAGAGAGATCATGGCTGAGTTCATTTTCCCCTGCATGCATGGCTGAACCTAACAGGGACTCCCATAGAATTGTTCATTTTACCCTGTATGAAAAATGTAATTTTATGTTTTTATGTACTTTTGCAAATGTTTTTGCTAAAGAAGGAAATTATGTGACTTTTTTGTAATTTACATCTAACTTAGCTATAATTCCATTGCTCACATTTTTTTTGTGACATCATTTGGTGGTCATCTTAGATTTTAATATGGCCACCATTTCAGAAGTATTTTGGCCCATAACTTTGGTGTTAAGCAGCCAACTGTTATTTGCAAATCAACACTCAATTGGTGAGTTTTTGAGGAGGTTGAAACCAAATGGCGGATTAAGACCCCTGCAAAGTGAACGTGGACTGACCAACAGTCAGCCTGTTTTTGGTTGTAATTTAATAAGCTCGTTAATTTTCTTCAATAGGGATGTTTAGCTTTACCCAAATACCCAGTTTTCATTAATGCACCCCTTGGAGTTCCTCAGTATGCATGCGAAGATTTGGACCACAAGGTTTTCATGGTTTTAGATTTCTCGAGGAGACACACCGACACACTGACACACACCCGCACTGACATTTGTTACTCGCAAATGCCACCTGTCACTTCACAGATGGGAATATGAAGAGGATGGGGGAGAGAAAGAGGGGGAGGGAGAGGTGGGAGAGGCGATGGTTGGGGGAGAGAGAAGGGGAAAAGAGAGGAGAGGTAGGGTGGGGGGGGGAGAAGAGGAGGGAGTGCAGAGCAAGATGGGAGTTGAAGGAGGGAGGAGTGGGAGGACTGAGTGAGGGAAGTGGGGAGGGGAAGAGAGAAGAGAAGGATGGGGTGAGAGAGGGGGTGAGAGAGGGGGGGAGAGAGGTGATAGTGAGTAGGGGCTGCAGAAGTCAAGGTAGTATGAGGTGAAAGGAAGTGGAGGCAGCATGAGGTGAAGCAAAGGCAGTATGAGGGGAAGGGAAGACAGCGTACCAGGGCATTACTGGGCAAAAAGTGCTTTCAATCGTCAATTGCGTAACTTGTTGCTGTTGCAGACTTTGGTGTCTTTGAATCTGCATTCTCAACCGTCACGAATCAGTACTCCCTCTGGTGTTTGGTTTTCAAATGTTTGAGTATATTGGACATATTCCAGGAATGACCAATGTCTATTTAACAAAGTGAGCACGCAACTTTCGGACTGTATCCTTTAACCCTCCTGAAATAGTTCCGTGTTGGGGGCATATTTAGTTTGCAAGTGACTTGCTTTTGCTGCTATATTGCAAATTGGATTCCCCAGGGGCGTGGTCCTTTTCAATTAATGTGTTATCAGGCCATGTGAACTGGAACCTGCCCAACAGGGACAAAATAATTCCTCCCCCCTCCCCTCAAATAAGTGGTTCTATCTATGAATTAGGAATTACTCAGAATCGACGTAAATTCCGGTTCACTTCTCGATTCCTTTGTATTCCATGATTGGAATCGAGTACTTTGGACTTTGGAATTGATACACCCACCGCCATTAGCACTCATGCAAGCACTCCAATGAAATGGTTCATAAGGAATGGCTGGTTGGGTCATACTAAACACCATCCAGAGACATTCGGAGATGTCTGTAGTATCAAACAATGTGTGGATTGGTTATGTATATGCCTTTTATTATCTTTAAACATTTATCTAAATTGGACTACATACTTAAACACTGCAGAACACAAGTCACCTTCATAATACTTCCAAGAAGCATGCCACTGTATATATTGATATACTAGCAAATACCACCCATCGCTTCGCTGACAGTAATATGAAAGGAAGGTGGGAAAAAAGAGGGGGGACGAGGTAGAGAGGGGTGGGGGAGAGAGAGCGAGGAGAGTGAAGAGGTGGAGGGGGAAGGAGAGAGGAAGGAGGAGGGGTAGGGGAAGGGAAGGGAAGACAGTGTGAGGTGAGAGGAAGAGAAGGCAGATGTGCGGTTGAGCTTTAATTACGATTAATACCGTCTCATCAAAATGATTCTGCAAAGAATAACAGTGAAAATGGAAACAAAATAATGTCTGAAATCCATTTTCTACCGGTCACACGATAAACAAGGCCCAGAGACAAGCTCGTGTCTGGACAAGTCTTGAGACAAACTCCCGTCCAGACATAAATACTGCCCAGACGCATCCGGATCCAAGCTGTCCAGAGATATACACTTCCCAGATGCGTCCGGAGATAAACACCGCCCGGACATATTCAGAGACAAACACCACCCAGACGCATCCAGACACAAACACTATCCAGATATAACCACTGTCTGGATATGTCCAGAAACAGAGAGAGAGACAGAGAGACAGAGAGACAGAGACAGAGACAGAGAGAGAGAGAGAGAGAGAGAGAGAGAGAGAGAGAGAGAGAGAGAGAGAGAGAGAGAGAGAGAGAGAGAGAGAGAGAGAGAGAGAGATAGATAGTTAGCAAAAATAATACGTTTGTTATGTTTAATGAACTACACACATACACACACACATACACACACACACACACACACACACACACGTGTTTGGCCGATATTGGCAATTTTTCGGGAATCAGCAGGATGGAGTCAGTGTGATTACCCACTACAGTACTTATGTATACAACCCAGAAACCTTGAGTAGCTTTCACTGAAAAACAACGTTGCATTTATATCGACATTTCAGGGATATGGTCACAATCATTATTCTTTATAAACAGCTGCATGTGATAGGTGGAAAAAAAATTGGTTCGGTAATGTAGAAAAAACGTTAACATGGCAAACAGCTCGGAAATTGGGTGTTATTTCACAACAACGCACTCAGGATGATGGGGCACGAACCCCTTGCTCAGGGTGAAGGAGCATGAACCACTCTCTCAGGGTGACAAAGCACGAATCACTCGCTCAGGGAGAAAGAGCACAAACCACTGGCTCAGGGTGAAGGAGCACGAACCACTTGCTCAGGGTGAAGGAGCATGAACCACAGTCTCAGGGTGACTGAGCACGAACCACTCGCTCTGAATGATGTGGCGCCGAAAAAGTATCCACAGAGAGTGAACGATTCACTTAGAATGATGTAGCGCAGTTCGGCGATTGACAATGGGCGCTCGACATGTGGCATAATCACTCTTGCTAGCACTCCAATTAAATGGTTGCTGAGGAATGGTTGGCCAGGCTGTTACTGTGCACCATTAAGGATCCCTTTAACTTTAATGCCAATCTTCACCGCAAATGTAGCTGTTCATGAAATAAAATGAATTAATGAAATTAAATGACTTAATCCACAAAAGAGTTGCACCTTAGTGCAGAACAACCCTGGAGACATTGCAAAGTTCAATCAACCATGTAATAAACATTGCAGATAATCTGCCATTTTGACTGCTCATCTGTGCACGTGTCACGTGGTACATCGTTCGGGCTCTGCGCAAACGTTCTAATTTTTTTTTGTTAACATCCGTTTTTTTACCAGATTCGCTTATATTCCCTGCAGAGCACCTCACGAAACCTCCGAAAATAGGCACAGATCTGGCAGATGCTATGGATAAGCAGTCCCTCAGGGGACAGGGTACAAGATCTAGCAGTGAATGCATTACATCATATAGCTCAATGAAGCTGGTTTCGTGAAATAAACATTGCAGAATATCCACAATTTTCCTGCTCGTCTGTGCACGAGTCACGTTGACAATCTGTTTGGGGTCTACGCAAATCTTCTAACTTTTTTTTTATAAAACGTACGTTTTTTCCCCAGATTTCCTTTGACTCCCTGTAGAGCACCTCGCGAAACCTCCAAAAATATAGACACAGATCTGGCAGACGCTATGGATAGGCAGCCACTCTGGGAGATATGGCATGAGGTCTTGCAGTGAATTCATTAAATCAAGTAGCTCAATGAAGCTGGTTAATTTTGTTTCGTTCCTAAAAAAAAATTTCACTCCATATAATTCTCCAAACAGTGGAAAAATATAACTTTTAATTATGCTTTAATGCTTTGGAAATTTCACATTTTC
This sequence comes from Eptatretus atami, assembly GCA_035128595.1. Classification (NCBI taxonomy): domain Eukaryota; kingdom Metazoa; phylum Chordata; class Myxini; order Myxiniformes; family Myxinidae; genus Eptatretus; species Eptatretus atami. The sequence continues at coordinate 185,220,070 of CM068953.1, read as the reverse complement.
TTGTGTATGTATGGAGGAGTGGACATAACCTAGCTTGCTTAAAGTAAATAGTTATATCGGCTGAGTTATAAGACTCATTTTTTCTTTAAATTATGAACATTTCACAACAGTTTGACACTTATTTAGTCGGGATGATATCCGATCCTCAAAACTGAAATAACATTTCGATGATATACTTTAATTAGTCTGTGAGAGTAGACCATGGAAAATCGTATCATATAATGCATGAAATCGCTCCAAGCTCCTAATTTGAAAACTATAGTACTTACAAAAGTTATGTATACAACAATTTGTAACTATGAAAAACAGGCATTCGATAATATGAGTGTTGGAAGGTGCAAAAAACACTTTATCGTTGAGAAATCGTTGTGGCTTGTTACAAGTCAAGGCATGGTTGAGCAGGCCAAAAAACATGGCAACTTCAGACCCCAGCAAGGTCACCCAGGAAACGCTTTAAGACCTAGACAGCGAGTTAGCCGAGGATCACCTGATGAAGCACAAAATTAAATATGGTCGTTATTTATCTTCAAAAGGGGTGTTTTAATTAACCCAAACACCAAATTTTCACTCCTGCACTTCCTTGGAGTTTTCTTAGTGAGCATGCAAAGTTTCAGGCTGCTAGGTTTTATGATTTTAGAGTTATGGAGGAGAAACATTGACACACACACACACACACACACACACACACAAAAACACACACTGCCTTTTATTAGTACATTTAGCATGAGAAGGCATGGCATGTGAGAGGTTATCAATGAAACCTCCATCTCCGAAACTGTGACTCAACATCCTCTTATTGCAGTGTATAAGGGTGATGTGTAAGACTGCTTCAGTCGCAAGAAACTTCTGGATTTTTAAAATAGATATTTAAAGTTATTATTTTATTGAAATTATATTTGAACACTGCGTGGGGTATCATGGTCTATGAACTGTTTCATGTATTGTGCCTGCGTTCAAGACACAACTCAATTATTCCCTAAGTTGCATGTGCCTGCTATTCTCTGCAAAATTGCATTCCGTGCTTCGCTTGTTTCAGCAATTGGATAAATTCCTGGGGTTGCATATTGGGATGAAAATATTGCTAACCCGCGTCGGATGAGTTCACGCATGAAATATGATCGCTCATATCCGCTCGGCTGAATCTACCTGATCGCTCAACTCCGTTCCACAATGCTGTTAAGCCGGCCATCCTTCAAGCACAACGCTTTGGCATTGTGTACTTCATTATGGAGTACCTCTTCAACACAACAATTTCGGCAGGCCACAAATGTGCATTGAAACAGAAACAACATGCACGACAAGCATTTCACAAACGGAACTGTTCGTTTTGTTTTCCAGACTGTAGAAATGATCATGACGTAGTAAAGAGAGACACATAAATGGACGAAAAGATTTGATGCCATAAACACATTGCCATGAGACATCAAACTTAATCACTGTAGTTAATGTGTATAATCCAGAGGAAAATAATAATTATAAGAAGCATCTTCGGCAGCTACCTTGAGGCTTTATTCTCATTGTCTTTCTGTATTATCTCTGAGATTAGTCATCGTGTATTTATAAATAGATACAATTTTTTTCTACATTTAATTAACAGGTAATGAGAGAGAAAATAACGAATGCTATTGTTGATGTGATGAGGAAATAGGGAAAAGTAAATTTTCTGACTTTTGGGATCTGCAGTCTCAGCTGAACATTTGCAACATTAAATTTTAAAACTATCCAGAATAAAATTACATTTATTTGGCAATTTTAACTCCCTCCAAAGAAAATGTGCAAAGGTTAGCAGTGCTATATAAGGAGAGACTTTCACTTATTTTGTTCTTTAAAGATGTGAGAAAGTTTGTGAGAAGCAACAGTGCCCCCATGGTACTGAACATGTACGGTTTTAAAGGTGCGGTATACTGCAGAGAAAGTTTGAAATTTGTGATGTGTTTGTTTTTGCCTCTTGCGAGTGGAAGGACGTGTATACCACGGAATCATATTGAACGATATGGGATAGCACAATATGGAGATGTCATGCTCGGTGGACTTTTTCCAATTCATGGAACGATGGCAACACCAGAACATTCCTACAGAGAACCTCCAGGATTCGTTCAGTGTTTACGGTACGTTAATTTTGTGGTTTCTCTCAAACCTTCTGTGTGTTCTTCCTATTATTCCACTCCAATAAGAATATAGGATGTGGAATATTATTACCTCTGCCACCGAAGGTGGACGGAGGTTATGTATTCACCCCTGCCTGCCTGTCTGTTTGTCTGTGAGCAGGATATCTCAAAAAGTTTTCTACGGGTCCGGCAAAACTTGGTGCACAGGTGGACAGGTGGACAGGTTAGGTGTGGGACATTGTTTCGATTTGGTGAAGATCTAAATCCGGTTCCTCGATTTTTATTTATATATTTATTTTAAGTGATTTTAAGAGATGGGGGCCATAAAATATATATGACATGATATTTCAGAAAGTTGTGGATGGGTTGGGTAGGTGCCAAGAGAAAGCCGACTCGATTTTGGTTAAGATCCAAATTCAGACATAGCCTATGAGCGGGATACAAAATGTAAAGCTGGCTCCCCTGCCTCACATCTTTCTCAGCATGATGCTGTGGAAACCAATGCCTTTAATATTACTGGAATCGCCCATGATGAAGCTGGCTATGGGGCCTATCACCACCATCACATACAGGTAAGTGTTCTCTTTGTCTTCCACTGCCTCCTTTCAGGTCTTGCACCCTTTGGTCTTTCCATGCTATGTTCCTCCGAGGTTTCTGCAGGGCTCACATGGTCCACCATCAACCCCCTTCTGGAGAAACTACCTCAATCTAGGATCACTGCTCACCTCCATTCATTTGTTCCTCCTTTTTTCCGCATGTGGAGCCAACTCCCACATCGTCTTCAATCTCATTCTTCCCTCCAGGTCTTCAAGACAGTTCACCACCATCTCAGATATTCCCCATTCGAAATCCATGATCTTTGCTACTCTCGTTAACCCACCCCAATCCCTCCTCCTTCAAAATTTCCAGTTTCCCTCCTGTGAGTTTCCATCTGTATCCATCTTGTCCACACTATGCATCCTCAACTGTCCCTCATTCCTCCCCACACTCATTGTTTGTCCAAGTCTGCCTCGACAAAGACATGACAGAAGTAAATAGACACATTAAATTTCTTCATTTCATCTGTATAACACAGCTTTACTCAGTGTTTTGTTCTAATATTCGACTATATATTTGCAGAAATAATTTCCTGGCTCTTTTATAACAATTATCTATGCCTCAAACCCAGGGAGCACAGAAACTTTCTGATTTTCAAAGAGGACAAATCGTTGGCCATTTGTAAGGTGGAGTCAGCCAGCGTCAGATCGGTCAGAACCTTGGCATTCCGCTTTCTATGGTCAATCGGGTGATTGTGCAATTCACCAGCGAAGGCAAGGAATCTAAAGCTTCCCGTTCTGGTTGATCTGGGCCCTCAGAAAGGTGGCTTCGAGGTATCAAGCGGTCCATTGAGAAAACTCCCCGTTGCAAGGAATCAGATGTTGCAGAGGAGGTCCAAGTTAGCTCAAGAACTGCCGTGCATTACCTTCATCAACTGGGCTACTATGGGAGAGCAGCTTGGAGAAAACCTCTTGTTAGTCCAGCCAACATTCAAAGGAGAAAGAAGTGGGCTGACGAGATGGTCACCAGACCCTTGGAGTTTTGGCAAACTGTAATTTTTTTTCAGATGAGTCCCAATTTGGTCAATTTTCTGAAAGTGGATGCGTATGGGTCTGGAGACTTCCCAGTCAAGAGTTATCTTTTAACGGATTGCAGCAAACTGTCAAACATGGTGGTTTTTCAGTGATGGTGTGGGGAGGAATCTGGAGCACTGGTAAGACAGAGATTGTGGAGTGTGTTGGCAACATCAACACTATGACACACATTTCTATCCTTGAGGATGGACATCTCCCCATCTTCTCCACTGATCAGGTGGTCAAAAACAGCACTCTGTTCATGGAAGATGGAGCTCCATGCCACACTGAAAAAAAGGCCAAAGAATGGCAGGACAGAAATGGGATCAGGCGACTTCCATGGCGAAGTCAATCTCCTGGCATGAATCCCATTGCACACCTCTAGGCCATGTTGGATCGACATGTGTGGAAAAAGTCCAGGAAACCAACATCATGGGCAGAATTGCTGAACCTTTTGTGTGAAGCCTGGGCAGAAATCCAACAAGAGAAAATTTCAGAACTCATTAGTTCTATATCTGAAAGAGTAAAAGCATTGAAATCTGGAAATGGCAAGTCTACCAAATACTATTTAATGTATTAAAATGGATCAAATATACTTCAAATGTTAAATAATTAAATTCTTTAAAAATCAGGGTGTCTATTTACTTCTTCATATCTCTGTATATTGGCCTTCAACTCTGCATTTGGTGTTTCTCCCCTCATTCTCAACTGTTCCTTTTGGCTTGTTCTGTCCTGATCCATTCAGTGTACTAATTCTAGCTCTTCCATAAGCCTCGACTATGTATATCATAAAAACCCCAAATCTTTTGATTTATAATTCATCCCCCTCCGAATACAACCTAAATCCCGGTTTGCTTCACCGATAGTTGCGTGGTATTATCCTGTCTGATTACCCCCCCCCCCCCCCCCACAGATCTATGACCACCCTCTGTTCTTTCTCCTGTGTGACATGCTGCAAGATTGCCTTTCATGATGTAATCTCGATTTTCATTATTCTTACCCATCCCCACCGAAATTACGTTTGTTCATGTAAAATTGCATCTGCCATTCTTCTGCCCTTTTATTGGACTGAAAACAGCCCTTTCTCTCAGGTACTTTTCCAAGAATTTGCAGCTTATTTTCGAATCTCTGAGCCATTTTGGGCAACGATCCCTTATCCTCCCACACATTAAACACTTTATAATGTCCTAAACGCCGCCGCTTCGTGGGTTTCTGTGCGGTCATGTTTAAAGGCGCATATTGTTCCGTGTCTCTCGTTTGTATAATTTTTCTTTCATTTTCCTCGTATCTTGCAAAAGTTTCATTTGTTTATTTATTTTTGTTCAAGCAATGTAAAATATTTTCATACATTGTTGTACACCACAAAGAGATTTATTTTTGGTTTTGTGCAAATATTTACACATTATCTAGTCCTTATCATAAAACACAATTTAAATTGAATGCAGATAGCAAACTAGAAGGTCACTCGGCAGAGCGCATACCTCCGCCGTGCAATGCGTGATCCACGAGAACATATCGGGCCCCTTACATTTTTGAAATATCATGCTATATATCGTTTTTGTCCCGACATCTCAATGGTGAAGAATCACTTAAAAAATAAATAATTCTCGTCTCCAGATCTGGATTCAGATCTTCACAAAAATCGAATCAATTCGTCCTTGTCACACACGCAACATGTCCACCAAGTTTCATCTAAATCCGTCCACAACTTTTTGAGATAACGTGCTCGAGGTCAGTTTGGCCCTATCTCTCAATGGTGAAAAATGACTTAAAATATTATCAGATCCAGATCTGGGTTTGGATCTTCACCAAAATTGAAACAATTCTTCCTTGTCACACACCCAACATATCCACCAAGTTTCATCCGAATCCGTGTGAAAAAATTTTGAGACGTCGTGCTATATATCGTTTTTGGCCCAATCTCTCAATGGTGAAGAATCACTTTAAAAATCTTGTATGCCGGATCCTCACCAAAATCTAATCAGTTCGTCCTTGTGACACTTCCAACCTGTCCCCAAAATTTCATCCGGATCTGTCACTAACTTTTTGAGATATCCTTCACAAAAAACAAACAAAGAAAATGACAAACAAACAGACAGAAAGTGGTGAAAACATAACCTCCTTCACCTTCGGTGGTGGAGGTAATAATTGTGCTATTTCATTCACAGACTGAGGAGCTGGAGCAAATCTATAAAAGCTGAAATGAGAAGAAAATTACATTCCCACATTATTGTTTGAGGCTTGAGCAGCTTAAACGGCAGAGTGAAAAGAGTATAATTGTATATGCCTTTGTTTTTAGGTTTGATCAAAGGGGATTTCAACGGACCATGGCCATGATTTTTGCCATAAATGAGATAAATAACAATGAATTGTTCTTTAAAAACATCACTCTTGGTTACGTCATTCATGACAATTGCTTCCGAATGCCAAAATCCATTGAAAATTCACTAAACTACATTGAGCCGATATCAGAAGATGAGAATCCGTGTTTCTATCAAGTTGTTGTCACTGCTTCTGGCTCTTCTCATGCAGGGGCAATTGCACGATTGTTGGGGCTTTTCGACACACCACAGGTAGCTACAAGAATAACTTTAAGAAACGTATAATCTCATAATTTCCTTATCGTTGGTAATAATTGCACCAAAATACTGCAATCAGATGATAAGTGTTTCATCCGATATTTAAACATCAACCATTCACTTGTTTGAACCTTTACGTAATATGGGGTACAAAAAGGTTTGAATGAAAGACATGGCAAAAATAAAACACATGCCAATATGGAGAAATAAGGTAAATATGTAAATAAAAAATAATTTATACATTTCCTTATTCAATGTAGTGGTCTATTGAAATCATTGTTTCGTCGGATAGTTTAAGACTTAACTGGGAACCCAAACGCTCAGACCACGTCGATGCTAAACAAAAGGGGCTGTCACACCTTGACGTTTTAGCCAGCGTAGGCTGACATATGAAAAATTTGGCGAATACGCTGGCACACGTCGAATACGTTATGGGGAAGTTTTGTATACATTAAGAGCATGCTGAAGCACGCTGAAGCACGCTGGCATACGTCGTAGTGATTGCGAGGCTATCGACAAATTTTAAGCATGCGCAAAATTTCGACATATCCAAGCCATATAGGCCTGTCACACCTTGACGTTTTAGCCAGCGTATGCCGACGTATGAAAAATTTTGCGAATACGCTGGCACACATCGAATACGTATGGGTAAGTTTTGTATACGTTAAGAGCACGCTGACACGCTGAAGCACGCTGGCATCGTGTAGTACGCCGAGCTCGTCGACAAATTTTAAGCATGCTCAAATTTTTTGACGTATGCAGCGTATGACTCACAATTCCGCATGATGCTGCTCATAAGTGTGTGGCACGTTATGCGATTTGTGACACACGTCGAAACACGTTACTTGTAAGTTATCATAAGTCGAAACACATCGAGGTAATGTTTAGCTTACGAACGTATTTCTAACCTATGAGTAATGTGCTTTGAACCTATGTGTTAAGTGATCTCCAACGCAATTGACGTATGTAGACATATTTGATGTTGTTCCGGATGAAAGAACTTACTGAAGTCGTGTTCTAACTTACAGCTACCATATAATGGTGTATTGGCAGCGTTTAGGGGAATTGGTATATAAAAATGGGCTTCACAGGAGGAACCCGTCAGTGTTCCGGACTCCATGTTATTTTTTCTGTTTTTTTTTTTTTCTTCAGCATGACGGTGATGTTGACACTTCCATTTCTAGTGTGGTTATGTTTAAATCGTTGAGCGGCAGCCTATTAATAGGCTGCCACGTGATGTCGGCGATATGCTGCCGTGCGCTATGCATAAGTTCGACTATCGTTGGGCATAGGTTGTGAACGCCGACAACATGCTAAGCATTCGTTGGTATAAGTTATCTATAAGTTATCGAAACGTTCTGTGTACGTTACTAATACGTTATGCATACGTCCAACTCGTTATGATACGCCCAAAACTGAAAAAAACATCAATAGTTCAGCAGCGTACCAGCGTTTTACACATTTGATATGTTGCCATACGCTGGCTAAACGTCAAGGTGTGACAGGGATTATGACTCACGTTCCGCATACGTTGGCCATACGTTGTAGGCACGTTATCGGATCGTTGACACACGTCGACACACGTTACTTGTAAGTTACTCATAAGTCTAAATATGTCGAGGTAATGTCTAGCTTACCCGAACTTATTTCTAACCTATGAGTAACGTGCTTTGAACCTATGTGTAACGTTTTCCCATGCATTTGACGTATGTAGACATATTTGACATCTTCCGGACGACCACAGAACTTACTGAACGTGTTTCTAACTTTAAGCTACCGTATAATGGCGTATTGGCAGTGTTTAGGGGAATTGGCATATAAAATGGGCTTCACAGGAGAACTTGTAGTTCCAGACTCCATGTTTTTTTTTTTGTTTTGGCTTTTTCTTCGGCATGACGGTGATGTTGACACTTCGATGTCTAGTGTGGTTATGATTTAATCGTTGAGCGGCAGCTATTAATAGGCTGGCCACGTGATCGTCGGCGATACGCTGCCGCGCGCTATGCATAAGTTAGACTATCGTTGGGCATCAGTTGTGACTCGCCGACAACACGCTAAGCATTCGTTAGTATAAGTTATCTATAAGTTATCGAAACGTTCTGTGTAAGTTACTAATACGTTATGCATACGTCCAACTCGTTATGAATACCATTATAGCCAAAACTGAAAAAAATTTCAGCGTACGCCAGCGTTTTAGATAAATTTTGATACGTTGCCATACGCTGGCTAAATGTCGCAAGGTGTGACAGGGGCCTAACCTTTGATACCCTACAATATGTGTGATGTGTCTTTTTCTGATTTGCGATTATTAAAGCAAGTAATTTTGCGATTAAATGTCCAAATCTTCTTCTTCACTACTAGCCATGAAATCGGCAACTTGAGGTTGACCGCCATCTCCGTCATTGGGTGCTTCCGGGTTAAATCATGGTACAATTTAACTCAAATGGTGAATAATTTTCGATTTTCCACAAATATGCCGAGTTAATGCATCCGTGGTTGTTGTAGTTATCCAAACCAATATGATTTCATGCTCTGCCAACGGCCGACAAACCCTAAATTTACCAGAAATTGGACGAGATTTGTCCGAAATACCCAAGTGTGGATCGGGCCAACAAAATGTTCCCTTTTGTGCTTGGAACATGTTACAGAGCACTGTTTTGAACAAACAGAGATGGCTGGATGTTGTGGTTATCTGCCATGATTGAGAGAGGATGCCATCCCACAGATTAAGTGGAAGAAACAGCGTCGCTCAAAGCTGTAACACCATCTCTTCCAGCTACCGCATATGTACACGGACGAACACCCACCCCTCCACCATCACCCCATAATACCACCACCACCACACACCAACCCCCTCTCCACAATCACCCCACATACCCTTACCACTGCTCACCCCTCCCTCCAACATCCCGTCACAATACCAAACACCACTGCACACCCCCCTCCATCCTTCTCCCCATTCCCCAGCACCACTTCCCCTCCACTGGGGCAGGATATCGACAAGGCACGACACAGCACGACGCAGCATGGACACGGCACCACAGCACGGACATAGCACGTTAACAACATGACTGCGGAGCGCCGATACAAATGGCGTCCTGGGAAGGTATGAAACGGGAAGATCCCGCAACATGCAAGACACCTGGTCAGCGTGTGATGGTGGGACAAAGCTTTCATCACCAATTTGGTCCTCATTATCCAAGTGCGTTTGGGTGGTGTCCATGTTGTGTCCGTGTCATGTCCATGCTGTGTTCGTGTCATGCTTCTGCCGGAGTAATACAATTGATTTATCAATTCATATAAATCCCTTATAAACCATCAAATTAACGGAAAAAACAAAACCTACCAATCTGTAGTGAACATGTGACGCGTTTTTATCTTCTCGAACACCTACATGATCGCCATCTTCATCTGAATCGCTGGATAAGGCTCGGAAGATACGACTCCACAATTCCACCAAAAGCATTTCCATCACTAATTCTGTCTCCAATAGTTTCTTCAAAATACCACTAATCAGTTTCAATATTCTGAGAACCTTCAGAGTTGCTGTTGACGGTGAAATCAGCATCTGAAACTGAGCTTGAAATAGACAGTTTCTTTACGTAAGCTGCCATTTGGATCAAGGTGAGTTAAATGTATGACGTCACTGGTGAAAAAGGAAAATCAAAATTTTAGACCTTTTTTCTGCACTTTGTGATCGGCAAAAAAAATTATATTTTTCCTCTTCAAATTATACCATAATTAATGATTTTCAATGGTTCTCAAAAAAACAAATTTGCATTTGGTTCCTCTTTGATGATTTCCTCACTTGGTGATTTGTTTGATTGCTATGCCTATATACCTATTGACATTCACCTGCTGTGCATTTGACAAGTGTGGTAATTGTGCAAAATCAGGGCTCTTGGAATAGCAAGGTGACAGAGTCAATAAGGGCAATAGACAGACAGTGGCATAGTTTGACAGCAGTCAGACATATTCAGCAATGAAACACACAAGATAAGAGGAGAGAGGAGTGAAGGAAACAGTGAGTAAAAGGAATGTGTTAGGGTAGGTAAGATAATAAGTGGCAGCAATGTTTCCAAGGGGTGGCCATGGGTTATGACATCAGATAGTAGTACACTGCCACCTTTTGAAGTTTGGGAGAGTAAATAACGATTGAACATTCTGAAGAAGGCAACTCCACAATCAGGAGAAAAGAGGAACAAATAAGTGTCCACTGTAAACCAGAAGGTGTGCAGTAATTTAGGATTTTGGTGTTTAACGAAAAATAAGTTCCAGGAAGAACATGTGTAACTTAAATCTGATTTTCAGAGGGCTGAACATGCAGATGGATCTAGACTGGAGGAGAGGAGGCAAAAAGTAGAGAACCACATGCTTGTCTGCAATTTGAGAGCAACAGGTCTGGTGCTTCAGCCTTATCACTGGGGATCACAATAATAATGAGAGCTTTTGATGGCACATATTCCACGACAGACATATCTGATGCTGGGGTGCCAGCCCATAGGGGAGAGCAGCATATAGAGCTATGCACAAAGGCCTTCTGAGCATTGATTGGTTGTCATTTATCAAGGAATCACTTTGAACGGTGCACTAATCCCAGGCTGCTTCTGTCTTTGGAGGACAGCTTTATGATGTGGTGATCCCATGATTATTACAAGTATCAGCATTCTTCAATTTTGAAGTCTCTCATATGTGAAAAAGGTGAAAAAAAAAACACCACATATGGCCTTGAAAATGTATCTAAACAACTTGCAATAAATATAAAAAGTCGTTTTGTAGAGTTGGACTTAGTTGACAGAATGGCAGATGAATTGTGTCAAGATGTTGAAGACATTGTGAAAGAATAGGTCAAAAACAATGTCCCAAAAGGAAGCAGAAAGAAGAAACCAAATGTGTGTCAGAAGAGGCAATAAATATTTGAGACAGAATAAGAGAGATGAAAACCAAAGGCCCAACAAGAGAAGCCATTAAGTGGCTAAATGCCGACATCCAATGACAATATTGGAAAGACAAAGATAAATATTTTCAAGAGGCAGGCGTAGAGATAGAAAGTGATAACAGAGTGGAAAAACAAGAGATATTTTAATAAATATCAGAGAGATCATGGGAAAGTTTATGTCTCGGGTTGGAGTCCATAAGAGTAGAACAGGAAAGGATCTGACGACTGTTCACACAATATCTTAATTTTGGAATTCATGGATTTTTTTTCATTCATATAGATTAGTGGTGCAGCAGCTTGCAAATGTTTAAGTGACAAGTATACATTCCCCACATTCACAAGAACTATACCCAGTGACTTGCACCATGCCGAGGCCATCGCCCGCTTGGTGCTCCATTTTAAATGGGTGTTTGTTGGTGCTTTAGCTGTGGATGATGATTTTGGTCGAACTGGTTTAAATCAAGTTCTTAATGAAGTTGAAAGTGAAGGAGTTTGTGTTGCATTCCACCAACTGCTTCCTAAAGGGAAAAATCGAGATACCTTTCAACAACTTGGTAAGGTCTGCTGTCAATAGAATTCCAGAATATGTTCCATGTTCCCACCTGAGCACTTTGTAATGTTACTGTCACTTCACACTGATGAAATGTCAGATTGTATGTGATGATTTACTTTATCTGTCTATTTATTGTTTCTTGTTTTAGTTAAATGTTTATAAAATACGATCTTGTGGAAACAGGGGGGATGGGGGGGAAGCTTTATCGTGTTAACAATTTTATGGAACATGTGATCGCATTGGTTAGATTTACTCTTGTGACAGGGAATTTGACAAAGTGGGTCATTTTGTAAAACATGCAGTGAGAAGGCAGTGATCGTCCATTATAAAGTAGATAGGGTAAGATTGTTGTGCAAAACCTTGTGGTTTCAGGGAAGGCCAGGTGAGGATTTGTGACACTGGAAAGCACATTGCACTTTCGGAGGAATGACCATCACAAACTGTTTGGTCAGAAGGCCACACAAGCTGTGGCGGCGATGTAGGCTGCAGAGCCCTGGAGGAAGGAAGAACGCTTTTGTTCAGGGCCGTCCCACAGGGCTGGATGGTCCAAAATATGTCCTCACCCATAAATAGTGGGCGACCAATAACAGGAACTTGCTGTGTTTGAAGGCGGTCCCAGAGTTCATGAGCTCAACCAGGGCAATAAACACCCATGTGTGTGGCAGCTTTGAGCGCAAACTTGAAGAGAGAAACATTTCTCTCCTTCCGTCTGCTTGACCGCCATAGTCACCACAATCCCTGAACTCGAGCTCATTGGTCCTGCCATATATATTTAATTTCTTTTGTACACAATGTCGAGGCTCATACGAGAGCTAAAACACAGAACATACAACAAAGGGAGCAGGAGATTAGAGGGGCTGGAGAGGGAAGGACAAAACAGTGGGGAACAGAGACATTAGGAGATCTGTGAAAGTGAGAGGGATGGTGTGGGGAACATGGGGAACACAAGATGGACACTACAGGGGCTTTCAGGAAGGAAAGCAGGGAATTTGAAGGAGGTGGATTTGGGGTGGATTAGCGGGGGTAGAAAAGATCGTGGTTTTGGATGGGGGAAGAGTAGAGGTGGTGGTGAACAGCTGTGTTGAAGGCTGGAGGGTAGAATGGGATTGAAGCGAGTGTGGGAGTTTGTTCCAAAGGCGGGAAAAAAGATGAATGAAAGAGGGAAGGTGAGCAGTGATTCTTGATTTTGGTAGTTTTACCAAAAGGGGGTTGCTGGCGAACTTTGAGCGCCAAATATGGTGGGACAAATTGCAGACAGAGCAGGGGCGGTGAGACAGAGAGGAAACGGTAGAAGACAGAAAGACCACCGACCTGCCTGCGGAGAGAGTGAGAGCCAAAGACTCAGCCTCATCGCGGGAGATGCCAGTGATCCGAAATGCCTTGGTTTCCACAGCATGAAGCCTAGAAAGGTGGGAGGCAGGAACACCAGCCCACAGGGGAGAGCAGTACTCCATCAGGCTGTGGACGAAAGCTTTGTATGTGGTCAGGAGCTCAGGTGGACGGAGGAAGGACTTTGCACGACGGAGGATTCCCAGTCGGCGACTGGCTTTGGAGGCCAGCCTGGAAATGTAACATTCGCAAGAAAGATCATGGCAGATAGTGAGACCCAGAAGCTTGAAAGAAAGGACTTCTTCCAGAGGATTGTTGAGAAAGTGGTTGGGGGAGGGGGGGTTCCAAATGGTCCTTTCGGAGAGACATAGTGAGAGTGTGAGATTTGTCATGTTCCATGTGTCTTGTTGAGGACGTGTTCCACATCGGGTTTACACAACCAAAATGGCCGTCAGTCAGTCATCTTGGTTCTGATCTCGAAAAAAAATGACATACTAATGCACAGTGCTTTCAGAAACGGTTCACACCCCTTAACCTTTTCACATTTTGCTGTATTACAGCCTGAATTTAAAATGGATTAAATTGAAAAAAAAAGTATCACTGATCTACACATCATACCATATAATGTCAAAGTGGAATTTTTCTCCTTTAGAATTTTTAACAAATTTATTACAAATGAAAAGCTGAAATGTCTTGTGTCAATAAGTGTTCAACCCCTTTGCTATGACACTCTAAATTGAGGTCAGGTGCATCCAATTTCATCTAATCATCCTTGAGATGTCTCTGCAACTTGATTGGAGTCCACCTGTGGCATCTTCAATTGATTGGACATGATTTACAAATAAACACACCTTTCCATATAAGTTCCCACAGTTGAGAGTGCATGTCAGAGCAGAAACTCTTCCATGAGGTCGAAGGAACTGTCCATAGAACTCTGAGATATAATTTTGAGGAGCCTTATATCTGGGGAAAATTATAAAACCATTTATAGAGTGTTGAACGTTTTCAAGAGCACAGTGAGCTCCATCATTTGCAAATGGAAAGAATATGGAACTATCCAGACTCTTCCTCGAGCTGGTCGTCTGGCTAAATTGAACAACCGGGCAAGAAGGATCTTGGTCAGGGAGATGAGCAAGGACCCAATGACCGCTCTGACAGAACTACAGAGTTCTTTGGCTGAGATGGGAGAACCTACTGGAAGGAAAACACTCTCTGCAGTACTTCACAAATCTAGGCTTTATTGCAGAGTGCCCAGATGGAAGCCATTTCTGAGATAAACAAATATGATAGCATGCCTGAAGTTTGCAGAAAGGCACGTGAAAGACTCGGAGAGTATGAGGCAAAAGATTCTGTGGTCTGATGAGACGAAAATTGAACTCTTTGTCCTGAATGCAAAGTGCTATGTCTGGCAGGAACTGAGCACAGCTCATCACCCGTCTAACACCATCTCCATTGTGAAGCATGGTGGTGGCAGCATCATGATATGGGGGATGTTTTTCAGTGGCAGGAACTGGGAGACTTGTAAGGATAGGGGGAACAGTGAATGGAGTCACGTTCAGGCAATTCCTTGATGAGAACCTGCTTCAGAGTGCAAAAGACCATCGACTGTGGTGAAGATTTGCATTCCAACAGGACAATGACTCCAAGCATACAGCCAAATAAACACTGGAATGGCTTCAGAACAACAACCTGAAAGTGCTTGAGTGACTCAGCCAAAGCCCAGACTTGAATCCCATTGAGAATATGTTGAAAGACTTGAAGATTGCTGTTCACCGACGCTCCCCATCTAACTTGACAGAGCTTGAGCAAATCTGCAAGAAAGGATGGGAGAAAATCCCCAAATCCAGATGTGCAAAACTGATACAGATGTACACAAGAAGACTCAAAGCTGAAGTCACTGCCAATGCGCATTTACAAAGTTTTGACTCAGGGGGCCGAATATTTATGTAAATCAGATATTTCTGTATTCCATTTTCAAAAAATCTGTAAAAATGTCTAAAAACATGTTTTCACTTTGTCATTATGGGGTATTTTGTGTCGATCGGTGACAATTTTTTGAATTAATTTAATCCAATTTAAATTCAGGCTGTAACACAACAAAATGTGAAAAAGTTGAGGGGTGTGAATACTTTCTGAAGGCCCTGCATACCATCGTGTTTTGTCTTTGTGCCAAGTTTGAACAAAATCAGTCCATACATGTCCGAGATATAGCTGTGGGCATATGGATGGACGCACAGATGGATGACACCCAATCCATAATCCCCAACAGGGGCTAATAAGGAACATGGGTGGGAAGAATGACAGCAAGGGGGACATGGGGTGAATAAGATGGGTACAGCCACAAACGTTCAATTACAGAAGTGGAAGGAAAAACTGGAAATTCGGAAAGAGTTGGGCTTGGATATGGTTCATGGGGGTAGAAAAGATCATGTTTATGGATGGGAGGTGAACCAACAGGATGGTGAGCAGCTGTTTTGAAGCACTGGAGGGAAGAATGAGATTGAAGAGATTGAGGCAGTTTGTTCCACAAGTGGGGAAAAAGAGGAACATGTAAGTGAAGGATAGCAGTGAGTCTGAAGTTTTGAACTTTTATGAAAAGGGGGTTATTGCAGAAATATTCGGGGGGGTGGGGGTGGGAGGGGAGGAGACAGACCACAGAAATGCCAGACGGTTCAAGACCAGAAAGGAGGTGTTTGATGACAAAGTGACTGCTATCTGTCTGTGATGTGAAAGTAGGAGTATCAGAGACTCAGGTCCTTTGCGGGGGATTCCAAAGGCCTTGATAGCCTTGGTTTCCACAGCGTCAAGCGGAGCAAGTTGTGAGGCCTGGCCACCAGCCCAGGGGGGAGAGTTTCCTCAAGCTGGGGTGAAGGCCTTCTAGGTAGATTTAAGTTAATGTGTGCCAAGGAAAGATTTTTCATAACTGAGGATGCCCCATCAGTGACTGGCTTTGCAGGTCAAAATCGGCAGGGGTGGGGAGTTGTGGAGGGGAGGAGATAGGTTCGTGTTAATGTAACTTCAGAGGTTGAATCAAAGCAGGAATCCATTAACGATGGAGTTTTATTCAGTAATTTCATTTAAACTAACTGGAAAGTCACTTGTGGTCGGCGCACTTGGCGTCTTACAATTGGAGCAACAAATTTTCTTCTCCTTTTTCCATAAAGTCCAACACAAGTTCATCATTTATTAAAGGTGTAGTGGCAGAGTTACAATGGCTTTGGAGATTCAAAAATTATGGTAAATCTATTTTGTTTTGTGTTGTTGTAATAGATGCTGCCAATAAAAAATCTTTGCATTTTAATTCCTCTTTGTGCTCTTTAATAATCTTGTTTTTGGGAATGAAGGTAAACTGGTGGCTGAGACAAATGCACAAGTAATCATCTTGTACTCAAGTGAACAAGATGCATTCCCTTTGATTGAGGAGCTTCTGTTACAAAACGTAACGGGGAAAACATGGATAGCAACGGATGATTGGATCATATCACAGCTATTTGCTTCATCACAGTATGCACATATCTTGCAGGGCACAATGGGTTTTGTACAAATGCTTGGAGATATTCCTGGGTTTTATGAATTCCTTATAAAAGTGAAACCACGAAGCCAATTATCTATAATCGATACTATTTACCACAATAGCAGCAAGGTAAACAACACTTAACAATTTTTCATTAAATTACGATTTTGCCTGCAATTCCACATTTAAATCAACAGATGCAGTTTTTTAATTTTCTTGTTGATGTTTTCTAAATTGATTCAAATCTCAATGAGCATTTGGATGTCCAAATAGACATGAAGAGGTTGTTGATTTAACTCCCAATATATGTGGTTGCTTTTTCAGCTCGGAAGGGAAACCAAGACAATTCAATAATTGCAACAGCATACATACAAAAACTCAATAACACGTTAATAATAAATTAGTATGACAACACGACGGTGGAAGGCTTCTTATCCTTCTTACTCAAGGGTGGCTAATCTTGAAAATCTTTCTAATTCTATCCTTGAAAATCAAAATTTGCGCAGACATTTATGATGCTTAACCTATTTCTAAAGACATTGTTTTTCCAAATGGAGAAATCTTATCAGTCATTCATTGAGAATTACAATTATTTTGGCTGGTTTAGTGGTGCGGAGATTTGTTAAATCTTAAATTTATCTTAAATGAGGAGATCTTAAATGAGATTTGTTACCTGCATAGACCATGAGCATCAGCTGTGGTTGTATGGACATGTGACTGGGTTTGCTAACGCTGATCCCGCTCACCACATTCTCTCAGTGAGGAAGTCCCGTGAGTGAAGGAGGCCAATGGACCAACCATGTGCCTCACGGTTGCAGCAGGTTGATCGGCATCTCAAGGCAATGGGGATGGGCCAGGCGTCTGCCTGGGGGATGGCCAGATGGTGGCCCTAGGGCACAGCAGAAAGTGGATGCAGTGACGCGCTGGTTCGGTGCATGCTCCCATACCTGACCTGACCTGACCTGAACTCGTCCTGGCTGGCTTGTCACATCTTTGAGCTCACTTCATCTTTAGCTCACTTCATCGCAGGTTGACTTTATCACTGCCTTCCACATTCTGCTGTATTATCGCCCTGCATTCCACTCAATGCATTGCAAAAGGGAAGTCATCACCTTCAAATTAGCTTGTTTGTACAAGTGTTATCTGTGGCGCCTTGCATGGGTTACATTTTTTTATTGCTTGTTCATCGTTGTTTGTATAAGTGCATCGACCCTTCTCCCTCTGTGTCTGTTGATTTGTTTGGTTTGTTCTGAGCTGCTCGTCCTGTCCACCTTTCGCCCCGTATTCCTTAAAATTTACCTTTGAAAAGGTAAGAAACATGTTTGATTCATCTGACTCCTGTGCATGTTGCCGTCGATTTCAGATCATTTGGGCTACGTTGGGAAAAGGAAAAGAGTCGATTAATTTTGCTCAATGCAGTAGCAAGAGACTTTTTCGGAAATCCACGGAGGCATTCACAAGATCTTCAGTGCTGAGGCATATTGTGTTTGCGACCCTCAGATGTTACAATATTGGACAGTGCACCATTTTCGCCAATTAGTCTCATTAGCTTCATCCATGGGCATGGAGAGCAGGACAGTTCTTGCTGGCAACTTCGTCAAATTCCAATTTCCTGCCAAAACTAACACTGGGAAAGCAACGGCAAACTACCTTGTTGAATCAATGTCATGAGGCTACTTTGGCAGAACTGAATCTGCCTTCGGACAGAGCACTCGGTTTGCGTTTTCATCTGGTTTGATATTCTTCATCAGGAAGTTTTATGATAGACCTCTTTTCCACAGCACATATGAATTTCTTGGCTATAATCTATTTAAATCAGAGTATTATTTTTATGAGCATTGATGTTGAGACTTCGATAATTTGTTCATGATAGACATTATGCTTAGAGTGTACAGAATTCCAGCATTGTGTTGTTAGGAGCTCACCTAGAATGTAGTTTCGGGGAGATAATGGGATGACATGTCGTCCGTCAGTCAGTCAATCTGTCCGTTCGTCCTTCCATAAACATTTGCAACTTCTTCTCTGAAACTATACACACAATTTCGATGAAACTTCACCACAACCTTTATCACCGGCTATGTACCAAAGTCTGTTCATGGCATTAAAATATCCGGCCCTCAGGGTGTCTACGGGAGGTACCCCACAAAATAGGTATTTGCTTTCTTCTTAGAAATTATACATAAATTCCGATGAAACTGGATTACAACCTTCATCACATGTGGTGTATCAAAGTTTGGTCGTGGGAAAAATTGCGGACTGAAGGGGGTCTACAGATGGAGATTATGTGGGAGTTGCCCCCCCAAAATGAGGCATTTGCTTTCATCTCAGAAACTATACACACAGTTCCATTGAAACTTGAACACAACCTTCATCACCTGTGATGTACTAAAGTTTGTTCACCACATTATAAAAATCGGGATCTGAGGGGGTCTACTGGTGGGTTGCCACCAAAATATGTATTTGCTTTCTTCTCCATAACTACACATAGTGGGGCAACTTAGCTAAATATAGCATAACAATTGTGCATTTTGTGAGGAAAGCACCAAATTTGGCACACTAGTCGCCTATCATATTATGAACAGATTTGGATATTGGGCCATCTCAAATTCAGCCGCTGATGGCTGTGGCAGCCATTTTCCACTGCCATCAAAAATTTTGAGATGGCCCAATATCCAAATCTGTTCATAATATGATAGGCTACTAGTGTGCCAAATTTGGTGCTTTCCTCACAAAATGCACAATTGTTATGCTAAGTTGCCCCACTAACACACAATTTTAATGAAACTTGACCACAACCTTCATCACCTGTGATGTACCAAATTTGTTCACTGCATTGATAATAATCCATAGGTAATTACATTCTTCTCCATTAAATATTTTGTGGGTTATCCATACCTATCAGTGGTTTCCTGGTTTTCTTAACCAGCCACTACGAGGTGAGCGCCCAAGGGTATTTACCCTATTTTTTGACATACATTCATTCGGATAATCCTCTGTGCAGAGCGTTGGTGCTGCCCAAGCAGTCTCCTTGGCAATTGGACACAATCCTGGTCTGGTTGCCATTCCGACACAGGATACCAGCAAGCTGGTACTCTTTTTGCCTACCTTGGACGGATGACAAGCATAGTCAACCAAACCTGGTATTAATTCAACAGCCAAAGGGGGATTTGAACTCAGGATCCTTGGATCCCAATCCCAATTTTTTTGACATGTTCAACTGTAATAAGGTCAATGTGCACATTGAACCTCCTTTGCATAAATATGCCAAACAAAAATGTGAATTTTTAGACTTTGTGCCTGAAAAAAGTTCCCAAGAAGAGCTGATTCTTCCAAATTTATAAAAGACTAATTTTGCATTCATTGAACAAATTTCTGAATTGTAGCTGGGAATAAAATATTGCTCACTATTATATATATATTTCTCTCACAAAGACAAAAGGAAGATATTTTGCTGACAAAAATATGAAGATTTTTCAAAATCAAAAACTAAAAAGAGAAGAAAACCCACTTTATGGGAATGAGAAATCATTGAATGATTATATTGTTGAATTGTGGGAAGATGTTTTCAGATGCACCTGGGAAAGAGAAAAAATTGAGCTTCCACCGTGCTCAGGCGAAGAATCATTAGATAAAGTTTACTCCCAGTTTACGGATGTTTCCAATTTATTTTTTTCATCCTACACCTACCAAGCTGTTTATGTTGTTGCATATGCCTTAATGGACATCCAGAGGTGTACCTCCCAAAACAGTCCATTTCAAAATGGATCGTGTCCCATGATATCTGTTTTTCAACCGTGGCAAGTAAGAGGATCTTGTTCATTCTTTTTTTCAAGCATTTTCTCTTCAAATGAGTTGTTGAAAACAAAAACCTTCCTCTAACATTTCCACAAAATTGAGTTAAATATATGAAGAGTTTTCTTGCAATTCTTAACCATTCAAATATATCGTAATGCAAATGGACTCTTTGGGGTTAAAGTGATACTTATCTCATTAGTTGTATCATAATTGCATGTTTATAATGGATGTATATTAATGTCCAATTTAGTTCTGTCAATAAGGTCTTGTCCCCCGACAATCCATTTCTATTTTTCACTGCTAAATGTATTTATTTCTAAGTTATTTATGTGATTAACAACCTTTTTCCTTTCGCCTCACTGACCTCACAACCAACGGTCTTCAAACCAATTACCGCCACTGTTCTCGTTTGAATCAGACCTGTCCAAACTTGTCCTGGGAGTCGGTCATGGGAAGGAGGAACTGGTCCCGAGCTTTGCCAAAAAGTATGCCTGAGCTGGCACAACACTCGTCTCACAGCTCATCATGTGTGGGGGAATTGCATCCTGCTTTTCCCATCCAATCCAGCCGAGGGCACCTTGCTCAGCTCGAACAACCATGAACCAAGCTTCTTCTTTCTTCTTATTGACTAACCAATCCTGAACCAAGTTTCACTTCTCTCTCTGAGTGTCTGACTATCACTTCAGAGACTATTTAATTTATTTTTCAATGGGACCATCCTCCTCTTTTTTGCATTTTCACTGCAAAAGTTGTTTTCTTTTCTCCCTTCCCTGTTTCCTTTGTTCACATTTTTATTAAAGTGATTTTTTTTTCGGTTGTTTCCTGGGTTTGATCACTTTATCGTGCTCGTAAATCACCAGCGGGGACACGCGAGTTAGGTTATTTGCATGTGCAAGCAAATTGAAGATCTTATTAATTTTTTCCTGAGCTGCCATTGGCACTTAATAATTTAAATTCACGATTCCGCAAGGCATTTGGGGAGGTTTTCTCAGGTAGTCTTGTGTCATGCCCTTTAGATAGATGGAGATCATTGCAATATACTGTGATGGATTTTGGAAACCCCCGGGGTGTCATGTGTCAAATCACATAAAACAATATAGTTATATCATAGTATTTTGTTTCGATAAACCTGGGAGCCCAATGTTTAGTGGTGGATAAATGTGCAATGTGCTTGTAGTGAGGTTTGCCCCATTGTCCTCTCTTTCTAAACTCTTCACAAACTCGAACCACAAACACCATTCAACTTGATCTGCACCACAAGCGCCACAAATCAACAACCTTACACAGAATAACCTTCATTCACCATCGGTGCAAACACCATAAACAGCACTTCTCACAGCGAGTGGACACATCTAGGAAGTGAGACAGTTACGTCACCCTCAAGTGTGCGCATGGAGGAGGTGAAGCAGATACGGCACCGATTGAAGGAATGCCGCTGTAGCTTGGGCACCACTATCAAATTCTGAACCACACAATGGGCGCCGATTAATCACAGGTTCAGACAATGAGTGCCATTGGATCAGAGCAGGCATGGACATGTGAGATGACAGTTGGCACATTCATAAAGTTCCCTGCCTGGTACCATACAAAGGAGTTTTGAGTCAGGAACAGAGCTGGAGTTTGGAGTGGAGCAATCTGATGGAGAGGTTGGAGATTGTCAAGGAGCGGGCTCCTGTGAGTGGTTAACACACAACAACTGACATTCTCCCAATCTGGATTTCACTCACTCGATCTAAAACTCAAGAGCATCGGCAAAATTTGACAACGGTCCTTTTCAGGACCCTGATCATACTTCTGCACCTCACACTCTCGCATTTTCTCATGAACCCATTGTGCTGACTCACTCAGAGGACCAGAGAATCAACAGAGTTGCCAACGGTTATTTTCAGGACTCCCATTACACTTTCACACCTCACACGCTGTACCTTACATGCCACACCTCTTCAGACACCCATATTGCTGACGCATTTCTGCACCACATGAGCCAGCCGGCTCATGTTCAGGTAAGAGCAGGGTCGCATCCATGCCCCAATTCTATCATTCATCTGTCTATCAAACGTAATCCTCTTATTTTCCCGGAATGAATGTGGCGCATAAGTTATTTGTGGTAAGTAATTGGCAAAGTGGCTTTTGTGTATAGAAAAGACTTTTACACGTGTGACTTTGTTTGTCTCATAAATATGTGAAATGCTGAATTATAATCCCGTTAAATCTGTCCCGTTGTCTGTGTGAATTGACTAGACATAGCATGCTGTATCAGGGAGTTCACCCAAGCAAATTCTTTGAGTACAGTAGTCAGACACAAACGTGTAACCTACCGTAAAGCTTGGCCGTATCCTGGAATTGGTTACGCCTTGGGAAGCACTGTATTCTACCTTGGTGGGGGTTTAATTTGCCGGCCAGGTAAAGTGGGATTTGGACGCTGGACCGAACCTAAATAAAGCATATGAGATAGCGCCTGTGGTTGTTTAACAAACCGTCACTGCAGAGTTATGTGCGGAGCCGTCAGCTTCAGCATCACCATCAAGGAAGTAGCTACAAGAACTCCCTTTTAATCCACCTTCAGGCAAATCCATAACAATATATTTATATCATTTGTACCTCATTTACAGCTTTTGTTGTATCTGCGAAATGTGCGATGGAAAACGGCTATGGGAGCTAGAATGTTTTTTGATGAAAACGGAGACCCACCTGCATCATATCAGCTGTTGATATGGGAAATAAATGCCAAAAGAAAAATAATTTTCAAAAATATTGGACACTTTGATTCGAACTCATCACCTGACAAAAAACTCTTCGTGAATAATGATGACTCTTACTGGAATAATGGGAGTAAAAAGGTAAGTTGACTTGAGTCATTAGCATCAATAATTGTATGTGTATGTTGTTAATTTACTTTGGTGGAAGGGTGGGAGGAGTGGAGGTTCTTTGGATGTCCATGGATTGACCAAGCTACTGTCTTTCTGATTGCACTCGTTTAATGTTTATTCCAACTTAGTCAATTAAAAGATGAACCACAAAGGACAGATGTACCAATTAACCCAAGTGTAAGAGTTGAAATTTTTTTTGGGAAGGTCATTATAAAACATTCTGAATTTTTGTGACAATGTCAGACATGCAATTTAGCTGGATTGAGCTGTTTTTTTATAGCTTTGAATCAACATTAATCATACTCCTGCCTCCAGCTGTCAAATAACACATACATGAGGAAGCTAATCCCTCGTCCTCTCCGATTGGCAATGATACCCTTATCACAAACATCATTTCTAATTTACGCTCTGTAAAATTCTCACTTCACTTTCTGCAGCAGTTGCGTTAAAAGCTTTTGCAGACAACAAATGCAACACGAACGTCATGCCCTGCCGTTAACACATCAGACTTTAGAGTCTTCAATGAAAGTCTAATCCAGAGCCTGGTGTGGCTTTGTGGTTAAGGCGGTGGCTTAGGATCCTTGGGGTCCTGAGTTCGAGCTCCGCTGGCTGATGACCGGATCAGGGGGGTTGACTCAGCCTGTCATCTCTCACCTCATTCAGTGTCGTATTGCAGTGTCGTATTGTGGCATCATAATGTAGTGTCATTCTTCATTGTTATTCTTCTTCATTACTCGTGGGCCCATTGGCCCGATGGACCAAATTTACATTGGTCTTTGCAGCCTTGTTGGATACCCGCCTGCTGTACTGCTTGAGCATTAGCTTGCCTTTCATGAAGCCGAGATGTGCTTGGGGCCAGCGTGGGGATTATATGTTTGCTCTTATGATTTCCATGTGATACTACTATTCTTATTATTGTTGTAAATATTATTAGTGTTCTTTAATATATGATTTGTTGCAATGTTGTCATTGTTTTTTGTTATATATTGCATAATTAGAATGCCATGCCTTGGTAGATGGACGTATTAAGCTGCTTCATATACCTCAACATCTTGTGCATTTAAACCATGGGAATTCCAACAGATTTTTTTTGTAGTATAGTCATCTTAAAGGGTTGACAGAATACACAGCCTTAGGGGTCTTTGGGACTTTTGGGTCCTCTGGGACTTTTTGGGACTTTTGGGTCCTCTGGGACTTTTTTGGTCTTTTGGGTCCTCAAGAATTTTTGGGACTTTTTTTTTTGTATCCAATGTCGAGGCTCGTATGGGAGCTAAAGGGGCTGTCACACCTTGACGTTTTAGCCAGCGTATGGCAACGTATCAAAATGTATGTAAAACGCTGGCGTACGCTGAACTATTGATATTTTTTTCCAGTTTTGGGCGTATTCATAACGAGTTGGACGTATGCATAACGTATTAGTAACATAGACAGAATGTTTTGATAACATATAGATAACTTATACCAACGAATGCTTAGCGTGTTGTCGGCGTTCACAATCTATGCCCAACGATAGTTTAACTTATGCATAGCGCACGGCAGCGTATCGCCGACGATCACGTGGCGTAGGCTATTCATAGGCTGCGGCTCGACGATTCAAATCATAACCACAATAGACATCGAAGTGTGAAGCCGCTGTCTCACCTTGACGTTTTAGCCAGCGTATGCCGACGTATGAAAAATTTGCCGAACCAAGCTGGCACACGTCGAATACGTTATGGGTAAGTTTTGTATACGTTAAGAGCACGCTGGCATACGTCGTAGTACGCTGGCATACGTCGTAGTTTTCTGGCATACGTCGTCATCTGCCGAGTACGTCGAGAAATTTTAAGCATGTTGAAAATTTCTCGATGTACTCGACGTATGACACACGTTCCGCATACGCTGGCATAAGTTGTACGCACGCTACGCAATCGTTCACACACGTCGACATACGTTACTTGTACGTTACTCATAAGTCGAAAAACGTCGAGGTAATGGTTAGCGTCAATGACGGTGATGTTTACACTTCGATTCTAGTGCGGTTATAATATAATATAATTAATAGGCTGCCGCTCAACGATTTAAATCATAACCGCACTAGAAATCGAAGTGTCAACATCACCGTCATACCGAAGAAAAAAAAACAAGAAAAAAAACCAGGGAGTCTGGAACAC
>CM068953.1:185158474-185168828 GCA_035128595.1 Eptatretus atami | reverse complement strand
CTATGCAATTGACCTGAGTGCTCAAAAGGAAAGAATAAAGTCGAATTGAGTGGATACTTCCCCATATATTGAAAGAAGAGAGAGTGAAGAAGTTGATACATATTGTTTGCTTTTGGAAGAAACAGAATTACAGATTAATACAGATAATGGTGTTATGATTAGTCTCATAATTTTTTTGATAAATAAATGAGTAGTAAAGTGCCAACTGGGGTAGATGTTAATCAAATCAATCTTCATAAACTATCATCTTGTATTCAAAATCAAAAGCCTTGTATGATTAATGTTAATACAATTCAGAGAAAAGGAGCAGTAGGAATTGAAGTTTTGCTCACAAGAGGACAGGTGAAAATCTTGAACGATACTGGCTCACTTAAAATTAAAATGTCAAAACCAATGTTGAAATATTCAATAAGAGAGATGAGAGGAGGATTTCTCCCATTTCTAATTCCTTTATTTGCTGGTTTAAGTGTGGCTGAAGCATTGACCGGTGGTATTTCAGCAGCGGTGAAAACTGCCAATGGAAGGAAGGCTCAACTCCGGGCTCAAAAAGAGTTGGAAAGACATACCAAAGAGTTGGAGAAACAAATTAGTGGAAGTGGTGTCATTGTAGATTTTGTCATTTTGCTGAAAAATTTGAAAGCCTACTTGATAAAGCGAGATTGTTAGTTGGAGATATGCTTTCTTCTATCACACAAGCAGGTGTAAAATTAACTAAACAGGGGTGATGGATTATATCTTTCTCATAAATAAATGAGCATTGATGAGTGGTTTAAAGAATTTGGAAAGAATACAACATCAAATTTAGAACTTATCAAATATTGTAAGAAATTAAATATTCATAATGTGGTTATTTGTACGAGAGATTAATTAACAAACATATCTAAACATACAAAGAATATGATTATGAACTTCAAAGATAATAATGGAACTGGTTCTCATTGGGTTTGTATTTATAATAATGAGGTTAAATATTATTTTGATAGTTATGGTCTTCCACCACCTGTTGAAGGAATAAAATTCTTACAGAATGGTGTTTATCAAATATTTCAAGTCCAAGAATTATATTTCAAGTGTTGTGGTCAATTATGTCTATATGTGTTATTTCAACTCAACAAAAACACATTTTTTAATGACATTATTTCTAATCTCATATAAATGACTTATGTTGGAAAAGATGGTTCTATCTTGTATCCCAAGATGGTGTATCCCAAGAACTGGATATTGATTTATCAAATTATTCCACAAAGGTACAGGCCGAACGACAGAAATATAGTACAGCAAAAAATATTAATATGAAAAATGTTTATAAATTAATAAATTATCCAAGCCCGATTGATGCGAATGACTTGGTGAGATTAAGTGATTTATCACAATATATATCCTTAAATAAAAGGGAACGTTTTGGTAAACAAGTGGAATTTACAACCACAACACCTGGTTCAACAAACCATACACCTTTTCTTATTAAATTCAATTATCTGCTTCGTATTGCATTTTATAAAGAAGGAAGTATGGTTAATAAGAGAATAGAGAAATGGGGGTAGAATATGTGTGATTTCGGATATAATTGGTCTTTTTCATTAAACCTATAAGACGTACACAATTTTTATCAGTCTCCTAAAGAAGAATATTATCCTCTTGGTAAGAATCAGAATATATCTGGAAGCACAATTAGCAAACAACAAATACACGATTTCGGGAATAGGAAATTATACGATGGTGAAGCAATAGTTTATATGACAAAGAAGGAAGGAAATTGAATAATTACACAAAGTCGAGGAATACAAACTGATTGAACAACAGGAAGATGGATTGGTATTAAGTGTCATCATATTAATCTATCATATATTTCTGATACATAAATGACAGCAAGAAGGCTTCAATAAAATTATAATTTTTGCATTTAAGGATACCTACAAGAAAATAATGTTAGATTTTACATTGCTTATGAATTGGAACATAGACACGGGCATTTTTCAATTAAGAACTGGCCTTATACTGACATTAAAACACCCACAAATAGAGATTTGATGAAAATATTAAATAAAAATGAACTTCTAAAGGTGATGAAATATAAAACTCTTTTAAAAATCATCAACAAATATTATTGGTTTCCTATTATGAGAAAAATAATTGTGGATACAAGAGTATCACAGAATCCAGATGAATATATGTATGATATTCTATGGGGTGAAAGTGGTTCAAGGATAGTAAGGGATGAGGAAGGAGTTGAAGAAACTGAGGCAAGGGAGAAGGAGGAGAGGGAGAAAAAAGAGAAAGAAGAGAAGAGAGAGAAGGAGAAGAGGGAGAAGAGAGAGAAGCAGGAAAGGGAGAAAAAAGAGAAAGAAGAGAGGGAGAAGAGAGAGAAGGAGGAGAGGGAGAAGAGAGAGAAGGAGGAGAGTGAGAAAAAAGAGGAGGAGAGGGAGAGGGAGGAAAGAGAGAGAATAAATAAATATAAAAATATGGAAACCATTGAGATTATAAAAAGATCAAAGGTGTCATTGTAGATTATGCTGAAAGGGGTGATGGATTATATCATTATAGAAAATATATAAATCTCAACGCACTGAGGAGGATAACACAGAATTGACAAGTCTATGAGAAATATATGCCTCAAGAGTGTTAACATCGATTTCAGGGAGAATATTTAAATGAGAAAGTGGAGATAAAGAAGAGAAAGAAGGAAAAGATTATAGTATTGATGATGTTGGTGTAATTTACTTTGATTAAAGTTTTACATTTTTTTTTCTTAAATAAATGGAGGAGAGAGTTAAGGCATTTCGAAGGATTCTTTATGTTTTTAAAATTAAGATTCAAATGTGCATGTTGGAAACTAAAAAATTTTCGTACTCTGTCGGAATTTTTCACATGAATATATGAGTTATTGTCTAAAATGTAAAAAGAAAACCAAGAGTAAAATATCTCGTATGTTAAAAGTAAAAATAATAGGGTAATAAAAAAGGCACATGTTCGGTGTGTGGCTCTTAAAATATTAAATTCATCACGAAACACAAACGAGGGGGAGATATACAAAAGTTTCCATCAGGAAGTAAATTTACAACAACTGGAATACCAGGGGAATTACATCTACCAGGGTATTCTTTCTGTGGCCCAGGAACAAACTTGAATAAAAGATTAGATGTGGCTGACAATCCTAAACCGTGGAGCAAACCTATCAATAGGGTTGATGAAGTGTGCATGAAGCATGATATTGATTATGGGAATAGCACGACGTTGGAAGAAAAACATGAAGCCAATAGATAAATGTTGTATAATTTGTCTCTGATACAAAATCCAACCTTGAGAGAAAAAGTTGTCCGGTTCAATGTGAAGAAGATGATCAATGCTAAATTGAAACTTTGGCTTGGAAATTCAAAAAAACTTATAGCCTCTAATGATGTCATTAAGATTGAAGAGCAATTAGCTGATGAATTTCAGAAACCAATAATCACAAAGTTTCATCGAAGGAAGGTTTATTCCAAGGAAGTTGATTATATCTGGTCCGCCGATTTAATTGAACTCAATAATGATAAGTGGTACAAGTATGCTTTAACCGTTATTGATTTGAGGAGTAGATGAGTGCGGTGCGCCGTTGTCCCTTGAAAAAACAAAACAGGTAATACTCTTATGTTAGCTTTCCAAACGATATTCAATAAAAGCAAGAGAAAACCTAAAAAATTGTGGACTGAGAGGGTACAGAGTTCTACAACAAAACATTTATAGATTTTTAAAAAATATCAACATTACATTATACAGCACCTTTATGAAGGAAAAGGTTGTTATTGAGGTTTTAATCGCACTTTAAAAGAAGAACTATATAAAAAATATCACCTCAACTCGGTTCTCAACATGTTATCTTTAATCAGGACATTGTAGCATACAGCTACAATGATACGATTCATACCTCAACGAAAATTAAACCATCAGATACATTTACAAAATTAAAATATGAAAAAGACATTAATGTCAGAAAGCCTAAGTTCAATGTTGGTGATATAGTAAGAATATAAAGGTGGAAATCTCATTTTGAAAAAGGTTATACCAAGCGATGGACAAATGAACTTTTTTAAATTGTTGTTGTCGTCGGTACAGTTCCTTGGACTTAAAAATTATGTCATTTAAAGGGGGAAGAGATTTTAGGTTCATTTTATTCACAGGAATTACAAAAGACAAAGAAAAATTGAAAAAAACCCTTGGACTTACAAATTATGTGATTTAAAGGGGGAAGAGATTTTAGGTTCATTTTTATTCACAGGAATTACAAAAGACAAAGATAAATTGAATTTTTTTGGACTCCGCCCCTTTTTAAACTCCGCCCATTTTGTCTCTGGCCCCACAAGCCCAGCCCACGCAAACCCCACCCACGCAAATCCCACTCACACAAACGCCACCCATGCAAACCCCACCCACATAAGACACATCCATATCCATCATATCCACATAATTAGTGATTCGTTTATGAGTTCCCCACACACATGTTTATTTAATTAAAAAAAATTTCTCCACCCACACAAGCCACAGCCACACAAATCCCATACACACAAGCTCCACCCACAAAGACCACCCACACAAGCTCCACCCACCACAAGCCCCACCCACACAAGCCCCACCACCCACAACAAACCCCACCCACAGAAGCACCACCCCCCTTCCTCTTGTGCACCCCCACTTTGACCACCACCCCTCATCCCACCCCCCACCCTTCCCCACACACACACAAGGCGAGGGCAGGGGAGAGGGATGAGGGTGGTGGGTCATGGGAGCGCACCTACCCCCAAACCCTAACCCTCCCACAACACCACCCCCCCCCCTTTACATCTCCTTTATTCTTTTTTGGAAGTCAAAATCAGATAACTATAAGGAAAGCTTATCTGAAAAAAACAAAAGTAAAAACATTGAACAAAATCTTCTTCTCTGGAGTCTGACGGATTGTGATTTTCACCATTTCTGTTCAAAGAAAGAGGAAGAAACCATTGGGGTATATAATGATTATATAATGATATTAAAAAACCTTAAATACACAAAAGCATTTACCTCCAGAAGAATGAGTGTAGTGTCAGATCTCCAGAAGATTAAGTTGTTGTTTGGTTCATCCAGACAGGTGTTTAACTGAAAAAAAATTAAATATAAATGAATCAACACTCAGAGAGATATAGACAGAGACATAGAGACAGAGGGGAGAGAAGAGGCAGACAGATACAAAGACAGAGACAGAAAGAGACAGAGATAGACACAGAGACACACATACACACACAGACACACAGAGACACACAGAGAGAGACAGAGAGGATAATTTCTCACCTTTGACTCGACTCATTCAAGGTCAGTGGATGTGAGAGGACTCCTTCCAACCAACAATAATGTCATTTAATCTCTTCTGAACGATTGAATGTCTTAAGAAGTCATTCATTTTTTGCCATTCCTCGTGGTATTCAAAGGAATTTTCCAATCATATCAATGGTTCTTATTGGGGACAACCTGTGGAAAAAAACATACAATATTATTGTTGTATAGTTATTTCATTCTGTATAAAAAAACAAATCATGAATTGGTTTAAGGATCTCACCTCTCATCTTGCGGCAACAATTGATCTGCAGTTGGAGTAATCTTCTGAACACTCTAATAAATACTAAAAAATACTAAAAAAAATACTAAAAATACTATATTCTGAATAAACATACTAAATTCGCGTTAGGCAATAAATAGTCCGAGTTGTTTAATCGTCCAGGGAAATGTGGAAACAATGGGTTTTTTTCAGGTGTGTCTCAATATAAAGGAAATGACTTCGGGCTTTTTTGGCTTGTTCGGGTGTGAGGGCTGAAATAGAGATTTTATCTTTCTTTCATTTAAAACTTACTTTTAAACATCTTCTTTGATTAAAGTTGTTTTTGCTTGCTTTTCGCTAAACTTTGTTCTGTTGGTGTTCTGATGATTTAAATTTTAAGATATAACCATGAATTGTATTTGGAGACATGGGCACAGAATACTTCCTCATTTCCACGGCACGACTGTGCTCTTCAAAGCATTCCCAATTTTACAGAACCAAAGGAGGGATAGTGAACTCCCTTTATTTCGTGGTTGAAGAGATAAAGTGAATATACTCGATGGAAATGAAAGTTATAAGAAAATTAAGTGATTCCCTAAAGTAGAACATGGACAAATATTTGTTGGTTCACTCCTTTGAGTATAATGAAAATATGAAAGGGAAGAAGTGCTTTAATCAGCAAGTCTCAATCTTTCATAGTCTCATTTTTACATTTGCTTGTATGGGAGGGAAGGGGATAGGTGGGCAGGAAGTGTGTCTCCCATTTTGAGCTTTTGGGGCTTGGGTCAGAAAGTTTTTCCCTTTTCCTCCATTCATTTGTATGGGTATCCCAGAATCCACATTTATCATCTACTTATATTATACATATATATATTTATATATATATAATATATATATAATTATATATTATATTATATATATATATAACACATCGATGTAATATATATATATTTTTTATATTATTATTATTATTATTTTTTTTCCAAAGAAGAAGAAGGCGCTTCCAATCAAAAGTAAAAAACTAGATCGACTCTGCAAATTTGAAAAAAAAAGGGAAAGCAGCTCCTGTCTCAGGCAACGTTACGCCAGCTTCGCAGCGGCTTCATCAGGCACAATGAACCCGAGCCTCGGCACGTGTCCGGTTTATATTTTGAATACGACCACTCATTTCTGGTCACGTGCTGGTGCTCGAGGTGAAATAGAGGAGTACTTTTTTATTTTGTAAAAGCAAAAACAAGCATCAAATCACATCATTGACAGGGTGCTTTGCTCTTTTTTTATTTTCCTTCATGTGATCTGGTGTTGTGTGTGTGGGTGAGCATGTTTGTGTGCTTGTTGTATTTGTGTTTCCGGGGCATGAACACGGCTGGTTTTGTGTCTGGGTTTGGCATGATGAGGTGTTGGTTATGTGCGTGTTGGGGTTCTCGTTGGGTGTTGTGCACATGTGGATGTGGTGTTTTGGATTGATTGTTGTTTGTTGCTCACCTTATCCAGCTGTTTGCACCATCCAGTTTTCACCATTTGCTTCATAGGTGTGTATTGTGTGGGTATGTCCACCATCTCCCCAGTTAGACCACCCTCCCGGCTCTTCACATGCCATGCTTCCAAAATCAACCTGGGTCGTTTGTTAGATGTAGCATCTATTATACGTGTCCCATCAAAGTCAATTTTCAGGCCAGATTGCAGGCAATGACGTTTGTGGAGGAGATTTCCAACAAAAAGCAAAAACTCTTTCTAATTTAACAGATCGTTTATTCCTCAAAAACACATATCTGTGGTAAGAAGAGCTTGTCTCAAAAGTCCAAGCAGATCTCTGCCTCTGAGCCAGAATACATGGCCTGTTATACAATTGGAAATTGGGAGGTTGCCAGAACATCACAGGGCACTTGGCCTATCAAACTATAAGAAAGCTTTGTTAGCACACGAGGTTCTTTAAGCAAAGAGAAAACAATCTTGTGCATAATTAAACAGATTGTAGTGTGAAAGAATGCGTATGTTTGGTAGGGCATGTATGCGCAGAAAACCTTCATTTACTTTAGACCATGATAAGCATTTATCTCATTGTGCAGACGGAGCATCTGGTTTGCATAGCTTGTGCAGAACAATTGGAGGTAAATGACCTCTGCAGCTCGATGAGACTCCTGTTGAGTAGAGGACAATGGGAAGACAGAGTTTGTGTTTTTACAACTTTGCGTTTGAATGGGGGGCCAGAGTTAATGATAAGAATGCCTCTGGGGACCAGACTCTCTGGCATCACCAAAGCAATTCTCCCCAATTTTCCATCCAAGTGGAAAATATAAGATTATGTTGTTACATAGTTAACGAACATACTATATCTATTTATTGATAAAACAACCTTCAGTTTGTAATGATGTATCAAGTATATATTTTAGAGTAACAAACAGAACAGATGAGTACATATTTCCTTGAAGGAAACATGGACTAACATGATGTTTAACCAAGCCCAAATGCACTTGGGCCAGCATGGGGATTATATATTCATTATTATTATATTGGTTAATCAATTGTCCTTAGGTTTAATTTGGAAAGATATATCAGTTTATTAACAAGACCATGGTATCATGAACATTTACCCATGGCCTGTCAGTATCAACTCTGCAAATTTATTGAGCTCTGCCCTTATCATTGTGAGAGACCTGATAAGCATAATTATTTTGCAGACAATTGAAATAGTTGATCTCAATTCAGCGCATGCGAACCATTCTTTGCAGAGTGATTTTAGCCGATACTTTGCAACAGATTTTATACTTCAACATTGTTTAAAAGCAAAAATTAAAGAGAAATGAGTACATAATTTGTGAATACAGAACACATCTCAAGATGAGAAATATTTGTTTCAGCATGATCAACACAGAAACACCAGTGCTTTGCAATAGTCATGTGATCCATTTCTATTGCCAAAATGTCCATGCTCATATTTCACAAGAAGGAATTAATTATTTTTACCTCCACACATGCTGTGGCTGACTGGGTCACTTTGCCAAGCCTTACAGCTCCATCATGTTCGTCTTGTCATTGTTTCAAATTTCATCCAGTTTCACTAATGTAGAATTGGTCACAGTCTTTGCATGATGAATGGTAAACTACTCCAGATTTTTCACCAGTTGGTATTGGGTCCTTTAATTTTGAGATGACATTACGGATGGTGCATAGATCCTTGAAGCGACGCCAATCCGTGAGCCACGTACTATCCCGGCTATCCTTTCTGAAAGGCCTGGGTAGTATGGCAGTACACAGTGCTCAAGTGTGTCTGGCTCCTTCTGTTCTGTCCTTTTTGGTTCTTCCAAGGTGGCGAGTGTCCCCTTGTTTTACCCATTTTTGAGCAGGACTCGTATAACTAATCTGATTTATTTAATTACCTTGGCTTTGGAAGATGACAGCATCCATGCCTGAGCTGCTCAGGTCTGTGCAACACTGCGTTTGTGGGAGATTGTGTTGCAGGAGTTAAATTCCAGCAATCTGCTGGAATGGATTGGTTTCCTGTAAACTGAGGTCTTTAGGGGACCGTCAGGCTTACGGTGAATCTCCACATCCAAAAATGCCCAGTTGCTTTCTTGTTGAATTTCCATTGTGAAGATATTGCTGGGGAATAGCCGGCCAAGTTGTCGCAGAAGATGGTCTACCATGTTTGTATGCACAATGACGAAGGTGTCATCAACATATCTGTTCCAGTTCCGTGGGAACCAATTCTTATGAGACTCAAATATCCTTCATTCGAGTTCCTCCATCACCAAATTAGCAACAACAGCAGAGAGTGGTGAACACATACCTGTGCCAAATATTTGTCGGTAGTGTGCACCATCAAAGATGAAGGTCGTGCTGTTCAGACACATGTCCAGCAAGCTCACAATGTCTTCAGGTGTAATTATGCTGTTTTGTCAAGCCATTTTCCAATCGTTTGAATGTTTCAACTGGTCTATTGTGGCACTCACCACAAGATCAACTGGGATGTTGGTGAAAAGGGAAAATAAATCGAAAGATACCATCATCTCATCATCTTGGATTCAAACCTCTCTAATCCTTTCGACAAATTCACCACTATTCTTATCTGTTTTATCAGTCGTTATGACAAATATGCCAATGATACATGCTAGAAAGCCTGACAATCAGTAAGATGGTGCATTGAAGAAGGACACGATGGGTCTCAGATCGACATTGTCTTTGTGGATCTTGAGAAGACCATACAATCTGGGAACTGAACCATTGCTTCAGTAAAGCCAATTGCAGTCCTAGTTCCCCAGTCTGCCTGCTCGTTTTAGCATTGACAATCGTGTGTTCAAGAACCGTTGTTGATTGGAGTTGGGTCATCAGGTAATTTTTGATAAGTTTTATCATCCAGTAGCGATATGACATTACCATGTTTTTTTTTGTTGTACACATTGCTGAGGCTCGTATGAGAGGAAACACCAAACACACAGCAAGGTGGGCATGTGTCAAGAGGGCAGGAGAGGGAAGGACAAAATAGTGGGGAACAGAGACATTAGGAGATCTGTGGAAGGGAGAGGGATGGGGCGGGGAACACGGGGTATAAAAGATGGACACCACTGCGACATTCAGGAAGGAAAGCAGGGAATTTGGAGGAGGTGGGTTTGGG
Organism: Eptatretus atami; assembly: GCA_035128595.1. NCBI lineage: Eukaryota > Metazoa > Chordata > Myxini > Myxiniformes > Myxinidae > Eptatretus > Eptatretus atami. The sequence continues at coordinate 185,158,668 of CM068953.1, read as the reverse complement.
GTTGATATAAAGGTGTAGCAAGATCGAGGTTTTGGATGGGGGAAGACAAGAAGTGGTGGTGAACAGCTGTTTTGAAGGCATGGAGGGAGGAATGGGATTGAAGAGAGTGTGGGGTTTATTCCAAAGGCAGGAAATAAGAGGAATGAAAGAGTGAAAGTGAGCAGTGATTCGTGATTTTGGTAGTTTTACTAGAA
>CM068953.1:185133687-185152832 GCA_035128595.1 Eptatretus atami | reverse complement strand
TCTTATTTTCCAACATCACTCTTGGTTACGTCAACCATGACAATTGTTTACGAATGCCCAAATCGATTGAAAAATCACTCAACTATATTGAGGCGATATCAGAGGATGAGGATCTGTGTTTCGACCAAGGTGTTGTCACTGTATCTGGCTCTTCACATGCAGAATATGGGTATTGCAACCTTAGAAATGTTACAGTTTGATTGGTAAAATTATTTTATTTACTGTACCTTTCTTATGTGACAGTTATTTTGAGTGTGGTGACTCCGAATGTGAACTTTGGTGTCTCTTTTATGTTGATGATGTTCTGTCTCCCTATTCGGGTTTTCTGGCATCTACCCTATCTGATGAAATAATGATTTCGTACATAACGCTTCTGTGCCACTGCATCGAGAAAAATAAGAAGTCCAGTGTTGATAATGTTTCTTATGATTTTTATTCCAAATCTCCCTGAATTGCTTGGAAATATGACACAGTCAACGGCAGAAAAAAATAAGATCAAAATTGTGATCAGAAAAATAATATTCGGACCGCAAGTAATCCCGTCTGATTTTCGTGTCAGTACCGTTATGTACGAATCATCATCTCTCGTCGGACGCAAATAACGCTAGCATTAGAAAATCTTGCCGTCTTGAAAACTTCCCCGATTGATGGATATAATAGGCACTTGCAAGCATGTCAGCACATTTCCATTCGCCGTCGACACAGCGTTTGTCTTCGTTCCGTGTCTTTAACGAGAACCGTAACGTACGAATCCAGCATGAGGACACCGAGCCGAACGAGGTGACTCGCATAAGTCTGGATAATTCTTAATTTTAACCAACGCTAGAATTTTTGGTGCTTTGTGGAGATCCGAGAGGTAAGAATTATGTTTTTCTTATTATGTTTAAAGTGATTATTTTCGAAAGTTCGAAAGAAATAGATTCGATTTTAACGTTATTTTTCGCTTCCAAGTGTGGCTTCTTTGCTACTGAACTCGTCTGTGTTTCTTCGTAATTTATAACATCGGACTCTCTCAAAATGTGTTGTTTTTTCTTTTTCCTGTCACATATTGAGCCTGTTTAAAAAGGCAGAGTAAAAAATTATCTGTTTCTTATCCCAAAATATAATATTTACATTGTTTTTTTTCATCTGATTCCGTACATAACGCTGATGCCAAGCTCGAAATTCGGACGTGTATTTACAGTGTTATATATATTCAGTGGTAACTTTAAAACTGGACGTGCGGCAGGTCTTAAAATTTACATTTAACTATTTGAATACATTCAGATTAACATAATGGGTTGCATTTCATGTTTCCCTAAACTTTTTTTTTTGCCCTTTGTGTAACAATATGTGTACACACTTTGTGAGCCATGCACATATATATATATATAATTATATATATATTATATATATATATATATATATTATATATATATATATATATATATATAATATATATATAATATATATATAAGATGAATCAAAGAAGTGAATGGCCCCATTACATGACACTGACGTCACGTACATAAATTACACCAACATCTCACCGCCAACTCGGAGGCATCTTTTTGGCACCCAAGCCTTTTCAGGCTGTGATTAATGCATATGGCATGAATAGACAAAAGCAAGACATGTCTATCTCGATTTCGCCCTTGTTATGGGCTCATCAGGAGGCTGGTCATTTATTGGTGACTATATTTGGCTCATTAATAAAACCTGAATCGAAGCCCGTTACTTGACGAGGCACCAGCGCACAGATCCAGTCCCATCACAGCACTTGCTGCATGACCACCTTCAGTGACCACCTTTGTTTTTTAAGTCAATTCAGCATCATTATGTATCATGATATTTGGCTTTTTTAGGTTTGATTGAAAGAGGATTTCAAACACAAATGGCCATGATTTTTGCCATAAATGAGATAAATAACAATGACCTCTTATTTTCCAACATCACTCTTGGTTATGTCATCCATGACAATTGTTTACGAATGCCAAATCGATTGAAAAATCACTTCAACTATATTGAGGCGATATCAGAGGATGAGGATCCGTGTTTCTACCAAGGTGTTGTCACTGTATCTGGCTCTTCACATGCAGTGGCAATTGCACGACTGTTGAGACTTTTCCACACACCGCAGGTACTTCCAAAATAACCTCGAGATTCAATTTCCTAATTTATTTTTCAAAACAATAATTTCTCCAGATATTTTAAATGAATTAGTAATGGTACTACAGATTTGAGAATTCAACTGTTTCGAGGTTTTCAACCCTCATGTTAGGTAGTACACTCAAAAGACGTACTGAATACAAGACAACTTGTTCTGGATGAGCCAAAAGCAATAAATGAGAAGAAGAATTCCTAATTATGTTAAATGTCATTTATAGAAAAAATACATTATACATTTCCATTCCCTTCTTTGCAATGATCTTTTCAAAGAGCGGCTGTTTTAGTGTACAGTATTTTTTTTATCTGGCTCTGGAGCCAGATAATATGCACCTGAGAGTATGAGGGAGGTGCTGAGCAGGTAAGCGAGATATTATCAGATATTTTCAAAAGCTCACTGGAGTCAGGACAGGTACTGTAGGATTGAAGAGTAAAAAATGTAACACCATTATTGAAGAAAGGATCCAGAAAGAATTGGGAAACTGTAGAGCTGTTCGTTTGACTTCAGTTGTGGGGAAGGTGTTGGAGACATTAATTTGAGACCAGATGAGGAACCAATTAAATAATGCAAGCAAATTAAAGGTAGGCAGCATGGGTTTACCAAGGTCGTTCTTGTCTAACAAATCTTTTAGCATTTAATGAAGCAGTGTCTGATATGGGTGGATATGAGGAATGGCAGTGGACATAGTATATCTAGACTTTAAGAAGGTATTTGATAAGGCACAACATCAGAGGTTGTCAGCCAAAGTGAGTGCTTGTGGAGTGGCTGCGTCAGTAGCAATTGGAATTGCAAACTGGCTTAGTGATTGGAAGCAAAGAGTGGCTGTGAGTGGAGGATGTCTTGCTGGGAGGATGTAAGTAGTGGGGTACCTCAGGGATTAATACTCGGACAATTACTATTCATTAAAATATTTTCCTTGAAACCAATGTGGCTACCACACCACGTGACTTGATACAACATTTTAAGTCTAATGTATGCAGCAAGGACATGGATCATAACTGCAAAGTCTAGTATCAATAGGTTAAACGGTTTCAAAGGAATAAATTTTTTTTATTTTTACGTGGCTGCCCACATAATGTGACTGATGTTAAATAATATATTTGTAGCAACAGCAGTAGATCATCACTGCAAAGTCTCGCATCAAAAGACTAAGCGGTTTCACAGAAATATATATGTATTTTAATATGATCGACTCATAATGGGGAATATTAGTTGAGATTTCAACATCATCGGTCACATGGTCTCGCAGCCATTTGACAAAAAGCCTCATTTGATCAACCTGAAACCCCAACAATGTAATCAGCCACCCATTCTGAATTTGATTTGATATAAAAGACCTCATGGTCAAGTGTCTGATCGAAGCGGGTTGTATCGAAGCGAAGCGCCATGGTTTATTTTTTTACCATAGAAATTTCATGACATTTTCACCATAGATGCAACGACTCAAGCAGAATATTTGTGATAACTATGACGTCATAGGTCACGTGATGTGGCAGCCATGTTGGAAAAAATGAAAAACTTGGACCTCTGTATCTCCGAAACTGCTCTGCATGGAAAAAAATTGAAACTTGGCACAAGTGAAATTCTCCCCATGGGGAAAAAGAGTGATTTTTTTGGATGTCATATCTTTCTTATGACGTCACAATTTCTCATATATCAAACGCTATATCCGATCAGTATGAAAACATTGAGGGTCATCTTGGGCTAAATTGTAATTGGCAAAAAAAATTGATGACATCATTGGTCATGTGGTTGGCAGCCATGTTGTTTTTTAATGTAAAACCTTCAAAAAATTTTCTTCTCCATAACATGGAGTTGGCTTTGTTACATTTGAAGTGAGGGAAGGGAATGAAGGGTAGCATACACCAGAGACTGAATTGACAAGGCACCACCAGCTTTTGTGGAGATAGACAAGTTTGAAAGCATATTCTTGAGAATAGACAGATGTTGTTTTCTGGCTCTCCTTAGAGCAGACACACACTTGTTGCAGGCTTTGTTGAATCCTCTGAGGTTGCCTTGTGTTTCGTTTTGCCTCCCAGGAGGAAAATACAGTTGTTTTAAAGCAACAGCCTCACCACAGGATTCAGAGTGCCAAGACCGGAAGGATGGGTAAGACAAGTGAAGCGAGGGTGGATGAACCTCGTGCATAAGAGAGAGCATGTTTCTGGTGTCTGTGGAAGAATTCCCAAGCTGAATCAATATCAGGGGCTGCTAGATATAGGAGAACAGTCCTGTAGTTAATGGCTGCTGTAGTCCCTGCCTTATTTTATTTTATGTTGTAGTTTTTTAACACAACAAAAAATAGTGTTATATCTAACATGAAAATTATTAATCTTTTCAAAATGAATAATAGTTATTCTCAAGATGATATTTTTAAATAATTTATGTCATCCATCTTGACTTTATATTTTTTTTGAATTTCTTTCTTTGACATTTTTTCAAATTTCTCCTTTTTAATGCACTTTTTAAAGGTTTAAGAAACCACTACTTTTGGTATTCCATAAAATGATTTGCTGAAAAGTATGATTATGCATCTTTCTTACGTATTTTCAATGCTTGAAATTTTTGCTAATGAGTTTTTGTTGGTGTTGAAAGAGTGAGTAAATATCACACTTCCTTAGATTTCATTTTAAATTTGATTTTTGGTATTAAATTTTTTTGAGAAAAGTGAAAAGATGAATACATGTTAGAGTAGGGGCAACATGTTGATTTTGGATGAGCAACTGAGTTGAAATAAGTGAGTAAAAATGATTGAGCTGAGAAAAGTTATCTGATGGTGAGGTAATGAGGAATGAAACGATGGAGCTTATTCTGCACAACCTGGTGTTGCTTAGTGGTTCGCGTCGTGCGCTCTTGGATACTTGGGTCCTGAGTTCAAATCCCCGTTGGCCGCCGAATTAAAATACACCAGGAGGTTGACTCAGCCTGTCACCTTCCGAGTCGGCAAAATGAGCACCAGTGTACTGGTAAGGAGGGACACTGCATCAGTGGCATAGCTGCGTCCCAACCAATAATGAAACCAGCAGCCACAGGCTGCACTCGATGGAGAGAGATTCTGCGCAAGCAGGTAAATGAGGGCGACAAGCATCAGGGAGTTGGCAAAATGAGATTGTGCATGCACAGAAGTGGGAAGTGGTACAGAACCAACATATTCCCATACCAATGGCTGACACCACAATCATTTAGGATTAATTGACATTATGGTCGTCCTCATATAGTCACGTACATTGACCATGGCTTTGGATACCATTGACCTCCTCAAAGGCGGAGGAGCTCCTTGTGAGCCAACGCCATCCATATATTGTGCCCAACTGTGTCTGCGACTCCTTTCTGCAGTTGGATTACTTTTTTATTAGGAGGTTGGTGGCAGGATTTGCACTCCGGCGCCACCGTAAAACCTTCATTCGCAAAACACACAAACGCAAAAAAATCTGAAAACCACTCCGGGAGTACCTCCTGATGCAGCTTCGCTTCGCAGGGCAGCTCACCGGATAGACGGGATTGGGGCAAAGCCTTCGGGCACCCCAAATCTTTTGATGAAAGGAGGGAAACCACGGGTAACCTCCCTGGGTCAGATTGCGGGGAGAGTGTGTCGGAGTGGTGCTGAGGTGTCATCCACCAAGACGGCGGTCTCCTTGGGTTAACCTGAGGCGTCCCTTCAGGTGGGTGCTGGAATGTCCTATCCCTAAGAGAGGATGATCACCTGTTCTGTTATCATCTGAGCTCAAGCGTTTGGACATCGTATTGCAGCACTCTCTGAGGTTCGGAGACCGGATTGCGGCACAGATAATGGTGGGTGGTTACACCTACTATTGGTCTGGTCGCTCTGATGGTTACCATACTCAGAGTTGCTGTAGCTGTGTCCAATAAGCTGACCCCAATGATAATTGAGTTAACACGGTCAACGAGCGTATTACGAGACTAAGGATTCGTCACTCCTTAGGTGTCATTTCCCTGGTCTCTCTCTATGCTCCGACTGAGGCGAGTGACTCCACCGTGAGGACACATTCTACGCCACACTCGAGTCGTGGTTCATCAGTGCCCCAGACGAGATACACTTCTAGTCTTGGGGATTTCAATGCATCGACTGGAACGATAGGGATGTTATGAGACGTGTGTTGGTCCCCATGGGTCAGGAACTATTAATCAGAAAGCACTAAGTTCCTTGACTTTTGCAAAAGTTAGACTTAGGGTGGCCGGTTTATGGTTTCAGCGCCCACAAGCTCATCGCTGGACTTGGTATTCCAACGCTGGCGGTGTGGCAAAGGAGATTGACCATGTCCTCGTTGGACGGTCGCTGGAGGATGATCCAGAACTGCAGGGTCTTACCCGGAGTGCTCAGTTCCTCAATACTGACCACCGGTCTGTTGTAGCAACTCTAAAGCTCACCTTAAATCCTGCGAGAATGGTACCATCCCAGCCTAGGCTGATGTTGGCAAGCTCAAGATGAGAGAGTAGCTGAGGAGTTGCGAGCAGGCGAGTGTACATTGGGTGTCTGGGTGCTTTGGGGGCGTCTGAAGAGTTATGGATTACTTCAAGACCACCGTCCTTGATGTTGCCGGTGGATGTCTTGGAACTCTCCGCAGGGCAAAGAAGAATTTTGTCTTCTCAAGGACACTGGATACCATTGACCAGAGTCGCAGGGCCAGGCTGAATGGCAGAGCTGAGCTGTTCAGGGAGCTGAGGCGTAAAACTGTGACGTGCACTAAGGGGGACAAGAGGGCCTATGTGCGAGAATCTGTGAGGGGGTAGAGCATCACCTGTGACAGGTGATTCTCATCCCGCTTACAGGGAATTCGCGCATTGCGTTCATCCAAGCCCATCCCTCGGAGCACTGCATTTAGAGCAGAGAGTGTAGGCTCTTAACAGAGGAGTTCTGAAGTGAAGGCCCGCTGGGCCGGTTACTTTGAGCGGTTTGTACCAGGCTGAACCACCAGCTGTCGAGTTGGACGTCCAATGGTGTTACACTCCCTGTTGCTGACCCTCCAACAATTGTGGTCACTTAACTTGTGGAAACACAGCTGCGGTGAACCGGTTGAACAGGGTATAGCTCCAGGGATCTGTTGGCATCCATGCTGACCTTCTCAAGGGCTGGTTGAAATGCTGCACTCGTGTCGTTGCATGCAGTTTTGTGCTCTGCCTGGAACAAAGGCATCATTCCCAACTGATTGGAAGAGGGGCCTTGTTGTCCCTCTCTGGAAAGAGAGTGAGCTGATCGCCAAGACTGCAACAACACCGAGGGGTGACGCTGCTCTCAGTGCCGGGCAAGGACTTTGCTCGGATAATTCTTGATAGGGTTCGCCACCATCTGCTTGAGCACCATGCGTCCAGAGCAGTCAGGCTTTACACCAAAGAGGTCAACGATTGACCGTATCCTTGCTCTTCTGTCCTCACCGAACGCAGACGAGAGTTTCAGCAGGGCTGCTTGCAGCCTATGTTGATCTCTGTAAAGCGTTCGGTCAGTGAATCGGGATGCCCTCTGGAGGATTCTTGGTCTTCGTGGGGTGCCACCAAAACTGATCGATCTGATGTCTGAACTCTACTCCTGGTACTGAGAGTGCTGTGAAGTGTGGTGGTACCATCTCTGACTTATTTCCAGTTGTTACTGCGAGTTCTTCAGCGGTGTGTGTACTGGCCCCACACTTTGCAGCACTTGTATGGACTGGATTTTAGGGAGGATGTCAGAAAGATCAAGCTGCGGTGCATCGTTGGGAATGTCAAGATCTCGGACCTTGATTTCGCAGATGATGCAGTCATCTTTGCGGAGACTTTAGATATCCTTTGGGGGCCCTCGAGGTGCTGAATGAGAGTGGAGAGCGCTGGGATTAGCGGTTTCTTGGTCAAAACTAAGATCCAGGCTTTCAATGACATCTTGGATGCTGCTGTCCTTCTGTGTCTGTTTGTGGTGAGGATGTTGAGGTCGTGGAGAGATTCACTTACCTTGGCAGTATATCGTGTCTCTGCTGGCTGTGAGTCAGAGGCAATAGACGTCTGGGTCGGGCCTGGGGAGTCATGGATTCACTGGATACAATGGGTGTGGCGCTGCGGTACCTGTGCGGAGGACGAAAGTCCGAGTCTTCAGGTCCTTGGTGCTTCCAGTCTTGCTCTATGGATGCGCAGACTTGGACTCTGACCAAGGATCTGAGACGGACGACTTAATTCCTTGTACCAGGTCTCTTCGGAGAATCCTTGGCTATCGCTGGTCAGATTTTGTGTCCAATGAGCGGTGCTGAGAGAGACTCGGATGAGATTTGTTACCTGCATGGTTCCGTGAGCCGTCAGTTGCGGCTGTATGGACATGTGGCTCATTTTCCTGACGCTGATCCTGCTCACAGATTCTCTCAGCGAGGAGTCTCGTGAGTGGAGGAGGCAATGGGCACCACGCTGCCTCGTGGTTGCAGCAGGTGCACAGCATCTCAAGGAGATGGGGATGGCCTGACATCTGCCTGGGAGAAGGCCAGACGGAGGCCCCTGGAGTACCGGTGGGAAATTGGACGCAGCGACGCGCTGTTCTGGCACATGCTCCCATTACCTGACCTGACCTGACCTCATTAGTGAAGCAATAGTTGTCTGAAAGTGTTCACATTCTCACTTATTTTTCAAAATAATAAAAACTGTTTTTCCTTTGTAAGATAAGTGGTGCAGCTGCCTGCAAGTGTTTAAGTAACAAACAGACATTCCCCACTTTCATGAGGAACTGTTCCCAGTGACTTGCATCATGCCGAGGCCATCGCCCGCTGGTGGCTCCATTTTAAATGGGTGTTTGTTTGCGTGCTTTCGCTGTTGGATGATGATTTGTTCGAAACTGGTTTAAATCAAATTCTGAATGAAATTGAAGCAAAGAAGTTTGCATTGCCTTCCGCTGAACTTTACCAACAGTGAAAAGTCGAGAAATCTTTCAGAAATTTGTAAGGTCAGCTTTCATTCGTTATTTTTATCTCTTGTGTCAAAGTTTTTTGACATTCCTTAAACAAAATTTTTAGACTTCTTTTTTACCAATCCAAATTTCATTTTGATACAAATTCTGTATCAGATATATTTGGTTGAAATCTAGCCTCACCTGAGATAAATTGAGTTGCCACTCAAAAGCATTTTACTGAAAAAACGTTAATTGTCCAAACCTGAGCAATTCCACTATCTATATTCTATACTTGTGAATTCAGGCACTGCAGTTTCCTGTAAGGAAAGGGAATTCTAAAATTTAAAAGTTCAGTTAGAACTTAAACAACATTGGTAGATGTAGTTGATGGTCTATGTGAAATGGAACTCTTCACTGTTTCATCAACATGTTTTTTTTTCCTGAGAGATTCCATGAGAATTATATTTTTTCATTGTAGTTGAATTATGATTTGTGTTTAAAAAGCTATTTTTAATGATATATGGAATCACAGAACTTTGATATAATATGCTAACCACTGAGAGAATCAAGAAAGCCTTCACAATGATCTAGTTTTCCAATTCTCTCTTTTCAATGATATATTAACAGTCATCAAGTATGCCATTGCTTTATCAATTTTTCAAAGTTGTTTTCAAAATCATTGACTTTAATGCACTCACTGTGTTTTTTTTATCAATCTAGCAGGCCAATATAATCGATGTTTACAGATTGCTTCAGTCGCGTTTCTAATCGGCGAATCGATGTCACACATACTTGAATTTAAATGTCAAATCATTATAATGATAGATATTGAGGCCAGAGCTGGAGTGAATGTAAGCCTGCTAAAACTCCATGAAACGTGATAAATCTAGGTCATCTTGGTTGTCTTAAAATAAAGGCTATCTGTTAAAACATATGCCATTCTCTTCTGCTGTTTTTAACATTTCATTTTTTCTAGGAGTGAAGGAAACTTGTGGCGGAGACAAATGCAAACGTTATTATATTGTACTCAAGTGATCAAGATTGCATTGCCTTAATGGAGGAGGTTCTATTACAAATGTGACAGGAAGAACATGGATAGCAACATCTGCCTGGATAATATCCCAGCTGTTTTGCCTCATCTCGGTATGCACATATCCTCCAGGGCACAATTGGTTTTGTACAAAACTCGGAGATATTCCTGGATTTTATGATTTCCTTGTAAAAATGAAACCATGGCACCGATTGTCTATAATGAATTCTAATTACCTCAACAATACGGAGGTAAACAATGCATTGCAATTATTTATCCAAAAGTTTATGTGAATTGATCTACTTTTATTATATTATTTTTATTATTTGCTACTTTCGGTTTTTATTTCTAAGATCTCCTCAAGCTCAAATATCATCTTGTACATCTATCTGAATGCTAGAACATCTGTCTGTACATCCATCCATTGGGACCATGCTCTGTACAGAGCTTTGGTGCTCCCGAAGCAGTCTCTTTGGCTATTGGGCACAATCCTGGATTGGTCTCCACTCTGACATAGATATTTGAATCTCTTCAAACCATCCGAGCAAGCTGGTACTCATTTTGATCACCTTGGAAGGATGACAGGCTGAGTCAACCCCACCTGGTATTAAAATCTGGCAGAAGAAATGCAGAAGAAGACAGTTTAGTTTTATATCAATCATGCAATTAGGAGAAAATAGAAGAAAAAAAATATCAACATCACAACGTGAGGGATTGAATATGAATAACCCAAATTCAAAATTTGTTGCTCAGACAGGTAAGCAAAGTAGAACCAATCTGCAGATTATGATTTTGAACTTCTGTCCTCATTTCTTTCAGAGTATGCAGGTTTGAGTTTTGCAGAGAATTAATTTAAAATTGAGATTGAATGTTACTATATTATTTTGTTCTGTGTCCAGAATAAAATGTCCACAGCAAACTTATACCACCATCATACAAATGTGCTGAAAAACAATTTAATTCAGGAAGTGATGTCAAAATAAATCCATAGAAGAGTTGCTCTCATCATTTATTTTAGAAATCAGTAAAATTTAATATTATTCTATTAATAAATTAGTCATAATGAATCAAATATTGCCAACCATTATTTTATTTTCCCTCAAGAACAAGAAGGGAAGTTCTTCATCTGATCATAATAAGATTTTTCAAAATCAAAAAACAAAGAGAAAATATCCCACTTTATCGGAATGAGAAATCACTTGAATGATTATATTGTTGGAAATGTGGGAAGATGTTTTCAGATGCTCATGGATGGAGAAAAATTGACCTTCCACCTGCACAGGGAGAAGAATCACTACATAACATATATTCACGATTTACAGATGTTTCCAATTTATTTTTTTCATTCTACACTACCAGGCTGTATATGTGTGGCATATGCGTTGATTGACATTCGCAATCGGTACTTCCTCAAGCAATCCATTTCAAAACGGATCGTGTGCCAAGATAGCTGATTTCACCCTGGCAAGTAAGGTGAATTTTTTTAAATTATTATTTGCCTTGAGTAGTTGAGGGGTCGAGCTGACACTTTGCATTTCACAAAAAATTACTTGAACAAATATCTGGATATCTTTCTGTTCTCAATCATTCATTATTTATGCTTTCGTTGTCTGCCATTCTCAAGCGTGTTGTTATATGCCGAAATGTCCGATGGAAAACGACTACAGAGACTACAATGTTTTTTGATGAAAATGGAGACCCACCTGCACCACATGAGCTCATAATATGTGGAAAGAGTACAAATGGAAAAATATTTTCAAAACTATTAGACATTTTGACTCTGATGCTTTGCCTGACAAAAAAGCTTTCTGTGAACAAAGATGACTTCTACTGAGTGATGCATACAAAGATAAGTTTACTTCGTTATTTGTGTTGACCAACTTGGCTGCGTGTAATGGTCAGAGCATCTGCTCCAATTCTGAGAATTAGCAGTTCAAACCCTGGTGGAGTCCTCCCAAAGACTTTAAAAATGTGTGGCTTAAAATGGCAAGTGCTGCTTCCTTGATTGATGTTCAGCTTTTAAAAAGATAGAAAATGGGTAATCCCCATAGGTTGGCCGACATAACAATGAGAAATACCTCCTTTGAAATGCCCAACTGCTTGCTGTGAGAAAGGTTGTGCCACAAAGGTTGTGATGTCACTGTTCCCAGAGTTGCCCTGCGATGTAATGGCACTTCCCCAAGCTCAGTGGCCTGTGTTTTCTTGTCGAGCAGTCATGTCTTGTGTCACGTGTATTCAAACTTGTACCTCCTGTTGTTGAGATGTTTGCAGCAGCTGCACTTCGAGCCTTAGATCCCGCAAGTCAAAAAAAATTATATACACAGTTATGTTGAATCGAGTTTGAATGAGACCCAACATTGCGGAACTCGATTTGCTAAGTGGTTTGTTTCTGAAAGCAGAATGTTAGTGTCTGCAAGGATAAATCACAAATTGGACATATTTGTCCAAAGCGGAAAAAAAATGAATACCTCCTGCTTGTAGGTTATTTGAAATGAAGCTGGATTTATGTATAAGATTGATAGTTTACATCCAATTTATGTGTATCTAGCTCAGTCTCCATAAGCTTAACAGATCCTACCAGTGTTTAAGTTTTATAGCATCAGCTCTGTGTCTGGAAGTTGGCAGTTTTGAAACGACATTGGCTGAGATACTACCAAAAACATTAATGGTACATGCTGCTCCTTGATTGATGCTCATCATTTTAAAAGGATGAAGCATGGGACAAGCAACCCTAAAGTTTGCAGCCCCAACACAGGCTTTATTTGACCTCAAGGCCTCAGTCAGGGCTGAGTTACTGGACATGTACATTGGCCTGCAATTCAACCCCAACCAATAATGCCATTTTGGAAGACATGAATTCTGTTGATACAATTTCTAAATGAACTTTTATTCATAACTGAAGAGTCAATCTAAACACTGATAGAGTTGAAGGAGGTTACATGCCCGGAATACCTGTTTAAAAAAAAAACAATGTACAAATCAAAATTCACTGGTTGCAAAAGTGTTCAGCCCCTTCAGTTAGCACTTGGTGGAACCACTGTTTGCAGCAATGACTGTGATGAGTCGTTGTGGATAGGTCTGCACCAGTTTTGCACACAGTTGAGATGGGTGAAATCTTTGCCCATCTTCATGTGAACATCAATGCCGTCCAGGTCTGGCCTGTGCATCATGGATTCACTGGATAATGGGGTTGTGCGCTGTTGGTCGCCTATGCAGGAGGACAAAAGTCTGAGTCTTCAAGCCTTTGGTACTTCCAGTCTCTTCTACAGATTTGAGATGTGGAAAACTGACAACGGATCTGAGATGAAGACTTAACTCCTTTGGTGCCAGGTCTCTTTGGAGAATCCTTGGCTATCGCTGGTCAGACTTGTGTCCAACAAGTGTTGCTGAGAGAGACGCAAATGAGATTTCATTACATTTTATAGTATGTGGGCATCAGTTGTGGCGTGAGACATTTGGCTCGATTTCCTTATGCTGATTCTGCTCATGGGATTCTCTCAGTGAGGGAGCCTCATGAGTGGAGAAGGCCAATTGTCTGACCATGTGCCTTGTGTGGAGGCAGGTTTATCAGAATCTCAAGAATGTGGATGCCAGGGCATCTGCCTGGGGATGGCCAGATGGAAGCCCCTGGATTAGTGGCAGGAAATTGGAACAGCGAGCCACTGCTCTGGTGCATGCTCCATTACTAAACCTAACACTTCTCCGTACCATCCATTCTCCTTCAGGAAGGCAGGCCAGTAGCCTCTCCTCTCTTTCGCTTTGAAAAAAAAAACCACTGCTGGTTCAACCACTGCGGATTATTTCTTTCAATCCTAAGAAATCTCACACTCTTCACGATCTCACTACAAAAAGGCGGTTGAAGAAATCTCAATTCCTCCTTACATTTGATGATTTATTAATAAACAAACATAAGCATATAAACAAACGAAACATATCGATATGGAGAATTCAGGAGAAAGTATGCCAACACAATCTTCCTTTCAAAATCTGCAATACATTGAAGCTTGGAATTTTTACATAGGATTCTAGCATCAGTCTAGGTCTGCTCATCCTCCAGACATGCTTATGCCACGAGTTGATCATCCAACGAATGTGAGGGTTCAGGGAGCGATCATTCTACAGCTTGTGCAGCAGCTATCTGGAGGTCGCTAATTTGAAGGATTAAGAAATATTATACCTAAAATTGATGGGAGTTTTATATAATATTCATGGATCAGAGGGTTAGATATCCAATTGATGTTTTGATCATCCTCAGACAGAATTACATTAAGACTACAGCCCTTCGGTGCTAGAATGGATCACACATTGCTCCTTTGGCTCCGGAGATCAAATTCAGGCCCCATTGAAAAGGCGAGGGAAAGATTTATAATCTGAAGCTGACAAGAGTGTAAAAAGACATCTGGATATCACCTTAAGCAATCATTCCATTGAAGCTAGAATGATGCCGCAGCCAACTTCCAGAAGCCATATAATTGTTCTACATATGAGAATCCCTTCATAAGCAGAATATAATCAAATAATGATAAATTCTATTACACTGAATAATGATTAAAGATTATTTCGAAGTCCAATCTGTTTCGGCGAACAAGGACACTTTTTCACCCAAGCAGATTGATCCTCTTCCAGTGCAAAAGAGATATAAGGTCATTTAATATGCAAATACTTATTAATGAAATTGATACATCTTCAAGCACATAGATGTATAAATCATCTTATATTTGAGTACATTTCTTCATTTAAGCGTTATAACAATAATGTGCTATATGCCAAAAACATTCACCTTTTCCCCGTTTCATGGCAACATTATTTATTTTTATTGCATTTAATTTTATCACCCTCAAACCCATTATGCTAATTTTGGAGAAATTTGCATCGACAACTGTCTTGCAACCCTCCTATCTCTTTCTCAATAGTCCTCGTGAGGAGTTCAGTCTTTCAAAACTCATGGGTGTTACTTTCAGCCATGATCTTTCTTTGGCAAACAATCACAAAAGTCCTCCAAAGCCAGCTACATCTCAACGAGGCATTCTCCATCATCAATGCTTCTTTGGCACACCTGAAGTACTATCCACTTAAATAGGCCTTCTTCTGCAGCTATGAGTACTGCTCGCCCCTTCAGGATGGTCTCCTCCCTCACATCTTGTTCAGCTTGATGCTGTAGAAACCAAGGCCTTAAGATTATTGCATTTCCCATGCTGAAGCTGAGTCCATGGTCAAACACCATGTCACACAAATAGGTCGTGTTCTGTATTCTACGCCTCCTTTCTGGTCTTTGCAAACTCTCCTCTTTTGTGCTTTGTCTCCCCTCTTCCCCTTGTTTCCCTGGTGACAAGGTCCACCACCATCACCCTTCTGGTGAAACTACAAAAATACAGATCACTGCGTCACCTCCACTCATTTGTTCCTCCGTTTTTTCCCCCACCGGAGATCACTTCCACTCCCTTCAATTTCATTCTTCCCTCTATATCTCCAAGACACTCTCATCACCATCTCAAATCGTCCCTTATCCCAAAGCAAGATTTTCAACCATCAAACCACACCCAAATCCATCCTTCTTAATTTTCCAGTTTTCCGTCCTGGAGTTCCCCTGTATTCATTTTGTCCACCCATGCGTGCGTGTTTTGCGTCATGTTTTGTCTGTTATGTCCTGATCCATTCACTTTACAGCTCTTCCACGAGCCTTAACTGCAATACAAAATAAAAACAAATAAAGTATGCAAAGGCTGTCAATTGAGTCGCACGACTGAGGCAAGATGTTACTTTTTAATCCCAGCACCCTCCAACAAAATCAGAGATGGGAACATTAAAATGAGCTACGTTGACCGATCATTCATCCATGCACTTTTGTGTGCCATGATGCTGAATACTGTTGCCATGCAGCCATCTCTGTAACCTGCCTTATGAATGTGATATTTCAGGAAACGCTTTAAGTTTAGCTTCATGTTACACAGATCTAATTATCTCTTGCAACCCAAAAGGTGGGACTGAGATATCAGCTCCCTTTATTTCCTTATGCTCTTGCTTTTAACTTCCTCTGCATATCATTGTGTTTGAATGGCAATTGTAGTTGGAATGTCTCCACCAATCCAATAATAACAAATGCATGAGAAACATTCATTGTGCATAGGCTCTCAAACAATGATAAGATCCCAAAACTTGATCGCCGCTGATAAATGTATCTTGAAGATTGCAAAGCTTCAATGAAAAACATTATGGAAATATTTTCCAGGTTCCACAATTCGGTTTGCAGCATGCCGTGTGTCCAAGGACACGAACAGGTTGCAACGATAAGGGGAAACTCTGCTGCTTGTATGTATGCCGTGCAAAAGTCAAGAATACGCAAATGAAACAGGTTGGTTTTGCCAACACGATATTTTTTTAAACCCATTGACATAGAAGGATGCTTGAAAAAATGCTTCATAGATCTTGCTTTGAGTTGCTTGTTCCCACTGTAGTACTTCTGGATGGAACTGCGTTCTTAGAAAATTTTAATGACCTCTTCCCGGTCAGGTCAGGTATTGCGAGCAGAGTGCCGAGCGGCTTGCTGCTCCTATTCCACCAGTACACCAGGACCTTCGTTCTGGCCATTTCCCAAAAATGCCTGGATACCCAATCATCAAGATTGCGAATCAACCATTGTGGTCGGCCCATGTGCCCTCCTCCTTTCACAGGCCCTCATGAGAAAGTTTGGTGAGAAGTATCAGCAGTCAGTAAAATGAGCACATAGCCTGCATACCACATAGCCGTAGCTGTAAAATAGCACAGTAGCCACAGTAAAATGGCTTTCATTAAGCCAACAGCTGTAAAAAATAGCCACAGTAGCCACAGTAAAATACTTTCATAGCCACAGTTAAAATACCACATAGCCACAGCTGATGCTCACGACTATAAAGCTAATAAATCTCCTCTGAAGCCCGCAAGCAACGCGTCATTGGATACAAAATCTGACCAGGAGAAGCCAAGGTTCTCCAAAGAGACTTGTACCAAAAATGAGTTAAATCTCCATCTCAGATCCTTCATCAGAGCTCACATCGCATGAAGCAAAACTGGAAGCACCATGCGACTTAAAGACTTGGATTTTTGATTCCTCTTGCATAGGTGGATCACAGTGCTAACAACCCCATGCATCAGTGAAATCCTACTTCCCAGGGCCTTACCCAGGATGGTCTATTCACCTCTGGCTCACAACATGCCAGAGAACATGAAATCACTCCAAGGGAATTGAGATCTCAAGTGATCTCAAAAAAATTCCACCACAAACAGCGAACAGGCAAGAGAGTGAGCATCCAAGATGTAATTGACTCTGAGCTTCAGCACCTCGAGACGCTATATAATGATATCTAGCATTCTGCTAGATAACAGCATCATTTGGCCAAATCAATATCAGCAGATGTCGGACATTCCCAACGAGCAGCAAACCAACTATCTGACATCCTCCCCATAATCCACTTCAAACAACTGCATGAAAAATGGGCGTGGCCAGGACCACCTCTCAAACCCAGCTGCAACTGAAATAAGTCAGAGATGGAACCACCACACCTCACATCCTCTCATTACCTTCTATTGTCAGAAAATCAGATTATCAGTTTGTTGGCTCCCCACGAAAACCAAGAATCCTCAGCAGGATTCTTGCACTTCATTGATCAAAAATTACTTCGCAGCAGATCAACATAAGCTGTGAGCAGCCCCTGAGGAAAACTCTTTTGCATTCAGTGAGCCCGCTAAGAGCAAGATGATCTGTTCAATCATTGACCTCTTTTGGTGTAAAGCCTGACTGTCCTTGGTGCTCCCAATCAATAGTTAGCGAACCCATCAATTAAATATATCAAGATCTAGCCCAGCATTGAGACCACCTATCACCCCTTGCGTAGGTTACTTGCACGACTGCCGCGATTTACCCTTCCCTTTCTAAAGCAGAGACAACATGCACCTCTTCCATTCAGCTTGTATGATTGACTGGTGTTCAAAACAGAGCACGGAAATGACAGACAAGTACAGCATTTCCACCAGCCTTAGAAGTTCAGCATGGATGCCAGAGATCCCTGGCAGCTTTACTCCTTTCAACTGGTTCACTGCATGCCTGGTTTTCACCAAACAAAGAGTGCGTTCCCAGGTTGATTGGAGGTCAGCAGTTGGAACATTTACACCACTGACGCCCAACCAACTCGTTGAGTCAGCCATCGTACAGTCGCAATGTTACAGCCCCATGGGCCTTCACTTGTGACCTCTGTCAAAACCCCACCACACTCCGCTAAAAGGACACCAAGGACGGGCTTGGAGGAATGCAATGCCACCCAATTTCTGTGTCTAAGTCTTTCCTGGAATTACCTCCATCTTCCAGAAGTTGTCAATAACCTGTGGTGGGTATTGAGGAAATGAACACTCCAGATAACCATGCAGGTTGACATCATCTCTATTACCCATATTCAAGCCCCACCAAGGTCAATCTACTTTGCACACAACCAGTTGTTGGAATAACCAAGTTCCAGCAATGAAGCATGTGGTGCTGAAACAATGAATTAGCCACCCTAAGTCCATTAATTTCTTAATGCCAAAGTCAAGCGAACTTGGTGCTATTCTTGTTCACAGTGACAGACCAATTGGGATGCAACACATGTTTCATAACCATCCCTGTCAGTGCCAGTCGATGCATTGAAATCCCCCAAGACTGGAATAGTATCTTTCCTGGCGGCACTGATCAAACCACAGACTCGAGTTGCAGCATTTAGAAGGTGTGCTTCATGTTGAGATCACTCACCTCAATCGGAGCACTTACAGAGACCAAGCAAATGACACCAAGGGTGTATGAATCCTCAGTGTAATAATAAAACTCCTTGACTGGATGTTACCCTCAATTATCATGGAGTCAGCTTATTGCGACACAGCTACAGCAACTCCCCTTAGGGGCATGGTTAATCCTCCTCTCCTTTGTTTACGAATGCCAAAATCGATTGAAAAATCACTCAACTATATTGAGGCGATATCAGAGGATGAGGATCTGTGTTTCGACCAAGGTGTTGTCACTGTATCTGGCTCTTCACATGCAGAATATGGGTATTGCAACCTTAGAAATGTTACAGTTTGATTGGTAAAAATTTTATTTTACTGTA
>CM068953.1:185112780-185133662 GCA_035128595.1 Eptatretus atami | reverse complement strand
CCTTTCTCTACTGTGACAGCTTATTCTTTGAGTTGGGTGACTCCGAATGTGAACTTTGGTCTGTCTCTTTAGTTGGTTGATGATGTTCGTCTCCCATTCGGGTTTCTGGCATCCTACCCTATCTGATGAAATAATGATTTCGTACATACACGCTTCGTGTCCACTGCATCGAGAAAACATAAGACAGTCCATGTGTTGCATAATGTTTCTTATGATTTTTATTCCAAACTCCCTGAATTGCTTGGAATATGACGAGCTCTAACGGTCAGAAATAATCAAAGATCAAAATTGTGATCAGAAAAATAATATTCTGGACCGCAAGTAATCCCGTTCTGATTTTCGTGTCAGTACCGTTATGTACGATCATCATCTCTCGTCGGACGCAAATAACGCTAGCATTAGAAAATCTTGCCGTCTTGAATAACTTCCCCGATTGATGGATATAATAGGCACTTGCAAGCATGGTCCGAGCACATTTCCATTCGCCGTCGACCACAGCGTTTGTCTTCGTGTCCGTGTCTTTAACGAGAACCGTAACGTACGAATCCAGCATTGAGCGGACACCGAGCCGAACGACGGTGACTCGCCATAAGTCTGGATAATTCTTTAATTTTCAACCAACGCTAGATTTTATGGCTGCTTTGTGCAAGGATCCGAGAGGTCAAGAATTATGTTTTTCTATATATGTTTAAGTCATTATTTATCAAAAGTTCGGAAAGAAATAGAATTCGGATCTTTAACGTTTTTTTCGCTTCCAAGTGTGGCCTTCCTTTGCTACTTGAACTCTCGTCTGTTTTCTTCGTAATTTATAACATCGGCACTCTCTCAAAATGTGTTGTCTTTTTTCTTTTTCCTTCAACATATTGAGACTGTTTTAAAAAGGCAGCATAAACAAATTATCTGATTTCCTTATCCCAAAACTCATAATATTTACATTTGTTTTTTTTCATCTGATTCCGTACATAACGCTGATGCCAAGCCTCGAAATTCGAAACGTGTATTTACAGTGTCTAATACTATTCAGTGGTAACTTTTTACACGGACGCTGCTGGCCAGGTCTATAAAATTTACATTTAACCTATTTGAATACATATGCCAGATAACATACATGGGTTGCATTTCATGTTTCCCTAAACTTTTTTTTTTGCCCTTGGTCTGTAACCAATATGTGTACACACTTTGTGTGCGAGCATGCACATAGCTACTATATATATATTATATCTATATATATATTATATATACTATATATATAGATTATATAATATATATATATCATACTATAGTTATAGTATAAATATATACGTATAAGATTGCTAATCAAAGAAGATGACATGGACCCCATTACCATGACACTGACGTCACTCACATAAATTACACCAAACATCCTCACCTGCCAAACTCGGAGGCTCTTTTTGGCACCCAAGCCTTTTCAGGCTGCTGGCATTCAACTGCATATGCCATGAATAACAAAACAAGACATGTCTATCTCGACTTATCGCCCCTCCTTTCATGGCGGCCTCATCAGGAGGCTGGTCATTTTATTGGGTGACTATATTTGGACTTCATAATCAACAACCTGATCGAAGCCGTTACTTGACGAGGCACCAGCGCCACGATCCCAGTCCCATCACACGCGACTTTGCTGCATTGACCACCTTCAGTGACCACCTTTGTCTTTTTAGTCAATTAGCAATCATTACTGTATACAATGATATTTGGCCTTTTTTTAGGTTTGATTGCAAAGAGCATTTCAAACACAGATGGCCATGATTTTGCACTAATATGAGATACATAAACAATGCACCTCTGTATTTTCCAACATACACTCTTGGTTAGTCAATCCACTGACAATTGTCTTACGAATGCCAAAATCGATTTGAAAATCACTCTCAACTATATTGATGGCGACTACAGAGTGATGAGGCATCCGTGTTTCTACAAGGTGTGTCACTGTATCTGGCTTTCACACTGCCAGTGGCAATCTGCACGCACTGTTTGAGACTTTTCCACACACCCAGGTACTTCCAAAATAACTCGAGATTCAAGTTTCCTAATTTATTTTCAAAACAATAAATTCTCCAGACTATTTTAAATGAATTAGAATGTTACTACAGATTTGAGAATTCAACTCGTTTCAGGGTTTTCAACCCTCACTGTTAGGTAGTCAACTCAAAGACGTACTGAATACAAGACAACTTGCTTCTGGATGAGCCAAAAGCAATAAATGAAAGAAGATCCCTTAATTGATATGTTTAATGTCAATTTATAGAAAAATAATTTATACATTTCCCATTCCCCTTTCTTTGCACATGATCCTTTTCAAACGAGCGGCTGTTTTAGTGCCTACAGTATTTTTTTTATCTGGCTCTGGCAAGCCCAGATAATGATAGCCACCTGAGAGTCATTGAGCGGACGGTGCTGAGGCAGAGTAAGCGAGGCATATTATCAGATTTTTTCAAAAGCTCACTGGAGTCAGGACAGGTACTATGTAGGATTGAGAGTAACAAAACTGTAACACCACTTATTGAAAGAAAAGGATCCAGAGAAGAATTCGGAAACTGCTAGAGGCTGTTCGTTTGACTTCAGTGATGGGGAAGGTGTTGGAGACCATTAATTTGAGACCCAGATGAGGAATCCAATAAATACATGCCAAGCAAATTAAAGGTAGGCAGCATGGGTTACAAAGGTCGTTCCTTGATTAACATTCTTTTAGCATTTAATGAAGCAGTTGTCTGATGATTCGGGTGGATATGAAGCGAATCGCAGTGGACATGAGCTATATCTTAGACTTTAAGAAGGTACTTTGATAGGCAACAACATCAAGTTGTCAGCCAAACGTGAGTGCTTGTGGCAGTGGCTGCGTCAGCTAGCATATTCGGATTGCAAACTGGCTATTAGTGATTTGGAAGCAAAGGAGTGCGGGTGATGGATGGACTGTCTGCTGCGGCGAGGATGTACAGTTAGTGGGTTACCTCAGGGGCTTAATACTCGGACAATTACTATTCATTACAAACTATTTTTCCTTGAAACCAAGTGGCCTACCACACCACGTGACTATGCATAAACATTTCTATTAAAGCTCTTAATGTATGCAGCAAGACATGGAATCATAACTGCAACAGTACTCAGTATCAATAGCGTTAAACGCGTTTCAAACGAATTAATTTTTTTATTTTTAGCGTGGCTTCGCCACCATAATGTGACTGATGTTAACTAATATAATTTGTCAGCAACAGCAGTAGCATCATCACTGCAAAGTCTCGCATTCAAAGGACTAAGCGGCTATTCACAGCATATATAGTATTTCTTAAATCAGATCGACTCATAATGGGGAATATTACTTGAGATCTTCAAATCATCGGTCACATTGGTCTCGCAGCCATTTGGCACAAAAAAGCCCTCATTGTGATCAACCTGAAACCCCAAAATGTAATCAGCCACCACATTACTGAATTCTGATTTGATATAAAAAGACCTCAATTGGTCAAGTGTCTGACGAAGCGGAGTCTGTATCGAAGCCGACAGCCGCCATGGTTTATTTTTTTACCATTAGAAATTCTCATGCAACATGTTCACCATAGATGCAAACGATTCTCAAGCAGCGAACTAAATTTTGTCGATAAACTTCGACGACAACGGTCACGTGATGTGGCACGCCATGTTGGAAAAAATGAAAAACTTGGACCTCGTGTATCTCGAAAACTGCCTGCCATGGAAAACAATTGAACTTGGCAACGAAGTGAAAATTCTCCCCCATGGGGAAAACAAGAGTGATTTTTTTGCGAGTGTCATACGTCTTCTCTTATGACGCACAATTTTCATATATCAAACGCTATATCCCGCATCAGTATGAACCATTGAGGGTCATCTTGGGCTAAATTGTATTGGAAAAAAATTGATGACATCATTGAGTTCATGGGTTGGAGCCAGTTGTTTCTTTAATGGTTAAAACCTTCAAAATTTCTTCTTCTTCCAATAACCATGGAGTTGGCTGTTGTTACATCTGAAGTGAGGGAAGGGATGAAGAGGTAGCAATACACCAGAGACTGAATTCGACAAGCGCACCACCAGCTTTTTGTGGAGATTAGACAAGTTTGAAAGCATACTTCTTGAGAATAGACAATGTTGTTCTTCTGCGCTCTTCCTTAGAGCAGACCACACACTTGTTGCAGGCTTTCGTTGAATCCTCTGAGGTTGCCTTTGCTTTCGGTTTTGCCTCCCAGGAGGAAACATACATGTTGTTTTAACAGCAACAGCCCTCACCCACAGGACTTCAGAGTGCAAGACCGGAAGGATGCGTAAGACAAGTGAACGATGGGGTGAGATGAACCTCGTGCATAAAGAGAGAGCATGTTTGCTGCGTTCCTGTGGAAGAATCCCAAGCTGACATCAATATCAGGGGTGCTAGATATAGGCAGAACAGTCTCTGTAGTTAATCGGCTGCTGTCAGTCCTGCCTTATTTATATTCTTATGTTGTAGTTTTTCTTAACACAACAAAAAATACGTGTTATATCTAACATGAAACATTATTAATCTTTTCAAATATGGAATAATACGTTAATTCTCAAGATTGATATTTTTTAAATCAATTCTATGTCATCCATCTCGACTTATATATTGATTTTTTGAATTTCTTTCTTTGACATTTTTTCAAATCTCTCCTTTTTCAAATGCACTTTTTAAAGGTTTAAAGAACCACCATTTACCTTTTGGTATTCCATAAAATGATTTGCGAAAAGTATATGATTACTGCATCTTTCTTACGTTTTTCAATGCATTGAAATTATTTGACTGAACTGAGTTTTTGTCTAGGTGTTGAAAAGGGCAGTAATTCACACTCCTTAGATTTCATTTTAAATTTTGATTTTTGTGCGTATATAAATCTTTTTGAGAAAAAAGTGGAAAATGAATACATGTTAGAAGTAGGCGGCAACATGTGATTTTGGATGAGCACCTGAGTTGAAACTAACGTGCTGAGCTAGAAAAAGACTTGAAGCTGAAAGAAAAGCTTAATTGATGGTGACGGTAATGAGCGAAATTGAAACGATGGAGCTTATTCCTGCACCACAACTAGGGTGTAGCTTAGTGGTTCGGTCGTGGCGCTCTGGAATCACTTGCGGTTCCTGCATCTCAATCCCGTTGGCCGCCGAATCTTAAAATCACACCAGGAGGCTTGACTCAGCCTGTCCATCCTTCCGGAGGTCGGCACAATGCAGCACCAGTGTACTGCGTAAGAGCGACCACTGCATCAGTGCATAGCCCTGGCCTCCAACCAATAATGAAACCCAGCAGCCACAGCTGCACTCCGATGGAGAGAGATGTCTGCGCAAGCCGCGTAAATGAGTGGCCCGAACAAGCATCAGGGAGTTGGCAAAAATAGATTGTGCATGGCCACAGAAGTGGGAAGTGGTACAGAACCAACATATTCCCATACCAATGGCGACACCACCAATCATTTTAGCCGATTAATTCCGACATTATGGTCGTCCTCATATTAGCTCACGTACATTGGACCATGCTTTGGATACCATTTTGACCTCCTCAAAGGCGGAGGAGCTCCTTGTGAGCCAACGCCATCCATATATTGTGCCCAACTGATGTCCTGCGACTCCTTTCTGCAGTTGGATTACTTTTTTATTAGGAGGTTGGTTGGCAGGATTTGCCACTCCGCGCCACCGTAAAACCCTTCATTAAACGCAAAAACACACAAACGCAAAAAAATCTGAAAACCACTCCGTGGAGTTACCTACCTGATGCAGCTTCGCTTCGCAGGGCACCAGCCTCACCGGATAGACGGCGATTGGGGCAAAGCCTTCGGGCACCCCAAATCTTTTTGATGAAAGGAGGGAAAACCACGGGTAACCTCCCTGGGTCAGATTGCGGGGAGAGTGTGTCGGAGTGGTGCCTGAGGTTGTCATCCACCAAGACGGCCGGTCTCCTTGGGTTAACCTGAGGCGTCCCTTCAGAGTGGGTGCTGGAATGTCCTATCACCTAGAGAGGATGATCACCTGTTCTGTTATCATTCTGAGGGCTCAAGCGTTTGGACATCGTATTGCAGCACTCTCTGAGGTTCGCGAACCGGATTGCGGCCAGATAATGGTGGGTGGTTTACACCTACTATTGGTCTGGTCGCTCTGATGGTTTACCATACTCAGGAGTTGCTGTAGCTGTGTCCAATAAGCTGACCCCAATGATAATTGAGTAACACCGGTCAACGAGCGTATATTACGAGACTAAGGATTCGTCACTTCCTTAGGTGTCATTTTCCCTGGTCTCTCTCTATGCCTCCGACTGAGGCGATTTAGACTCCACCGTGGAGGACACATTCTACGCCACACTCGAGTCGGTGGTTCATCAGTGCCCCAACGAGATAACACTTCTATCTTGGCGGGATTTCAATGCATCGACTGGAAACGATAGGGATTGTTATTGAGACGTGGTTGCCGTCCCCATGGGTCAGAACTATTAATCAGAAAGCACTAAGTTCCTTGACTTTTTGCAAAAGTTAGGGACTTAGGGTGGCCGGTTATGGTTTCAGCGCCCACAACTCATCGCTGGACTTGGTATTCCAACGCTGGCGGGTGTGGCCAAAGGAGATTGACCAGTCCTCGTTGGACGGTCGCTGGAGGATGCATCAGAATGCAGGGTCTTACCGGAGTTGCTCAGTTCCTCCAATACTGACCACCGGTCCTTGTTGTAGCAACTTCTAAAAGCTCCCACCTTAAATCCTTGCGAGAATCGGTACCATCCCAGCCTACGGCTGATGTTGCAAGCCTCAAGGATGAGAGAGTAGCTGAGGAGTTTTGCGAGCAGGCGAGTGTACATTGCGGTGTTCTGGGTGCTTTGGGGGCGTCTGAAGAGTTATGGATTACCTTCAAGACCACCGTCCTTGATGTGCCGGTGGATGGTCTTGGAACTCTCCCGTCAGGGGCAAAGAAGAATTTTGTCTTCTCAAATGGACACTGGATACCATGACCAAGCAGTCGCAGGGCCAGGCTGAAATGGCCAGAAGCTTGAGCTGTTCAGCGGAGCTGAGGCGTAAACTGTGACGTGCACTAAGGGGACAAGGAAGGGCTATGTTGCGAGAATCTGTTGAGGGGGTAGAGCATGCACCTGTGGACAAGCGTGATTCTCATTCCCGCTTACAGGGAATTCGCCGCATTGCGTTCATCCAAGCCATCCCTCGGAGCACTAGCATTTAGCAGCAGAGCAGTGTAGGCTCTTAACAGAGGAGTTCTGAAGTGAAGGCCCGGCTGGGCCGGCTTACTTTGAGCGGTTTGACCAGGCTGAACCACCAGCTGTCGAGTTGGACGTCCAATGGTGTTACACTCCTCTGTTGCCTGACCCTCCAATCAATTGTGGTCACTTAACTTGTGCGAAACCACAGGCTGCCGGTGAACCGGTTGAAACAGGGTATAGCTCCAGCGCGCATCTGTTGGCATCCATGCTGACCTTCTCAAGGCTGGTTGAAATTGCTGCACTCGTTGTCGTTGCATGCAGTTTTGTGCCTCTTGCCTGGAACAAAGGCATCATTCCCACTGATTGGAAAGAGGGGCCTTCGTTGTCCCTCTTGGAAAGGGAAGGGATGAGTCGACGCTGATCGCCAAGACTGCAACAACACCGAGGGGTGACACGCTGCCTCTCAGCTGCTCCAGGGCAAGACTTTGCTTCGGATAATTCTTGATAAGGGTTCGCCACCATCTGCTTGAGCACCAGCGTCCAGAGCAGTCAGGCTTTACACCAAAGAGCGTCAAACGATTGACCGTATTTTCCCTTGCTCTTCTTGATCCTCACGAACGCAGACGAGAGTTTTCAGCAGCCGGCTGCTTTGCAGCTATGTTGATCTCTGTAAAGCGTTCGGTCAGTGAATCGGGATGCCCTCTGGAGGATTCTTGGTTTCGTGGAGAGTTGCCACCAAAACTGATCGATCTGATGTCTGAAACTCTACTCCTGGTACTGCAGAGTGCTGTGAAGTGTGGTAGGTACCATCTCTGACTTATTTCCAAGTTGTTACTGCGAGTTCTTCAGCGGTGTGTGTACTGGCCCCCACACTTTGCAGCATTGTTGGACTGGATTTTAGGGAGGATGTTCAGAAAGATCAAAGCTGCGGTGCATCGTTGGGAATGTCAAGATCTCCGGACCTTGATTTCGCAGATGATTGCAGTCATCTTTGCGCGAAGACTTTAGATACCTTTTGGGGGCCCGAGGTGCTGAATGAGAAGTGGAGAGCGCTGGGATTACGCGGTTTCTTGGTCAAAACTAAGATCCCAGGCTTTCAATGACATCTTGATGCTGTGTCCTATTACTGTGTCTGTTTGTGGTGAGGATGGTTGAGGTCGCTGGAGAGATTCACTTACCTGCAGTATATCGTGTCTCTGCTGGCTGTGAGTCAGAGGCAATAGGACGTCTGGTCGGGCCTGGGGAGTCATGGATTCACTGGATTACAATGCGGTGTGGCGCTGCGGTACCTGTGCGCACGAGGAAAAGAAAGTCCGAGTCTTCAGCGTCCTTGGTGCATTCACAGTCTTGCTCTATGATTGCGCAGACTTGGGACTCTGACAAGGATCTGACGACGGAGACTTAATTCCTTTTGTACCAGGTCTCTTCGGAGAATCCTTGGCGTATCGCTAGGTCAGATTTTGTGTCCATATGAGCGGTGGCTGAGAGAGACCTCGCGATGAGATTTGTACCTGCATTGGTTCCCGTTTGAGCCGTCAGTTGCGGCTGTATGGACATGTGGCACCTCATTTTCCTGACGCTTGATCCTTGCTCACCAGATCTCTCAGCGAGGAGTCTCGTGCAGTGGAGGAGGCCAATAGGGTCACCACGCTGCCTCGTAGGTTTGCAGCAGGCTTGCACAGATCTTCAAGGAGATGGCGGATGCCTGACATCTGCCTGGGAGAAGGCCAGACGGAGCCCCTGGAGTACCGGTGGGAAATGGACGCAGCGACGCGCTGTTCTGGCACATGCTCCCATTACCTTGACCTGACCTGACCTCATTAGTGGAAGCAATAGTTGTCTGAAAGTTTCACTATTTCTCACTTATTTTTCAAATAATAAGAAACTTTTCCTTTGTAAGATAAGTGGTGCAGCTGCCCTGCAAGTGTTTAAGTAACAAACAGACATTCCCCACTTTCATTGAGGAACTGCTTCCCAGTGACTTGCATCATGCCGAGCCATCTGCCCGCGTGGTGGCTCCATTTTAAATGGGTGTTTGTTTGCGTGCTTTCGCTGTGGATGATGATGTTGTCGAACTGGTTTAATCAAATTCTGAATGAATTGAAGCAAAGAAGTTTGCATTGCCTTCCTGCTGAAACTGTTACCAACAGTGAAAAGTCGAGAAATCTTTCAGAAATTTAGATAAGGTCAGCTTTCATTCGTTATTTTTATCTCTTGTGTCAAAGTTTTTTGACATTCCTTAAAACAAAATTTTTAAGACTTCTTTTTTACCAATCCAAATTTCATTTTGATACAAATTCTGTATCAGATATATTGGTTGGAAATCTAGCCTCACCTAGGCAGATAAATTGAGTTGCCACTCAAAAGATTTTACTTGAAAAAACGTTTTAATTGTCCAAACCTGCACGCAATTCCACTATCGTATATTCCTATACTTGTAGAATTCAGGCACTGCAGTTTCCCCATGTAAGGAAAAGGGAATTCTAAAATTTAAAAGTTCAGTAGAACTTAAACAACATTGTAGATGTAGTTGATGTGGTCTATGTGAAAATGGAACTCTTCACTGTTTCATCATACATGTTTTTTTTTCCTTGAGAGATTCCATTGAGAATTATATTGTTTTCATTGGTAGTTAGAATTATGATTTGTGTTTAAAAAGCTATTTTTAATGCATATATGGAATCACAGAACTTTGATATAATATCTAGACCACTGAGAGAATCAAGAAAGCCTTCACAATGAATCTAGTTTTCCATTCTCTCTTTTCAAATGCATATATTAACAGTCATCAAGTAATGCCATGTGCTTTATCAATTTTTCAAAGTTGTTTTCAAAAATCATTGCACTTTAATGCACTCACTGCTGTTTTTTTTATCAATCTAGCAGGCCAATATAATCGATGTTTACAGATTGCTTCCCAGTCGCGTTTCTAATCGGCGAATCGAGGTGGTCACACATTACGAATTTAAATGTCAAATCATTATAAATGGATAGATATTGAGGGCCAGAGCTGGAGTGAATGTAAAGCCTGCTAAAACCTCCATGAAACGTGATAAATCTAGGTCATCTTGCCGTATGTCTTAAAATAAAGGCTATCTGTTAAAACATATGCCATTCTCTTCTGCTGTTTTTAACATTTCATTTTTTTCTAGGAGTGAAGGAAAAACTGCTGCGGAGACAAATGCAAACGTTATTATATTGTACTTCAAGTGATCAAGATTCATTGCCTTTAATGGCAGGAGGTTCTATTACAAATTGTGCAACAGGAAGAACATGGATAGCAACATCTGCCTGGATAATATCCCAGCTGTTTTGCCTCATACTCGGTATGCACATATCCTCCAGGGCACAATGGTTTATGTTACAAAACTCGGAGATATTCCTGGATTTTTATGATTTCCTTGTAAAAATGAAACCATTGGCACCGATTGTCTGATAATGAATTCTAATTACCTCAACAATACGGAGGTAAACAATGCATTGCAATTAATTTATCCAAAAGTTTATGTGAATTGATCTACTTTTATTATATTATTTTTATTATTTGCTAACTTTCGGTTTTTATTTCTAACGATATCTCCTCAAGCTCAAATATCATCTTGTACATCTATCTGAATGCTAGAACATCTGTCTGCTACATTCCCATCCATTGGCGACCATGCTCTGCTACAGAGCTTTTGCGCTGCTCCCGAAGCCATGTCTCTTTGGCTATGGGCCACAATCCTGGATTGGTACTCCACTCTGACATAGCATATTTGAATCGTCTTCAAATCCATCCGAGCAAGCTTGGTACTCATTTTGATCACTTGGAAGGATGAAGGGCCTGAGATCAACCCCACCTGGTATTAAAATCTTGGCAGTAAGAAATGGCCAGAAGAAGACAGTTTAGTTTTTATATCAATCATGCAATTAGGACGAAAAATAGAAGAAAAAAAAAATATCAAACATCACAACGTGAGGGATGAATATGAATAACCCAAATTCAAAATTTGTTGCTCAGACAGGTAAGCAAAGTAGAACCAATCTGCAGATATGATTTTGAACTTCTGTCCTCATTCTTTCAGAGTATGAGGTTTGAGTTTTGCAGAGAATTAATTTAAATTGAGATATGAATTTACTATATTATTTTTGTTCTGTTGGTCCAGAATAAAATGTCCACAGGCAAACTTATACCACCATCATACAAATGTGCTGGAAAAACAATTTTAATTTTCAGGAATGTGATGTCAAAATAAATCCATAGAAGAGTTGCTCTCATCATTTATTTTAGAAATCAGCTAAAATTTAATATTATTCTATTAATAAAATTAGTCATAATGAATCAAATATTGCCAACCATTATTTTATTTTCCCTCAAGAACAAGAAGGGAAGTTCTCATCTGATCATAATAAAGATTTTTCAAAATCAAAAAACAAAGAGAAAATATCCCACTTTATCGGAATGAGAAATCATTCTTGAATGATCTATATTTTGGAAATGTCGGGAAGATGTTTTTCAGATGCTCATGCGGATGGAGAAAATATTGACCTTCCACCTTGCACAGGGAGAAGGAATCACTAACATAACATATATTCACGATTTACAGATGTTTCCAATTTATTTTTTTTCATTCTACAACTACCAGGCTGCTATATGTTGTGCGCATATGCTTGATTGACATTCCAAATCGGTACTTCTCAAGCATCATGTTTCAAAACGGATCGTTGTGCCAAGATAGCTGATTTTCACCCTGGCAAGTAGGTGAATTTTTTTAAATTATTATTTAGCCTTGAGTAGTTGAGGGGTCGAGCTGACACTTTGCATTTCACAAAAAATTACATTGAACAAATATCTGGATATCTTTCTGTTTCTCAATCATTCATTTATTTATGTTTCGTTTGTCTGCCATTCTCAAGCGTTTGTTGTTATATGCCCGAAAGTCCGATGCGAAATACGACTACAGGAGACTACAATGTTTTTTGATGAAAATGGAGACCCACCTGCACCACATTGAGCTCATATAATATGTGGAAGAGAGTACAAATGGAAAAATATTTTCAAAACTATTGAGACATTTTGACTCTGATGCTTTGCACTGACAAAAAGCTTTCTGTGAACAAAGATGACTTCTACTGCGAGTGAGTATGCAGTAACAAAGCATAAGTTTTACTCGTTATTTGTGTTGACCAGACTTGGGCTGCGTGTAATGGTCAGAGCATCTGCTCCAATTCTGAGAATTTAGCAGTTCAAACCCTGGTGCGAGTTCCTCCCAAAGACTTTAAAAATGTTGCGCTTAAAATGGCGAAGTGCTTGCTTTCCTTGATTGATGTTCAGCCTTTTAAAAAGATAGAAAATGGGTAATCCCCCATAGGTTGGCCGACATAACAATGAGGAAATACCTCACTTTGAAATGCCCAACTGCTCCTGCTGTGAGAAAGCGTTGTGCCACAAAGGTTGTTGATGTCACTGTTCCCAAGAGCTTGCCCTGCGATGTAATGGCACTTCCCCAAGCTCAGTGGCTGATGTTTTTCTTGATCGAGCAGTCATGTCTTGTGTCACGTGTATTCAAACTTGTACCTCCTGTTGTTGAGATGTTTTGCAGCAGCTGCACTATCGAGCCTTAGATCCCGCGAAGTCAAAAAAAATTATATACCACAGTTATGTTGAATCGAGTTTTGAATGAGACCCAACATTGCGGAACTTCGCATTTGCTAAGTGGTTTGTTTCTGAAAGCAGAATGTTAGTGTCTGCAGGATAAAATCAACAGAATTGTGGACATATTTGTCAAAAGCGGAAAAAGAAGATGAATACCTCCTGTGCTTGTAGGTTATTTGAAATGGAAGCTGGATTTATGATATAAGCATTGTATAGTTTACATCCAATTTAGTGTATCTAGCTCAGTCTCCAATAAGCTTAACCAGATCCTACTCAGTGTTTATAGTTTTATAGCATCACGCTCTGTGTCTGGAAGTTGGCAGTTTTTTTGAAACGACATTGAGCCATGAGATACTACCAAAAACATCTAATCGGTACATGCTGCTCTTGATTGATGCTCATCATTTTAAAAGGATAGAAGCATGGGACAAGCAACCCTAAAGTTTATGCAGCCCCAACACAGGCTTTATTTGACCTCAAGGCCTCAGCAGGGCTGAGTTACTGGACCATGTACATTGGCCTGCCAATTCAACCCCAAAACCAATAATGCCATTTTTGGAAGACAATTGAATTCTGTTGCATACAATTTTCTAAATGAACTTTTATTCATAACTGAAGAGTTCAATCTTAAACACTGATAGAGTTGAACGGAGGCTTACATGCCCGGAATACCTGTTTAAAAAAAAAACAATGTACAAATCAAATTCACTGGTTGCAAAAAGTGTTCAGCCCCTTCAGTTAGCACTTTGGTGGAAACCACTGTTTGCCAAGCAATGACTGTGATGAGTCGTTCGCTGGATAGGTCTGCCACCAGTTGTTGCACCACAGTGAGATGGGTGAAATCCTTTGCCCATTACTTCATGTGAACATCAAGGTGCAAACGTCCAGGTCTGGGCCTGTGGCACATGCGATTCAACTGGATAATTGGGGTTGTGCCGC
Organism: Eptatretus atami; assembly: GCA_035128595.1. NCBI lineage: Eukaryota > Metazoa > Chordata > Myxini > Myxiniformes > Myxinidae > Eptatretus > Eptatretus atami. The sequence continues at coordinate 185,119,908 of CM068953.1, read as the reverse complement.
TGTTGGTCGCCTATGCGAGCGAGGACAAAAGTCTGAGTCTTCAAGCCTTTGGTTACTTCCAGTCTTGCCTTCTACAGATTTGAGATGTGGAAAACTGACAACGGATCTGAGATGAAGACTTAACTCCGTTTGCGTGCCAGGTCTCTTTTGGAGAAGAATCCTTGCTATCGCTTGGTCAGACTTTGTGTCCAACAAGTGTTGCTGAGAGACGACGCCAAAATGAAGATTTCATTACATTTTATAGTATGTGGGATCAGTTGTAGGCGTGAGGACATTTGGCTCGATTTCCTTTAATGCTGATTCTGCTCATGGGCATTCTCTCAGTGAGGGAGCCTCATTGAGTGGAGAAGCGGCCCAATTGTCTGACCATGTGCCTTAGTGGTGGAGGCAGGTTTATCAGAATCTCAAGGAAGATGTGGATGCCAGGGCATCTGCCTGGGGAATGGCCAGATGGAAGCCCCTGGATTAGCTGGCCAGGAAAATTGGACACAGCGAGCCACTGCTCTGGTGCATGCTCCCATTACCTAAACCTAACACCTTCTGCCGTACCATCCATTCTCCTTCAGGAAGGCAGGCCGTAGCCTCTTCCTCTCTTTCGCTTTGAAAAAAAAAACCACTGCTGGTCAACCACTGCGGATTATTTCTTTCAATCCTAAGAAATCTCACACTCTTCACGATCTCACTACAAAAAGGCTGTGTTGAAGAAATCTCAATTCCTCCTTTTTCACATTTGAGTGATTTATTAATAAACAAAACATAAGCATATAAACAAACGAAACATATGCGATATGGAGAATTCAGCGAGAAAGTATGCCAAACACAATCTTCCTTTCAAAATCTGCAATACATTGAAGCTTGGAATTTTTACATAGGATTCTAGCTCAGTCTAGGTCTGCTCATCCTCCAGACATGCTTGATGCCACGAGTTGAATCATCCAACGAACATGTGAGGGTTCAGGGAGCGATCATTCACAGCTTGTGCAGCAAGCTATCTGGAGGTCGCTAATTTGGAAGGATTAAGAAATATTATGACCTAAAAAAAATTTGATGGGAGAGTTTTATATAATAATTCATGGATCCAGACGGGTTGAGATATCCAATTGATGTTTTGATCATCCTCGAGACAGAATTACATTTAAGACTACAGCCCTTCGGTGCTTAGGAATGGATCACACATTGCTCCTTTAAGGCTCCGGAGATCAGAATGTCAGGCCCGCATTGAAAAGGCGAGGGAAAGATTTATAATCTGAAGCTGACAAGAGTGCTAAAAAGCACATCTGGATATCACCCCTTAAGCAATCATTCCATTGAAGCATAGAATGATGCCGCAGCCAGACTTCCAGAAGCCATATAATTGTTCTAATATGAGAATCCCTTCATAAGCAGAATATAATCAAATAATGATAAAATTCTATTACACTGAATAATGCATTTAAAGATTATTATCGCGAAGTTCCAATCTGTTTCGGCGAACAAGGACACTTTTTCACCCCAAGCAAGATTGATCCTCTTCCAGTGCCAAAAAGAGATATAAGGTCATTTAATATGCAAATACTTATAATGAAATTGATTACATCTTCAAGCACCCAATAGACTGTAATAAATCATGCTTATATTTGAGTAACATTTCTTCATTTAAGCGTGCTTTACTAACAATAATTTGTGCTATATGCCAAAAACATTCACCTTTTTCCCACTTTCAGTGGCAACATTATTTATTTTTATTGCATTTAATTTTATCACCCTCAAACCCATTATGCTAATTTTGGCAGAAACTTTGCTATCGACAACTGTCTTGCAACCCTCCTATCTACTTTCTCAATAGTCCTCGTGAGGAAGTTCAGTTCTTTCAAAACTCTATGCGCGTGTTTACTATTCAGCCATGATCTTTCTTTGCAAACAATCACAAAAGTCCTCCAAAGCCAGCTACCATCTCAAACGCAGGCATTCTCCATCATCCAATGACTTCTTTGGCACACCTGAAGTACTTATCCACTTAAATAGGCCTTCTTCTGCCAGCATATGGCAGTTACTGCTCGCCCCTCAGGATGCGTCTCCTCCCTCACATCTTGTTCAGCTTGATGCTGTAGAAACCAAGGCCTTTAAGATTATTTGCATTTCCCATGCTGAAGCTGAGTCCATGGCTTCAAACACCATGTCACACAAATAGGTCGTGTTCTGTATTTCTACGCCTCCTTTCTGGTCTTGCAAACTCTCCTCTTTTGTGCTTGTCTCCCCTCTTCCCCTTGTTTCCTGGATGACAAGGTCACCACCATCACCCTTCTGGTGAAACTACAAAAATACATGATCACTGCCGTCACCTCCACTCATTTGTTCCTCCGTTTTTTCCCCCACCGGAGATCAACTTCCACATCCCCTTCAATTTCATCTTCCCTCTTATCTCCAAGCACTCTCATCACCATCTCAAATCGTCCCTTATCCCAAAGCAAGATTTGTCACCATCAAACCACACCCAAATCCATCCTTCTAATTTTCCAGTTTTCCGTCCTGGAGTTCCCCTGTATTCAGTCCACTCCATGCGCTGCGTGTTTTTGCGTCATGTTTGTCTGTTATGTCTGATCCATTCACTTTACAGCTCTTCCACGAGCCTTAACTCAAACAAAATAAAAACAAATTTAAAAGAGTGCAAAGGCTGTCAATTGAGCACGACTGAGGCAAGATGTTACTTTTTAATCCCAGCACCCTCCAACAAAATCAGAGATGGGGAACATTAAAATGAGCTACGGACCGATCATTCATCCATGCCACTTTTGTGTGCCATGATGGCTGAATACTGTTGCCTGCAGCCATCTCTGTAAACCCTGCCTTTATGAAATGTGATATTTCAGGAAACGCTTTAAGGTTTAGCTTTCATGCTTACACAGATCTAATTTACTCTTGCAACCCAAAAGGTGGGACTGAGATATCAGCCCCATTCCTATGCCTTGTTTAAACTTCCTCTGCATATCATGTGTGTTTGAATGCAATTGATATGTTGGAATGTCTCCACCAATCCGAAAATAACAAAGCATGAGAAACATCATTGTGCATAGGCTCTCAAACAATGATAATACCCAAAATTGATCGCCGAAAATGATATCTTGAAGTTGCAAAGCTTCAATGAAAAAACATTATGGAAATATTTTCCAGGTTCCACAATCGGTTTGCAGCATGCCGTGTGTCCAAGGACACGGAAAGGTTGCACGCATAAGGGAACCTCCTGCTTTGATATGGTATGCCGTGCAAAAGTCAAGAATACGCAAATGAAACAGGTTGGTTTTGCCAACACGATATTTACATTGACATAAAAGGATGCTTGAAAAAATCTTCATAATCTTGCTTTGAGGTTGCTTGTTCCCAGCTGTAGTACTTCTGGATGAACCTGCGTTCTTTAGAAAATTTTAATGACCCCCCGGTCAGTCAGGATGTGCGAGCAAGTGCCTGAGCAGTGCATTGCTGCTCCTGATTCCAACAGTACACCAGCGGACCTTCGTTCTGGCCATCCCCCAAAAAGCCGGAAATCCCCATCAAAGCGGATCAACCATGTGGTCGGCCCATGTGCCCTCCTCCTTTCACAGGCCGCTCACTGAGAAAGTTTGGTGAGAAGCTATCAGCCAGTCAGGTAAAAGAGCACATAGCCTGCATACCACATAGCCGTAGCTGTAAAATAGCACAGTAGCCACAGTAAAATGCGCTTTCATTAAGCCAACAGCTGTAAAAAATAGCCACAGTAGCCACAGTAAAATACTTTCATAGCCACAGTTAAAATACCACATAGCCACAGCTGATGCTCACGACTATAAAGCTAATAAATCTCCTCTGAAGCCCGCAAGCAACGCGTCATTGGATACAAAATCTGACCAGGAGAAGCCAAGGTTCTCCAAAGAGACTTGTACCAAAAATGAGTTAAATCTCCATCTCAGATCCTTCATCAGAGCTCACATCGCATGAAGCAAAACTGGAAGCACCATGCGACTTAAAGACTTGGATTTTTGATTCCTCTTGCATAGGTGGATCACAGTGCTAACAACCCCATGCATCAGTGAAATCCTACTTCCCAGGGCCTTACCCAGGATGGTCTATTCACCTCTGGCTCACAACATGCCAGAGAACATGAAATCACTCCAAGGGAATTGAGATCTCAAGTGATCTCAAAAAAATTCCACCACAAACAGCGAACAGGCAAGAGAGTGAGCATCCAAGATGTAATTGACTCTGAGCTTCAGCACCTCGAGACGCTATATAATGATATCTAGCATTCTGCTAGATAACAGCATCATTTGGCCAAATCAATATCAGCAGATGTCGGACATTCCCAACGAGCAGCAAACCAACTATCTGACATCCTCCCCATAATCCACTTCAAACAACTGCATGAAAAATGGGCGTGGCCAGGACCACCTCTCAAACCCAGCTGCAACTGAAATAAGTCAGAGATGGAACCACCACACCTCACATCCTCTCATTACCTTCTATTGTCAGAAAATCAGATTATCAGTTTGTTGGCTCCCCACGAAAACCAAGAATCCTCAGCAGGATTCTTGCACTTCATTGATCAAAAATTACTTCGCAGCAGATCAACATAAGCTGTGAGCAGCCCCTGAGGAAAACTCTTTTGCATTCAGTGAGCCCGCTAAGAGCAAGATGATCTGTTCAATCATTGACCTCTTTTGGTGTAAAGCCTGACTGTCCTTGGTGCTCCCAATCAATAGTTAGCGAACCCATCAATTAAATATATCAAGATCTAGCCCAGCATTGAGACCACCTATCACCCCTTGCGTAGGTTACTTGCACGACTGCCGCGATTTACCCTTCCCTTTCTAAAGCAGAGACAACATGCACCTCTTCCATTCAGCTTGTATGATTGACTGGTGTTCAAAACAGAGCACGGAAATGACAGACAAGTACAGCATTTCCACCAGCCTTAGAAGTTCAGCATGGATGCCAGAGATCCCTGGCAGCTTTACTCCTTTCAACTGGTTCACTGCATGCCTGGTTTTCACCAAACAAAGAGTGCGTTCCCAGGTTGATTGGAGGTCAGCAGTTGGAACATTTACACCACTGACGCCCAACCAACTCGTTGAGTCAGCCATCGTACAGTCGCAATGTTACAGCCCCATGGGCCTTCACTTGTGACCTCTGTCAAAACCCCACCACACTCCGCTAAAAGGACACCAAGGACGGGCTTGGAGGAATGCAATGCCACCCAATTTCTGTGTCTAAGTCTTTCCTGGAATTACCTCCATCTTCCAGAAGTTGTCAATAACCTGTGGTGGGTATTGAGGAAATGAACACTCCAGATAACCATGCAGGTTGACATCATCTCTATTACCCATATTCAAGCCCCACCAAGGTCAATCTACTTTGCACACAACCAGTTGTTGGAATAACCAAGTTCCAGCAATGAAGCATGTGGTGCTGAAACAATGAATTAGCCACCCTAAGTCCATTAATTTCTTAATGCCAAAGTCAAGCGAACTTGGTGCTATTCTTGTTCACAGTGACAGACCAATTGGGATGCAACACATGTTTCATAACCATCCCTGTCAGTGCCAGTCGATGCATTGAAATCCCCCAAGACTGGAATAGTATCTTTCCTGGCGGCACTGATCAAACCACAGACTCGAGTTGCAGCATTTAGAAGGTGTGCTTCATGTTGAGATCACTCACCTCAATCGGAGCACTTACAGAGACCAAGCAAATGACACCAAGGGTGTATGAATCCTCAGTGTAATAATAAAACTCCTTGACTGGATGTTACCCTCAATTATCATGGAGTCAGCTTATTGCGACACAGCTACAGCAACTCCCCTTAGGGGCATGGTTAATCCTCCTCTCCTTTAGATCAAAATTGTGATCAGAAAAATAATATTCGGACCGCAAGTAATCCCGTCTTGATTTTCGTGTCAGTACCGTTATGTACGAATCATCATCTCTCGTCGGACGCAAATAACGCTAGCATTAGAAAATCTTGCCGTCTTGAAAACTTCCCCGATTGATGGATATAATAGGCACTTGCAAGCATGTCAGCACATTTCCATTCGCCGTCGAGCACAGCGTTTGTCTTCGTGTCCGTGTCTTTACGAGAACCGTAACGTACGAATCCAGCATGAGGACGCCGAGCCGAACGAGGTGACTCGCATAAGTCTGATAATTCTTAATTTTAACCAACGCTAGAATTGTTTGTTCTTTGTGAGGATCGAGAGGTAAGAATTATGTTTTTCTTATTATGTTTAAAGTGATTATTTTCGAAAGTTCGAAAGAAATAGATCGATTTTAACGTTATTTTTCGCTTCCAAGTGTGGCTTTCTTTGCTACTGAATCTCGTCTGTGTTCTTCGTAATTTATAACATCGGACTCTCTCAAAATGTGTTGTTTTTTCTTTTTCCTGTCACATATTGAGCCGTGTTTAAAAAGGCAGAGTAAAAATTATCTGTTTCTTATCCCAAAATATAATATTTACATTGTTTTTTTTCATCTGATTCCGTACATAACGCTGATGCAAGCTCGAAATTCGAACGTGTATTTACAGTGTTATATATATTCAGTGGTAACTTTAAAACGGACGTGCGGCAGGTCTTAAAATTTACATTTAACTATTTGAATACATGCAGATTAACATAATGGGTTGCATTTCATGTTTCCCTAAACTTTTTTTTTTGCCCTTTGTGTAACAAATGTGTACACACTTTGTGAGCCATGCACCATATATATATATATAATAATATTATTATATATATATATATATATATATATATATATATATATATATATATTAAATATATATATATATATAGATGTAACAAAGAAGTGAATGGCCCCATTACATGACACTGACGTCACGTACATAAATTACACCAACATCTCACCAAACTCGAGCATCTGTTGCACCAGCCTTTTCAGGCTGTGATTTAATGCATATGGCATGAATAGACAAAAGCAGACATGTCTATCTCGATTTCGCCCTTGTTATGGGCTCATCAGGAGGCTGGTCATTTATTGGTGACTATATTTGGCTCATTAATAAACCTGAATCGAAGCCCGTTACTTGACGAGGCACCAGCGCACAGATCCAGTCCCATCACAGCACTTGCTGCATGACCACCTTCAGTGACCACCTTTGTTTTT
>CM068953.1:185087205-185112755 GCA_035128595.1 Eptatretus atami | reverse complement strand
AAAGAGAGAGATAACAATATGTGTTACACACTTGTGAGCCATGACATTATAATATATATATATATATATATATATATTATATATATATTTATATATATGTATATATATATATATATATATATATATATATATATATATATATAAGATGTAATCAAAGAAGTGAATGGACCCCATTACATGACACTGACGTCACGTACATAAATTACACCAACATCTCACCCCAAACTCGGAGGCATCTTTTTGGCACCCAAGCCTTTTCAGGCTGTGATTTAATGCATATGGCATGAATAGACAAAAGCAGACATGTCTATCTCGATTCGCCCTTGTTATGGGCTCATCAGGAGGCTGGTCATTTATTGGTGACTATATTTGGCTCATTAATAAACCTGAATCGAAGCCCGTTACTTGACGAGGCACCAGCGCACAGATCCAGTCCATCACAGCACTTGCTGCATGACCACCTTCAGTGACCACCTTTGTTTTTTAAGTCAATTCAGCATCATTATGTATCATGATATTTGGCTTTTTTAGGTTTGATGAAAGAGGATTTCAAACACAAATGGCCATGATTTTTGCCATAAATGAGATAAAATAACATGACCTCTTATTTTCCAACATCACTCTTGGTTAGTCATCCATGACAATTGTGTTTACGAATGCCAAAATCGATTGAAAAATCACTCAACTATATTGAGGCGATATCAGAGGATGAGGATCCGTGTTTCTACCAAGGTGTTGTCACTGTATCTGGCTCTTCACATGCAGTGGCAATTGCACGACTGTTGAGACTTTTCCACACACCGCAGGTACTTCCAAAAATAACCTCGAGATTCAATTTCCTAATTTATTTTTCAAAACAATAATTTCTCCAGATATTTTAAATGAATTAGTAATGGTACTACAGATTTGAGAATTCAACTGTTTCGAGGTTTTCAACCCTCATGTTAGGTAGTACACTCAAAAGACGTACTGAATACAAGACAACTTGTTCTGGATGAGCCAAAAGCAATAAATGAGAAGAAGAATTCCTAATTATGTTTAAATGTCATTTATAGAAAAAATACATTTATACATTTCCATTCCCTTCTTTGCAATGATCTTTTCAAAGAGCGGCTGTTTTAGTGTACAGTATTTTTTTTATCTGGCTCTGGAGCCAGATAATATGCACCTGAGAGTATTGAGGGAGGTGCTGAGCAGGTAAGCGAGATATTATCAGATATTTTCAAAAGCTCACTGGAGTCAGGACAGGTACTGTAGGATTGAAGAGTAACAAATGTAACACCATTATTGAAGAAAGGATCCAGAGAAGAATTGGGAAACTGTAGAGCTGTTCGTTTGACTTCAGTTGTGGGGAAGGTGTTGGAGACATTAATTTGAGACCAGATGAGGAATCAATTAAATAAATGCAAGCAAATTAAAGGTAGGCAGCATGGGTTTACCAAAGGTCGTTCTTGTCTAACAAATCTTTTAGCATTTAATGAAGCAGTGTCTGATTGGGTGGATGAGGGAATGGCAGTGGACATAGTATATCTAGACTTTAAGAAGGTACTTGATAAGGCACAACATCAGAGGTTGTCAGCCAAAGTGAGTGCTTGTGGAGTGGCTGGTCAGGTAGCAAATTGGATTGCAAACTGGCTTAGTGATTGGAAGCAAAGAGTGGCTGGGAGTGGGAGGATGTCTTGCTGGGAGGATGTAAGTAGTGGGGTACCTCAGGGGATTAATACTCGGACAATTACTATTCATTAAAATATTTTCCTTGAAACCAATGTGGCTACCACACCACGTGACTGATGACAAACATTTTAAGTCTAATGTATGCAGCAAGGACATGGGATCATAACTGCAAAGTCTAGTATCAATAGGTTAAACGGTTTCAAAGGAATAAATTTTTTTTATTTTTACGTGGCTGCCACATCATGTGACTGATGTTAAATAATATATTTGTAGCAACAGCAGTAGATCATCACTGCAAAGTCTCGCATCAAAAGACTAAGCGGTTTCACAGAAATATATATGTATTTTAATATGATCGACTCATAATGGGGAATATTAGTTGAGATTTCAACATCATCGGTCACATGGTCTCGCAGCCATTTTGGACAAAAAGCCTCATTTGATCAACCTGAAACCCCAACAATGTAATCAGCCACCCATTCTGAATTTGATTTGATATAAAAGACCTCATGGGTCAAGTGTCTGATCGAAGCGGGGTTGTATCGAAGCGAAGCGCCATGGTTTATTTTTTTACCATAGAAATTTCATGACATTTTCACCATAGATGCAACGACTCAAGCAGAATATTTTGTGATAACTATGACGTCATAGGTCACGTGATGTGGCAGCCATGTTGGAAAAAATGAAAAACTTTGGACCTCTGTATCTCCGAAACTGCTCCATGGAAAAAAATTGAAACTTGGCACAAGTGAAATTCTCCCCATGGGGAAAAAGAGTGATTTTTTTGGATGTCATATCTTTCTTATGACGTCACAATTTCTTCATATATCAAACGCTATATCCGATCAGTATGAAAACATTTGAGGGTCATCTTGGGCTAAATTGTAATTGGCAAAAAAAATTGATGACATCATTGGTCATGTGGTTTGGCAGCCATGTTGTTTTTTAATGTAAAACCTTCAAAAATTTTCTTCTCCATAACATGGAGTTGGCTGTGGTTACATTTGAAGTGAGGGAAGGGAATGAAGGGTAGCATACACCAGAGACTGAATTGACAAGGCACCACCAGCTTTTTGTGGAGATAGACAAGTTTGAAAGCATATTCTTGAGAATAGACAGATGTTGTTTTCTGGCTCTCCTTAGAGCAGACACACACTTGTTGCAGGCTTTGTTGAATCCTCTGAGGTTGCCTTGTGTTCGTTTTGCCTCCCAGGAGGAAAATACAAGTTGTTTTAAAGCAACAGCCTCACCACAGGATTCAGAGTGCCAAGACCGGAAGGATGGGTAAGACAAGTGAAAGCGAGGTGGGATGAACCTGTGCATAAGAGAGAGCATGTTTCTGTGTTCTGTGGAAGAATTCCCAAGCTGAATCAATATCAGGGGCTGTAGATATAGGAGAACAGTCCTGTAGTGTAATGGCTGCTTGTAGTCCCTGCCTTATTTTATTTTATGTTGTAGTTTTTTTAACACAACAAAAAATAGTGTTATATCTAACATGAAAATTATTAATCTTTTCAAATGAATAATAGTTAATCTCTCAAGATGATATTTTTTAAATAATTTATGTCATCCATCTTGACTTTATATTATTTTGATTTTCTTTCTTTGACATTTTTTCAAATCTCTCCTTTTTAATGCACTTTTTAAAAGGTTTAAAGAAACCACTACTTTTGGTATTCCATAAAATGATTTGTGAAAAGTATGATTATGCATCTTTCTTACGTTTTTCAATGCTTGAAATTTTGCTTAATGAGTTTTTGTTGGTGTTGAAAAAGTGAGTAAAATATCACACTTCCTTAGATTTCATTTTAAAATTTGATTTTTGGGTATTAAATTTTTTTGAGAAAAGTGAAAAGATGAATACATGTAGAGTAGGGGCAACATGTTGATTTTGGATGAGCAACTGAGTTGAAATAAGTGAGTAAAAATGATTGAGCTGAGAAAAGTTATCTGATGGTGAGGTAATGAGGAAATGAAACGATGGAGCTTATTCTGCACAACCTGGTGTTGGCTTAGTGGTTCGGGTCGTGGCTTGGGATACTTGGGTCCTGAGTTCAATCCCCGTTGGCCGCCGAATTAAAATACACCAGGAGGTTGACTCAGCCTGTCATCCTTCCGAGGTCGGCAAAATGAGCACCAGTGTACTGGTAAGGAGGACACTGCATCAGTGGCATAGCTGCATCCCAACCAATAATGAAACCAGCAGCCACAGGCTGCACTCGATGGAGAGAGATTCTGCGCAAGCAGGTAAATGAGGGCGACAAGCATCAGGGGAGTTGTGCAAAATGAGATTGTGCATGCACAGAAGTGGGAAGTGGTACAGAACCAACATATTCCCCATACCAATGGCTGACACCACAATCATTTAGGATTAATTGGGACATTATGGTCGTCCTCATATTAGTCACGTACATTGACCATGCTTTGGGATACCATTGACCTCCTCAAAGGGCGGAGGAGCTCCTTGTGAGCCAACGGCCATCCATATATTTAGTGCCCAACTGTGTCTGCGGACGTCCTTCTGCAGTTGGTTACTTTTTTATTAGGAGGTTGGTGGCAGGATTTGCACTCCGGCCACCGTAAAACCCTTCATTCCGCAAACACACAAACGCAAAAAAATCTGAAAACCCACTCCGTGGGAGTACCTCCTGTGCAGCTTCGCTTCGCAGGGCAGCTCACCGGATGACGGGATTGGGGCAAAGCCTTCGCGGACCCCAAATCTTTGATGAAAGGAGGGAACCACGGGGTAACCTCCCTGGGTCAGATTGCGGAGAGTGTGTCGGAGTGGTGCTGAGGTGTCTCCACCAGACGGCGGTCTCCTTGGGTTAACCTGAGCGGTCCCTTCAGGTGGGTGCCTGGAATGTCCTATCCCTAGAGAGGATGATCACCTGTCTCTGTTATCATCTGAGCTCAAGCGTTTGGACATCGGTATTGCAGCACTCTCTGAGGTTCGGAGACCGGATTCGGCGAGATAATGGTGGGTGTTACACCTACTATTGGTCTGGTCGCTCTGATGGTTACCATACTCAAGGAGTTGCTGTAGCTGTGTCCAATAAGCTGACCCCAATGATAATTGAGGTAACACCGGTCAACGAGCGTATTAGAGACTAAGGATTCGTCACTCCTTAGGTGTCATTCCCTGGTCTCTCTCTATGCTCCGACTGAGGCGAGTGACCTCACCGTGAAGGACACATTCTACGCCACACTCGAGTCTGTGGTTCATCAGTGCCCAGACGAGATACACTTCTAGTCTTGGGGGATTTCAATGCATCGACTGGAACTGATAGGGATGGTTATGAGACGTGTGTTGGTCCCCATGGGTCAGGAACTAATCAGAATAGCACTAAGTTCCTTGACTTTGCAAGAAGTTATGGACTTAGGGTGCCGGTTTATGGTTTCAGCGCCCACAAGCTCATCCTGGACTTGGTATTCCAACGCTGGCGTGTGGCAAAGGAGATTGACCATGTCCTCGTTGACGGTCGCTGGAGGATGATCCAGAACTGCAGGGTCTACCGGAGTGCTCAGTTCCTCAATACTGACCACCGCTTGTTGTAGCAACTCTAAAGCTGCACCTTAAATCCTGGAGAATGGTACCATCCCAGCCTAGGCTGGATGTTGGCAAGCTCAAGGATGGAAGAGTAGCTGAGGAGTTTGCGAGCAGGCTGAGTGGAATTTGGGGTGTCTGGGTGCTTTGGGGGGTCCTGAAGAGTTATGGATTACCTTCAAGACCACCGTCCTTGATGTTGCCGGTGGATGTCTTGGAACTCTCCGCAGGGCAAAGAAGAATTTTGTCTCTCAAGGGACACTGGATACCATTGACCAGAGTCGCAGGGCCAGGCTGAATGGCAGAGCTGAGCTGTTCAGGAGCTGAGGCGTAAAACTGTACGTGCACTAAGGGTGGACAAGGGGCCTATGTGCGAGGAATCTGTGAGGGGGTAGAGCATCACCTGTGGACAGGTGATTCTCATCCCGCTTACAGGGGAATTCGCGCATTGCGTTCATCCAAGCCCATCCCTCGGAGCACTGCATTAGAGCAGAGAGTGGTAGGCTCTTAACAGAGGAGTCTGAAGTGAAGGCCCGCTGGGCCGGTTACTTTGAGCGGTTGTACCAGGCTGAACCACCAGCTGTCGAGTTGGACGTCAATGGTGTTACACTCCCTGTTGCTGACCCTCCAATCAATTGTGGTCCACTTAACTTGTGGAAACACAGGCTGCGGTGAACCGGTTGAAACAGGTATAGCTCCAGGGATCTGTGGCATCCATGCTGACCTTCTCAAGGCTGGTGAAATGCTGCCACTCGTGTCGTTGCATGCAGTTTTGTGCTCTGCCTTGAACAAAGGCATCATCCCAACTGATTGGAAGAGGGGCCTTGTTGTCCCTCTCTGGAAAGGGAAGGTGATCGCCAAGACTGCAACAACTACCGAGGGGTGACGCTGCTCTCAGTGCCGGGCAAGGACTTTGCTCGGATAATTCTTGATAGGGTTCGCCACCATCTGCTTGAGCACCAGCGTCCAGAGCAGTCAGGCTTTACACCAAAGAGGTCAACGATTGACCGTATCCTGCTCTTCGTGTCCTCACCGAACGCAGACGAGAGTTTCGCAGGGGCTGCTTGCAGCCTATGTTGATCTCTGTAAAGCGTTCGGTTCAGTGAATCGGGATGCCCTCTGGAGGATTCTTGTCTTCGTGGGTGCCACCAAAACTGATCGATCTGATGTCTGAACTCTACTCTGGTACTGAGAGTGCTGTGAAGTGTGGTGGTACCATCTCTGACTTTATTCCATTGTTACTGGAGTTCTTCAGGGGTGTGTACTGGCCCCACACTTTGCAGCACTTGTATGGACTGGATTTTAGGGAGGATGTCGAAAGATCAAGCTGCGGTGCATCGTTTGGGAATGTCAAGATCTCGGACCTTGATTTCGCAGATGATGCAGTCATCTTTGCGGAGACTTTAGATATCCTTTTGGGGCCTCGAGGTGCTGAATGAGGAGTCGGAGCCGCTGGGATTACGGGTTTCTTGGGTCAAAACTAAGATCCAGGCTTTCAATGACATCTTGGATGCTCTGTCCTGTCTGTGTCTGTTTGTGGTGAGGATGTTGAGGTCGTGGAGAGATTCACTTACCTTGGCAGTGATATTCTGTCTCTGCTGGCTGTGAGTCAGAGGTCAATAGACGTCTGGGTCGGGCCGGGGAGTCATGGTTACTGGATCAATGGTGTGGGCGCGCGGTACCTGTGCGGGAGGACGAAAGTCCGAGTCTTCAGGTCCTTGGTGCTTCCAGTCTTGCTCTATGGATGCGAGACTTGGACTCTGACCAAGGATCTGAGACGGAGACTTAATTCCTTTGGTACCAGGTCTCTTCGGAGAATCCTTGGCTATCGCTGGTCAGATTTTGTGTCCAATGAGCGGTTGCTGAGAGAGACTCGGATGAGATTTGTTACCTGCATGGTCCGTGAGCGTCAGTTGCGGCTGTATGGACATGTGGCTCATTTTCCTGACGCTGATCCTGCTCACCAGATTCTCTCAGCGAGGGAGTCTCGTGAGTGGAGAGGGCCAATGGGCCGACCACGTGCCTCGTGGTTGCAGCAGGTTGACCAGCATCTCAAGGAGATGGGGATGGGCCTGACATCTGCCTGGGAGAAGGCCAGACGGAGGCCCCTGGAGTACCGGTGGAAAGTGGACGCAGCGACGCGCTGTTCTGGCACATGCTCCCATACCTGACCTGACCTGACCTCATTATGTGGAAGCAATAGTTGTCTGAAAGTGTTCACATTCTCACTTATTTTTCAAAATAATAAAAACTTTTTTTTCCTTTGTATAGATAAGTGGTGCAGCTGCCTGCAAGTGTTTAAGTAACAAACAGACATTCCCCACTTTCATGAGAACTGTTCCCAGTGACTTGCATCATGCCGAGGCCATCGCCCGCTTGGTGCTCCATTTTAAATGGGTGTTTGTTGGTGCTTTCGCTGTGGATGATGATTTTGGTCGAACTGGTTTAAATCAAATTCTGAATGAAATTGAAAGCAAAGAAGTTTGCATTGCCTTCCGTGAACTGTTACCAACAGTGAAAAGTCGAGAAATCTTTCAGAAATTTGGTAAGGTCAGCTTTCATTCGTTATTTATTATCTCTTGTGTCAAAGTTTTTTGACATTCCTTAAACAAATTTTTTAGACTTCTTTTTTTACCAATCCAAAATTTCATTTTGATACAAATTCTGTATCAAGTATATTTGGTTGAAATCTAGCCTCACCTGAGATAAATTGAGTTGCACTCAAAAGCATTTTACTGAAAAAACGTTAATTGTCCAAACCTGAGCAATTCCACTATCTATATTCTATACTGTGAATTCAGGCACTGCAGTTTCCTGTAAGGAAAGGGAATTCTAAAATTAAAAGTTCAGTTAGAACTTAAACAACATTGGTAGATGTAGTTTGATGGTCTATGTGAAATGGAACTCTTCACTTGTTTTCATCAGACATGTTTTTTTTTCCTGAGAGATTACCATGAGAATTATATTTTTTTCATTGGTAGTTGGAATTATGATTTGTGTTTAAAAAGCTATTTTAATGATATATGGAATCAACAGAACTTTGATATAAATATGCTAACCACTGAGAGAATCAAGAAGCCTTCACAATGAATCTAGTTTTCCATTCTCTCTTTTCAATGATATATTAACAGTCATCCAAGTAATGCCATGTGCTTTATCAATTTTTCAATGTTGTTTTCAAAATCATTGACTTTAATGCACTTCACTGTGTTTTTTTATTCAATCTAGCAGGCCAATATAATCGATGTTTACAGATTGCTTCAGTCGGTTTCTAATCGGCGAATCGATGGTCACACATACTTGAATTTAAATGTCAAATCATTATAATGATAGATATTGAGGGCCAGAGCTGGAGTGAATGTAAGCCTGCTAAACCTCCATGAAACGTGATAAATCTAGGTCATCTTGGGTTGTCTTAAAATAAAGGCTATCTGTAAAACATTGCCATTCTCATTCTGCTGTTTTTAACATGTTCATTTTTTCTGAGAGTGAAGGAAAACTTGTGGCGGAGACAAATGCAAACGTTATTATATTGTACTCAAGTGATCAAGATGCATTGCCTTTAATGGAGGAGGTTCTATTACAAAATGTGACAGGAAGAACATGGATAGCAACATCTGCCTGGATAATATCCCAGCTGTTTGCCTCATCTCGGTATGCACATATCCTCCAGGGCACAATTGGTTTTGTACAAAAACTCGGAGATATTCCTGGATTTTATGATTTCCTTGTAAAAATGAAACCATGGCACCGATTGTCTATAATGAATTCTAATTACCTCAACAATACGGAGGTAAACAATGCATTGCAATTATTTATCCAAAAGTTTTATGTGAATTGATCTACTTTTATATATTTATTTTTATTATTTGCTAACTTTCGGTTTTATTTCTAACGATCTCCTCAAGCTCAAATATCATCTTGTACATCTATCTGAATGTAGAACATCTGTCTGTACATCCATCCATTGGGACCATGCTCTGTACAGAGCTTTGGTGCTCCCGAAGCAGTCTCTTTGGCTATTGGGCACAATCCTGGATTGGTCTCCACTCTGACATAGGATATTTGAATCGTTCAACCATCCGAGCAAGCTGGTACTCATTTTGATCACCTTGGAAGGATGACAGGCTGAGTCAACCCCACCTGGTATTAAATCTGGCAGGAAGAAAGGCAGGAAGAGACAGTTTAGTTTTATATCAATCATGCAATTAGGAGAAAATAGAAGAAAAAAAATATCAACATCACAACGTGAGGGATTGAATATGAATACCCAATATTCAAAATTTGTTGCTCAGACAGGTAAGCAAAGTAGACCAATCTGCAGATTATGATTTTGAACTTCTGTCCTCATTTCTTTCAGAGTATGCAGGTTTTTGAGTTTTTGCAGAGAATTAATTTAAATTGAGATTGAATGTTAACTATATTATTTTGTTGTGTCCAGAATAAAATGTCCACAGCAACTTTATACCACCATCATACAAATGTGTGAAAAACAATTTTAATTCAGGAATGTGATGTCAAAATAAATCCATAGAAGAGTTGCTTCATCATTTATTTTAGAAATCAGTAAATTTAATATATTCTTATTAATAAATTAGTCATAATGAATCAAATATTGCCAACCATTATTTTATTTTCCCTCAAGAACAAGAAGGGAAGTTCTTCATCTGATCATAATAAGATTTTTCAAAATCAAAAACAAAGAGAAAATATCCCACTTTATCGGAATGAGAAATCATTGAATGATTATATTGTTGAAATGTGGGAAGATGTTTTCAGATGCTCATGGGATGGAGAAAAAATTGACCTTCCACCATGCACAGGAGAAGAATCACTACATAACATATATTCACGATTTACAGATGTTTCCAATTTATTTTTTTCATTCTACACCTACCAGGCTGTATATGTTGTGGCATATGCTTTGATTGACATCCAATCGTGTACTTCCTCAAGCAATCCATTTCAAAACGGATCGTGTGCCAAGATAGCTGATTTTCAACCCTGGCAAGTAAGGTGAAATTTTTTAAATTATTATTTTGCCATTGAGTAGTTGAGGGGTCGAGCTGACACTTTGTCATTTCCACAAAAATTGACTTGAACAAATATCTGGATATCTTTCTGTTCTCAATCATTCCATTATTTATGTTTCGTTTGTCTGCCATTCTCAGCTGTTGTTGTATATGCGAAATGTCCGATGGAAAACGACTACAGGAGCTACAATGTTTTTTGATGAAAATGGAGACCCACCTGCACCACATGAGCTCATAATATGGGAAAGAGATACAAATGGAAAAATATTTTTCAAAACTATTGGACATTTTGACTCTGATGCTTTGCCTGACAAAAAGCTTTCTGTGAACAAAGATGACTTCTACTGGAGTGATGGCAGTACAAAGATAAGTTTACTTCGTTTATTTGTGTTGACCAGACTTGGTGGTGTAATGGTCAGAGCATCTGCTCCAATTCTGAGAAGTTAGCAGTTCAAACCCTGGTGGAGTCCTCCCAAAGACTTTAAAAATGGTGTGCTTAAAATGGCAAGTGCTGCTTCCTTGATTGATGTTCAGCTTTTAAAAAGATAAGAAAATGGGTAATCCCCATAGGTTGGCCGACATAACAATGAGGAAATACCTCCTTTGGAAATGCCCAACTGCATGCTGTGAGAAAGGTTGTGCCACAAAGGTTGTGATGTCACTGGTTCCCAGAGTGCCCCTGGATGTAATGGCACTTCCCCCAAGCTCAGTGGCTGTGTTTTTCTTGTCGAGCAGTCATGTCTTGTGTCACGTGTATTCAACTGTACCTCCGTGTTTGTGAGATGTTTGCAGCAGCTGCACTTCGAGCCTTAGATCCGCGAAGTCAAAAAAAAATTATATACACAGTTTATGTTGAATCGAGTTTGAATGAGACCCAACATTGCGGAACTCGATTTGCTAAGTTGGTTTGTTTCTGAAAGCAGAATGTTAGTGTCTGCAAGGATAAATCACAAATTGTGGACATATTTGTCCAAAGCGGAAAAAAAATGAATACCTCCTGCTTGTAGGTTATTTGAAATGAAGCTGGATTTATGTATAGATTGATAGTTACATCCAATTTATGTGTATCTAGCTCAGTCTCCATAAGCTTAACCAGACTACTCAGTGTTAAGTTTTATAGCATCAGCTCTGTGTCTGGGAAGTTGGCAGTTTGAAACCGACATTGGCTGAGTACTACCAAAAACATTAAAATGGTACATGCTGCTTCCTTGATTGATGCTCATCATTTAAAAGGATGAAGCATGGACAAGCAACCCTAAGTTTGCAGCACCAACACAGGCTTTATTTGACCTCAAGGCCTCAGTCAGGGCTGAGTTACTGGACATGTACATTGGCCTGCAAATTCAACCCCAACCAATAATGCCATTTTTGGAAGACATGAATTCTGTTGATACAATTTTTCTAAATGAACTTTTTTATTCATAACTGAAGAGTTCAATCTAAACACTGATAGAGTTGAAGGAGGTTACATGCCCGGAATACCTGTAAAAAAAAACATGTACAAATCAAAATTCACTGGTTGCAAAAGTGTTCAGCCCCTTCAGTTAGCACTTGGTGGAACCACTGTTTGCAGCAATGACTGTGATGAGTCGTTGTGGATAGGTCTGCACCAGTTTTGCACAGTGAGATGGTGAAATCTTTGCCCATTCTTCATGTGAACATCACGTCCAGGTCTGGCCTGTGGCATCATGGATTCACTGGATAATGGGGTGTGGCGCTGTTGGTCCCTATGCAGGAGGACAAAAGTCTGAGTCTTCAAGCCTTTGGTACTTCCAGTCTTGCTCTACAGATTTGAGATGTGGAAACTGACAACGGATCTGAGATGAAGACTTAACTCCTTTGGTGCCAGGTCTCTTTGGAGAATCCTTGGCTATCGCTGGTCAGACTTTGTGTCCAACAAGTGGTTGCTGAGAGAGACGCAAATGAGATTTCTTACATTTTATAGTATGTGGGCATCAGTTGTGGCTGTGAGGACATTTGGCTCGATTTCCTTATGCTGATTCTGCTCATGGGATTCTCTCAGTGAGGGAGCCTCATGAGTGGAGAAGGCCAATTGTCTGACCATGTGCCTTGTGGTGGAGGCAGGTTTATCAGAATCTCAAGGAGATGTGGATGGGCCAGGCATCTGCCTGGGGGATGGCCAGATGGAAGCCCCTGGATTAGTGGCAGAAATTGGACACAGCGAGCCACTGCTCTGGTGCATGCTCCCATACCTAACCTAACACCTTCTGCCGTACCATCCATTCTCCTTCAGGAAGGCAGGCCGTAGCCTCTTCCGTCTCTTTCGACTTTGAAAAAAAAACCACTTGCTGGTCAACCACTTGGATTATTTCTTTCAATCCTAAGAAATCTCACACTCTTACGATCTCACTACAAAAGGACTGTGTTGAAGAAATTCTCAATTCCTCCTTTACATTTGAGTGATTTATTAAAAACAAACATAAGCATATAAACAAACGAACATATCGATATGGAGAATTCAGGAGAAGTTATGCAACACAATCTTCCTCCAAAATTCTGCAATACATTGAAGCTTGGAATTTTTACATAGGATTCAGTCAGACTAGGTCTGCTCATCCTCCAGACATGCTGATGCCACAGGTTGATCATCCAACGACATGTTGAGGGTTCAAGGGAGCGATCATTCACAGCTTTGTTGCAGCAGCTATCTGGAGGTCAGCTTAATTTGGAAGGGATAAGAAATATTTATGACCTAAAAATTGATGGGAGTTTTTATATAATATTCATGGATCAGAGGGGGTGAGATCATCCAATGATGTTTTGATCATCCTCGAGACAGAATTACATCAAGACTACAGCCCTTCGGGTGCTAGAATGGATCACACATTGCTCCTTGGTCCGGAGATCAGAATGTCAGCCCGCATTGAAAAGGCGAGGGAAAGATTTATAATCTGAAGCTGACAAGAGTGTAAAAAGACATCTGGATATCACCTTAAGCAATCATTCCATTGAAGCTAGAATGATGCCGCCAGCCAGACTTCCAGAAGCCATATAATTGTCTACATATGAGAATCCCTTCATAAGCAGAATATAATCAAATAATTGATAATTCTATTACACTGAATAATGATTAAAGATTATTTCGAAGTCCAATCTGTTTCGGGGAACAAGGGACACTTTTTCACCAAGCAGATTGATCCTCTTCCAGTGCAAAAGAGATATAAGGTCATTTAAAATGCAAATACTTATTAATGAAATTGATACATCTTCAAGCACATAGATGTAATAATCATCTTATATTTGAGTACATTTCTCATTTAAGCGTTATAACAATAAATTGTGCTATATGCCAAAAACATTCACCTTTTTCCCGTTTCATTGGCAACATTATTTATTTTTATTGCATTTAATTTTTATCACCCTCAAACCCATTATGCTAATTTTTGGAGAAATTTGCATCGACAACTGTCTTGCAAACCCTCCTATCTACTTTCTCAATAGTCCTCGTGAGGAAGTTCAGTCTTTCAAACTCATGGGTGTTACTTTCAGCCATGATCTTTCTTTGGCAAACAACATTTCAAAATTGGCCTCCAAAGCCAGCCTACATCTCAACGAGGCATTCTCCATCATTCAATGTCCTTCTTTGGCACACCTGAAGTACTATCCACTTAAAAGGCCTTCTTCTGCAGCATGAGTACTGCTCGCCCCTCTAGGATGGTCTCCTCCCTCACATCTTGTTCAGCTTGATGCTGTAGAAACCAAGGCCTTTAAGATTATTTGCATTTCCCATGCTGAAGCTGAGTCCATGGTCAAACACCATGTCACCACAAATAGGTCGGTGTTCTGTATTCTACGGCCTCCTTTCTGGTCTTTGCAAACTCTCCTCTTTTTGTGCTTTGTCTCCCCTCTCCCCTTGTTTCCCCTGGGCTGACAAGGTCCACCACCATCACCCTTCTGGTGAAACTACCAAAATACAGGATCACTGGTCACCTCCACTCATTTGTTCCTCCGTTTTTTTCCCCCACCAGGAGGATCAACTTCCACATCCCCTTCAATTTCATTCTTCCCTCATATCTCCAAGACAGCTCTTCATCACCATCTCAAATCGTCCCTTATCCCAAAGCAAGATTTTTTTCTACCATCATTAACCACACCCAAATCCATCCTTCTAATTTTCCAGTTTTCCGTCCTTGGAGTTTCCCCTGTATTCATTTTGTCCACCCTATGCGTGCGTGTTTTGCGTCATGTTTTTGTCTGTTATGTCCTGATCCATTCACTTTACCAGCTCTTCCACGAGCCTTAACTGCATATACAAAATAAAAACAAATGGAAAGTTATGCAAAGGCTGTCAATTGAGTCCATCGACTGAGGCAAGATGTTACTTTTTAATCCCCAGACCCTCCAACAAAATCAGAGATGGGGAACATTAAAATGAGCTACGTTTGACCGATCATTCATCCATGCACTTTTGTGTGCTCATGATTGGCTGAATACTGTTGCCATGGCAGCCATCTCTGTAACCTGCCTTATGAATGTGATATTTCAGGAAACGTTTAAGGTTTAGCTTTCATGTTACACAGATCTATTTCTCTTGCAACCCAAAAGGTGGGGACTGAGATTATCAGCTCCTTCTTTATTTTCCTTATTGCTCTTGCTTTTAAACTTCCTCTGCCATATCATTGTGTGTTGAATGAATTGTATGTTGGAATGTCTCCACCATCTCAATAATAACAATATTGCAGTTGAGAAACATTCATGTGCAATAGGCTCTCAAACAATGATAAGATCTCCAAAATTGATCGCGCTGATAAATGATCTTTGAAGTTGCAAAGCTTCAATGAAAAACATTATGGAAATATTTTCCAGGTTCCACAATCGGTTTGCAGCATGCCGTGTGTCCAAGGGACACGAAAGGTTGCACGTAAAGGGGAACCTTTCTGCTGCTTTGATTGTATGCCGTGCAAAAGTCAAGAATACGCAAATGAAACAGGTTGGTTTTGCAACACGATATTTACATGACATAAAGGATGCTTGAAAAAATGCTTCATAATCTTGCTTTGAGGTTGCTGTTCCCAGTGTAGTACTTCTGGATGAACCTGGTTCTTGGAAAATTTTAATGACCTCTCCCGGTCAGGTCAGGTATGGGAGCAAGTGCCGGAGCAGTGCATTGCTGCGTCCTGATTCCACCAGTACACCAGGGACCTTCGTCTGGCCATCCCCCAGGTAAATGCCTGGATAATCCCCATCTTTTAAGATGCGGATCAACCATGTGGTCGGCCCATTGCCCTCCTCCTTTCACGAGGCCGCTCACTGAGAAAGTTTGGTGAGAAGTATCAGAGTCAGTAAAATGAGCACATAGCTGCATACCACATAGCCGTAGCTGTAAAATAGCCACAGTAGCCACAGTAAAATGCTTTCATAGCCACAGCTGTAAAATAGCCACAGTAGCCACAGTAAAATACTTTCATAGCCACAGTAAAATACCACATAGCCACAGCTGATGCTCACGGACTATAAAAGTAATAAATCTCCTCTGAGTCTCTCGCAGCAACGGGTCATTGGATACAAAATCTGACCAGGAGAAGCCAAGGTTTCTCCAAAGAGACTTTGTACCAAATGAGTTAAATCTCCATCTCAGATCCTTCATCAGAGTCTCACATCCATAGAGCAAAACTGGAAGCACCATGGACTTAAAGACTTGGATTTTTGTCCTCTTGCATAGGTATTCACAGTGCAACACCCCATGATTCAGTGAATCCTGATTCCCAGGGCTTACCCAGATGTCTATTCACCTCTGGCTCACAACATGCAGAGACATGAAAATCACTGCCAAGGGAATTGAATCTCAATGTGATCTCAAAAATCTCACCACAAACAGGAACAGGCAAGAGAGTAGCATCCAAGATGTAATTTGACTCTGAGTTCAGCACCTCGAGGACCTATATAATGATATCTAGCATTTCTGCCTAGATGACAGCATCATTGGCAAAATCAATATCAGAGATGTCGACATTCCCAAACGATGCACTGCAACTTCAACTATCTGACATCCTCCCCATAATCCACTTCAAACAACTGATGAAAAATGTGGTGGCCAGGACACACCTCTCATGAACTCCAGCTGCAACTGGAAATAAGTCAGAGATGGAACCACCACACCTCACATCTCTCTCATTACCTTTGTATTGTACAGAAATCAGATTGATCAGTTTTGTTGGCTCCCCACGAAAACCAAGAATCCTCCAGAGGATTCTGATTCATTGATTCATTGAATTGAATACTTCGCAGAGATCAACATAAGCTGTGAGCAGCCCCTGAGGAAACTCTTGTTTGCATTCAGTGAGGCCCCGAAGAGCAAGAATCTGGTCAATCATTGACCTCTTTGGTGTAAAGCCTGACTGTCCTTGGTGCTGGTCCTCAAGCAGATGTTAGCGAACCCCATCAATTAATATATGAGCAAAGATCTAGCCCAGCATTGAGACCACCATCACCCCTTGGTGGTTCTTGCACGACTGGCGATTACCCTTCCCTTTCTAAAGAGAGACAACATTGCACCTCTTCCATTCAGTTGGTATGATGACTGTGTTCCAAACAGAGCACGGAAATGTATGCAGTGACATAAGTACAGCATTTCCACCAGCCTTGAGAAGTTCAGCATGGATGCCAGAGATCCCTGGAGCTTTACTCCCTTTCAACTGGTTCACTGCAGCCTGGTTTTCACCAAACAAAGGTGGTTCCCAGTTGATTGGAGGGTCAGCAGTTGGAACATTTACACCACTGACGCCCAACTCAACTGCTGGTTGGTCAGCCATGTACAGTCGCTCAATGTTACCAGCCCAGTGGGCCTTCACTTTTGACTCCTCTGTCAAGAGCCCACCACACTCCGCTTTAAATGTAGGACACCAAGGGACGGGCTTGGAGGAATGCAATGCACAATTTCTGTGTCTAAGTCTTTCTCCTGGAATTAACCTCCATCTTCAGAGTTGCTTCAATAACCCTGTGGTGGGTATTGAGGAAATGAACACTCCAGTATACCATGCAGGTCTGAATCATCCTCTCATTACCATATTCAAGCACAAGGTCAATCTACTTTGCCACACCACCAGTGTTGGAATACCAAGTCCAGCAATGAAGCTGTGGGTGCTGAAACAATGAATTAGCCACCCTAAGTCCATTAATTCTTGCAAAGTCAAGGAACTTGGTGCTATTCTTGTTCACAGTGACAGACCAATTGGGATGAACACATGTTTCATAACCATCCCTGTCAGTGCCAGTCGATGCATTGAAATCCCCCAAGACTGGAATAGTATCTTTCCTGGGGCACTGATCAACCACAGACTCGAGTGCAGCATAGAAGGTGTGCTTCATGTTGAGATCACTCACCTCAATCGGAGCACTTACAGAGACCAAGCAAATGACACCCAAGGGGTGATGAATCCTCAGTGTAATAATAAACTCCTTGACTGGTGTTACCTCAATTATCATGGAGTCAGCTTATTGGACACAGCTACAGCAACTCCTTGGGCATGGTAACCATCAGTGACCAGATCATTAGTAGTTGGAACCACCTGCCAAGATCTCACCACAATCCGGTCTCTGAACCTCAGAGAGTGCTGCAATACCAATGTTCAAACGCTTGAGCTCAGATGATAGCAGAGACAGGTGACCATCTTTTCTTGGTTATCGGACATTTCAGACACACACCCAAAGGGACCACCTCACATTAACACGATGAGACCACCGTCTGGTGCACAACACCTTAGCACCACCCCAACACACAGCAATGCAATTCGACTCAGGTTACCCCGTGATTTTCCCACTATCATCAAATAATGGGGGTCCCAAAGGCTTTGCCCCAATCCCATCATCCGTTGAGCTATCCTGTGAAGGGCACCTGAACAGGAGGTACTCCCACAATGTGGGTTTTCAATTTTTTCTGTGTTTTGCAGAATGAATTGTTTTACGATGGCCGGAGTGTAAATCCTCCCACCAACCTCCAAGAAAAAGGTAACCCAACTGCAGGAGGACATCTGCAGACACAGTTGGTCACCAGATATGGATGTTCATTGGCCCTCATGGAGCTCCTCCACCGTTGGACAATTTTATTTTTAATCCTGCTGGATGTTCATCTCCATGCAACCTTCTTACCAGGAAACCTGTTGGGGGAGATGGTTTCGTTGCCGACAACTCGACCATGAAACAGGTTATTGCAGATTTACATGGTACCTGAAAGCAAGTCACAGATCTGATCTGGCCTGACTTTACAATAAATTCTGGAGTATCACTTACCTAAAGAAATGACCATTGCAGAACAGTCCAACATGCTTTTAAGAAGCAGCTTGTCAGATTATTGCAATCTCAAAAAAAGCCATTATTCCAATCGATTCAACATGTCTTTGAACAAAGGAAAGGCCAAAGCTTTCAATATACCTCTCCAGAAGGATCAGCTCTCAAAGCAGCATCTCATGTGCAATTCCTGGAGCTCCTCGGTGTTTGTATCTCTCACAACTGGGCTCTGACAGATCGTGTCTCTGAACTGGGCTTTCAGGCTGGCCAATGCCTTGGGATATTCAACAAAGTCAGGTATATCCTGAGTCATACAGAGCTTAACAGAGTGCAGAATGGTTCAACCTGAAGTTAAAAGGAGTATGTTTTCCTTACTTGCAGCTGGTTCGACTGTTTTCCAATGAGCTCCCCTGAAAATAGTCTCATCCAATGCTCTGTATTCTTGGCAACTCCAAGCAGTGTGATTAGTGCAAGAGTTTATCTTACATCCTTTGCAAACACAAATGGGGAATCCGCTTTTCTGTCCCTCACTTTGCAATAAAATGCCACCTTATTTTGTGACCTGCGTTTATCATCCACTCACACAGTCTCTGCAGAGCGCGCAATGGATTTCTTTCTTCTCCACTGACAATTGAAGCTGTAGTGACACAGGACATCCTCTTCTTTTCCAAATATTGTTCCTCATATGAAATCATGGCCTCTCCAAGCTCTGCAAATACTTTTTACCTCTTCGTGCTGGCAATCAATTCCACCTTCAACCAGCAATAGAGGCTTCCCGCACTGCTGACCTGCAAATAAACAAATAATGGTCTTGCACTTGTGATATGTCATTCATTCCAGACAAATTCTCAGCATGTTTCTGTGGATGGTTTATCAAAGTTTATTGACCTACCCTTTCAGGTAATCAACCACTATAATTGTATGGCCTCAACATCAGGGATGACATTTCCTGTGAAGATTCTGAATCACTTCTGCCCTCCAAAGCCAGCACCAAACAAGTCATTCAACAACGTGCCAACAACGTGCCAACAACATGCCAAGATTTCCCCGCTCACACTTAAAGTCCACAGAATGGAATTTCGCTTTCATTTCAGTCGGACCTCATGTTTTCTGCTTTCCACTATGATCTCCCCACATATGCTTTCCTCACACGATCTGCCACGCTTATTCTTCCTCATCTTTCTTTCTTTCTGAGATGTCCCCGGCAACTAGGGGCTGCACATCCCACACGCCTGTTTATTACATGCTGCTTGTCCCTTGTATTCTCCTTCTGCTCGGACTCAGCCCAACATGCCCAGCCATTACACCCTGCATCAGCCTGTCATACTCAGCCATCCCAGCAAACATTCCACTGAACCTTTTTTTCTCATCTGGCATCATACCATATAGGTTCCTGTGGGTTTGTGGCCTGCTGCTGACTGGTAGTTCAATTGGGCCAACCTGGCTGATTGATGGGGATGCAAGCATGTCACCAAGCTATGGGGATGACTCCACTGCGCCTTCTCTAGGTCCTACCTACATAAAAAATGACAGTGGGGGGAAATGAGAGTTGTGGGACGTACCCCCTCTCAATTTTATATGGAAGTGATTGGAGGAAACTGAAAAGGCTATATGATCATCCTCCAAAAATATCATCCCTATTCCTCCCCATCTTAGCATATTATCAGCTTGACATTGAAACCTTTCTGACCATCCACCCCACATTTCTCCTCATATTGATATCTTGATATTTTGACATGTTATCATCTTGGGATACAGTATTTACATCTCCACACATGTTACGATCTTTGCATTAATTAATTGTAAGGACAAACGGTCTCTCTGTTCATCGAACTCAAAAAAAGAGCCAATAAATGTTTGGTTGTTTTGTAGTTGTCAGTGTTTTATTCTCTTTTGGCTTTCATCACGATCGAAAACGTTAATAAATAGTATATTGGGAATTGTTACTTGTTCTAAATATCATTGCTGAATAATGATGAAATGATAAACCTCTCCCAACGTTCTGGTCTGAGCTCTTCCTGAGCCACATATCATTTTAAAATTGTAGTAAATTATTTTTCCATCGATTTTTTTTTTGCAACATCAAAGTTTTCTGTCCATTCAAGGATGCTTATATTTTTAATATCTTAGAATTAATTTGTATTTAAATTTATCCACTTATTTATTTTATCCACTTTTGTTTATCTACATACTTTTTGTGGTCTAACAGTCGCATGATGTTTTTTGGGGATATGTGGCTCAAGAGGAGAACATATCAGATCATTGAAAGAGTTTTATCATTTCATCTTTGCTCAACAATGATATTTAACCCAAGAAACAAATCACAACTGACAATTTATTGACATTCTCGATGGTGATGAAAGCCATAAGCAAATAAAACACTTTGATAAACTACGAAACAACCAAATATATATCGGCTCTCTTTTTGAGTTCAATGACCAGAGAGACCTTTGGTCTTTACAATTATTTAATGTAAAGATGGTAAGATGTGCTAAGATACTTTGATACCAAGATGATAAGATGTTAAAATATCAAGACATCAATATTGGGAGAAATTAAGGGGGTGCATGCTTCGATAGGTTTTCAATGCCAAGCTGATTAGATGGCAAAATGGGGAGGAGTAGGTTTTATATTCTGGGAGGATGGTCAAATAGTCTTTTCCTTTCCCTTCAATCACTTCCATGTAAAATTGGGAGGTGGGTATGTCCCACAACTCTCATTTTCCCCCAATTAATGTCTCTCAGGCTCACAGCAGCATCTAGCTAACTAGCACCCACATGGATCTGCTCACTCTGGTCTGACATAGCAATGTCTGCTATTAATTCCTCCCTCCTTAATTTACTTCGAGGTATGATTGCTCACATTTCGGGTAAGAATCCAAAATTTCAGACAACGGGGTGAGGGTTTTTGGGGGTTAAAAAAAAACTGCACTCCTGACAACGATGTTACCGACGTTGCCTCTGGATAACTCCAAGAGGACAGCATGTCTTCAAAAGACCATGGACTCCATATTCATCAATCCTCTGGTGGGATCTTCATGCTCAAAGTCAGTTTACCTTACTGGTGAGTTGAGCAAGGCAGAGGGGGAACCATGCCAGCAACTAAATGGCTGTTAATTAACTGGCTGAGCGAACCGACGCAGCATGCCACATTATGTGGGATACTACTGTATTAAATTTACAACCTCAGTTCCATTGCCCTGGGAATGCTATTTCAAACCAAACACAAGTAGGACAAATCAAGACACATTCAAAAACTGCATGTTTTCATTACAGAAGTGAAAGAGCAAGAAATGACTGAAGGAATGATGAGGAGAAATAAGAGAGAAATTGGGGAGAAATTCAGGTCCAGAAAGTGGCAGAAACAATCAGGAGCAGAAATGATGGGAAAAATCAAGGCATGAGCATCACAAGCAATTTCAGCACATATAGAAACCACATATACATTTTCCCAAAACCATTAAATATGTAAACATATACGGCCCTGAGCACTTACAATAATCACTTTACACAATATAAGCTGTTGGATCCGATAAACCTGAAGAATGACACAGAGTGGTTGGGTTAAGGGTGGTTCATGTATGGGATAACAGTTGAGTAAGAATGGGAACTTTTTTTTGCACCATTGGCACACATTCAGTGACCCCCATTTGAAGCCACTGACCGAGTGCTTGCTGGTTCGAGTTCAGTCCCCTCGTGCCCTTGCCTCCCCTTTTGTCTCACGTGGTGACCCGCATAGAGTTGGGATATTCGTACCATCAAGGACAGCTTGCCAGCATTGTTTGTGGGAGCGTGCCCTGTCCAGAGTGCTGAATGCTGGGTACTGGGTTTACATGTAAGCCTGTAGCAGCTACGGAAAACTCACAAAGAAAGATGGATGAAGAAGAAGAAGTGTGGAAATTTGGGTAAGGAAAGCGTATGTGGGGAGATGGCAGTAGAAAGGAGAAATCATGAGGTGAAAAAGGAGAAAAAAACGAGAAGCGAAACTCCATTCTGTGGTCTTGAATTGTGAGCAGAGAAATCTTGCGAGCGAAGAGAGACAGACAGATTCATGGTGACTTGCAGAGAGACTCTCTGACAAACTCTCACCTCCGACATATAACCTCACAATCCACGGGGGGGGGGGTGGCAGGAAATGATTTACCTTTCAAGAAGACGCCAGCGTTGTCTGTCTCTGCATTTCCCCTCATATTGGCTCCGTTGTGCGGTATTCACATCACCACGGGGATGTGGGTGGGGCGTGGGGGAGGGGATGGGGATGCAATCTTCCAGCACCCACCAGCAGCTTCTGTCTCCACCTCTCCTTCCCGTATGAATGTGATTCTTTCTGTGGTACAGCTGGTAACAAGTGAGTGAACGTTTTTTCTTGTCATTTTTGTATGTAGTGTGATTGTGGTTGTTTCTGCGGTGCAGCTGGTATCCAGCGAGTGAATTATTTGCAAGTCATTTATATTTGTAGTGTCTAATGAAGTGGATTTTAGAAAATCGGTTTGCTTGTCGGTTTTACATGTACTGTGTAATGAAGTTGATGTTAGAGAATGGCGTAAAATGTAAGAGAACAGAAGACGAAGAAGTAGAAAGATAGAGGTGGGGGGGGGGCTGGGAGGGAAGGAACAGACCCTTCTGCTGCTTACATGCACAACACATATCTATCACATGAATATGTATCCATCCATTGGGACCATGCTCTGTGCAGAGCGTTGGTGCTGCTATAGCAATCTCATTGGCTATTGGGCAAAATCCTGGACGGGTCACCACTCCGACACAGGACACCAGCAAGCTGGCCCTCATTTTGCCGACCTCAGATGGATGACAGGCAGAGTCAATCCCACTTGGTATTATTCAACAGCCGAGTGGGATTTGAACTCAGGATCCGAGGATCCCAATAGGATCCCAAACTCAGCACCCCAGCTATTAAGCCAACACCAGGCATATCACATGAATATGATTACAAGCAGCAATGCCACATATGTGGGATACTACTGTATTAAATTTACAACCTCAGTTCCATTGCCCTGGGAATGCTATTTCAAACCAAACACAAGTAGGACAAATCAAGACACATTCAAAAACTGCATGTTTTCATTACAGAAGTGAAAGAGCAAGAAATGACTGAAGGAATGATGAGGAGAAATAAGAGAGAAATTGGGGAGAAATTCAGGTCCAGAAAGTGGCAGAAACAATCAGGAGCAGAAATGATGGGAAAAATCAAGGCATGAGCATCACAAGCAATTTCAGCACATATAGAAAACCACATATAACTATTTCCCAAAACCATTAAATATGTAAACATATACGGCCCTGAGCACTTACAATAATCACTTTACACAATATAAGCTGTTGGATCCGATAAACCTGAAGAATGACACAGAGTGGTTGGGTTAAGGGTGGTTCATGTATGGGATAAAAGTTGAGTAAGAATGGGAACTTTTTTTTGCACCATTGGCACACATTCAGTGACCCCATTTGAAGCCACTGACCGAGTGCTTGCTGGTTCGAGTTCAGTCCCCTCGTGCCCTTGCCTCCCCTTTTGTCTCACGTGGTGACCCGCATAGAGTTGGGATATTCGTACCATCAAGGACAGCTTGCCAGCATTGTTTGTGGGAGCGTGCCCTGTCCAGAGTGCTGAATGCTGGGTACTGGGTTTACATGTAAGCCTGTAGCAGCTACGGAAACTCACAAAGAAAGATGGATGAAGAAGAAGAAGTGTGGAAATTTGGGTAAGGAAAGCGTATGTGGGGAGATGGCAGTAGAAAGGAGAAATCATGAGGTGAAAAAGGAGAAAAAAACGAGAAGCGAAACTCCATTCTGTGGTCTTGAATTGTGAGCAGAGAAATCTTGCGAGCGAAAGAGAGACAGACAGATTCATGGTGACTTGCAGAGAGACTCTCTGACAAACTCTCACCTCCGACATATAACCTCACAATCCACGGGGGGGGGGTGGCAGGAAATGATTTACCTTTCAAGAAGACGCCAGCGTTGTCTGTCTCTGCATTTCCCCTCATATTGGCTCCGTTGTGCGGTATTCACATCACCCACGGGGATGTGGGTGGGGCGTGGGGGGAGGGATGGGGATGCAATCTTCCAGCACCCACCAGCAGCTTCTGTCTCCACCTCTCCTTCCGTATGAATGTGATTCTTTCTGTGGTACAGCTGGTAACAAGTGAGTGAACGTTTTTTCTTGTCATTTTTGTATGTAGTGTGATTGTGGTTGTTTCTGCGGTGCAGCTGGTATCCAGCGAGTGAATTATTTGCAAGTCATTTATATTTGTAGTGTC
Organism: Eptatretus atami; assembly: GCA_035128595.1. NCBI lineage: Eukaryota > Metazoa > Chordata > Myxini > Myxiniformes > Myxinidae > Eptatretus > Eptatretus atami. The sequence continues at coordinate 185,087,980 of CM068953.1, read as the reverse complement.
TAATGAAGTGGATTTTAGAAAATCGCGTTTGCTTGTCGGTTTTACATGTACTGTGTAATGAAGTTGATGTTAGAGAATGGCGTAAAATGTAAGAGAACAGAAGACAGAAGAAGTAGAAAGATAGAGGTGGGGGGGGGGGCTGGGAGGGAAGGAACAGACCCTTCTGCTGCTTACATGCACAACACATATCTATCACATGAATATGTATCTATCCATTGGGACCATGCTCTGTGCAGAGCGTTGTGCTGCTATAGCAATCTCATTGGCTATTGGGCAAAATCCTGGACGGGTCACCACTCCGACACAGGAACCAGCAAGCTGGCCCTCATTTTGCCGACCTCAGATGGATGACAGGCAGAGTCATCCCACTTGGTATTATTCAACAGCCGAGTGGGATTTGAACTCAGGATCGAGGATCCCAATAGGATCCCAAACTCAGCACCCCAGCTATTAAGCCACACACAGGCATATCACATGAATATGATTTACTTAATTTCTAAACAGAATATGTAATGTGACATAACTGCTCAAATACCTTGTGTGTACTTTTATTCTCTCCGGGGGGGGGGGGGGGGGTGGTGCACTAATTATTCCCCCATTCATAGCCGTCACAGTATTTTTAGAGTATTTCTGACCAAATATACTTACATGTATGTTTTTTGTTTGCTTACATAGTCGAGTGCATGAGCGAGCTAGTGTGGTGAAAAGATCAGGATGTAACAGACAAAAACAGGTCACAAAACACCAATAATGCAGTGGATAAAATGGCCACAGA
>CM068953.1:185076420-185087180 GCA_035128595.1 Eptatretus atami | reverse complement strand
AGGAAACTCCAAGGAGGGAAAAGTGGAAAATTGAAAGGAGGAGGGATTTGACAAGGGTAGAAAAGATAAACAAGGGGAGAAAAGATCATGGTCTTAGATTGGCGACGATCTGGGATGGTGATGATCAGCTGTCTTGAAGACCTGGAGGGAAGAATGAGATTGGAAAGGTTGTGGAAGTTGATTCCACAGGCAGGAAAAAGAGGAACAAATGAGTGGAGGTGAGCAGTGATCCTGGATTCAGGTAGTTTCACCAGAAGGGGGTTTTGGTGGACCATATGAGCTAGGCAGGAACCTGGAGGGGACAAAACACGGAAAGAGCAGAGGGTGAAAGACCAGAAAGAAGGCGTTGAAAGACAGAGTCCAACGACCTGTCTGCGATGGTGAAGAGATAGACCCATTGACTCAGCTTAAACACGGTAGATTCCAATGAATATTGAAGGCCTTGGTTTCCACAGCATCATGCTGAACAAGATGTGGGGCAGGGGAGCCAGACAAGGGGGGAAAGCAGCACTCCATAAAAGTTGTGGATGAATGCCTTGTGGGTGGATAAGACTTCAGGTGAGCCAAGGAAGGACTTTGTACAATGGCGGAAACCCAGTTGACGGCTGGCTTTGGAGGCCAATTTTGAAATGTGATTTGCCAAATAAAGATCATGGGTGAGGAGTGAGACCCAGAAGTTTGAATGACTGAACCATTCTCTGTTATTACCTCCTCTTTTTCAAAATTGCTTTTGTCATTTTACTTTACTGAACTGTGGAATTCAAATAAAAACGTCAATAAACGTCACACTTTTATCTTTCATTTGAATAGATTCCCCAGACTGCTTCCGTTGTCCAACTGACTATTGGTCCAATGAACATAGAAATGGCTGCGTGCCCATGCCTGAAGATTACCTTGGGTTCACAAAACCTGCATCCTTGGCTATTGTGAGCTTCACTTTACTGGGTATTCTGATTGTAGTGATTGTGGGAATTATCCTGTTTCGAGGTAGACATATATCTTTGATGAAAGACACTGATCAACCTATGATTGTGCTTTTCCTACTGTCCATCACGGTTTCTCTTTTGAGCTCTTTGATCTCCATTGGAGCCCCAGATAATGAGAAATGCCTGATACGTGATCCACTTATCTGTGTGTGTCTCACATTCGCTATTTCATGTGTGTTTATCATGGCATGGAATCTTTTCAGGGTTTCTGGTAAGCAATTTAGTTTTTCATTAAATTGTTCAATAAATATTTTGTAAAATTTAACAGTTTAATTATATGAATGTGTATTTCCTTTGCATGAGAAATACAAAATATGTATCAAGGGAATTAAATAAACTGTGGATAGGATTGCTTGCACTTAGTCTGGGTAGGAAGGCAATCACCTATTGTATCGTGAATGCAATGCTGTAGTTGCAAGTATTTAGATTTCAGTGAAAAAAAAAATCATTTGATTTTTTGACAATCACCAAAAATGAAACATCTTTGGTGAGAACTGAGCTTTTGGAGGAATGACTTCCATTTTAAAATTCGATTTATTTGGTTTCCAGTGAAATCCTCTGTCATTATGATAAACTTCTTTTCTCGATTTAATCTTTAGCTGGTGCTTTTCAAAAAAATCCTTCAGTGCTTCCTTCTCTTTTCCCATTCTTGTGATGCCGATACATATATTTTTTATGTCACTTTTCTCACTGTTCTGCAGGTGAAACATTATTCAAGATACTCAGTGAGCAGTTCCTGGTCATACTTTGCCAGATGCCGCAAATCATTCATTGCCTTTTGTGGGCTTTTGTTGGGAAGCCACGGCTCGTACGCAACACAGAGATCCGTCCCAATACGGTAACGTTAGAGTGTGGAGGGACATCAATGGCGTGGCCAGTCGGTTCACTTTCATATCTCGTTTTTCTTGCCGTTTCCTGCTACGCTCTTGCTTTCAAGGCACTGAAGTTGGATTTTGTTCATAAGGAAGCAAAGTACATTACTTTCAGCATGACTGTTTGCCTCCTCGTGTGCCTGGCCTTTGTTCCAGCTTACAATAGCACAGAAGGAATATTCAATCTCATAACAAAAATATTTGCTGTCGTCGTTACGTCGTTTGGACTGTTGGGATGTATAATATTACCAAAATGCTACATGGTCTTGGTCAAAAGTGTGAAATAAATAAATATTTGAAAATATTAATATTTTATTCTTTAAATCTTGTTTCTGGTTTTGTAGTTTTTGATTTAGGTTTTAGGTTTCAGGTTTCTCCAGCTCAAATTCACACAAATATAGAAGCAGATCATGCTCAATAAAACTACAGTGGCTCAGACCATCGATTATGCTGATGTACTTCAATCATAAAAACTCATTTTCCCATCCTCCTCAAAATTGTGACTAAAAGCTGATTTAGGGTATAAAGAGCTATTGGCTGATGTGATTGGTCTTCTCGGTTGGGGATGTCCACATCATATAGATGGAAGTTCGCCTGAGCCAAAGACTGCTCCCATCCTATTTAGACAAAATAGAAAGACTTGAGCAAAGTCATTATTTTGGTTGGAAGAGTCTCTTTGTGAAAAACCAGGGACAATCACAATTGCCTAAAAATTGTACAATCATGATCATCATTTATAGTTTAAACAGCTCCAAGCCTTAATTGTGAAAACAAGTTTCCAGACTTAGCTGGTGGTAGTGGTTGTGTCAAAACGACTGCCACCACCAGCTAAGTTCACAGCCCCAAGCAAGTTCCTGGGCCTATTTTCCACATTACAACACTCGTTTGGATGATGGAATTAACTTGTTGAAGCTCCTATCGACCTTCATGACATGATAAATTTGGATGAGCAACCATTGGTTGCAAACGCGGTCTGAGAACGCTTTGGGATAGCTTTTTGAACTGCACTAAAACCAGCAAATAGAATTAGAATCCAACCCACAGACCAGGTATATTTATAAACAGAGCAAATATTCAGGGGAACGATGACATGGAGCGAAAAAACAATAGGAAGGAACAATGTTAATAACAAATAAAATTAGAATGGCTCTTGGTAGAGCACATATCTCCACCACACAATGCCTGATCCACAAGAACATATTGGGCCCAATACATTTTTGAAATATCATGCTGTATATTGTTTTTGGCCCTATCTCTCAACGGTGAAGAATCACATTAAAAATTAAATAATTCTCGTATCCGGATGAGGATTCAGATCTTCACCAAAATCATATGAATTTGTCCTTTTCACACACCCAATGTGTCCACCAAGTTTCATCCAAATCCTTCCACAACTTTTTAATATATCATGCGATATATCGTTTTTGGCTCCATCTCTCAATAGTGAAGAATCACTTAAAAAACTTAGCCAGATCGAGATCTTAACCAAAATATAAGAATTTGTCTGTGTCACACACCGTAAATGCGCACCAAATTTAAACATAAATCCATCCACAACTGTTTGAGATAACCTGCACACAAACAGATAGGCAAGCTTCCAAGAAGAAGATGTTGTGCAGAGCACAATCTATCTCTAATTCCAGCAATCTCTGTGTGTGTGTGTCTGTCTGTCTGTCTGCGACCGCCGTTTCTCGACAACCGCCAGTCCGATCTGATTGAAACTTGCCCAGAATATTGCCGGGCCCCGCGATGTGCCTTTTCAAGATTGATGTCAATCGACGAGCGGTTCCAAATTATGGCCATTTTACTGCTTTTTCAGTGTTGAAAAGGTGTATAATGGCAGCTGAAGGTGTCTTCCACCTTCTCACCTTGTCATGCCAATTTTTTCCCAAATTATTATAAAACGGGACGATCACCGGTCCGATCGGATTGAAACTTGCCAGGAATATTGCCGGGACCCGCGGATGTGCCTTTTCGAGTTTGATATTAATCGGACAAGCGGTTCCCAAGTTACGGCCATTTATCTGTCGACAATGACAAGACACTGGCTATGACATCACGAATGACGTCACAATTAATGTTATTTATTTATTTATTTATTATATTATTTTTGCACGATTGACGGTCCGATCTGATTGAAACTTGCCAGGAATATTGCTGGGGACCCTGATGTGCCTTTTCAAGGTTTGATATTAATCGGACAAACGGTTCCCAAGTTACGGCCATTTATCTGTCGACCAATGACAACACACGGTGCTATGACATCACGAATGACGTCACAATTAATGTTTATTTATTATTTTTTTTTTTATTTTTTATTTTTTTGCACGATTGACGGTCCGATCTGATTGAAACTTGCCAGGAATATTGCTGGGACCCGCGGATGTGCCTTTTCGAGGTTTGATATTAATCGGACGAGCATTCCAGGTTACGCCATTTATCTGTCGACCAATATCTGCGAGAGGACGGGAGAGGGGGGGATGAGAGGGGCGAGAGAGGAGGGGGAGAGAGGAAGGGCGAGACTAGGGGGATAGGGCAGAGGGGGGGAAGAGAGGGCGAGAGAGGGGTGAGAGTGGGGGCGAGAGAGGGGATGAGAGTGGGGGCGAGAGAGGAGGGCGAGAGAGGGGGCAGAAAGAGGGCGAGAGAGGGCTGCACATACTGACACTCACCTACAGGCACGCAACTACGGCCCGCCCCTACGGGCCCGTACTACTATGAGCAAAATCCACCACCCTCTCCAAAGGTTGCCATGATACATCAAAATTGTCCATTTCATCTAAATATTACTAAAACTCTCATCATATATATATATAATATATATATATTATATATATATATAATATATATATATATATCGTCTTCTTCTTTCAGCTGCTCCCGTTTGGTCGCCACAGCGGATCAACCGTCTCCATTTCGCTCTATCCTCCACATCTTCCATTGACACTCCAACCGCCCGCATGTCCGCCCTCACCGCATCCATGAACCTCTTCTTTGGCCCTCTCTTCTCCTCCTGCCTGGCGGCTCCATCCTCAGCATCCTCTCCCATATACTCCGCTTCCCTCGTGTGCACATGTCCAAACCATCTCAATCTCGCCTCTCTCACTTTGTCTCCAAACCGTCCTACCTGCCTGTCCCTCATTATACTCATTCCTTATCCTTCCATCCTCGTCACTCCCAACGAGAATCGCAGCATTTAACTCTGCCACCTCCAGCTCCGCTTCCTGCTTTTTGTTAGCGCCACCGCCTCCAAACCATACAACATACTGGTCTCACTACCGTCTTATATACTTTCCCCTTCACTCTTGCAGCTACCCTTCTGTCAAAAAATCACTCCTGCAACTCTTCTCCCACTCCATCCTGCCTGCACTCTCTTTTCACTTCTCTACCACACTCTCCGTTACTTTGGACAGTTGATTCCAACTATTAAACCCATCCACCTTTCCCACTCAACTCCTTGCAACCGCACCATATGACCACCCTCCCTCTCATTTACGCACATGTACTCCGTCTTACTCCTATGACTATCATTCCCCTTCTCTCCAGTGCGAACTCCACCTCTTGAGGCTCGCCTCAGCCTGCTCCCTACTCTCTCTACAGATCTGATGTCATCTGCGAACATCATAGTCCATGGAGACTCCAGTCTGATCTCGTCCGTCAACCTGTCCATCACCATTGCAAACAGGAAAGGCTCAGAGTTGATCCTTGGTGCAATCCCACTTTAACTTAAACGGTCCGTCATTCCTACCGCACACCTCACCGCTGCCACACTGTCCTCATACATATCCTGCACGTTCCTCACATACTTCTCCACCACTCCCGACTTCCTCATACAATGCCACAACTCCTCTCTTGGCCCTATCATAAACTTTCTCTAAATCCACAAACCACACAATGTAACTCCTTCTGGCTTTCCTATACTTCTCCATCAACATTCTCAAAGCAAAAATCTCATCAGCTCTTTCCTGGCATAAACCCATATTGCTGCTCACAAATCGTCACATCTCCTCTCAACCTAGCTTCCACTACTCTTTCCCACAACTTCATGTTGTGGCTTAACAACTTTATCGCTCTGTAATTTCCACAGCTCTGCACATCACCCTTGTTCTTGAAAATCGGAACCAGTACACTTAATCTCCACTCCTCCGGCATTCTCTCACTTTCCAAGATTTTATTAAACAATCTGGTTAACAACCCCACTGCCATCTTTCCTAAGCACTTCCATGCCTCCACTGGTATATCATCTGGGCCAACCGCCTTTTCACTTTTCATCCTCTTCTTAGCAGTCCTCACTTCATCCTTACTGATCCACCCCACTTCCTGATTCACGATCTCCACCTCTTCCAACCTTCTCTCTCTCATTTTCTTCATTCATCAGCTCCTCAAAGTACTCCATCACCTTCTCAACAATATATATATATATATGTATTTATATATACATATATTCAGATATATATATATTGTATACGTATATATTTATGTATGTTCCGTATACAGCCAAACGGTACAAGATAGCACAAAGATTTGGCCCACATTACTCAGCATTGCCTGTGGTGTGCAGTATCAAGTTTCGTTCAAAATTGGGCAAAGAAAAAAAATTATTAAAAAATAAATTCCTGATTCAGTCAACTACTCTACGGGAGTGTTTTATCAATGCAAACAACCTCAGTGGTATAGTTCGCTGGAGCTATCTTCTTTTTTCTTGAAATGATTTTTTTCATCAACTGCTGTCACAACGGGAACCCAACGGTTTCACGGGTCGTCTAGCTAAGAATAAAATTGACAATCGTAATCAAGGCTCAGGTCAATCAGATGAAAATTTACTATTTTAGAGATTGAAATTGATGATTTTCGATGTTTGACCTTGAGGTGATCTGACCTTTTGACCTCAATAATAGTTGGTTTCCAAATCCATGATGCACTCTGCAATTGCTGCTTAATTTTCAGGTTAATGAGATGAAAATTGAAGATTTTTCAGATGAAATTTTTTATTTTAGAAGTTTGTTTGACCATGAGTTGACCTTTCATCTTTTGACCTCAAAAATAGTTGGTTTCCAAATTCAGTAATGTACTATGCTGTTTGCTGTTTAATTTTCACATCAATCAGAAACAATTGCTGTTTAATTTTCACATCAATCAGATGAAAATTGACGATTTTTCAGATAAAAATAGATGATTTGAGAAGTTTGACTTGTAGATGACCTTTGACCTTTTTGACCACAAATTAGTTGGTTTCCCAATTCAGTGATGCAATATGCAAATCTTGTTCAAATTTCAAGTCAATCGGATGAAAAATGACTTTTAGAAATTTGACATCAAGATGACCTTTGACCTTTGACCTCAAAATTAACACGTAGCGGCAGATTTGTGTTGCACCACATGGAGTCGGAATTGCGAAGGAGAAGTGTACAATAATTGATTGATTATTAATTGATTAATTGCAGAATTTTAAAAATATAAATAATATTCATAAAATAAGTAATTTCTCAATTGCCAAAGAGCACACCGAAACCATCACTGTTTCATCGGAATCTGTATTTTTTGAAAATTAAGTAATTAATCGAAAAATGGAAACTTAATCGATTAATTGATAAATCAATAAATCAAAAATACTCCATAGCCAAATCACTTGGTCACTGATATCAGGTTCGACAACTCAAAAGGTGCCTGAGATATTATCAGGATGAGAAAAAAGTCTTGAATAAATCGATAATAATTAATATTCAAATTGATGAATCAAAAATACTCTTTATAGCCAAATCACTTGGTCTCAGTCATGTCCAACTATCAGCTTCCAAGCTCAAAAGATGCCTGAGATATTGCCCAGATGAGAAAGAAAATATATAAGTAATTAATAAATCTATAATAACTAAGGAATTAATCAATCAATTGATTGATTTAAATAAAAATAACTGTTTCCTGCCAAAGCATATCTTCACTTTTGTCCCAAAATTTCAGCTTCCTCACTCGAAGGATGGCTGAGATATCACCTGGAAAAAACAAACAAAAAAATCAACTAAAAATCACTCATAGAGTGACAACTTGGCAAAACAGCACAAAGTAGAATGGCACTCGGTAGAACGCATACCTCTGCCAGGTGGAACAGTTCACGTTTTGTATCCCACTGATGGGCTGGATCCGAAACAAAATCCAATCCACTTGTTCTTGTCAACTATTCAACTCATCCACCTTGTTTTGTCATAACTCATCCACAACTGTTTGAGATATGGTGATATATTTCGATTTTGGCCCAATCTATCAATTTTAGAAATTGGGCCTGTTTGATAGTATATGCTGATGTTTCTCCATTGGGAATCGTCAAAATTTGGGTTAATTTTTGCCAACCTAATTTTTTAGTGACTATGGACCATAAATTTATCAAAAATTCAGGTTGGCATTTTTTTGGCCGCCATCTTGGATTACTGGCCCCCATCTTGAAATTTGCTATATAAAAACACATTATTGCCCATATCTCGACCAATAATAGTTGGATTTGATGAGTTTGATTTCTAAATATGTATAAATTACACACTGGCTACATTGAACTACAACTAATACCTTAGCCATGATGTTAGATTCACCAATTTAAAAATTATATCACTTTTAGTCTGTGTAAGGTTGAATTAGCAATTTTTCCTTATATGAAGAAATTTAAGTGCGAAAACAGTTATTCATCTGAATCAGTTTCTTTATCTGACATGCAGTCCTGTTGGTATCATACACTCTGGATTGCTTCACACTTGCCACAATCTGTGCACTCTAAATTGTTTGCTTGCAAGAACAACGAGCATTACACAAACTTTTCTGCAACCACACCTCACCAATTCTGTAACTGATTCAGGGCTGGAGGCATTTTAGCAGAATTGGTTTCAGTTCACTGGTAGATTCTCGATACCATCCAAGCTTTGTTGGGTCAAGACGAACGGGCTTTGGAACAAGTACTTCCTGCCACACATGGCACTGTAGATGAGCTCGGCGAATGTGTTCCACCATGCACCTTGTGTGGGTGGTAACTTCTCCACACCTTGATTTACATTCAGGGTACGGAATGCATTCCATGCAATTCCTTAGCTTCAGTATATGACACATCCTTGGCATGAAGAGTTTGCAGATGAAATCTTCACAAACTGTGAATACTTGTGGTGTAGGTTCCTGACCTTTGCCCAATTCTGTCAGAGCACAGATCACATTGTCTTCTGCTGTTGTGAATGCTTTCACCAGCTAGACTTGCTCTTCCCATAGATTCGTCCAGTAGTGTCACATCCACTTATGCATGTAATCCTCTTAATGCTGAGACTTTGCTGGCACCAAGTACATTATAGATTGGTTGCAGTTTAACATGCCGTCGGTTTGTGCGTACCCATGATGACTGTTGCTTCACTACCCAACTGTGGTAACTCTGACAATGCCAAGACCAACACGTCATGTCAGATGCATATATGTGAACATGGAATCCTGATTTGTGTATTTTCTGCAGCATACAGGATGAGAAGAGGTCTGCTTCTTCTTGGCTACTGTTAAGGTCCACTATATCTGCTGGAGACTGGTTGGTGGATACACCCAGATGGGTTACTGTTGTGACTTGTGACTTACAGTTCTCTGCTACCTTTTGAGCAATAGAGTGTCAACAGCTCCTTGGTTTTAGTACTGCGCAGAAAGGTAGTGAATCATTAATCTTTGTCGAGTCATCTATCTTGTAATCAGGAGTACGAGATGATCTCCCTCCAGTGCGTCTTTGTCTGGTGTTGTATTCATTGATGTTGAATGCTATAGTTATCAAACACTACACATGAGATGCTGTAATCGGAGGACTTCCTATCGATGGCATTCACACAAGTAGTTAGCCAGATCACTGCATTTTTTGATCGATTCTTTAGCCACAATCAGTTCATTGACACAGCCATACCATCGAAGACTATGCATGTTTGCTCTAGGATTGCTACTTCTTCTGGAGATGGTTCCTCTCGTCACTGGCTCATCTGCAACGAGAGCCTCCAGTTGATAATTAACTGTGATTTATCTTCACATGGATGAAGACTTCCATCAGCTTTCATTAGCATACTGTTTGTAAGAAGAACCATAGTTTCCAATAACCTCTTTGAGATCGATCTCACGTGTAGAGCGTGTGATAACAAGGAGACGGGCCATCATGAAATTGGATGCCTTCAAATTGACTTCAGTTGATCCAGATGCTACCTTTATGTTGTACACCCTGCATTCCAGCCAAGCACTTTCACCTTTGTCATTTTGTCCATAGATTATTTTGCCCTTGGATTCTCTCCTTTACAAAATTGCAGTAAGCAGTTCTACCTCTCTCTTCAGTGCCAAGTATACTATCTTGAACATTTTGTGGCATGATGATATTTGTTGTGATGTTGTACAACTTCATTTCTGTAACATCTTCAAACTTGGACACTGTGAAAGGATTCGACTTTGACAGGACTTCTTTCAGTTGTAGAACATTATTTTCTGGCGCGATCACTATGCTGTTTGAGAGGGGCATGGTGAGTATCACGTGTAACTTTTGACATTCCCAACATTTCTTCCATTTCCTGTGATATAGCTGTTAAGTGTGGTGTGCTGAGGCAATACCGTAGAAGTGCTTGGGATTGTTGGTGATTACCAAGAGATGCCACCATCTCCTTTGTGGACTTTGTTGATATGTTCCTGTGCCTGATCCACACCAACAGCAGTGAAGGGTACACGATGGTATTAACTCTGAAATTCCCATTTAGGAACCTCTCCCACACCAAGGGTCACTCTGCTGTAGTTGGTACATCCTTGCTAAATATTCTGGAATATTCTGTGCGTAGTCCAATCAATTGTAGGCAAAGGACGAAATGCACAGCTGTTCCAGAGAGGCCAAATGTAAGTTCCACTGCCTCTGACGTGTGCCTCGTATGAA
>CM068953.1:185048163-185068671 GCA_035128595.1 Eptatretus atami | reverse complement strand
ATGTGTGTCCGTGGGCCTGTCTAACAAGTAGAGAACTGTGAAGTGCTTTGTGTGCTGTAAATGATTGCATTGCATTTCGTATAGTCGGTTTAAATCTGCTCTTTTGTGTTCCCTAGTTCCCCATTATTACTGTATAAATAAACCCAAATTGTTAAATGTATCAGCTCGTTTTGTGTTTCTTTCATTGGCTCGACATGACGCGTGCTTGAGGATTAGTGTTGGTAACTTGTTCATTTGGTCCGGCCCGACTTTGGTAATTCCGCTTCATTACGCCGGATCCGAGTCGGCGATAGCGACTCGATTCGGACAAAGTCGGCCGAGGGTGAACTTCCCGGTAGTCGGACGACGTGGGTACTTAGGTAAATTGAAAAGTTGGCAATCGACCCTACCCCACGTGGTCTACCATTGGCGAACTTCGGTCCAGTCAGGACCCGTCCACTCCGGCCTTATCTGGGGCGACGACCTTTACATTCCGGGCGATCGGTCGAGCCATCTCGCGTTCGTGCTCACGGTCGACCCGCGCCCCAAAAAACAATATATATATATATATATATATATATATATATATATATATATATACACACACAAACAAAAAAATTGTTTTCTCTCCATCAGATCATAACTGAGATGACATGGCACCGCATTTTTTTACCTATGACCAAAGCCTATGCAGCACATCGCAGAAACAGGTTGCTCTGCTGGGTTGATTTTACCACTATTGATGCAAATTCATATATGCATAAATGGACAGTCATGGACACAAAGAGACCCGTAAGAGGAACCAAAAAAGCCAAGACAATTCATTAAAATCGGAATTGTATATTTTTGCCTTCAGACAACCATCATTGTGTGACATAAATAGCGATCTCGAAATGGGTGAAAGCAACGGAGCAACAAACACATTGATTGAGGAATCATGCAAGCGTTGGTGGCATCATTGTGCAGTTCCAGAAAATCTAGCATGGAAATCACAAGAAGCCCAAGTTGCAGGTAATTTCACTCCTCATATCCACAATGACTTTCTGCATCCCCATTGTGAAAAAACTTTTCAATAAATACAATAATTTACATCTAAAATGGCGTTTAGTTATAATTCAAAATTTGTCATTGATCATGATTGGTGTAATGAGCAAACAGGGAAAATTAATTTTGAATTTTTTGATAAATTTGCATGCTTGTGTCTCATCCCACAATTTGCAACATTTAAGATAATTTTTTGCCGAATTAAATGTCGAGTTGATTTCGGAGGGAATTCAAACTTTGTTTATAAGCAGATTGGTAAAGGTGAGCGTCACTTTACCTGATAGCTCTCACTTGTTTAGTTCATTCAAGAGGGAACACATTGTTTTATGGAAGTGACAGTTGTGTTCATTTACACAGTATGTATGTACTTACAGAACCAGTGTACATCACAAAAAGCTTTAAATTCGTGATTTGTGTCCTTATGCCACTTGTGAGTGGAAGGACGTGCATGCCTCGGACTCGCACTGAACGATATGGAATCGCACAACATGGAGATGTCATGCTCGGTGGAATTTTTGCAATTCATGGAGATATTGTGACACCTGAGCATTCGTACAAAGAACCTCCAGGAGACGTTCAGTGTTTACGGTAAATTACTTCTGTTGTTTGTTTTGAGCATTTTTCTTTTCATTCAAATTATTCCATTCCATTTATGGCATAATAAGTGAAATATTTATACTTTCTTTAAAAAGTGCAACAAATGCAGGTCGAAGCGATCAACCTTAAAAGACAAGGATTGGAACTGAAAATGTCATTGTTTTCTTTTTTGTTGTTGATTGTACCTGTCTGAAGTTGTATTTTTGCTCTTTTATATTAACGGTGATATATCTGATGCTATTTGTAATTCGAAAGTTCTCGTCTGTGTAATGAAATGCATCATCCTTTTTTAAATCCTCCTCTTTATTTTCTCTGTTTCTCTTCATTCTACATACTGATGCAATCCCATTCCAATGCCTTTACTCACACCAACACTCAGTGGATCCATACTCCACACATCATCTTTTAACAAGTAAGGAAGGCAAATAAATAAAATAACTCGTGTTCTTATTCTACCTTTGACTCATGTTTTATAATGCCGCTTCAACTTAGAAAATTCTGCCTCATCTTCATCCACACAATTCCTTTGTCGTGCCTGATTTTGCTTTCACTCCCAAAACAATCCTGACTCTTATTCTGCTCCTGACTCACTCGCAATGCCAGGTCGTCACCAAAAACTTACACGTACAGACCTTGCCAACTCCAAAAATGACCATCTCATACACTCACACGAGATGTTTGACTCCGTATTATTGTTCAAGGTTGACAGAAATATGGACACAGACTGTGAACACCAAGTCATGTCCTCCCTCCTGTCCTTGATTCCCCTGTCTTTGTTCCCCCTTTATCGCTGCTCACTCCTCCCCATCTCTGTTCCACCTATATCTCTCCCCTCCCCAATCACTGCTCCTCCCCCACTCTTTTACTTATCCTGACACTGCTTCCCTCTTTTTGCTCCCGCCGTCTCTGCTGAGCTAATTACTGCTGGGCCCATCCTTGCACGCTCCGTTCCTGCTCACCTATTCCCTGCTCTCTCCATCCCTGCTCAACCCATCTCTGTTCCCCTATAAAACTGTCCTCCTGTGCTTGCTCCCTCTGCTATAATTATGGCATCTGATCCACCAATATCAGAGGATTAATGTACAATCCACCAATAACTCCATATATCTGTCCATCCAGGCAACTGCAACTAACCAAGATATTTTATGTCTCCCAGAAACATTTATTTCCCAGGATGTCCCAAACTCTTCTGTGTGTCTCCCAGCTTATTTTTCCTCCATTTTTACAAGCCCAATTCCAAAATTTCTGGTGCTGTCGGTATGTATGATTGTTCTTCTCTCACCTACAGCCCCTGTCCCTTACTGATCACAAAAAAGTCCAAGTCTATGACGTGCAGTTAGATTACGTGCCTTTCAGTGAACAACTTGTTTCTGTGTGATCTACCACCCCCCCCCTCCCCCAACTTGGATGACTCTTTCAGCAATTATTGACAAAGTGTTTCCTCTCATACATCTTTGCCACTTTCTTATCTGAACAGACTAATTTCCCCATGCCAGCTGGCTTAGTGTTTATTCACGATGTCTTGATATGGCAAGCAGCTAAGACATTGTGTGAAAATCACCAGACTGATCGTCTGTTTCTTTTCCAACAAACCTCTCCACAAATGGCAACCATTCATTCCTGGACCATCTTACATCATACTTTTCCTCAAACTTGTCCAGCTCTTCTTCAGCTACTCTTGGCTCTTCTAATCATGTGCTATTAATTGTGCGCATCTTTTTGTAGTTATTAGAAAATCCCAATGTGTCAATGTGTTTGGCAGTTTGATGATGTCAATTGGTATGGTTTTTCAAAAGAAACACTTCGCCACTCAAGATTGGTCCACCATCATCATATCAGATCCGACATTGACTGCTCATGAAATTTCTTCCACAAGGGTATAATTTATTTTCTTCACACACTCATCCCATCCCATATTCAATTTTTCTGTACATCATCTCCACAATCTTGCACTGATGTGTGATAATGTGGCCACCACAATAAAATAATGTGCATTCCCCTGGAAGGCCAATCCCACTTGTTTAACTGCTGTCTCCACACAGCTAGGAATCATTGTGTATTTGTCATATGAAGAGCCAGGGCACAACATCAGATCAAAATTATCCAGACTTTCACCATAATCCAAAGCCTCGGGGTAGCTGGCCAGTTATGTTTTTGATAGTAATTCCCATTCCATTTCATCCCTTATAATCGGAAGAGTCATGCTAAATACCAATCAGGAAAAAGTAAAGCTCTTGACCACTGATTTCATTCACAAAGGCCAAAATCCCTAAATGGTTGCGATCTGTACATACCCTTTACCTGATAAGTGAGGTTCCCTACAGCATGTGGACATATTCCCTGCAATAGTTGGAAAGTTTCTTGCCTAGCTCGACACCTTTACCACAACTGGCCAAGACAGTATAAGTTATTTCAATCTCAGGACCTGGAGGACTTCCTGTTATGCCCTCACTCCTCTCTCTTTCCCAAGTGCTTCTGAATTTGGTCAACTTCCTTCATTTTGTAAAGACGCAAACATCACTCCTATCCATAATAATTTTGCCAAAACGAATCTTCTCAACTCCAAATCTATCAGCATTCATCCCATCTTACCGGAGGCAGTGGATTTTATTCCAGACCAAAGAGCTTCAGGAAATTGTCAAGTAGGTCTGCACTTTGAGGATTATCTGATAAGTGCCAAACAGATGATCACATTTAAAAATAACACATGAGTGTGATCAAGTGAGTCTGGAGGAGCCAAAGAGGAGCAAGACTTGTTTGAGGAAACATTTGATAGGATAATGTCTAGAAATGAATGGTAGCCATTTGGGGAGGTGTGATGGAAAATATACTGATTGAGTCAGTCCAGTCATGTCACAGAATCAACAAGCTACTCGAGGATCCACTGAAGTGTGTGAACGAACATCAAGTCCTTTGGAATGGTGGAAATGAAAGCGTCCATGAATCAGGAAGAGGAAAAAGAAGTTGATGTTTGTGGAGAGAACATGATGTAAGGAGTCATTGGCGGGACAATAGACCACACAATCAAATAACACATTCTTATGAAGAGGCACACAAAGCCAATTGTAACCCATCAGGGCCAACAGTAACGGGAACAGGTTGTGGTGAAAGGAGAAATGACCATACAGAGCTACACCACCACCAGTGTAGGAAATGGGTCCATCAATGCCCAGTAGAAAAATAACCAAGGAGACACACAGACATGTCCTGGACATTCTATCAAATAAATGTTTCCCCAAGATATTCATTATCTGGGTTGGCTGTGGCAGCCCGGATGGACAGATATGTAAAACTGTCATGCAGACCTCTGACATTGGTGGACCAGATGGGTTGAGAGAAGGAAGGCAGGTGAGAGAACACTATTGAGGAGGAGAGCATGGACCTGCTGGGTAAATACCAGATGAGCAGGGAGCAGCTGTTTAACTGGAGGTTAGCCCTCACCACTGTTCTGATCAGCAAAGTTCATTCAAAAGTTCAAACAGCAAATTCCTTTCAATAAATAATTCAAGGCCTAAATCACATTTGTCACAATGACACCAGTATTGGGAGTATTCACATATTCGAGCTGGTGGAAGCGGCAGGCAGTAGGCAGGATAGCTGGCTTGACTTAGTTGGATGTGGTGTGCATATAAATGATTGGAGGCTGGTGATTTGTACCCACACAGGTCACAAGAAAGGAGGGTGTCTAACCTGAGGTATTTTAAAGCTAAAATCTGGGACCTAACATAGTCCTTGCAAAACCATTTACCACAATACCTATCTCTGCCTGCTGCATGCTCATTCTATTGTATGGAAGAGAGAACCGATCTAATCTACCAGATACCAAGTTCCTTCATCTGTTACCCTCACAAATTTGTCTTAATACCACTTAATCCCATGATCAGCATGTTTGCTTGTCATTCAATACCATGGATCATAGGCCCATCATTCACCACCATTTTCCTGAGTACTTCACACAATAAGGCTGTTGTGGAGGTGTGACCCCATCTCAGGCGACCTTACCTGTCTATTTTCTACCATTGTGCCCGAGTCCTTTGGGACTACCTGGAGTGTCCCACCACGCTCCTCAACAACCTCATTACGGGGGCCCTCCTTTGGCACTTTATCTTATGCTCATTTGCACTCATCAACTCAAGTCCTCTTCCTACGTACCCATATGTACATTTTTTATTTTCCATTCCCATGCCTCCTTGGCGTTTCACACCCAAAGCCATTCAAGCTCCCAAAACCTGTGATCCTTGCTCTTTAAGATTCGTGGTGCTCTCATGTGCAGATGGACAGATAATTATGATTGGCATGCATTTGTATATTGTTCCTTCATGATGAAGTCTTCATAATCCTATTCCATCGATGAAAGTTCAATGCACTTTGACGAGTCATTCATAAACCTGGCCATAACTTGCTCAGGTATATCTCTCCGAACTCTGGCTTGAGACTCCTGAACTTGCTCCGACACCCATCCTCAATTAAATTATATCACTTTGAAAGTTCTTCTACTCGCCCCTGTGCCGTGACATCCATCATCCTTCAGACAGGCAGGCTGCAGTCTCTTCCCTCTACACAGACCTTAAAAAAAATCACATGCTGGTCAAACACTTGGAATATGTGTTTCAATCCTGACAAATCTCATACTCTCACTATCTCTCTCCAAAAGGGCTGTCTGGCAAACCCCTCCACCTCATCCCCCCATCTACTTTCTAAATAATCCTCTTGAGGCAACCCCCTCCCATCCTTCCTTGGCACACCTGAACTCTTATCCACTGACAAGGCCTTCGTTCACAGCTTAATGTAGTACTGCTCTCTCTCCTCCGTAGTAGCTCCCCTGCATCACATCTTGCTCAGCTTGATGCTGTGGGAACCAAGGCCTTTAACATCATTGGAATCCCGTACTGAAGCTGAACTGAAGGGGCTTATCACTTCACCATCACAAACACGTCGGTGGTCTCGCTGTCTTCTACCGCCTCTTTTCTGGTCTTGCACCCTCTTCTTTCCGTGCTTTGTCCTCCCTAAACCCCCAAGGTTTCTGCTGGGCTCACACGGGCCACCTTCAACCTTCTTCTGGGAAAACTAACTAAATCCAGGATCACTGCTCATGTCCACTCGTTTGTTCCTCTTTTTTTTCCCCTGCCTGTGGAATCAACTTTCACCTTCTCTTCAATCTCATTCTTCCCTCCAGGTCTTCAAGACGGTTGTACACCACCATCCCAGATGCAAAACCATGACCATTTTTACCCTCATTAACCCCACCAAATCCCTCCTAAGTCTCCAGTTTTTCCTCCTGGGAGTTTCCTTATCCATGCATGAATGTTTTGCATCCAATTTTTGTCTGTTCTGTCCTGATCCATTCAGTGTGTTAGCTCTTCCACGAGCCTCGACTATGTATACAAAAATGTTTTTTTGACAGCCACTACATCTGACAGCCTGGAGTACACTTTTTTGTATATATTGGCGAGGCTCATATAAGAGCTAACACAGAACATATAACAAAGGGAGCAGGAGACAAGAGGGGTGGGAGAGGGAAGCACAAAACAGTGGGGAACAAAGACATTAGAGATGTGTGGAAGGGAGAGAGATCAGGTGAGGTACATGGGGTAAACAAAGATGGACACTAAAGTGACTTTCAGGAAGGAAAACAGGGGATTTGAAGGAGATCGGTTTGGGGTGGATTAATGAGGGTAGAAAAGATCATGGTTTTGGATGGAGGAACATATGAGATGGTGGTGAACAGCTGTTTTGAAGACCTGGAGGGAGGAGTAGAATTGAGGAGAGTGTGGGAGTTTGTTCAAAACGCAGGTGAAAAGAGGAATGAAAGAGTGAAGGTGAGTCGTAATTCTTGATTTTGGCAGTTTCACCAGAAGGGGTTTGAGCACCCTGGGGAAATATGGGTGGACGGGGGAGGGGGGCGGGGGAGGGGACAGGTCCTGTTTATGGTTCAGCTTATTTTTTGGCGTATACAGAGCTGTCAGTTGCCTATACACTGCTCAAATAAAGGTATGCATCAGTATAACATGTTGCATGCTTGGAACAAGATCACCTGTAGGGTGGGTACTCTGCTAGTCCTATTAAAATGTTGAACGTTAAGCAAGGAAGCAGAACATCCCATTTTTGAAGTCTTTGGCATTACTCACCTGGGGTTTGAACCACCAACCTCCCAGACTCTGAGGAGACACTGAAACCATTATGCTAACAAGGTTGGTTTAAGCCTACCAAAGGCTGGTTTAAGCAATGGTTTAACTTGATTTAAGCCAAATCAATTTTCATCTTTTTATACTCCACTCAACTTTGAGCAGAAAGGTCATGCCTCAACATATTTTACACAGTCAAATAAAATAAACAATTTATTCCACATTGAATCACTTGCAATGAAGTGCTGTATTAACATGACACTAAATCAATACACTGACCAACAGTCACATAAATGACTGTGACAATGTCCAATTGGTCTTTTTGCCTTGGAATCTCTCATTACCTGTCATATACTGACTTGCTTTGCTGATTCCGCTCATCCTGTTACAAAGATGAGAATTAAGATGTGACAAAACTTGAATGGCATGTTATTGCTCCAGCCACTTCCTTGAAAGTACAACTTGTTGCTGCTGTATACATTTCCTTCATCATAGAATTTAGGTCTTTTAACCAATTGAACCTTACCAGCCACTATTCAGACCCGTTTACCGGCTGCTGGTCAAATATCCAAACAGCAGAGTGGCCGGTTTACTGGCCACGATTCAAACCTCCATATACCTGAGTGGCCAGTTTACAGCTGCTAGTCAAATATCCAAACACCAGAGTGGCCGGTTTACTGGCCACTATTCAAACCTCCACATACCCGAGCGGCCAGTTTAGCAGCTGCTAGTCAAATATCCAAACACCAGAGCGGCCGGTTTACTGGCCACTATTCAAACCTTCATATACCCGAGCGGCCGGTTTAGCAGCTGCTAGTCAAATATCCAAGCACCAGAGTGGCCGGTTTACTGGCCACTATTCAAACCGGCTGGGTTTACTGGCTGGCTGGATTTTTCGATAGGGAGCCCAGGATGGGGGATCCGAAAGTCCAAGGAGCTCAGGATTCAAAAGGTTAACAAAGAACTTCAACATGTATTGCATCGTTTTCATATTTTCAGCCACTAACCATTGTCTTTCCAGTTTGTGATAAGCACAATCCATTTAAAAGTCAATTTACTGCTTTCTATCCTGGAAGTATCGATTCTTTTTGCAAATATAATTTGCATAAGATAAGTGAGAATTGTTTATTATTTTGACCACCCAGAAAAGGGCCACACTTGAATAAAAATAAATAAATAGTGTTTCAGGAATTATTGTGAAATCTTTCCTTTTTGTTTTGTTTTACAATCAACATTTCTGGCCAAGCAATGTTGCCTAATCATTACGGTGTTATTCACAAAAAAGCGATTTATTTCAGATTCAGTGCAGAATATCCACACCATTTTGTGCAAATAACACATTTTGATTTTTGGATCATGGAACTGGAGCAACAAAAATCAAGCTGAAACAATAACAAAGAACACTCTCCCAATTGTTTTTTTTTTAATACTAATCATCATGAAAAGCAGAATAATAATTATTTTGGGCATTTTTATTTTTAGGTTTTATCAAAGAGGATTTCAAAACACAATGGCCATGATTTTTGCCATAAATGAGATAAATAACAATGACCTCTTATTTTCCAACATCACTCTTGGTTACGTCATCCATGACAATTGTTTACGAATGCCAAAATCGATTGAAAAATCACTCAACTATATTGAACGAATATCAGAGGATGAGAATCCGTGTTTCTACCAAGTTGTTGTTACTTCGTCTGGTTCTTTGCATGCGGTGGCAATTGCACGAATGTTGGGGATTTTTCACATACCGCAGGTGCTTATGAGAGTAACCCCGAGATGAAATCTCATAATTTAATTTTAAAAAGCAATACTTTCTCTAGATATTGTAAGTGGATGATAAATGTTATTTCAAATGTGAAGCTTCAACTCTTCTTTTGTTTTGAAGCCTCATGCTAGGTGGGGCACTCAAATCTTTTGCGTACAAGATATTCCATATGCAAGCTAGATACTGTGAGACATGGTAAAAGCGAAAAATGAGAACAATTGATAAACATATATACATATACATTGCCTGTAGAAAGACTACACCCCCTTTCAAAATGTACCCATTTTGGTGCCTTATAGCCTGGAATGAAATTGCATTAAATCAGACATTTTCCAACTATATTTAGACATCATAACCCACGACTTTCAAGTGAAAAACAAATTCTGCAAATTTCAGAAAATTCATTAAAAATACAAAACTAGATTATCTTGGTTGGATAAGTGTCCACGCCCCTTATAATAACCTTCCCCGGTCAAATTAGCTCAGGTGGAACCAATCACCTTCAAAATAACACCAGTTAAATGGCCTGCATCTGTGTTAAATTGAAGTGATTGTGATTATTTCAGAATAAAATCAGCTATTCCTGTCGATTTTATCTGCTGGGTAGTGCATTTCACAGCAGAGACTCAACGATGAGCACCAAGATGCTTTCAAAAGACCTCTGGGATAAAGTTGTGGAAAAGGCACAGATCAGGGGATAGGTACAGTATAAAAATATTTCAAAGGTCCTGAATATCCCTTGGAACACAGTCAACAAAATCATTAAGAAGTGGAAGGCGTATGGTACCACCAAGACCCTGCCTATATCAGGCCGTCCCTCCAAACTGGATGACCAAGTAAGGAGGAAACTAATCAGAGAGGCCACCAAGAAGCCAATGACAACATTGAAAGAGCTACATGCCTTTATGGCAAAGACTGGTCACGATGTGCATGTGCCAACAGTATCCCAAGCACGCCACAAGTCTAGCCTACATCTTAGGATGGCAAGAAGGAAGCCATTACTCAAAATGCCCACCTTGAGTCGCATTTGAGATATGCAAAAGAACACTCCGGATATTCTGAAGCCATGTGGCAAAACATTTTGTGATGTGACAAACAACTAGATGGAACTATTTGGCCTAAGTGCAAAATGTTACGTTTGGTGCAAACCCAACACAGCACATCACTCAAAGAACACCATCCTTACTGCTAAACATGGTGGTGGCACCATCATGTTATGAGAATGTTTCTCATCACCAGGGACTAGGCCACTTGTCAGGATAGGATGGAAATGGGTGGAGCAAAATATAGACAAGCCCTAGAGGAAAACCTGCTGCCCTCTGCAAGAAAGCTGAAATTGGGATGGAAGTTCACCATTCAGTATGACAACGAGCTCCACTGCCAAAGCTCCACTGGAGTGGCTGAGGAACAAAAAGATAAATGTCCTTGAGTGTCCCAGTCAGAGCCCTGACTTAAATCCAATCGAAAATCTGTGGCATGACTTGAAGATTGTTGTCCATCAACACTCCCCACGCATCTTGATGGAGCTTGAACAGTTTTATACAGAAGAATGGGCAAATATTGCCCAAGCAAGGTGTGCAAAGTTGTTAAAGACTTATCCCAACAGACTCACAGCTGTAATTGTTGTGAAAGGTGCTTCCACCAAGTATTAACTCAAGGGGGTGGACACTTACCCAACCAAGATAATCTAGTTTTGTGTTTTCAATGAATTTTCTGAAATTTGAAGAATTTGTTTTTCACTTGGAAGTTGTGGGTTACAATGTGTAAATAAAGATGGGAAAGTCTGATTTAATGTAATTTAATTCCAGGCTATAAGGCAATAAAAGGTGAAAATTTGGAAAAGGGGGTGTCGAATTTATGTCGGCACTGTTTTTAAAGTAGAAATACCTAATACATTTTCACTTTTCTGCACTGATATTTTTTAATGAGTGACTGTTTGAGCACATGGTTAATTCCTTCTCCACTGGTTGGTGTAGGCAAAATTCCAATATCTGCTCCCTCACACCAAACTGGACACTCATTCAGGGAATAAAATACAGAAAAAACATTATGGGATTGTTTTAATTTTGTTCTTTGTGTGGTTGATGTTTTTTTCCATGAGGGTTCATCACCTTTGTTTTTCCCTAACATTCTTACTGTCTGTATCAGGTGCTCACACTCCTTGGAATCCCAGCTTTAGTACAAAACTCAGCAAAGAGAGACTTTGTTTTGTGGCTTTAACTGGACTTCACTGATAAACTTTCTTGAAACCCTGATATTTGTGAGCATTTATCAACTGCACTTCACTACTCAAATCCTGACATCGGAATATATTTTTTTTTCACTGCGTTTTTTATTCTGATCATATTTTCAGGAGTCAGGAAAGTTTATTGAGATGTATCAGTAATTTATGCTCATGCATGCATACATGGGTGCACTGGGGGCGTGGTTGAGGGGAGTCATGTGACCTGCCCATGCTCCGATGCTGTGATGTGCTGTGTTGTGCCCGTGTCGGGATTAAACCTATTGTTCCCACTTCAGAGTCTTCGTCCCTGTTTATTGAATGCATTACATTTATCAATGGTGTTGTGGTGTTGTGGTTATGATGGAACTAATGGTGCAGAAGGATATGTGATCAAAAGTGAGGAGAACAATTGACCTTAGAGACAATAGAAGATTTGGAACTATTTGGAACAAGCTGACGTTTTATTTTTTTTTGTTTTGTATACATAGTCGAGGCTCATGGAAAAGCTAGTACGAGTACACTTAGCGTATCAGGAGGAAACAGGACAAAAAGAACACCAGAGAGAGGGAAAACACCAACAGCAGAGTTGAAGGCCAAGATACAGGAAGACTTAGACAAACAATGGGTGTGGGGAGGAATGGGGGGCAGGAGAGGACATATGGGGTGGATAATATAGATACAGAAGGAAACTCTCAGGAGAGAAAACTTGACATTTGGAAGGAGGTGGAATTGGGGTGTGGTTTAATAAGGTTAGATCATGGTTTTGGAGTGGGGATGATCTGAGATGGTGGTGAAAAGTTGTTTTGAAGACCTGGAGGGAAGAAAGAGATGGAAGAGGATACAGAAGTTTGTTCCACAGGTGGGGAAAAAGGGGAATAAAAGAATGGAGGTGAGCAGTCATCCTCGACACACTCACGTGCGTGGCGTGTTATGATCGAATAACATAAAATCAGTTTCAATGATGCATCGTTGAGGAGTATATTGATAATTATCCTCACCACAGGAGAGGGTGTTTCATCCATGCAGAACTTATCAAGGCTGGTGGAAATGCTGTACTTATATCATTGCATGCAGTTCTTTGCTCTGCCTGTAACACAGGCATCATCCCAACTGACTTGAAGAAGGGCCTTGTTGTCCCTCTCTGGAAAGGGAAGGGTGATCGCCAGGACTGCAACAACTACCGAGGGGTGACGCTGCTCTCAGTGCAGGTCAAGGTCTTTGCTCGGATAATTATTGATAGTGTTCTCCATCATCATCTTGATCATCTTGAGCACCAGCACCAAGAACAGTCAGGCTTTACACCAAAGAGATCAACGATTGACCATGTCCTTGCTCTTCGGATACTCAACAAACGCAGATGAGAGCTTTGCCAGGGGCTGCTTGCAGCCTGTGTTTATCTCTGCAAAACGTTCGATTTAGTGAATCAGGATGCCCTCTATGCCTGGTTTTTTCTTAATGGTTAGGGTGGTGTGCTTTTGATCTTAGGATCCTGAGTTCTAATCCCACTTCTACGTTTAATTAATATCAGGTGGGGTTGACTCTGCCTGTCATCCTTCCGTGGTCGGCAAAATGAGTGCCAGCTTGCTGGTATCCTATGTCGGAGTGGTGACCCATCCAGGATTGTGTCAAATAGCCAAGGAGACTGCTTAAGCAGCACCAATGCTCTGCACAGAGTATTGTCCCAATAGATGGATGGATGCCCTCTGGAAGATTCTTGGTCTTCGTGGGGTGCCACCAAAACTGATCAATCAGATGTCTGAACTCTACTCTGGTACTGAGAGTGCTGAGAGATGTGGTGATACCATCTCTGACTTATTTCCAATTGTTATTGGAGTTTGTCAGGGGTGTGGACTGGCCCCCACACTTTTGAGTGCTTGTATGGACTGGATTCAGGAAAGGATGTCAGAGAGATCAAGCTGCGTTCATTATTTGGGAATGTCAATATCTCTGACCTTGATTTCACAGATGATGCAGTCATCTTTTTGGAGGCTCTGGATATCCTTTTGGGGGCCCTAAAGATGCTGAATGAGGAGTCGGAGCCATTGGAATTTTAGGATTCCAAGGTGAAAACTAAGATCCACGCTTTCATTGACATCTTGCATGCTGTTATCTTGTCTGTACCTGTTTGTGTTGAGGACGTTGAGGTCACGATGAGATTAATTTACCTTGGCAGTGATATTCATGACTGTTGGTGGTGAGCCAGTGGTCAATAGACATCTGATTTAGGACTGGGGAGTCACGGATTCACTGGATTATGCGGTGTAGCTCTGTCAGTACCTGTGCGGGAGGACGAAAATACGAGTCTTCAGGTCCTTGGTGCTTCCAGTTTTGCTCTACCGATGTGAGACTTGGACTCTGACCAGGGATCTGAGATGGAGACTCACCTCCTGGAGACTCAAAAGATCAGTACCACATCTCTTTGGTGTGTTCTTGGCTGTTGCTCATCAGACTTTGTGTTCAATGAGTGTGGCTGTTGAGAAAGATGCAGATGAGATTTGTTACCTGTATAGTCTGTGAGTGTCAGCTGTGTTTGTATGGCATGTGGCTCTTTTTCCTGTCACTGATCCTGCTCACCAGATTCTCCCAGCGAGAGTGCTTTGTGAGTGAAGGAGCTCAACCGGCCGACCACATGCCTTGTTGTTGCAGCACTTTGATCGGCATCTCAAGGAGATGGTGATGGGCCAAGCATCTGCCTGGGGGATGGCCAGACGGAGGCCACTGGAGTTCCAGCGGAAAGTGGACGCAGTGAAGCGCTGCTTTGGTGCATGCTCCCATACCTGACCTGACCTCAACAAGCCATGTGCTTTTGAGTTCATGCATCATGCTATATGTCTCTGTCAATTGGAATGTTGAACTATTGAGGTGTATCATATAATATGACATTGTTGGAACCATTGGAATTTTGTTTGCACCGTAATAGTTTTGACGATGTCAGTAGGAGTTCACAACTTCCCTATGGTGTGCAAGCACTGTATTGGAAGAATAATAAAGTTCAAGACACCCTTATTGAGATCTTTGCTCATGATTATGCTCAGGCATCTGCAGTAGAAACTTGCCTTCAACTCGGACAGAAATCTTATCAAATGTGATTGTGAGCTGGTGGTACTTCGGAAGCAAGAAACGTGACAACGGTTCTTTCAGTAGCACTGCACGAAAAAGCAATATTTGGGAGCCGGTCCATTCACCAGGATGGCAAGCCACCCTATGATCATGTGTTCTGCTTACCAGTGCCATTTGTTTAAGCAGTTGATTTATTGCAAAGATTGATTCAAGATATCTCGAATCATAATCTGCATTGGAATCTGTCCAACACTATCCTTCTCCCCACTTAACTTATCCATTTTCTCTCTGAATAAGTCAGTAGCATTGTAAAATGTCAGGCTCTAGTGGCAAGCCCCTTAGTCACAGAGAGTTAGAAGAGCAAATACAAGCTCTACAGGATAAAGTCACACAGTTCCAAGAATAACTGAAAGATGAAGATGAGATGATGAAGAACTGCATAAAAGAGAAAATAAATGGATGGGAACAACAAATCAGTGACCTCAACAATGCACAAGGTGACCTGGATGTGTTGGTCCCCAGGAGATCAGATCAAGATCGTCAACCAATAGTCGGGTCAAAATACCACCTGACCCACAACAAATTGCAACAAAAGGTTTTTCAGTGGTTTTCATTCCTACTGGATGTACTGATCAACAGAAAAAAGTCTACCAAAATCTGACATCCGGAAATGGGTTAAAACAGTCATTTTCAAGATGGCTGCCACCAGGCTTTGAAATAACTAAAACAGCTATAACTTCTTCAATAATTGTGATAAAAACATAATGGTTGGTTCTGGTCCATGGTATTAATAGATCAGCCATCCACTGGTGCCAATAAAATTTAGATCTGATCAGTATTTAACATAAAATCCAAGATGGCGGCAAAATTCAAGAGTGGAAAAATCAATAAATTTTCCATCTGAACCAAAATCACTGAACATCTGGTGCCACTGAAACATTTATTTGTGAACATTACATAATGGCAGTTTAGGTTACAATTTCAGTCCTCACATGTCTCTACTTCCTCAGACGCTTGATTTAGTGGATTGTCACAAAACGTCACTTGGCATGATCCACATACAGACGTACACGGAAGCCCATTCTTTCTGCAGCTGCAATGGGTGTGTCACAAGCTGTGGTGCAGTTGCAGTGTTTCATCTTCAGAAGAGTGTCTGGTGCAGCATTCATGGCAGTCATGATAGGTACAAATCGATTGTCTTCAAGTCCCCAGCCCCAGTCCAGAGGATCGAGGTCACCCTCCATCCCCATCCAATCCATGACCTGGTAGTACACTCGGAGACAATGAAACTTGGTGGCACATTCCGTTGGGGGAAGACGTTCAGGTGTAACGAAAGACTTAGCAGCAGCGACCTTCTTTGTGAATAACTTGTAACACATGGCTGCCAGAGAACTTGTGCTCTCCCACCAAATATAACGGCCATCGCTTGGCTGCCAAGTTTCTTTATTTCAGTGTGGCTGACGCCTCTTAAAGTGAATGTATCTGCACACAACTGGAGGCCTTGGTCATCTTCCACGAGTTTCTGAAAGACTGATTTTTTCCCAATGCCATACACACGAGATGTTGAATCACATCCTGTGAAGGCTGCAGGACTAATAGTTGAGTGCACATCTTATTCCCAAGAAGATGCTTCATCCGATTGACGTCATATGCTTTCAGATTGCTTCTTGACTGGTTGTCTGATCTGAAATATAGTGGTTTTTCCATCTGGTATACAGTAATGGAGCAAAAGCATCAACAAATCTGTGTCCTCTCTGATTAGTGTGGTGGAATGCAGAATTGTGCTGTTTACGGCTGTCTTGGCAATGTCCACATCAGCGTCGCCTTCTGCCTGAATAACTGTGCAGCCCACTTTCTTCAGCTGATCACCTATTAAGGTGATCAGCTGTTGCCTGTTACTGCCGACACATAGGAATTCATCTCTCTTTCCATCAAATTCAGTTTCTCCGGTGAATTTCACAGTCAGATAGCTGTTGGCTTGTCCCCGTCTCTGCTAAGTGTTATCCTTTATCGAAGGGCCTGCACCATAGCCATCAAAGACAACAGTTGCTGTCCCATAGTGTTTTTGTTGTGATGTCCGCATATGCTCTGGCTATTTTGCCATATGTATCTCCCTTCTTCCACTTGAGCTTGTGCAGCAAGAATCCACCATCAAGAACATACCTTTCAGTCTTAAGGTGTGCTGAAGGTGTGGTGTCAGGTACTCCTTCACATGCAGTGCCTTGGTACAGTGGTCATTGACGGCTTGAGTGAGTTGAGGTATGTCGGCCTTCTCAAGATCTTGTTGTCCTCAAAGAGGATGGAGGTATGGACTGAGCTCAAAACTCATCACGTCCTCAAGTGACAAATCACCTATCTGGGATACCACCAGGAACGCTGGAATAGCACACTGGAGTCGATGTTCTGTGAAGAGCAACCTGGAGAGCATTAGAATTTCCCAGGGTCTTTGCTTTCTCTGTCCTCTTGATGGAGAAGGAAAAACACAGGTTGTCCAATCATTCTCTCGATGATTTTGTTCCAACAGCTTCATATTCATGCACGTTGATGCTTCGCTTGCCACGATACCATTTATGATATTTCTCAATGTAGGATCAGAGAGAAAGGTGAAAATGCATTCAGCTTTGTGCTTATCTTCGAGAGGTCGAATGCATGTCTTTCAATTCTGCACCAGTTGCTTCTTATGCTGTTCGCTTGTTGCGTATGTGAGATCATTGAAGTCCTGCATGGCGCCGTTGACCTCAGATGTTATGGGGGCTGACATTGTCCACAATGCTAGGTGTTCCTCTGTCATCTTACTGCCATGAGTCAAGCCACCGGTGCTCTTTAGTGATCTCATGAGTGTTTGTTCGATGACTAGATCACAGCTGAGGCCTGCCCAAAACTGGTTTGTTCACCAGATCACATGGAAGCCATTTTGAAACTTCTCATACACATCTGGGTGTTTGCTCTCCAGTTCACTCATTTCTTGTACGTAGAGATAAGCTGGTAAGAGAAGACTGAAACCCTTTTGTTAGAATTTGATAAATGTTGGGTGATTGCCTAACAGAGGTTTGATTATATAGAGACAATTTATTGATTTTACGCCCTTCATTTTTTTGCCGCCATCTTGGATTTCAGGTTAAATACTGATCAGATCTAAATTTTATTGACACCGGTGGATTGCTGATCCATTAAATCCATGGACCAGAACCAACAATTATGTTTTTATCACAATTATTGAAGAAGTTAATAGATGTTTTAGTTATTTCAAAGCCTGGTGGCGGCCATCTTGAAAATGACTGTTTTAACCCATTTCCGGATGTCAGTTTTTGTTAGACTTTTTTCTGTTGATCATTATATCCAGTAGGAATGAAAACCACTGAGAAACCTTTTGTTGCAATTTGTTGTGGGTTTGGTGGTTGTTTGTCATAAATTGACCTGACTACAACCAAAAAAGTCGCGGATATGAAGGAGAGGGAAAGAGAAAAAATAGAAAAACAACTAAGGAAATTCTTCCAGCAGAAATATGAGGACTGGAAGGTTGGAACGAAAGCTAGAAGAGAGGAACGAAAGGGATTCTGCACAGAGGACTCACTTAACTCATTGCTCCCTCTGTTCAGAAGCATCATGAAGAATTCACCAACGCATATGAAGCACTTCGATAAGTTAGCCCACCAGAACAGGAGAATCGACGACAAATAAATACATTTGGTGTCATTACAGATCAACTTGTCAAAATCGTTAACAAATGGATGTTGAATGCCAACGATGAGAACACCAAACAGCTAGAGCATCTCCTATCCAAGGTCGTTAGACATTCCATCTTCAGTTCAGTGGTCTCACAATCTGAGCTAGTAGTTGCTCGAGCATCTCTCAAAGTTCATCAGCAAACATCTACAAGCTACTGCAGACCTCACTGCACAGGAGGCTGCTTTGAAGGCACGATGAGACAGGGAGCCGAAAGAGGCCGATATGAAAGAGCTGGAGTTGGAGTGGGTGGAGACACCGAGAGATAACTCACATGGAATCAGAGAAAAAAGTGGAGATGGTGCCTAGTAATCTCAATGTATTCAATGATGAGTGCCACAATCTGGGATTGGCTGAAGATCTTAGAAGTCTGATTGGGGGTCTTAGGAGCCTGGGGTCGCCTCCACCACAGAGTGTTTGCCACCAACCAGCATATCCTCTGCTTAAAGAGGATCAAACTGCATTTCACATTCAATCCTTTCATGACAATATAATGCTAATTCAGACACCAATCCCAGAACTCTTTGTGTTTAACGGAGATCCTTTTCAGTTCATTGAGTGGCAAGTCACCTTCACATCTCTCATCGACATGAAGGGCATCTCATCTGCTGAGAAATTGTTTTATCTCAAAAGATATGCAGAAGGATTGGCATGAAAGACTCTCGAGGGAACTTTCTATTGAAATTATGCCGAAGACTAGGAATATGCTTGAAATAAATTGGAGTGCTATGGGCAGCCGTTCGTTATCCAGAAGGCATACCTTGACAAGTTGTCTAAGTAGCCAAAGGTTTCTCCCAAAGACCCCACTGGATTAGGAGACTTCTCTGACTTTCGAAACACCTGCAAAGATGAAATGACACATTTAAATGATTTGAAAATTCTCAACGACTGTGAGGAAAATCAACGGTTGCTGATGAAGCTATCAGATTTGGTCACTGCTTGGTGGAACAGAAATGTGACAGAAGCAATTGACGATGGCCTCGATTACCCAGATTTCAGAGTTCACATTACTTCTTTCAAAGGAAGCTAGGGTTACCTGCAACTCTGTTTCATCGCTTTATGCATTGAGGCCTTCAGTCAGAAAGGCCGCCCAAAAGAGAACCCCGGCGCAGAAAGGCCAGCGTCTTGGCTACAACTACGAAATAAAATTATTGGACACATGAGAAGGCAGAACTCAAAGCAGCATGTGCCTTTTGCAACAAAGACGGCCACCTGATCTTCAAGTGTACCACTTTTGCTGTCAAACCAATGGAAGAGAAACATACCTTCATCAAGGAGCAGAGGATCTGCATTGGATGTACTAAGGACTGCTGCAAGCATTACACTTATGAAAAGTTCAAGGGAAGGCATCCAATGTGTCTCCATGAAGAATCTCCTTGTGGGAGCAATTCCATAAGAAGGAGGCTCAATCTCACTAGTGGAAATAGTCATTACCATGTGGATTTGCATGGTACTCCCTGGTGATGAAGGTTGTTGTGAAGTATCACTAGAATTGTGTGTGTAGTTTGAGGATAAAGCAAACCTATTTTGGGTGGCAATCCCCCCCGTAGACCCCATTTAGACCTCAAATTGTTTAATGGCAAGCCAAACTTTGGTACATCAGGGTGATGAATGTTGTGGTGCAAGTTTCATTTCAATTGCGCATGTGATTTCGGAGAAGAAGGAAAATACATATTTTGGGGGTGAAACCCCCCCTTTACACCCCTTTAAAGCCTGACTTTTCTTATGTCATGAACAAACTTTGGTACACCAAGTTTGATGAAGGTCATTGTCAAGTTTCATCGGAATTGTATGTCGTTTCTGAGAAGAAAGCAAATATCTTTTTGGGGTGGGGGGCAACCCACCCCTCCCCCGTAAACTCCCTGCATAGACCCCTTCAGATCCCTATTTTATTATTAGTAGTAGTATTATTATTATCTTCTATATATTAATACTGAAGGACCAATTTTGTGCTCCGCCTAGCGGTCGCGTCACGTTTTTCTCGG
>CM068953.1:185036629-185047871 GCA_035128595.1 Eptatretus atami | reverse complement strand
GACTACCTCAGAATGTGAATTTGACACAAAAAATGTAACAAGGACATAGTATCTTCTATATATTAATACTGAAGGACCAATTTTGTGCTCCTCCTGGCGGTCGCGTCACGTTTTTCTCGGTAAATGTGACTGGACTGAAAGAAACTTCGTACCTTGTAAGAGTGCATCGCACATAGTGGCAATAGTCAACTTTCAACTCTGAAGCAGAAAAAACACTTTTGTTGAGACGGGGCAGGAGTGAAGAGGCGGGGGGGGGATGAAGAGACGGGGGCAGGGAGTGAAGAGCGGGGGGCAAGGTAAGCAAATTTTTGGGCAGGGGTAAACCAAATTGAAAGCGCGAGACGGGGGAAATGGGGCGGGGGATGAGTGGGCGGGGGCTGGGGTTGAATTAAGGTGGGCTGAGTGCGAGGGGATGGAAAGGGGGCGGGGCAAGTGGGGCGTGAATCAAGAGATGGGGGACGGGAGTGAAGAGGCAGGGCGGGGCGGGTAATTAAATTTTTGGGCGGGGGTAAGCAAATTGAAGGAGGGGGTGGGAGGGGGGGGGGGGGGAATGGGGCAGAGGTGGGGGATGAGTTTTGCAGGAGACATGCAGTTCACCAGCAACCCCCTCATAGTGAACTGCCTAAATTCAGAATCACAGCTCACCTCCACTCATTTATTCCTTTTTTTCCCCACCTGTGGAAACACCTTCCACATTCTCTTCAATCTCATTCTTCCCTCCAGATCTTCAAGCCAGCTGTTCACCACCATTTAAAGTCATCCCCTCTGAAAATCATGATCATGTTGAACCACCCGGCACCCTTCCAAAATTTTTCATATGTATCCATATTGTCCACCCTTTGTGTTCTCCCTTACCCCTCGTCGTGACCTGCATCCCTTGTTTGTCTGTCTCCATCTACTTTCTCCCTCCACCCTGCTGTGGGAGTTTGCCCTTTCTCCTGTTGTTCGCTTTGTTGTGTTGTGTCCTGATTGGTTCTGTGTCATAGCTCTTCCACAAGTCGAGAGCATGTGTAAAAGAAAACTAAAAAGTGGGGAAGGCATCCAAATGCCATTGTACATGTGCAGAAGAGGGTAGTGAACCACAATCAACATTTATCATCAACTGATGTACCTTGTTTTTCAGAATGTTAAACTTTTTCCTTTATATAGGTTAGTGGTGCAGCGGCCTGCAAATGTTTAAGTGACAAACAGTCGTTCCCCACTTTCATGAGAACTGTACCCAGTGACTTGCACCATGCTGAAGCCGTCACACACTTGGTGCTCCATTTTAAATGGGTGTTTGTTGGTGCTATTGGTGTTGATGATGATTTTGGTCGAACTGGTTTAATTCAGATTCTGAATGAAATTGAAAGCAAAGGAGTTTGCATTGCCTTCCATGAACTGTTACCAAAAGTGAAAAGTCGAGAAACCTTTCAAAAACTTGGTAAGTTCCGCTTTTTTGTTGACTTTTTTTTCTTTCTTAATTTTAATTTTATTTTATTTCATACTTTGTGTCTTTTTATGGGATAATGTTTCAACAGGTGAAGGGTAATGGGTGGGAATTGCAGCCAACCTACTAGCGGACATTTTTCTTATTTTCCATGAATTTTCATTGATGCAGAAACTGATGAAGGAGAAAAAAATTAGCATTAGCAAAAATATTATCTCTTACATGTCGTTATGTAAATGATGTTTGTGTGGATGACTAATTTTTTTGAAGGGCAGCTTCACAAGATTTATTCTGATAAACTGATTGCAAATAGGAGTGGTAATAATTGCACAGTTGCTCCATATGTGGATGTGTTGGTTAGAGTTGGACAGAATGGCTTTAGTACAAGTGTCTATCAGAAAGTTGATGATCAGTTTCCCTGTAGTCTTGCACACCTTTACGTTTAGCAATGTACCAATTCAAATGGGTTACAATGTCTTTTAATCTCAGCGACTTAGATTTGCAAGAATTTGTTCATTAAAGGTTGATTTTGTGGAATGTGCTGAGGTTTTTTTCTATCATGTTAAACAGAGGATATTTGGCTGATTGTTGGATCAGGTCTTGTGAGAATGTTTTTAGACTCCATCGTCACCTTTTATTTAAGTTTGGTTGGTTTTCATGAAAACAAGTTCCGATTACTTTGCATTTAATATAATAATAATAATAATAATAATAATGAATTAATTATTTTAGTGAGGTAAATTAATTTAATTCATATATATATATAAGTATATTGTTACAGGCCGGGGGTCGGCCGCCAACCGACCGCTCTGAACGGAGCCGCAAGTCGAGTCGGCCCGACCGATCGCCCGGAATAGAGATCGCCGCCCGGATAACTCCGAGCGCACGGTCTTGTACAAGAACCGAAATACGCCAATCGGCAGATCACGTGGGGTAGGGTTGATTGCCAATCTTCAATGTACCTAAATACCCACGTGATCAACTACCGGGGTATTCCACCCTCACGGATCTCGTACAGAACAAACCGCCGAGGCGAGCTTGTCCGTGCCGATTCCGAGCGGTGTAATCGCGCGAGAACCGTCGGTCCAAATGTCCCCCTATTACGGCAAACCAACGGCTTTCTAACTCCCAACACAGGAAATGTTCAGTCTATGAGGGAATGACGAAGCGAGCAGGTTTACATTTACACAAGGACATTTATTATAATGAAACACGTATGCAATTAACAAGCAACAAAAGAACTAAACCGTCTCTAAGCAATTGTTAATGTACAGTCACTTACACAGTTTTAATTACGGGACTCGGCGCCACAATCATTCATTCGAAAGAAAAGCAGGAAAAAGACCCATCAAAGGAATGGGGTCAGACTAGACCTCTGGGTCTTTATGGCGTGGGACTTGCAGACCGAACGAGTCCCACAGACCGTTGCAGGTTACCTGCACCCTCATGGTGTCTGGCTTGGGCGACCCACGATGCTCCTTCCCCACAGCAGCTAGCGTAGCCGCGGTCGAGCTCGGCCTTCCGTGTGGCAGGCGAGCTCTCTCTGGCTCTCTCCTCACGAACGCGCTTGGGCGACCACGATGCTCCTTCCCACGGCTGCTAGCGTAGCCGCGGTCGAGGTCGAGCCCCCCGTGTGGCAGGCGAGCTCTCTCCGGCTCTCTCCACACGAACGCGCGGTTTGTGCGACACAGCAGGCAAGGCCGCGCCTCCAGCTCGCGTCTCCTTCGCGACGCCCGGACTTCCACGCAGCTCCTTGGCTTCTGGGTTCCTCCCGACTCCCCCAACTGCCGAAGCAAAAGCTTACTCCTCCCACGGGATCCTTTACTCGACTCCACGAGCTCTTTTGGATTCTTTTCACGGGACTTTCACGCGAACTCTTTCCACGAACATCCTTTTGGATTCTCCTCACAGGACTTTCACCGCGAACTCTTTCCACGAACTCTTTTTGGATTCTCCCTCCGGGACTTTCACCGCGAACTCTTTCTACGAACTCTTTTTGGATTCTCCTCGAACAAAGAAAAGATGTCCTCTTTTTCTTTCACCCCTCCCCCGCACCGGGCGTGACTCATGCCCTCGTGATCCCCCCCGCTCAACCACGGGTGGGAGGGAGTTGTTGACGTCACCGCAGGGTTCTTCTTCCTCTTCGCAGAAGAGGGGAGGGACATCTCCATTGTTTCTTTCCCTAACTATTAAATCGATCCACAGCGCATCTAACGATTTTCAAAACATTTAAACATGGGAGGTGAGCTATCTAGGAAACATGCACTTAACGACATAGCTGACTAAGGGAACCTGTATGTTGTGTGCGATTGAATTCCAAATTCGTAACACTACCCCCTCCCTTTTTACAGACTCGTCCCGAGTCGTCAAATTTTCGTGTGACCAGCATGTGTAAGTTTTCCCCTGTACGTTCTACCTTCGGATCCCTGAGTGCGACATTTCTTTAAACGTGTCCCAAAAAATAAATACCGAATGCGCTGCGTAACTAACTAAACAAACTCTCACAGACTCATTCGGACAACTTAACTAAAATTGCCGGCGCTAAAACAAACATGCAGGCGGGTTTCCACGTATTTACAATTTTCATTTATCTATTACATCACACTAACCATGGCCCAGGACTGTGATCTGTGAAAGGGGAAAGGCAAAAGTCATAGCAAAGTCTTTCGTGCAGGGGAATGGATGGAGATGGTTGCAAAACCAAAAAATGGACTGGATGCACAGGCTGCCTGCAGGGCAGTCCTCACAAAACTGGATGGTTCTGGCGCGCATGGTGATGGATGGACACAGGGGCAAACGCAACCAAGGGCCAGCAGGCATGGGGTCACGGCAGAGGCAGGCAACTAGGCATGCAAGGTAAGCCCATGCAGAACAGGCAGCTGCAGCACAACAGGCCGGCAGGTGAAGCTGGCCGGCCTCTGGTGTGGTTCCATCAGGTTTGGAGGGAGTGCGGTGGTGCCGGCCGCTTTGAAGGCAGGCTCGGACCTAGCCTACTGTCTCCCCCACTCTATCGCCTTTGCCTGTCTCTGTCCATACCCACTCCCTTAATTTTCCACAAAACACAACAATTTAGCCCTCTTTATTTTTATTATTTTTATTTCCCTTTTACAATTGTCTCCTAACCCCCTTTATTGTCTTTGCGCTAGCCTATCATGTCCACCTAGCCTACTCCCAACCCCTACGTTCCCTCTTGGAGGGGAATAGGGAGAGACTAGCGTCCTGTCTCGAGGCCCAACGAAGCTCAGATGGCCTCCTCAGATTCGCGATCTACCAAGGTGAGTCCAGCAGCCTACAATGAGCGAAGGATGGATGGTGCGAAGGGGTACATCTCCTATCTACCCTAACATTCATTAACCTGAAACTACCCCGGGGCTTTCCAAAAACGCCTCACACTTTAAACTATCGGTTCTAAAAACATGATTCCCGTCGCCTGTGTTGGTGTCCATTATAAATTTGGGCTTGCCCTAAATTTCGTTCGTGCCCTCGCACAATTTCCTGGCTGGCAGCGTGGCTCAACTGGCAGGAACTCCCCCTCTGCCTAACTCTAACCATGGCACCCCCAGGCCGCAGGCTGCCTCCGAGCCTAGCTGCTCCCTACAACGCGGGGGTTGCCCCCCTTCCGATGCCCACGTGGCGTGTTGATGCCCGGGTCCCTTTCCGAGGGTCGCCCGTGCCCAGGACACTGCCCGTGGCATTCTGGTGCTACGGGTCCCGTTTCCGACGGGTCGCCCGTGCCACTACACTATCCCGGCCCCTCTTTGGCCCTTGGGCTACTCTGGCCGACTAGTCCGGTGCCCGGGTGCCCACTAAACAAAACTCACCTTTCCACAGCCACACTCCCAGCCGGTCCATGAACTCTTGCACCCCTCCAAACGGGTTTCGTGCCTTGTACACTCCCACCAACAGCAAAACGACCTCCATTTTTCAATTTCGCTAACCCACTAACGCACTCTACACTGACCCGGGGTCCCTTGGGCAGGAGTCACTCCTCCCCCAATCGCTCATCGCACCATGATTCCACTTCGCTCCATTCACACAGACCCGCTGGCTCATCACTCACCATGTCTCCACACAACTCACCAACTCTTCAACACGCACACCGCTGAACTCTGCCATCCTTCTAACTAAATCCCCTGACTAACTCGTGCTCCCTCGTCATCCCTTAAAACTCATGCACATTCCATTTACTCTACGTAGCTAAGCTACGTCTCCACTACACATTTCCATGTCTGTCCATGTTTCCAAAATCCAAAAAATTCCCATTTCCTAAATCTGAACTAAAATCCTCTCCACTAATCCATTCCACGGGCTCCATGAGGTACAACCAACCCATGTCCCCATGGAGCCGGTCTAACTAACTCTAACCATCCTCCTAACTAGTAGTTCCTGTGCCCCCTACAAGGGGTCTTCCACCCCTTGCCTGGGATCATGTTCACCCGAAGCGAGGCTTGCTTTTCTCAACTCTTTTTTCTTCATAATGCGCACCACCGCGCGGCAGTTCACAGCCGTGCTCTTTTTCCGTGACGTCATGGCAGCTGCTTGCGCCCGCGCACCTCGTCCTCTTGGACGGTACCGTCCGGCAGGAATTCCCTTCTGCCGATTCTAAAACACGTGCAGCCATGACGTCAATCTGCGCATCTCAAAGCAAGCCCCGCGTTTCGAGGGTTCCCACGCGAACACATGTGCTCTGCTCTCGGAGCTTTACAAACACGCTCGCGTGGAGAACCCATCCAGCCCAAATTCCGAATCCAGCCTAGCTTCTGTCCTCCGCGGATCGGCTAAATCCACCGCTGGGCGTTTCCGGACCGGGTTTCACCTGCACAGCCGCGCACGTGGCGGCCTTGTGCGAAGCACAGCACGGACCCCCGCTCGCTGCTGTGCAAACCCGGCATGGTTCTCAATTCAGCTACGGCCGCTACTCGGACCTTGTCCTTCATCTGGACCCGTCGTCGTGCCGTTCAACGCATACACTCCTGCGTGCCACGACGCTCACACACTCCACCATGGCACTCGGACACGGGGATGCGGTTGTGTTTCCCACATACCGACTGTCATCTCCCTCACGTACAGCGACCTCACACACGCTGTCTCTCTCACATACCGTGCTTCACTCACTCGTGCCGTTCACTCACACGTGCCATTTCACTCACACGTGCCGTTTCCCTCGCACACGTGGTTCCACTCACACACGGTACTTCACTCATCACGGGCTTCCACTCGCAGAGGGGGTTTCACGCACACACTTCATTCTTCCACACGCGGTGCTTCTTCCACACACGGAGT
Organism: Eptatretus atami; assembly: GCA_035128595.1. Lineage (NCBI taxonomy): Eukaryota > Metazoa > Chordata > Myxini > Myxiniformes > Myxinidae > Eptatretus > Eptatretus atami. The sequence goes on along the minus strand of CM068953.1, from coordinate 185,041,159 downwards.
GCTGGGAAGCACGCACCCCGGCACATTGTGACCACACCACTCACACACGGGGTCTCTCCACACACGGTGACGTTTCAACACCCCGCTGCACTCACACCTTTCACCACACACACCGGCCAATCACACAGGGGAATCGTGCCACCACAAGGGTTCCCGGGCCTCCATACCCCCCAAGCTCCTCGTGCACCTGTCAACAGCAACTCGCCCCTCTAACTCGCTTGCACGACCGAACTCACTGGTCGTGATTCGCTTCAAGGGAGAATAGCGTCTCCCTCCGTTCCCGAAGGAGGCTATCCAGCTGCTCGCACCGGGTCACGAGAAAGTCCGCCAGCTCGCCCCCATTAAGCCTGCCTACCTCTGTGTGTGTGTGTCCGTCTTTAACCCCGTCCAATTCACCCTCTATCTCCCGTGTCTCTGTACATTTTATTTCCGTCACCGCGTTCGTTATCTCCCTCGCCTCTACGTGTCTCATGCACGTCTCCGTCATCCCATTTCATTTTTCCCTCTGTGTCACCGTCACTGTTGCTTTCTCTGTCACGACCCTCGCCACACCGTCTCCCGAATTATTTTGTCTCCACCGCGGGGCCGACACAGTCCACACTCCCCCTTGTCGGTTCGGTCGAGCTGCCCATGGTGCGCCATTTTGCACACCGTTGTCCGCGTTTCACTGCACGCAATTGCCTTCATGCCCCCTGCAGGTCCGCCATATGCTATGCATCTCACCCAGCAGCGTTTGCACATTCTCATCCATTTGTTGCGCATTCTTTCCATTTTTTATTCATGCCCTTCATCTCGTTTTCCATCCTGCACGCATTTTCATTTATGTTGTTTTATTGCCTGCAGCACCCGCGCAAGCATTTCCCCACTTGGCTGATCTCAGCCAACCCCGACGAAGCCGAATCCCCTCGGTCGGTCGCGGATCGCCGGGGACCGGGAGGGATCCTGACGGAGGAGGGGAGGGGGGTGTCATCCACCGCGACCTCTGCCGCTGCGCCCATTTCGGGTTCTGGGTTCGATTGTGGGGGAATCGCTCCTGCACAATGAGCATTTCCTGCTCGGGGATCTCATCCTGGACCATGGATTCTACTATTTCTACATCCATTCAATCCTAATCCTCCTGCCCCTGCTCGCCTTGGCTGAACATTTTACGTGCTGGGAATAAATTATAACGCTCGTAATTTGGGGACATGGGGGGGGGGGTTTGCTCCGTATACCCTGATCCGACTCCGTGAATTTTGCTACGGAGGCGGAGGGGGCCGAATCGCACTCCTGACAACCAATTGTTGCGGATTCGAACCTACAAATTTACGGAGGTGGATGACTTCACATCCCACTTCTGACACCAGTTGTTACAGGCCGGGGGTCGGCCGCCAACCGACCGCTCTGAACGGAGCCGCAGTCGAGTCGGCCCGACGATCGCCCGGAATAGAGATCGCCGCGTGGATACTCCGAGCAACGGGTCCTTGTACAAGAACCGAAATACGCCAATCGGTAGATCACGTGGGGTAGGTTGATTGCCAATCTTCAATGTACCTAAATACCACGTGATCCAACTACCGGGGTATTCCACCTCGACGGATCTCGTACGGAACAAACCGCCGAGGCGAGCTTGTCCGTGCGGATTCCGAGCGGCTAATCGCCGAGAACCGTCGGTCCGAATGTCCCCTATTATGGCAACCAACGGCTTTCTAACTCCCAACAAACGAAATGTTCAGTCAATGAGGGAATGGACGAAGCGAGCAGGTTTACATTTACACAAGGAATTTATTATGATGAAACACGTATGCAATTAACAAGCAACAAAAGAACTAACAACCGTCTCTAAGCAATTATTAATGTACAGTCACTTACACAGTTTTACTTACGGGACTCGGCGCCACAAACATTCATTCGAAAGAAAAGCAGGAAAAAGACCCCACCAAAGGCAATGGGTCAGACTGGACCTCTGGGTCTTTATGGCGTGGGACTTGGCAGACCGAACGAGTCCCACGAGACCGTTGCAGGTTACCTGCACCCTCGTGGTGTCTGGCTTGGGCGACCCACGATGCTCCTTCCCATAGCAGCTAGCGTAGCCGCGGTCGAGCTCGGGCCTTCCGTGTGGCAGGCGAGCTCTTTCTGGCTCTCTCCTCACGAACACGCTTGGGCGACCCACGATGCTCCTTCCCCAGGCTGCTAGCGTAGCCGCGGTCGAGCTCAAGCCCCCGTTGGCAGGCGAGCTCTCTCCGGCTCTCTCACACGAACGCGCGGTTTGCGCGACACAGCAGGCAAGGCCACGCCTCCAGCTCGCGTCTCCTTCGCGATGCCCGGACTTCCACGCAGCTCCTTGGCTTCTGGTTCCTCCCGACTCCCCCAACTGCCGAAGCAAAAAGCTTACTCCTCCACGGGACTCCTTTTACTCGACTTCCACGAGCTCTTTTTGGATTCTTTTCACGGGACTTTCACCGCGAACTCTTTCCACGAACTCTTTTTGGATTCTTCTCACGGGACTTCACCGCGAACTCTTTCCACGAACTCTTTTTGGATTCTCCCTCACGGGCTTTCACCGCGAACTCTTTCTACGAACTCTTTTGATTCTCCTCGAACAAAGAAAAGATGTCCTCTTTATCCTTTGCACCCCCTCCCCGCACCCGGCGTGACTCATGCCCTCGTGATCCACCCCCCGCTCAACCACGGGTGGGAGGGAGTTGTTGACGTCACCGCAGGGTTCTTCTTCCTCTTCGCAGAAGAGGGGAGGGACGTCTCCATTGTTTCTTTCAACTATTAAATCGATCTGCAGCCATCTAATCGATTTCAAAACATTTAAACAATGGGAGGTGAGCTATCTAGGGAACATGCACTTAACGACATAGCTGACTAAGGGAACCTGTATGTTGTGTGTGATTGAATTCCAAATTCGTAACAATATATATATATATATATATATATATATATATATATATATATATATATATATATATATATTGCAGAGACAGTATTAAATAATGGACGTATTTAGATAAAAAATAAAATAAAAAAATATTATTTGTTAAATTAATTATAAATAAGCATTAATATCAATTATTATTGGTGGTTGGAAAATCAGTAAATTGCTTATAAGTTAAGGTTATACTTCATAGAAAATGACTTTTGTAACTACTTACCAGTGTGTGTTGTGTGTGTGTGTGTGTGTGTGTGTGTGTGTGTGTTGTGTGTGTGTGTGTGTGTGTGTGTGTGTGTGTGTGTGTGTGTGTGTGTGTGTGTGGTGTGTGTGCTGTTTAATGTCTGGCTTCCTTCTTTACTACGGCGCAGTAATTGGTCTATATTTTGATCAAATCTATTGTTGAAAAAATTTTCATGTTGATTTTACAAATTTCTGTCGTGATTGCAACTTTTTATTTTGATACAGAGTAGGTATCATCATTGATTGGTTAATGTATGCTGTATTCCCAATGTAGATAACTTCATTTTATCTCAAAATAATTTCGGAAAGATGTCGGTGTTCCTGCAGAAGCACTTCAACCATAATGTTGTGATTTAAAGTTCTGATATCCAAAATGCTCTCTCTTGAGGATCAATCCACCTCCCAGCCTTCAACGTCAAAAAGGTTTGAAGAGGCTTGATTCAGCCAAACACTTTCAACTAAACTCAACAAGAAAGCGGAAGTGGTACAAGTTGTGAAACTGTGAACCGTAAAGGGGAAAGAAGTACAGACGTCTACACCAAGTATTATTTTTTTTTCACTTGGTCTCTCTCAACTGGAAACTAAACCCGAACTCGGGAGAGTGCATACCTCTGCCAGGTTGAATAGTTTACTTTTTGTATCCCACTGATAGACCGGATCTGCATCTGTACCTTGTCCAAAATCTAGTCAGCTTATTTTTGTACACACCCAACCTGTCCACCAATTTCATCCAAATCGGTCCATAATTTTTTGAGATGTGCTGTAGATGGGGTTTGGCCGTATCTCTCAAGGTTGAAGAAATACCTTAAAAATTCTAGTGTCCAGATCTGGATCCTGATTTTCACCAAAATCTAAGCAATTCATCCTTGTGACACACCCAGCCTGTCCACCAATTTTCTTCCAAGTCCTTCAATAACTTTTTGAGATATCATGCTCACAGACAAAGAGGCAAACAAACAGATTGGGGTGAAAACACATCCTCCATCCACCTTCGGTGCCGGAGGAAACAAAGACAAAATGGCATGGGTACTGGTGACATTGTCGGAGTAATGCGAGCCACACAAGAACATCCCTTTCGAGCAATGCAAGTTTAACTGTCTATTATAAGACCCGTCAGACTTGTTACAGATAAATGGCTCCAAACAACATATTTTGTCAGTCAAACCAAGAATGGATAATTTCAAGTTTATCACGACATGAGTGGCAATGATATACAAATCTGTAACATAAAAAGACGCCGGTCGGGCTCAGCATGCCTGTGTGTGTCCGTCCCTGCCTGCCTGCATGCGTCCGTCCCTACCTGCGTGTGTCTGTCCCTGCCTGCATGTGTCTGTCCCTGCTTATGAGCTGTCGGGGAGGGGGTGGATGCA
>CM068953.1:185012432-185032442 GCA_035128595.1 Eptatretus atami | reverse complement strand
GCAAATAGGGTTTTAGGTTGTATTCGGAGGGGGATCATTTATAAATCAAAAGAGGTGGTGTTAATATTGTGCAGGAATTTAGTGAGAGACACATCTAGAATATTGTGTGCAGTTCTGGTCACCACAGTTCCAGAAGGGCATATATGCCATAGAGAGGGTTCAGAGCAGGGCTACTAGATTGATTCCGGGTCTAGCTAGACTCAGCTATGAAGAGCGGCAGAAGAAGACAGGGCTTTATTCACGAGAAAGGAGGTGGTTACCAGGAGATATGATGGAGGTGTTTAAGATGATGAAAGGTATAGATAAAATAAGTGCAGATGAATTTTTCAACAGAGTAGACAGTGATAGAACTAGGGGCCATAGCTTGAAAGTAAAGAAGAGGAGAGTTAAGACGGTAGCAAGGCAGGGGACTTTTACTCAGAGAGTAGTTAATGCATGGAAATGCCTCCCTGTAAAGGTCGTGGCAGCAGAAAAAGTAGATAAGTTTTAATTAGAACTAAATATGTACCTGGAAGTTAAGGAGATATAGTGGTATGGGATGTTGATAAGATTTTTCCATAGTTTGAGCATTGATGGGTGATTGTGTGCATGTGTTCGGAGTGCCGTTGGTGGGGGTCTTGTCAAGGGGGATTGGGTGGTTGATGTTGTGTATTTTAACCAAGCCCATGCCCCATCCCCTGAGGGGAAGAAAAGGAAAAAAATTTCAAAAAATACAAAAACTTTTAAAAAAAAACTAAAAAAATACCAACAAAAAAACCCCAAAAATCCAAACAAACAAACAAACAATTTTTTAAATTTCATTAATGAATAACAATTTTTTCATTTTCTTCCTTGGATCTTGTGTAGAAGGGTTGTTGTGGTGTTTGTGCAGGCATTATGGGCTGAATGGCCTCCACCTGTGTTGGATTTCCTTGTTATTTCCTTGTTAAATTGGTCCACAAAAGAGATGGTCCACAAAAGGCAGGCTTTTTTTTTTTAACCTTCAAAAATCTTCTTCTCTGAAATGGCTGACTCGATCGAGGCAACACTTTACTTGAATGACTGTCCATCCATGAGGAGCAAAACCTTTACAAACATGACATCATAGGTCACATGGTTTGGCAGCCATAATGGATTTACCCGAAAACCAATTAGTCCCGCAGATATGGGAATGGATTGTGCCTTTGACGATACAAGCATGAGCTTTGGCACACTGTTAGAACATGCCCTAAGGAAGATATTTAGCTATAGGGCCATCGCAGATTTGTCCTGTGGCCAAAATGGTGGCCATTTTCCAAAATGGCTGCCACCGGTTGTTATTTTACCAGTAGCTCATGTTCTTGACCAGCTAGGATATTGATTCTGGTGGCTAATCGTACATTTTCAAGGATGAGGAATGCAGTGGTACTATTTCAACATGCTATAACTACTCCAACAACTACCTAACTCCATATATCTAGCTTTCAGGGAAATAAATAATAGTAAAATTATAAACTCATGTAATAATGGTGGAGTTATACATGTACATGTTTTGAAACTGACATATTCATGAGAATACAATGCAGTCTTCACAATGTTTCCTTTATAATATTTGGTAGATTATTTATATGAGCACACAGTTCATGAGATTGTGCTGTATCTTGCAAAACAATGGTGCATGTCCCATTGTTGTTTGGCATGTTAGTGGTGAGGGCAAGTCTCCGACAGTCCTTCCATTATTAACCAGGTAAGGCCTTCCATGGTAATATTACAGGTTTTCATTGAAATGTAATGTTAGTTTCGAGAACACAGTCCACCACAGTGGCAAAGGGCAGTGCACGGAATTGCTGCCTTGACACATTTGCACTGTCCTCTGCACCCCTTTTTGCATCCACAGCGCATGAGTTCTCGACAGGCCTGGGTCGCTTCTGGCAGTGTGGTCCAGTGAACTTCCCATCCACCTGTGTCCTTCTTCTTCCACCCCCAGTCACCTGGGGATGGGAGTTCTGGGATTGCAAACATCATCTGTCCCCAGCAGTGACCAGCTTGGTAGGCAGCCCTCTTTGTGTGCTGAATCAGTGCTACTTGTGTTGCAGGGAGTCCTTCAATGTCTCTACCTTTCTGGGTGAACAGCTGATTGCACGCCTGATTGACTGATTCCAGGCTGCTCGTGTGGTCATAGAGCAATACCACGAATCACTCCAGAGACTCCATCCAGTTGGCTATGGTGTCTGGGGTGGCAGGCAAGGCACAAAAGGCTCTTGTGGCATCATCGAAGGTCGTCCATATATCCCACGCTGTCTTCTTTCCCCTGCCACAAAAAGATGACACTGTGTCACATCCTCGTTTTTGAGCGTCCATGTCTGGGAAGTAACCCAGTATTCTGTTCTTGAGTTTTGGTGGAGTGTACACGCCCCCTCACGTGTGTCCCCAGTTGTTCAAGCCTGGTGCTGTACAGATTCACCAAGTCTGTTAGCTTGAACACTGGTCCAACCATATTGTCCATGCGCACTTCCTCAATATCGGCGACAAGTCTAGTGAATGCAATTCTATGGTTAACAGTGTCTACATTAGATTATTGTGCCTTTGTGTCCCTTGCTTTATTGTACAGAGAGGAAGATACTGAGGATGGTACTTAGCCTCTTGGGCAATGAGATCTCCAACACTGAGTTGGGATAGTAGGTGTTTGTCCTGTAGTTTGAGGGCACACTGCCTCACACGAATGTCAAGTTAGAATGTTGATGCATTACGCAAAGCATCTCTTGCTGCAGATTTGCCACAGAAGAAGCATGTCTCTGTTGAATGAGTTTCACATTCAATGCTCTGACGGGTGAACTTGTGGGTTTCTCGGCCATCATTGTGGTGTGTTTTCCTCTTTTCAGCCCGCTGAAGTTTTGTTTTGTTATACTGCAATCTGCGGGAGTCATGCCATTTGGCTTTGTGAACCCGGAATGCTGCCTCGACGCCCTGACCCTCATCCAGTTGTGACAGTTTTAGTGTTCTTGGCAGGCAACTGATCTTGTCGAATGCTACAAGATGCTCAGCTATGGTCCTGTATCCTGCCCCATCTGTGCCACATGCTGAATTATATGGACATTTCAGCATCTCATCTGTGTTTTCCTGACACAGAACACATTTGTTCCAGTCTGTGATCGGGCACTGTTGACCTGATGAGCTAGGCTCATCAGGGTCGACACCTTGTATCGTTTGGCCATTGTCCCTATGCTACTTTAGAACAGTATCTACAAGTTATAATATGAGAACAGCACGTACTAGTTATACCACCACCACTCTACCATAAGCTGAAATCTCCAGGAAAATATGTTGGCTGCCACCACAGTCACAGTCCAGGTCAACTGAAAGCATACAGATATACATGCAGATTAGGCATTGTTACTCGGTGTACACAAGTACACAAAAGCTGTACTAACAACATAGTTCATCATTGTGACGTTATTATGATGTTCTGTGTGAATATGCAGCAAAATATATGAATACACAAAAACATAATTATGAGGTCAGCACACAACTCATGGGCTGATTCTGAAATTCCGGAAAATGTGCATAACTCCCCTAATATTTGATGGTTTTACTATCATTTAATTCCCTGAATGCTAGCTATATGTAGTTTGGTAGTTGCTAGCATGTTATAAATAGTACCACTGCATTCCTCATCCTTGAAAATGTACAATTAGCCACCATAATCAATATCCTAGCTGGTCGAGAACCTGAGCTACTGGTAAAATAACAACTGGTGGTGGCCATTTTGCAAAATGGCCGCCATTTTGGCCACAGAATAATTCTGCGATAGCCCAATAGCTAAATATCTTCGTTAGGCCATGATCTAACAGTGTGCCAAAGTTCATGCTTGTATCATCAAAGGCACAATCCCCCAAATATTTCACTTATCTGCCAGATTATATAAGAAAAATCTCCAGAATGGCTGGACAGATCGATGGGAAACTTCACACAAATGTTGCACAAGCCTTGGGAATACCAGGTTATTCACAAATAATTGATGTCTGGTAGCCATATTGGATTGAGGAGAAATCTTTAAAAAAATTATTTCTGTTGAACTGCTTCATCAATCGAAGTGAAACTTCACAATTATGAACTAGTTGTGATGTGGAATATATGTTCTAATTTCAGCCTGATTGGACGCATTGTCTGGCAGCCAGGATTATTTAATTTTTTGGAATCTGGTTTGTTTTATATTATTATTTTTGATTAAGGTTCATTTGGCTGTGCCTGGATGGGTTTGACGGTAGAGGAATTGTGGCTGAAATCCAAATCCTATCGAGGTTCTTCCTGTTGACTTAATCTTTGATTTTTGCTTGGTCAGTTTCCTTCTGATGATTTCAATGCAGGAATGTACCGATTTAGTCTTCCATTTAATTTGAATTAAATTTATTTTAATCCTATTCTGAATTAATTTGAGTAACAATAAACGTCATGGGTCAGGTACAGGTATTCAATCAAAGTGTGGTTGCATGAAAGCGAGACGTCTTGGTGGTTCATCACTGCTGTTCATCACTGCCAGCAGTTCTCCTAATTGTATAAAAATAAATTGTATAATATAATGCCAAATAAAGTGGCAGTTTTAGTTATGTCTATTCGTAATTAAATAACACCAGTAGACAAACGCCACACAAAATACACTCCACAAATCTACACAAACACCACACAAAACAAGTCCTGACGAGGGTCTTGCATCTCTTATTGCTCTTGTTCTCGTTTTTTTTTAATGTGTTTGTCATTAATTTTAATGCACTTAATGCATTTGTATTTCAATTTGGCCAATAGAATCCAAGTTTACAGATTCATTCATTCAGCAATACCTCAGCATATCAATATTCAAAAAGATGACACTTCAAATGTCAAAACATGTCAATCGTAGTCACTGAGGAATGTGAGCCAGAGTGCGTGTGAGCCAGAGTGCATGTGAGGCAGAGGACATTTGAGCCGGAGTGCATATGAACTGGAGTAGTTGTAAGCCTGATCCACCTCCATGAAACCTCAATAAACCTAACTTATTTTTGGATTGTCTTAAAGTATAGGCTAACTTTAAAACGTTTGCCTTCCACATTTTGAAGTCTAACATTCATTTATTGTGTGAGTGAAGGAAAACTTGTAGCGGAGACGAGTGCACATGTCATCTTATTTTACTCAAGTGAACAAGATGCCTTTCCTTTCATTGAGGAGCTTCTGTTACAAAATGTGTCAGGGAAAACATGGATAGCAACGTCATCATGGATCATATCCCAGAAGTTTTCTTCAGAACGGTATGCCAGGATCTTACAGGGCACCATTGGTTTTGTACAAAGGCTTGGAGATATTCCTGGATTTTATGATTTCCTCGTAAAAGTGAAACCACAACACCGATGGTCTAAAATCGATACTAGTTACTTCAGTAGCAGTAAGGTGAACAGCACAGAACAATTATTTTTTAAATCAAATTTGTTTCGTGATGAGATATGTTTTATTCATTCATTTTTGGGTTTTATTTCTATCAATTAACTGAAGATCAATGAATATCTTGCATGTATATATGAATGTAGAACGTCCTTATATTTAAAAGAAACTTTGATTTCACACAAATAATACAATTAGGAGAAAATGGAAAAAACAACAAAAAAAAAACAACATCGTTATTTGAGTGACTTGGATCCAATCCAAACAGTAAAAATTTTGCGAAGACAGGAAGGCAAACAAGACCATCAAAATAAATTGTAATACAATGCTAAATAATGCTCAGTAAAATAATCCTCCACAGCAAGTGTAAAACTATGAAGAGAGCATCCAAAGTTGTTCTTGACTTTTCTTCTAAAACCTCAAACTTTACAAAGTAATTGATGATACTTCACCTTAACCTCAAGTCAAGACATTACTTTTGTACAAACATACATACATACATTTTCCTCTCATGGGGAAGTGTGTTGAGGTCATCAGCTTAGATATCCTTGGGACAACTGTCGAGCAATTTTCAGACGCATGCCTTGCAAATGAACAGGGCCATAGTAACCTGCGATTCTCATCGTTTGTTAACTTCATTCGACGCAGAAGTTCTTTCAATGGTGAAAAGACAATAAAAGGACAAGCTGACAAGAATCATCTGCATGTAGAATGATTTGTTTTTACTTACCTACTCGTTTCTGCTGGAGTACACATGTACTTTGAGTTATTTCAGAGTAAAGCTATTGAGTTACAGTCATGTGCCGTATTACGACGTTTCGATCAACGATGGACTGCATATACGACGGTGGTCCCATAAGATTATAATGGAGCTGAAAAATTCCTGTCGCCTAGTGATGTCGTAGTCGTCGTAGCGCTGCCAGTCGTATACAAGTACAGTATATCACATACAATTATGTACAGTACATAATACTTGATAATGATAATAAACAACTACAGTGTGGCCCCGTTATAACGCGATCGTTGAGGTCCATAAAATGTCATTGCAAAAAAAGCGGGGTTGCGCTAAATCGGGATTCAAGAAAATCAGCGTTCAAACTGACCCAATGTTGACCTAACATCCTAACCCCTATTTTCACCCTATTTGACCGTTTTTGCACGTTTACTCTAGCAAGTAAATTACCTTTGAAATAAATAATTCCGCAAATAAATCGTTGTTGTTACAGTAGAAATTAAAACACAAATTAGTTTTTAGTGAAGCTTTTTATGTTGTTAAAACATTCGCACTGTTCTGAAATATATGTTTGTGGGCCGGGGTTCGGCGGCGATAAACGACCACCAGGGGGACATAGAGCCGTCTCCCACCGAACACCCGGAATTTAGGTCCTGACTCTCGGACAACCCCGAAAGGTCACGGGTCACTTAGAGGACCGTGGTCACCAATATTTTGATGGCGTGAGGTAGGGTCCACTTGTCTAATTCCAATTTTACCTAAGTACCATGCCGTCTAACTACCGGGGAAACCACACCCTCGGCCGACTTTGTCCGAACCAAGTCGCTATAACCGACTCGGACCCGGCGTAACCGAGCAGAAGTTACAAAGCCATGCCAGACCAAATGAACAATTTACGGCACGAACCGCCTCACTAATTCTCAATACGCACCGTGCTGGGTCAATGGGAGAAAGCACAGAAAACGAGCTGGAACATTTAACACGGGGGTTTATTTATAACCAATAATCGGGGAGGGAGCACACAAAGAGCAGAGTTATCCGAATATGAAAATGTAATGTACAATGAACACAGGGCACTTAGTCAGTTTCTACTTACAGGACAGCGTCACACACACACCACACACACACACACACACACACACACACCACACACACACACACCACAAAAAGAACTGGACACCGTCGGGTCTTTATTCGGTAAAGCCGGGCCGGGGTACCTTCCCGCCTCGTGCGGTCTGGTCGAGCTTGTCCGGTGGCGGGACTCGAACCCACCGCCAACAACGCAGCACCAAGCACCAGGGACAGGGAATTGCAACGGACGTCAGCCAGCACGGGAACGGACCAGCGAGCACCGCGGGTAGATGAGAACGCCAGCAGGTAAGACGAGGCTTCTTCTCCTTCTCCTCTTTCTTTACGATGGGGCGAACCTTCTTCGAAGACAGCTCGCCACCTCATCTTATCCTTCCCCTCCCCTGCGGGTCGAGGGAAACGCTCTGAGGTACTCGCCTCCGGATTCGACGAGTGGTTGTCGGGCGACTCGTGGCCGCCGTTGATTGGACGAGCTCACGGTGGGCGGAGGGAACCTCACCCCTGTACGTGACATGGTGCACGTGGGCGATGGATGGCGATGGTGCAAAAACGAAGGATGAAGATATAAAAAACCTGACTATGAAAGTAACTCGGAGCACACACACGAAATTCCCATTAAACAGAAGGACGGGACCCTGACTATAAACACATACTTATCGAAATAACTGAACTGCGGGGGCTGCTGTCTGTCTGTGTGCAAATGGCTTCCAGATTCGTAACAATATCACACAACTGACAGGTGCTCATTTCGTCATTTGTAAATTATAACATCGATGCAATGATTACATATATATAAAATCCAAAAGCTATTTATTCAACTTTCTATAATAATCGATGTGAGAGGAGATTGTAAGCAGCTGCTAACAACACACATGGCTGTCATGAACAGCACAAAGGTAAAACTAACACATCTTCCGTCTATCTTGGATGTGTGTTACAATTGCCTACAGTATTCAGTACAGTAACATGCTGTACAGGTTTGTAGCCGTGGAGCAATAGGCTATACCATATAGCCTAGGTGTGTAGTAGGCTATACCATCAAGGTTTGTGTAAGTACACTCTCTGATGTTCGCACAAAGACGACATCGCATAACGACGCATTTCTCAGAACGTATCCCCGTCGTTAAGTGACACATGACTGTATTGCAGAGTATTCGTCCACAGCATGATGGAGTGCTGCTCTCCCCTTTGGGCTGGTGCTTTGCCTCAAACATTTCTCGGCTACACGTTGTGGAAACCAAAGCATTTAGATTTTAGAATCATTGGTATCTCCTGCAGTGAGGCTGAGTCTTTGGGCCTCTCACTCTCACCACAGGTCGGTGGTCTTTCTGTCTTCTACTGTCTCCTCTCCAGTCTTCCGCCCCCCCACCCCGCTCTGTCTGCGATATGTCCCCCCCATATTTCCGCAAGGCGCTCAGGTCTCCAAGCATCCCCTTCTGGTAAAACTACCAAGATCACAATCACTATTCACCTTCACTCTTTCATTCCTCTTTTTTTCTGCCTTTGGAATAAACTCCCTCACTCTATTCATCCCATTCTTCCCTCCAGGCCTTCAAAATAGCTGTTCACCCACCCCCATTCAAAACCTCGATCTTTTCTACCCCCGTTAATACACCCCAACCCACCTCCTTCAAATTCCCTGCTTTCCTTCCTGAAAGTCCCTGTAATGTCCATCTTGTATTCCCCATGTTCCCCACCCCATCCCTCTCCCTTCCACAGATACTAATTCTCTGTTCCCCACTGTTTGGTCCTTCCTCTCCCACCCCTCTTGTCTCATGCCCCCATTGCTGTGCTTTGTGTGTTAGCTCTCATATGAGCCTCGACAATGTTATAAACAAAAGGTTCCTTGGTAATCAAACTTGCATTAACCTTGTTGCACATCCACCTATAGTACAATAAATGTACAAATTTGTGAAGAAACAAATGTGAAATCCAAGACTAGATATTACAAAAAAATCCCACGAAGCGTTGTTTCAACAAATATTATTGAACTTTTTTTTCATTTTTACCTGCTTTGAATAAACATCTGATTCAGAGTGAATAAAACATTGCTAACTGTTAATTGTACTTCTCTCAAAAAGAAAAGAAGTTGTTTTGGTGACAAAAATAATAAGATTATTCAAAATCAAAAACTAAAAGGAGAAGAAAACCCACTTTATGGGAATGAGAAATCATTGAATGATTATATTGTTGAATTGTGGGAAGATGTTTTCAGATGCACCTGGGATGGAGAAAAAATTGAACTTCCACCGTGCTCAGGCCAAGAATCATTAAACAAAGTTTACTCGCAGTTTACAGATGTTTCCAAATTATTTTTTTCATCCTATATCTACCAGGCTGTGTATGTTGTGGCCTATGCCTTGAGGGATATCCAATTGTGTACATCCCAAAACAGTCCGTTTCAAAATGGATCGTGTGCCAGGATTTTCGATTTTCAACTGTGGCAAGTAAGGAGAAAACGATTTTTTTTATATCATATTTTTTGTAAGTACAGTATGTTAAGTGATATTATCCAGTCGGTGAGAGGTTGAGACTCGTTTCTCACTTTTTTATTTAAAAAAAAGAAAAGAGTTAAACAATTGAATAAATATCTTACAATTATTATCCACTGAAATTTTTTTTTTTTATTGTGTCTCAGCTGTTGTTGTATCTTCGGAATGTGCAATGGAAATCGACTATGGGTGCGACAATGTTTTTTGATGAAAATGGAGACCCACCTGCCCCGCATGAGCTCATAATATGGGAAAGAGATACAAATGGAAAAATAACTTTCAAAACTATTGGACATTTTGACTCCATTGCTTCCCCTGCCAAAAAGCTTTCTGTCACTAATGATGGATTTTACTGGAGTGATGGGAGTACAAAGGTAATGCTGTATATTTGTATGTTCAGGAACTACACTGGCGTGAACTCCTTTTATTCCAGTGGATACGGGGAAGAATCGTGCACTTTTTTTTATAAAAAGCATCAAACTTGGAACACATAATTAGATAGAGTGACATCCCAGTTTTTGCCGATGATAACTATGGCGGCCATCTTTCTAAATGGCGACTGCCTAACACGAAACTAGCATATAACTCAGCAACCAAGAGGCCTAGAATCCTAATTCTGGTGTCTATGTACAGGTTTTTGGGGTCATATAATTCAAAGAAGGCAATGTCGAGTATGTGTAGCCACTTATTGTACCACTTCTTAAAGATAAATACCTTTTTATAGGTTATGGAAACAAGTTTGGAGGTCTTTATATTGCTTTATTTTATATTTATGAAAATATAATGCCATAAATTTAAGAACTAAACGACTACACTGCTAAAATACAATTCTATAGTACAACAATAATATCAGTCAAAACATTGTCAAGTGTGGACGACTTGGGAGTTGAATTAAGAATTGTAGTTGTAGAAACCAAAGTGGCATGAGTCAGAGAAGCTCACCATTTAATATGAAATGCCAGACATCACATCAACTAACAATGACAGAACCACCACATTCACACAAAGCTGTGCATGGCAGAGTTGCCTTTGTGCATCTGCAGTTTGTTCGACTTATACACTTTATCAAAAAAAAACTTTTATAAAAAGTTTTGTAAAGCTTATACTTATTTTCCTTTGGGACAACCACATCTTATAAGTCCTCTGCAAACTCTGCTGGCTTCAGGAAGACTGCTCCAAAGAACATCCCATTTTCCATCACTGCTGCAAGTCCATCCCTATCAATCCAGTTGTGGGGGTGTTGCCTTTGGTTCAAGCATCAGACTCCAGACTTGACCAGCACAGTATACTGCTCATCCATTGTGCTGAAGTACAGCACCCTTGATCGGTGGAATGTTGCTCACGTCTCTGCCTTTTCATGTGAACAGGTCGACCATGAGCTCATCAAAATGGTGTCTAGAACTTGTTCGGTCATAAAGAAGTATGACAAATCTCTCCAAAGCATCCATAGAAGCATCAACATGTGACACCTGTGGTTGTTCCATCGGCCTGATGAACTCCCTTGTAACCTCAGGGCACATGCTCCATGTATCCCATGCAGTCTTCTTTCCTCTGCCAGCAAAGCAAGAGGTGGTATATCACCCAGTAATGGCGTGAAACATTGGAAGTGCAATCGACTTCTCAGGCCCAAATGAAGTTGAGATATCATGAGCTGAGATCATGTGCAAATTCATGCCTGTGCCGAACGCCACCCATAGAGATAATTTTGAAATACATTCACTGCCAGAACAACTACATCACTGTCAATGGTGTAGATGCAAACAGTTTTGTGTTGTCTGGCTGCATCAGCAACATGAATCATCATCTGGCTGTCTGCTTCCTCATGTGTACAAGGGGCTAAACCTTCTGTGTTTCTGGTGTGGAAACAAAACATTTTCAATCAGCATGCTGATTACTTGTTTCTCCATTTGAATGTTGACAACTTCTCTACTGAGGAATGAAAAGAGTTCCTTCTTGTTGTCAAGGAGTCACAATAACTCTTGCCAGTTTGGGGTACTGCATTCTTTGGCTCAACCTTTCAAGGGATTCCGTTGCCCTCCTCTCTCTGGTTTGTGCCTTCAATTAATCTGACCTGCAATCATCCCCTTAGTTCGATTGATGGGAAATCTTAATACGACAGCATACAATGACTTCTAAACGATTCTGTGCTTCCAACTTTGTGGCAACAGTTTGGGGAAGGCCCTTTCCTGTTTCAGCATGATAATGGCCCCGTAAACAAAGCGAGGTCCATACAGAAATGGTTTGTTGAGATCGGTGTGGAAGAACTCGACTGGCCTGCACAAATCCATGACCAAAACCCCAATGAACACATTTGGGATGAAATGGAATGCCGAATGCGAGCCAGACCTAATTGCTCAACAGCAGTGCCCAACCTCATGAATGTTCTTGTAGCTGAATGGAAGCAAATTCCCGCAGCAATGTTCCAACATCTAGTGGAAAGCCTTCCCAGAATAGTGGAGGCTGTTATTGCAGCAAAGGGGGGGACCAACTCCATATTAATGCCCATGATTTTGGAATGAGATATTGGACGAGCAGGTGTCCACATACTTATGGCCGTGTACTGCATTTCAAAAATGTATTGGGCCCAATATGTTCTCATGGATCAGGCATTATGTGGCGGAGTTATGCGCTCTGCCGAGTGCCCTTCTAATTAACTCATGTGATGTCTGGTATTTTATATTTAACTGTGAGCTTATCCGACTCATGGCACTTCGATATCTACAACTACAAGTCTTAATTAAACTTCCTAGTCATCCACACTTGGCATAGTTTTGACTGATGTTTTTGTAGTACTATGGTATTGTATTTTAGTATTGTAGTCGTTTGGTACTTAAATTTATGGCATCATGTTTTCATAAATGTAAAATATAGCAATATAAAGACCTCCAAACTTGTCTCCATAACTTATAAAAGGGTAATTATCTTGAAAAAGTGGTACAATAAGTGGCTGCACATCCTCAACATTACCTTCTTTGAAGTCTATGACCCCAAAAACCTATATATAGATACCAGAATTTGTATCCTTGGCCTCTCGTTTGCTGAGTTATATGCTATTTTAGTGGTAGGTGGTGGCCATTTTGAAAGATGGCTGCCATAGCCATCATCGACAAAAACTGGGATGGCACGACATCTAATTTTGTTTGTCATGGCCCAGTAATTATGTGTACCAAGTTTGATGCTTTTATAAAAAGTGCATGATTCATCTTTACTATATTGCACCGATACGCTGTACTATTTCTGGTGTGGTGTTTGCAGTTTATGTCATGAACTACATTTCCCACTGTCTGTGTACTGCCTTTACTGCTGCTAAACCTCAGGAGTAGCTTTGGCTATGTTTTTCTCTGCTCAGCCATCTCCTGTTTGTTTGTGTACTGTACCATCCTCATAACAGGGACAACTCTATTTACAATATCCTCTCTGCCAAAAAGACCATTTTACAACTACCTTTCCCAACTCTCTCTTCCTCATATGTGTCGATTTAAACTCCCATCATTCCAATTTGGTGGGTGTTGGTACTTCGCCACTGGATACACATAATCCTGTGATGAGGCAGTCGACTTCCAACAACTTGCCATCAATTCATGGAAAGCAAATCTGATTGAAGACAACCTCAGATCATTCCACCAAGCCGATAACAAGTGTCTGTCCTCTCTCAGAAAAGACAAAACAAAATGTGGCCAACATCAAGGCTGAACTCTAAATCCTGTCTCGTTCTTCAAAGACCTGGTGGCACCTTGTCAAGTTTATTGTAGCCCCCCTCCATCCCTTTCCCACATTTTAAATGGCACCACAACTGACAGCTTGTGAGAAGGCCAAATGCCTCAATTCTGTGTTTGTTTCCAAATCTTGTGTACTCAAGCCTCAATCCCTACACATCCCCCACCATATCATACCCAACTGCTCCTGGGTGCTGTATTTTCCCCAATTCAGAAGGTGGAAATGTGTCTGGCAAAATCTCAACTCCGATTCTGTGACAGCGCCAGACAGAATCAGTGCATGTTCCTAAAACCCTTCTCTGTTGCTCTTGCTCATTTTTTTCTGCTCTGTTCACTCGATCATTCTCTCTGGGTCAGTTTCCGTCTGCCTGGAAAGTTAGCCGACTTCACGGCACTACACAAATGTGGTGTAAAAACGGATTCTCTTAACTACAGGTCTTCACCTATATTCCAATTATCAGTGAGGTCATACACTCCATCATTGCATTTGACAATTGCAATTGGCAAACCCTTCCTTTTCTCCAACCGCCCCATCTCAGATCATCAGTTTGGTTCAGACATGGTCATTCTACCTCGGACATGCTGCTTCGACTCTCCCAAAAATGGATGGAAGCCTTCAGTCTCAGACCTGAGATCAGGCTGGAAATATTGTGAGCATATTGGCATGGCTCTGGCAGCCCAGGATATTTACCCGGACCCAATTTGTGGTGATGGGCGGTTAACACCACCAGCCCCGGACGGTCGAACTTCTCCCTTGGAGGCCTACAGCTGAGATTATTCTGCGCATGTGGGAAAACAGTTAATCGCTGCACCAGGTCAGCACAAGGGGGGTTTATACTCGAACCACATGACAAATACATGGATACAGCCTCTTAAATTGAACACATTTAATGAAAATAGACAAATATTTACAAAGGACAATAATCAAAAGGTAATGATAATAACGTGAAGTAAATATAACTCTAAGTCGAGGCGCCTCGAAACACAGACTTAAATGCAGACAGGGGGAAACAAAATATAAGAAAATCCCTCCTTTAATTATTGTACTTAGCTTGGACCAGAGATGGTCTTTGTGGAATTTGTAATTGAGGCGCTTCTATTTGCACGTGTAGAGGGACGCAAAATGGTGCCAAGTCACTTCTCATAGCGGGACAAATGTACATCAGGCAATTTATGAGCGGTATTCAACAACAAGGCTCAGAGACTCCGTGCAGCTGCCTTGTGCGACAATCGTCCTCACCGACCCGCTATTTGTCACACATGAGGCTCAGGGGCCGTTCCTCATGACCCAACCAAGATCCAAAGGACAGCGTCTTGCTTCACCACACAAGTCAATTCGCCTTCACATGATAATCGTGCCGTCTTCTTCATACATCAGAGGAAAGCCAGCTGTAAAGCCATGTTGTTACAGGCCATCTCCTAGCCACATTCTTTCTCAACCGTGTGTGTCCCTCACTCCGCACTCATGCGTTCCTTCCCTCAACTTCACTCTGACTCACTTCATGAATGTGCTCCCACGATCTTTCACCTCTGCCTAGTGCATGCCCTTGCCCGATCTCTCCACTCTCAGTCCTATTTGATCTGATGCCTCCCACGCCTTCTTCCTTTTCATGTGTCTCACGCCATGCCCATCACTCTGCCTCCAGGCCATGGAATCACCTGCCCTCACCCTTGCAGGTGGGGCTTCTGCCTGCTCGGCACATTTGGCTCACTTGTTCATGCAAAAACGTAGGCATAAGTTACCGGCAGGCAATCACATACTGGGGGAACTTATTCTTACTCCCTAGCTAATTAACACTGCGCCACCCCACGTGTTGTGACACGTAACACTTAAACTCACAATTTCCATACTTAATTACATCGAAATGTTTCCTACGCATCCACGGACCAAACAACTCCATTCAATCCTCAATTTCCTATTAAATACCTCCATCAAGCTACATAATAATAATAATATGATATTGTCTGGCACCCTATATTTATCTTCAAACTCTCTACTTCTGCCATCAAAGGCCACTTCCTCTTATGGATAACCAACTTCCTCCACTTCCTTATTCAGCATGTAGCTCTTAATAGAGCCCTCTCATCTCTTTTGCCTGTTAAGACAGTGTATTGGCCCAAGACTTGTTCCACATCTAAATCAATGATCTTTCTGATTCCTTAGATATTTATATTTTCTGATTCCACCCTCTGCCATATAATTTCTCATCTGCATGCAGGCAGGCAGTGGCCTCTTTCCTCTCTTTAGACCTTGATAAAATCACGAGCTGATTTTACACTTGGAATATGTCTTTCAACCCTGATAAAACCCACACACTCACCCTGTTTCTCTGAATGGACTGTCTGGCAAACCCTCCCATCCACTTCATAAACGAGCCATATGAAGTGGTTAATTCACTCAAGATTTTGGGTCTCATCATCAGCCATGGTCTATCTTGGGCAGACCATATTTCCCAAATGACCTCAAAAGCCGTCCGCCAACTGGGCATCCTTCATCTTTCCTTGGTCAATCTGAATTTTTAACAACTGATAAGGCCTTAATTTGCAGCTTGATGGAGTACTGCTCCCCATTTTGGGCAGGCACCCCTGCCTCACACCTTACCCCCCTTCATGCCATGAAAAGTAAGGCCCTCATAGCCATTGGGATCTCCCATGAGGATGCTAAGTGTACATGTCTGTCACTTTTGCACCACAGACATGTTGGTGGCCTCCATGTATTCGACTGCCTCCATTTGTTCTTGCACCCTGCTTTGTTCTGTTCCTCCCAGGTATCTAGTGGGTGCACATGATCTGCCAGTAACCATCTTCTTGTTAAACTCCCAAAATAAATGCTCATGGCTCACAGACGCTCATGTGTTCTTCTTTTCTCTCACCTGTACAACCAACTTCCACAGCATGTTCAGTCCCATTCTTCCCTGCACTGCTTCAAGATCGCTATTCACCACTACCTCAGATTCTCTCGGATCCATACACTTGATCGCTTCTCCCCGAAATGACCCAATTCCTAAACACTCCTTTTTTCCAAGTCATTATGATTTCCACCCCCCTCCCACTTTCTGCCCAACTGCACTGCTGCAATTAACCCAGGCAATGTTCTGTGTGTTGCACAGAAACCATTAATCCCGAATGTTCTGGACTCATCTGTCTATCTCCCTCATAATTGTTCCATGCACTGTAATGCATCTGACTCCCACACTGTTGGTGTTGTCACTGTGTATGATCTTCCCTCCCTCCCCCACATATAGTGCCCTTCACTTGTCGGCCCCAAAGCTGATGAATACATTTGTCTTTCTGTGACTCTCTGTAACAGCACATATTGCTTCTCTTTGTTGTGCACCTTCTCGTAAATCTATGCAGACTTGAATTGCCACCATGACAGCTGGCATAGTTTCAGTTATACCTCAGTACATAATTGAGCAGCTAAGTCATTCCATGAAATCACTGAACAAGTCCGAATGAGATTGGCAACCTTCTCCTTTTTTGATAGGTGCAAACATCACTCCAACCCGTGAGATATTTTACAAACACAGCCCCTCACCTTCAGACCTATTATCTATCTCTGCATCATAAACAGTCATCTTTGTTCTTTGTTCCTTTCACATCTCTTTCTAATTTTTATTTTATAATTCTCTTTATTCATTCTCATTCTTGCTTTTTCTTCTCTTTCATCTCTATATTCCTCTCTTTTTTTCATCTATCTCTCTAAGTAGAAGTGAATTCTTGCAGAATATTTTTTCTGTGAGGCTCACTTGGCTGCACCTGGATGGGTCTGAGGGTTGTGGAGGAGCGGCTGGAACCCAAATCCAATCCAGGTTCCTCCTGATGACTCCATCTTTGCTCTTTAATTCTTCGGGTTTCTTCTTGGTCTTTCTTTTCATCATGGAATCGTGAAAGGAAAACCCACCCCTCTCCCCCTTCACCTGAGTAAGAAAGTAATTCAAACTCAGTGAAGTGACTTCACAAAGTTCTCTCCCATGGAATGCTTCTTCTTTTAGCTCACTGCCATATCACACCAAATAGATCTCTTCTTCGTCATTCTCTCACTTTCGATAACCTCTGTCTCGTAGTTGGCGTCTTTTATGCCCAATGTACCATGTATCAGCCATGCCATTCGCCCGTCAGGGGCCATCACATGGCTGCCCTAGTATCATAGACCAAGCTCATCGAGGCATACTCCATTCTACCTGGGATTGTTCATCATATTGTTACGGATTTTCGAATCCGGTCTGATGAATGCATCCACACATCAGGGTCCTCAGACAGTTATTTCCTTAAATGCATGTCCATATTAGCCCCATCCCCATGTCTAATGGGATATTAAATGTGATGCGTTGAGAAGGGTAAAGAATAGGTCCCCTCTCTTATGGGAAGCTTTTTTCTTGACGACAGACACATTTATGCACATATTTCTTTCGCGAGCGCTGATACCCACCTTTTTTTCTTCAGCAACGTTTACACACATTTCTTTCACGAACGCCAAGGCCCGCCCTTTTTCGAGGCATGGGTTGTCATGGTAACGGTGTGCAAGTGGGCAGGGTGAGCTTGGGGGACTCTGCGCCTGCCAAGACGGGCCGCATATATAAAAGGAATTGGAGGTCCGTTAAAAAAAAATAGCGAGAGAAGAAGCGAGTAAGAAGCGGTTAAGCGAGCCAGAGAGGAAGCGAGCAAGCGAGGAAGTGAGCGAGTGAGCGTGCGGTTGTCTGACCAGCACCAACGAGACAATTTGTCCTTTCCAATGCTTGAGCAAGCGAGCGTGTGGTGCGGGTGTGGGTGCGAGCAGCGCCGACAAGGAGTGAGGCACAGGTCAGTCACCAACGGACCGTGTGGGTCACTGGACGTCACCAGTTTTGTGAAGTGCAAGGAGCTGCCCGTGTCGTAGCACCAGGGTCTAAACCCACGATAGATGATTTCGGTGCCCCCCAGATGTCGACTGGCGTTCAAGGCTGTTGGCGAGTGGGTGCACGGCAAGGCTGGGTGCTGGCGACGGACAAGACACGCACACACACATTTCAGGACATTTTCACTTAATGGATGACTTCTCTCTGGTGAGCGAGATGACTCTCCCCCCACCCACCCCCCACCCCCTGAATTATCTGCTGGGTACCCTTGTCTGTGTTTCGTTGTGAGTAATTCGACCCCCGATAAGCATCATCTGCTCTCTGTCTCTTTCCTGTCATTTTGATTGATTTTGCCTGATTAATTATTAATTTCGATTGCTTTGGAATTTATTCACTTATTTACCTCAGGAAATAAAAAGTTATTTTTATTTATTTATTTTATTATTAATAAATCATTTGTTGACTTCCAACCTGTCCATGTTTGTCCTTTCCTTCCATTAGTCCAGCATTGTCCGAACCTAGATAAACTGGGAGGTAATTACCACAGATTTGACCAAAAATCAGCGGCACGCACCAGCGGTTAAAACGCTCGGCCGCCCTAATTAAAATCTAATCGAGATAAGATTGGTGCTTTGTCGAGGGCGCGCTCCCCACTCAGGTAACCACGTGATCTCTAGTTAAATGGAATAATCAGACGGTGGGCACTGGAACTCGTGGTTAGCTGGGTGGCGTTCATGGTTCTAAAACAACTCACTGTACCTCAACGTTAATTGTGAGCGGTGGCCCCAGGTCCGTCTCTTCCGAGGACAACCGGGGATTAATCCCTCTGAGTGACAAACTGGTGTCTCGGTATCCGTGGCCGTAACAATATCATGGCTTGTCAAAAGTAAAATTATCAACCTCGTTCAAATTTCACTTCTCTTTACTAATTAACATTACAAATACTAAACAAGAAAACGAGCAATCAGAGATTGCAGACCCTCGCCAAGACATGTTTGTGTGGTTTATTTTGTGTGGTGTATTGACGATGTAGATTTATGTTCATGCAGCACACAAACAGACCTGTTCGGTTTTATTGTATTGAGTCACACTACCATCGGGTAGCCTGGTGTTGGCTTCGCAGTTAGGGTAGACGTTTGGGATCCTGGGGTTACTGAGTTCGAGTCCTGTTGGCCTGTCATCCTGTCATCGTTGACTCATCCCGTCATCATTGACTCAGCCTGTCATCCTTCTGAGGTCGACAAAATGAGCACGAGTATACTGGGGGGAACGAGGGGCACTGCATCAGTGGGAACATTCCAATCAAATGTATTTTATGGACGTAATCACATTCCAATCATACATACTCTATATACGTATGGACATTCTAATAATACACACTCTTAAGATAAAAAACACGTTCCCAAAAGCACGTACTTTGTTGACATACTCCCATTCTTCATTGATTTTGATGTACTATGCACTTTATGGAGTGTTGAATGCCAAAAAAGCAGTTTCATGGCAAGGTTTGTACTGGGTGGTTTGCCATTGCCTTCCCAGCGTTGTTCATCTTATAGTCGTTTAAATGCTGAACGTCAATCAAGGAAGCAGGGCTTACCATTTTGAAAGTCTTTGTTATAACTCGGCTGGGGTTTGAACCTCCGACATCCCAGAATCTCGAGCTGATGCTCTCCTCATTATGTCACCGAGTCAGGGTGATTTGAAACTCCATTTGTACATAATTTATAGACATATTCACATTCTAATTGTATGAGGGTCCGTAAAAAAGTAAT
>CM068953.1:184989786-185011401 GCA_035128595.1 Eptatretus atami | reverse complement strand
GACATACTCACATTCTAATTGTATGAGGGTCCGTAAAAAAGTAATGCCTCTTGCTTTGTTTGTCACTAAATAGACTACAATCACAATGAAAAATATAAAAACGAGAAATTATCATGAAATATAATTCCAATCACAAAGAAAACTCAGTCACCGAGTCAGGGTGATTGGAAACTCCATTTGTACATAATTTAGACATACATTCTAATTGTATGAGGGTCCGTAAAAAAGTAATGCCTCTTGTTTTAATTTGTACTAAATAGACTACAATCACAATGAAAATATAAAAACGAGAAATTCTCATGAATATAATTCCAATCACAAAGAAAACTCAGTCACCAAGTCAGGGTGATTGGAAACTCCATTTGTACATAATTTATAGACATATCACATTCTAATTGTATGAGGGTCCATAAAAAGTAATGCCTCTTGTTTTATTTGTCACTAAATAGACTACAATCACAATAAAATATAAAAACGAGAAATTCTCATGAAATATAATTCCAATCACAATGAAAACTCAGTTACCAAGTCAGGGTGATTGAAACTCCATTTGTACATAATTTATAGACATACTCACATTCTAATTGTATGAGGGTCCATAAAAAAGTAATGCTTCTTGTTTATTTGTCACCAAATAGACTACAATCACAATGTAAAATATAAAAACGAGAAATTCTCATGAAATATAATTCCAATCTTAATGAAAACTCAGTCACCAAGTCAGGGTGATTGGAAACTCCATTTGTACATAATTTATAGACATACTCACATTCTAATTGTATGAGGGTCCGTAAAAAAGTAATGCCTCTTGTTTTATTTGTCACGAAATAGACTACAATTACAATGAAAAATATAAAAACGAGAAATTCTCATGAAATATATTCCATTCACAATGAAAACTCAGTCACCAAGTCAGGGTGATTGGAAACTCCATTTGTACATAATTTATAGACATACTCATTCTAATTGTATGAGGGTCCGTAAAAAAGTAATGCCTCTTGCTTTGTTTGTCACTAAATAGACTACAATCACAATGAAAAATATAAAAACGAGAAATTATCATGAAATATAATTCCAATCACAAGAAAACTCAGTCACCGAGTCAGGGTGATTGGAAACTCCATTTGTACATAATTTAAGACATACATTCTAATTGTATGAGGGTCCGTAAAAAAGTAATGCCTCTTGTTTGTTTGTCACTAAATAGACTACAATCACAATGAAAAATATAAAAACGAGAAATTCTCATGAAATATAATTCCAATCACATGAAAACTCAGTCACCAAGTCAGGGTGATTGGAAACTCCATTTGTACATAATTTATAGACATACTCACATTCTAATTGTATGAGGGTCCGTAAAAAAGTAATGCCTCTTGTTTTGTTTGTCACTAAATAGACTACAATCACAATGAAAATATAAAAACGAGAAATTCTCATGAAATATAATTCCAATCACAATGAAAACTCAGTCACCGAGTCAGTGTGATTGGAAACTCCATTTGTACATAATTTATAGACATACTCACATTCTAATTTTATGAGGGTCCGTAAAAAAGTAATGCCTCTTGTTTATTTGTCACTAAATAGACTACAATCACAATGAAAAATATAAAAACGAGAAATTCTCATGAAATATAATTCCAATCACAATGAAAACTCAGTGGACTGCATACCTCCACTCGGCTGAACAGTTTACGTTTTGTATCCCACTGATAGGCTGGATCTGGATCTGGATCTGGATTGTTCTTCTCACCTAACCAATTTATCCACCTCGTTTTGTCATAACTCGTCCACAACTTGTTGAGATATCACTCAATACACGACTTTCAAATGACGTAATCCACCCCAGAATGCTTGGTGCGTATGCACAGGAACGCCAGGAAACGGTGGTGTTTCTGGCACGATGAAATATTCCATGTGTGTTGGAGAGGAATGTTTCCTAAAATGTGTCACAAAGCTTCTAAAATCAGCCAAAAGTACTTGGGGAAAGTACCTGGGAGAAAAAGCTGTGCCTCTGTAAAACGAAAGACTTGCATAACTTTGTCAGCCCAGCGAATGGCAGCTACCCATACTGTAAACCCCCGACCTTGTGGGCCTAATGCAAGGCCTGAGTGGACGGGCGTGTGCTACACAAACCCATGACGGATCACTACTGGACTGTATATCTGGATTAGGTGTGTCTGTGCATCTGGGACTTGTGAATGTACAGGGTAATATAAGTTTAATATGATGATATTTACTGTTTATTAAGTTGGGAAGTGGGTGAGAGCTGGGAGTTGCTGGAGCTGTGAGGGCTGTTAAAAATATACTGGTCGGTACACCCATGGGCATAGACATGTATGACATTTGGACATCTTGAGTTTGATGCTGGCAATGGAATTTAACAAAATGGGTGCTGGCAATTTTGTCAGATCCAAAAGTGACGTAATCCACACAATTTATTTCCTTCACATAACAAGTGAATACATGTGCAAGCACATATGAAATGCAGTTTGTATATAATTCCACGATATTTGAAATCGCTGTGTTTGGTTCTTTGGTTTGAACCTGCACTTTAAGTATGTACTTTGGATGAAACTTTAAAATCTAGAAATAGCCTCACTCAGAGATCAACATCACCATAATATTGTTGCGGACCCGGTGTCGGGGGTGAAGACCACGAGGGGTGAACTACCTCAGGTTCCCACCAGACCCTCCGGAATCGCCTTAGAGCCGTGAGGTTTTGTAGCATCGCAACAATATTATCAAGCGGTTTAAACTTTCTTGATCGGTGAATTATACAAGCCATCATCGTGAGATATTTGTTTGTTTGTTTTTCAAACATTTCAATAATTTGTTTTTTCATCTGGCATTTGCTTTTTATGATAGCATGACTATGTACACAGGGAAACCAAGAAAACACAGAATGGCACAGTTTAATAAACAACTTGGTTTTAAGTTTAATGGTTACACATGCATTCCGTGATATACTCTGGATGTGTGAATGAATGGAACTACTGCATAGTTAAAAACATGACATATTTTTATATTGATTTTATATGTTGTGCAGATATGAAACTGAATATACAGGGTGTCCCACCAATGTCAAATTACACCACCTGATTCAGGAGGGTGATGGCTAGAGCTGATTAGATTTTGGTCAAAATCGGTCAAAGGTCAAGGTCACAGTGAGGTCAAACATTCGATTTTTGATGGTTTGGTACAGAATCATTGTAGAAACTTCTGGTTTGCGTAGCTAACTTCTCTACAGACAGCTTTTATTAGACAAGGTCAGAGGTCAAGTTGACGATTTCGTAAGTACCAGTCTTTGACTGCTTGTTTATTTATTTATTTAATGATCTTTATTCGGGTTCTTTTAGTTTTATATACCCTATATAGCCATAAAACATACCCTATTGATTCTGGGTCCAGCTAGACTCAGCTTTGAGGAGTGGCTGAAGGAGACAGGGCTTTATTCACAACAAAGGAGGCGGTTACGAGGAGATATGATGGAGATGTTTAAGATAATGAAAGGTATAGATAAAATATATGCAGATTAATTATTCAGCAGAGTAGAGAGTGATAGGACGAGGGGCCATGGCCTGAGAGTAAAGAAGAGGAGAGTTAAGACGGTAGCAAGGCAGGGGACTTTTACTCAGAGAGTAGTTAATGCATGGAATGGTCTCACTGGAAAGGTAGTGGCAGCAGAAAAAGTACATAAATTTAATTTAGAATTAGATGGGTACCTGGAAGTTATGAAGATAGAGGGGTATGGGGATGTTGATAAGACTTTGAGGTAGTTTGAGCATTGATGGTTTGATTGTGTATGGAGTGCTGTTGGTGGGGGTCTTGTGTTGGATTTCCTTGTTTCCTTCTTCCCTTGTTTCCTACACTCTACACTAATAAAAAAAAACTAAAGAGTAAAGGTGTACACTAATAGAAGGTTATGGAAAAGCCCCCCGGTGTCCATTCAGAGACACCTAGGATTTCCCCTAGACAGATATTTCTTTCGTTTATGTGAGATATATTTCCCACCTTTCGTTTGGAGGGACCTTGGGAGGAATATGTGTCATTAGTTAGAATGTTCGGTATTTCTCTACATCCTCCATCTATAAATCCATCTTTGGATCTCTCTTTGGCTCCACCAACCCATCCATCGCCAGTCCTTCGCCATGTTCACCTTTCAAGCCCTTGGCTCCTTGTGGCCCATCGATCCTGTATTATACCCTTTCAACCCTCCCCCCTCCCTCCTTTTCCATTCCACATCTCGAACACCATCCCCCTACCAACAGGTCACAGATTCCCCCCCTACCACCATCGGAGTCCAAGTAATGCATCACCATTGCTTCAAAACAATGGACCACAATTAAATGCCATACAAATTTACCCCCGTTGTATACGTGTCACACCCTCACAAACACTCTGCATATGTGCTTTGCCATTCTTTATAAATAAAACCTTTTCTGTATATATGTGCCACACAAACACCCCGTTTTACCCTTACAGTCAAGGCCAAAAATATTGGCACCTTTACACTTTTTTCAAATAATGCATCATTTCTTCCAGAAAATTGTTGAAATTAAAATATATTTTTGTATCCACATATGTATTTCTTTGGTTTGCCGTTGAACAAAACAAAAAAAGCTGAAAAAAATTCGTAAATCCTAATTTGTTCCACACAGAAATCCTCAAATGGCTTGGACAATATTTTTGGCACCTTTTAGAAGTTGAAACAAATAATTAGATTTCAAGCAGGTGATTCTCCTTTACTTTGGCATTGAACTCACCTGTGGTGAGTTGTAGATGCTTGCAATATAAAAAATCACCCATTCAACCAGTTTGAATAGAAAAAACGAGTCATTCTGCTGTTTCGTGTCACTGGGTGTACCACACTGAGCATGGAAAAAAGAAAGAAAACCAGAGACTTATCTGAGGAGGTCAGACACAAGATGGCAGCGAAGCATGTACAATCTCAAGGACACAAGTTCATCTGCAGAAACTTTATTGTTCCTGGGTCAACCGTACGCAATATTATGGGAAAGTTTAAGGCCCATGACACTGTAGCCAACCTCCCTGGACGTGACCACAAGAGAAAACTTGATCAAAGATTGCAGCGAAGGATTGTTCGAATGGTGGAGAAAGCACCTCGATCAACTGCCAAACAGATTCAAGCTGACCTTCAGACACATGGTGCGACAGTTTCAACTCGCACCATCCATCGCCACCTCAATGAATGGAGGTTCGATGGGAGGAGACCCAGCAGGACCCCACTGCGGAGAGAGAGAGAGAGACATAAGAAAGCCCGACTGGAGTTTGCCAAACACACCTGAACAAGTCAAAACATTTCTGGAAGAATGTCCTGTGGATAGATTAAACCAAATTAGAGAATTTTGATAAAGCACATCATCTTTAACTTAACAGACAACAAAATGAAGCTTTCAAAGAAAAGAACACCTTCCCAACAGAACAACATGGAGGAGGTTCAATGATGTTTTGGGGTTGCTGTGCTGCCTCTGGCACTGGGTGCCTTGAATGTGTGCATGGCATCATGAAATCAGGAGATTACCAAGGCATTTTGGAGTGCAATGTTCAACCCAGTGTCAGAAAGCTGGGTTTCCGTCAAAGATCATGGGTCGTCAGCAGGGCAATGAGTCCAAATACACTTCAAAAAACACCCAGGAAGGTTCAAAGGAAATCACTGGACTGTTCTGAAGTGGCCAGCAATGAGTCCAGTTATAAATCCCATTGAACGCCTGTGGGGAGATCTGAAAACAGCAGTTGGGAGAAGGCACCCCTTCAAAATCTTGGGGACCCTAAATCCCATTGAACACCTTTGGGGAGATCTGAAAACAGCAGTTGGGAGAAGGCACCCCTTCAAATCTGGGGGAACTGGAGCAGTTTTCCCAAGAAGAGTTAGCCAAACTGTCAGTAGAGAGGTGTAGGAAGCTTATTCACGGCTATAGGAAGCGTTTGACTGCAGTTATTTTGTCCAAAGGCTGTGCTACCAAATATTAAGTCTTGGATGTCAATAATTTGGTCAATGTCATTTCTTTTTATTTTCTGGTTTATAAGGATATATTAACTTCTGAATCAAAAACAAAGGTTCTGTAATATTAACAGTGAAATAATGAATTGTGGAGACCAAATACTTTTGTCAATTTCAACTTATTTTTAGAGAAAATTGGGAGTTATTTGAAAAAAGTGCAAGGGTGCCAATATTTTTGGCCACAACTGCATATAAATAAACACATACATGTTTTATTTTAACCTGCACATGCTCTATTCAATAACCAATGCTCCACTCACTCATATTGTTACCGAGCGGAACAGTGTGTGCTGAGGGCGTGAGCCTCAGTTAGTTGGGCCACTTCACCCCAGGTAAACGGTGTGAGATGGAGGAACACTGAGAGATGTGGCCATCTGATTGACGTTTGTGGTTGATTCACAACCGGATCGGCCATGGACTTATCCGTGGCCGTAGGCCTCAGGGTCGGTCGTGGTGGTGGGAACGAGTAGGTACCCGATGGCATAAAAAATACGCTTATTCCGATACCGTAACAACATCAATATTGAAATTTAGAAACTTTGGAAAGAAACTGAAATTTAGAAACTTTCATAAAATATGCAATTAGCTCTTGAACCATGATTAGAACTCCAAAATCAATTGTAGTCACTCTTGATATTTGAAGTTGCACAATTGCAATTAAAAACATGATTGATATGCTTTCCAGGTTCCGCAATCAGTGTGTAGCGAGCCGTGTGTCCAAGGAACACGGAAGGTTGCACGTAAAGGGGAACCTTTCTGCTGCTTTGATTGTATGCCGTGCATGATTTATGAATACTCCAATGGAACAGGTTGGTTTTGCAACACTATTTTTATGCAGCATAAAGGACGCATTGAAAAAATGTTGCAGGATTTTTCCTTAGAGGTTGGTGTTTCAGTGTCGTACTTCAGGACTAACTTATTAATTGGAAAAATTAATATATTTCTCTGCTTCCCTAGACATTCCTTGGTACCATTTTGCCAATGGCACCACTATTTGCAGGACGGTATAGCATGCTTGTGAGAAGCAGGTTATCAGATTATACCTGTCGACAGACTTAGAACATAAAATAGCCTGCAGTTAATTTGTCATAATACCACCCAGAGACAAACACCGCCGACATGTCTGGAGATAAACACAGTCTGAAAACAACACCGCAAGAAATGTCTGGAGATAAACGCAGTCTGGAACAAAAAACTGCCTGGAAATGTCTGCACTATACGCAGTCGTATATAAACAGCCCCCGGACATGTCAAGAGACAAATACCCTCCCGACACATCCAGAGAAAACACGCCAACGACACATCCGGAGACAAACACCCCCGAACATATCTGGAGACGAACACCCCCAGGACATGTTTGGAGACAAACAACCCAGACACGTCCAGAGATGAACACTGGCCAGACACATCTGGAGACAAACACCCCGGACAAGTACGGAGACCACCACACCCTGGACACATCCGGAGACTAATCCCCCGGACACATCTGGAGATGAATCCCCCAGACATATCTGGAGACAAACACCCCCGGACACATCCGGAGAAAAACACCGTTGACATAATCATGACCCAGACAATTCCTGAGAGGAGAGAGAGGAAAGGAAGAGAGAGAGAGAGAGAGAGAGAGGAGAGAGAGAGAGAGAGAGAGAGAGAAGAGAGAGAAGAGAGAGGGAGGGAGGGTCTGCGCTGTCAGTATTTGGCGGGCAGAGCGAGGATGGGACGCAGTGAGAGATAGTGGGTAGGAGGGGGAGGAGAGTTAGCAGAGAGAATATGTTATGCTTTACGAACAACACACAACACAACACACACATACACACACACACACACACAAACACACACACACACACACACACACACTGTAATAGTGCTTGCTGATATCGGCCATTCTTCAGGAATCAGCAGATTTGAGTGAGTGTGATTACAGACTACAGTATGCACTGGATACAACCCAAAAATCGTTGAGTAGCTTTCACCCTTGATTTGGAGGATTTCAATAAATAATTTATAAAACAACGTTTCATTATAGATGTTTCAGGGAAATGTGCATACATTCATCTTTATAAACAGCTGCCAATCATCACGTGACAGGTGGAAAAAAAATTGGCTCTGAATTTAGAAAACACGTGAATACAGCAAATGGTTGGAAATCAGGTGTTATCAAATATATTTTGTTTTGAAACTCACAAAGAGAAACAATATAACCTTTGTAAAATCTGACCTCAACTTGGCGCAACTGACGAATCTCAGGACACATTCCGATCAGGACACAAACTGTACAAATACATTATATATATATATATATATATATTTATATATATATTATATATATATATTATATATATATATATTGGGTGGTCGCTGGACTACCGTTATTTTCAGGTTTTCCGTTTGTCTGTATGTATGTAATGGACAGCTCTGGAGGCCAGAGTCAACCGATTTTGATGAAACTTGACTGGTAGGTTCATACCAGGATCTAGTGTATGCTTTTGAGCAACGTTGCTATGGACGCCACCGTTGCCTAGCAACGGGACTGAAATTTTTTGAAAAATCCTAAAAAAAAATTAAAAACGAAAATAAAAAATCGGCTTCTGCGCTTTTATGCGCACTATAATCCACCTCTTTGTCAAAAAATTTCAGCCCGATTCGTCAAAAACTGTATGACTAGTATGCAATTATATAGTGCCAACCCATGTCGCCTACCGGCTTGTACATATATATTATTATATATATATATATATATATTATATAATATATATATATATATTATATATTATATATATATGAATATGTATGTATGTAACATAATATATTATATTGTTACGCGGGCGTCGGCCGCCAAACGACCGCTCTGACGGAGCCGCAAGTCGAGTCGGCCGACCGATCGCCGGAATAGTCGAGCGACGGGTCCTTGTACAAGAACCGAAATACGCCAATGGGCAGATCACGTGGGGTAGGGTCGATTGCCAATCTTCAATGTACCTAAATACCCACGTGATCCAACTCCGGGGTATTCCACCCTTGACGGAACTCGTACGGAACAATCCGCCGAGGGGAGCCTGTCCCGTGCGCGATTCCGAGCGGCTTAATTGCCGAGAACCGTCGGTCCAAATGTCCCCCTTTTAAGGCAAACCAACGACTTTCTAACTCCCAACACACGAAATGCTCAGTCAATGAAAGAATCGACACGACGAGCTGAAGACATTTAACAATTGGTATATTTTATAATAATAATGGGGAACTAGGAAGCACGTAAGAGCAGAACTATACAGACTTTACGAAATGCGATGCAAACATTTACACACACAAAGCACTTAATAGTTTCCTACTGATTAGACGGGCCCACATACGCACACACCACACACAACACACACACACACACACACACACAACACACACACACAACACACACACAATCACACCCAAGAAATGGTGGCAGAGGCCTTCAATAACGAGCTCCACCTCGGAGGACAGGTGAGCTGAAAACCAGAACCTATCTCGAACCTCTCCACCTCTGTGGTCTTCAAGTTGTTCGGACCCGGGGCTACAGCGAGAACGAGCTGGATCCAATCCACGTGAGCCGCGATCTTCCCGAGCTCCCGCGAATCTCCCGCGCTTCTCAACACGTGCTGTGAGACGAGGCGCCGATCCTTCCCGTCGATGCGTCGCTTCCCCGAGGAACCACCTCAAGAAGAGGTCGATGAGTCGCACCAAGCCGGGAACCAAACTTGAGAACAAAGAGCTCCACGAACAAGAAGAAGAAGAAGCCACCACTCGCAGCTCGAGCCGAGGAACCGCTCAACTTCCTTCCAAAACAGAGCAGCTCGAAGCAAAAAGCTCTCCCGAGCCAAACAGAACGCGAAGCTCACTGAACCACCGAAGCAAAAAGCTTCCGAAGGCCTCAGCCTAACCCAAGCCAAGCAGGACCCGACGGTCTGCTGAACGACTTCTCTCTGCTGAAGCAAAAAGCTTACTAACCAAGATCAAAGAAAAGGATCTCGTCCTTATCCTTCTTCGCCCCCCTCCTCACGCCCGGCGTGACTCATGCCTCGTGATCCACCCCCCCCCCCCCCGCTCAACTACGGGTGGGAGGGAGTTGTTGACATCATGAGTCACGTTACGCAGGGTTCTTCCTCTTCGCAGAAGAGTGGAGGGATGTCTCCATTGTTCGTTCCCTAACTATTAAATCGATCCGCAGCGCATCTAATCGATTTTCTGAACATTTAAACAATGAAAGGTGAGCTATCTAGGAACAAGCACTTATAGACATAGCTGACTAAAGGAACCTGTATATTGTGTGCAATCGAATCCCAAATTCGTAACCTACCCTCCCCTTTTACAGACTCGTCCAGTCGTCAATTTTTGTGTGACCAGCATGTGTAAGTTTTCCCCTAGTACGTTCTACCTTCGGATCCCTGAGTGCGACATTTCTTTATATGTGTCCCAAATAATAACCTAATGCGTTGCGTAACTAACTAAACAAACTCTCAGACTCATTCGGACAACTTAACTAAAATTGCCGGTGCTAAAACAAAAATTGCAGGTGAGGTTCCACGTATTTACAATTTTCACTCACTATCCATTTTCTTAACCATGTCCCAGGACTTGTGATCTGTGAAAGGGGAAAGGCAAAAGTTCTCTCAAAGTTCATTGATGCAGGGGAATGGATGGAGATGGTCGCAAAACAAATGGACATGATGGTTGCACGGGCTGCCTGCAGGGCATTCCTGCAAAACTGGATGGTCTGGCGCACATGGTGATGGATGGACACAGGGGCAAACGCAAACAAGGGCTAGCAGGCATGGGGTCATGGCAGAGCAGGCAAACGAGGCATGGCAAGGCAAGCCCATGCAGCACAGGCGGCTGCAGCACAACAGGCCGGCAATGAAGCTGGCCGGCCTCTGGTGTGGTTCCATCAGTCCGGAGGAGTGCGGTGGTGCGGCCGCTCTGATGGCGGGCTCGGACCTAGCCTACTGTCTCCCCCCACTCTATCGCCTTTGCCTGTCTCTGTCCATACCCAACTCCCCTTAAATTTCCAACAAACACAACAAAATTTTGCCCCTTTTTATTTTTATTATTTTTATTTCCCCTTATAATTGTCTCACAAACCCCCTTTATCGTCATTGTCTGGCTAACCTATCCTGTCAACCTAGCCTACTACCAACCCCTACATTCCCTCTCTGATGGAATAGGGAGAGACTCGCATCCTGTCTCGAGGCCCAACAAAGCCTCAGAATGGCCTCCTCAGAGTTCAGCGATCTACCAAGGTGGGTCCAGCGGCCTACAACGAGCGAAGGGATGGATGTGTGCGAAGGGGTACATCTCCTAACTACCCTAACATTCATTAACCTGAAACTACCCCAGGGCCTTCCAAAAACGCCTCAACTTTAAAACTATCGGTTCTATAAAACCATGATTCCCATCGCCTGTGTTGGTGTCCATTATAAATTTGGGCCTTGCCCTCAAATTTTCATACGTGCCCTCGCAACATTTCCTGGCTGGGCAGCATGGCTCAACTGGCAGGAACTCCCCCCTGCCGAACTCTAACCATGGCACCCCCAGGCCCGCAGCTGCCTCCGAGCCTAGCTGCTCCCTACAACGCAGGGGTTGCCCTCTCTGGCATTGCCCCCCTCCGATGCCCACGTGGCGTGTTGATGCCCGGGTCCCTTTCCCAGGGTCGCCCGTGCCCACTACACTGCCCCCGTGGCATTCTGGTGCTACAGGTCCCGTTTTCGACGGGTCGCCCGTGCCCACTACACTATCCTGGCCCCTATTGGCCCTTGGCCTACTCTGGCCGATAGTCCAATGCCCGGGTGCCCACTAAACAAATACTCAACTTTACACAGCCACGCTCCCAGCCGGTCCATGAACTCTTGCACCCTCCAAACGGGTTTCGTGCCTTCTCTCGACACCAACAACAAAACGACCTCCTGTTAGTAAATTTGAATAACCCACTAGCTAACATTAAACTGACCCCGGCGGTCACACTGGGTGGGAAATCACTCCTCCCCCCAATCAGTCATCGCCCCATGCATACCACATTCGCTCCATCACACACTTGGGCCCGCTGTCCCACACTCATTCCTCACACACTTTCCATTTCACAACTCACACCAACACTCTATACTGCCATCCTTCCTAATTAAATCCCCTGACTAACTCGCGCTCCCTCGTCATCCCTTACATCAATGCACGTTCCATTTACTCTACGTAGCTAAGCTACGTCCCCACTACACATTTCCAGTCTGTCCGTGTCTCAAAAATCCAACAATTGCCATTTCCTAAATCTGAACTAAAATTCCTCTAACTAATCATTCCACGGGCTCCATGAGGACTTGTCCCTGCCCCATGAAGCCGGTCTAACTATCGCTAACCCATCCCCTAACTAGTAGTTCCTGTTGCCCCCTTTCAGGGGGTCTTCTCCCTGGCTAGGCTCGTGTACTCGCAGCAAGGCTCTGCGAGCCTTGCAGCTCTGCGGGAGCGGCTGTTCCAGCTCCGGCTACTCCGATCGGCCCGGGGCGGAGTTTGTGATCCGAGGGCTGTTGCTCTCCTGCGCGGGGCGTTACACTCCCGCTGCAGGTGGTCCCTCCGCCACAGTTATAACACCTCCACTCGTAAGGTGCATGCCTCCGGTAGCTCGAATTATACCCCTTTCATTCCGAATTGGGTACCCCCTGATGGCTCATCCCCCGCCCTTCCTGGGCCGGACCGCTTCTCCTACATCTCTCCAGCCGACGGTTGATCAGGCCCTGGACCATCTTTTCCAACTGCGCCTGGTCGCCCAGGGCCGCCCGGCTCCCAGCCACACCGTCGTCCACGGGGCCCACCTGCGGATTGCCACTGCATGTCGCCCAGCCCCTCCAGCCGCGACCTTGATGCCTCCAACGGGCTGCAGTGTCAGCGCCTTCTGGAGGTTCTCTGGGCGCCATGTGGTCAGTATTGACCCGGCATCGTGCGCAAGCGCCCGGACAAAAATGGTCCAGGCGAGCTCCTCCCGTACTCCGGCGTCATATTCGCATGTGCGATCCCCACCGCGCGGCGAATATCGTGCGCCAATTCTCCCACCGTCTCATGGGGGTGTCGTTTGCGCCCACTGAGCTGAGCCTTAACAAGCTCGCTCTGCTGTTCCATACCAAACCAGTTATTTAGGGCCGAATAGAGGTCTGCCAGTGTTGCCCTTCAAGGGTATCGTGGTCAAGACCTCGGATGCCACACCGCGCAGTGCCGCCGTGACTGTGCCACGCCTGCACCTGGACCCAGCCGTTGCCCCTGGCCACGCAGTGAAACTGGGCCAAATATGCCCTTAGGTCCGTCTTCCATCATACGGAGGCAGTGGCACCTTCTGGCCTTTCGGGGTCAGAACCCACCTCCCAGTCCCTGAGGGACACATGGAGGGATGGCCCCCAGATTCCAATGGTGCCCTACCCCCGCAGAGCCCGAGCCATTCGCCTGGGGAGTTTACTACCCCCGTCTGCGTCGGTGCACGCTCCGCACCGTCCTGCTTACTCCCCCATGCCATCAGACTCGCATTCTGCATACTCGCAGGAACAGTCATACCGGGGGCCCGCATTTTGCCAAGAGACCCCTGGCCTCTTGCCCCCCCCCAACTCGGCATGCACCCCCCAGCGTCGTGCAACCCCCTTTCCTCGTTCAGTGACACCGGCCCCACTGTTACGATCTGCCTCGAGGAGCGTATTCTCTCCCTCTGTTCCATAAGGAGGCATCCTGCCTCTTCACCGGGTCTTAACACAGTCCACCAGCTCTGCCTTCATATCCTCTACCTCCCTCCATTCGTGTTTGCACGTCTTTTGCTTTTTCCAAGTCGTTTCTAACCTTCTCTATCTCCACTTGAGTCTCTTACCAATCCACCTTTACCAATTTACTTCTTCTTCTGTCTATTTATATGTCTGTCAAGTCGCACTCCCTTCCCTGCGTCTCTATCTCAGCCTTCCGTCCCATCTCTTTAACCATTTCAGTCATCTCTTCGTGTCTCGTTTTGCACTTTTTTTACGCCTCCAATACTTCTTTGTTTCCCGCCTTAGTTGGTCTTGTCCTCCTTTACCTTTTTCATCCCTTGTCCTAACTTGTCTACCTCCTGTCCAACCGTTATTATTTCGCATGTCACATCCTCTTACCACCTCCATCGCGGACCACACACCTTTTACACTCCCTTTCAACTCGTTCACCTCCCCTCGTATCGTGCCGATCTCCTTCGCCATTTTGCTTTTTGCTTCCTCCAATTCTTTCTTATGTGCCCTTTGCCCAGCCTTGAGATCCAGCCCCATGCGTTGCATTCATCCTGCATTTCTTTCATTTCCTCTTTCATTTCGTTTTTCATATCGTTTCCCATTTGTTGCACATTCGTTTTCATGCCATCTTTTGTGGCCATGTTATCCTTCATCTCTTTTATAGACTGCATCATCTGCATCAACATTTCCCCACTTGGCTGATCTCAGCCGACCCCGACGAAGCCGAATCGCCTCGGTCGGTCGTGGTTTCGCTGGGGGCCGGGGAGGGATTTGACGGAGGAGGGAGGGTTCATACACCGCGGCCCCGCCGCTGTGCCCATTGCGGACTCTGCATTTGTTTGCGGGGAATAGTCAACCTGCATAATGGAGTGTCCTGCATGGTCATTTCGCCCTGAGCCATGATTCTAACATTTCTAAATTCATTACCCCCTGCTCCCGTTCGCCTTGAACTGCCATCCTTGCTTCTCGGAACAATTTAAAAGCTCGTAATTTAATGAACTGAGGGTCGCCTCACACACCCTTGATCTGGTCCGTTAATTTAGTGCAGAGGGATGAATCTGTTTCCCCCCTGACACCAGTGTGTAGATTCCCACCGCCAGCGTGCGAACGACCACGTCTAACCAATTAGCGGTCGCTTCGCCACCGAACGGACAATCCAGTCGTGACTTTCTGGAACAAGCGCCAGAAACCAGTCACAGGTGGTTTTTTAATTCCACCACGGCCCAGTCCGTATTTCTACCGCGCGAATAGGGTCAATCGCCGAATATCGATACACCTAAGTTACCCGCGCAGGTAACCTACCGAGGGACCGTACCTCGGCGAAGGCCTGCTTGGACACGAACCGCTAAAGTGGTCCGTTCCGTTCTGCGGATAAACGAGCGTGTATTATCGCCAGACCTCGCCGGACCGATTCTATTTATCGGCTATTTTAAAAACCAACTATATTCGAGTGCAAGATGGGCAGTTCAATGAGGGAATGACGCAACGAACAGGTTTACATTCACACAAGGACATTTATTATAATAAAGCAGGTATGCAATTAAACAAGGCAAACACGTATTGCAACTTATGAGCAACAAAAGCACGACAAAAGAACTACAAACGTCTACTTATTATGTACAGTCACTTGCACTTAAGAGCAGTTCCTACTTATTAGACGGGGCCCACGGACACACGTACGCACACACACACACACCCAAGAAATGTGCAGAGGCCTTTAATAATGAGCTCCCAGCTCGGAGGACAGGTGAGCCTGAAACCCAGAGCCTATCTCGAACCTCTCCACCTCGTGTGGTCTTCAAGTTGTTCGGACCAGGGCTCCACGAGAGCGGGCTGGATCCAATCGCCGAGCCGCGATCCTTCCCGAGCTCCGCGAATCCTCCCACGCTTCTCAACACGTGCTGGTGAGACGAGGCGCCGATCCTTCCCGTCGATGCGTCGCTTCCCCGAGGAAACCACCTCCCGCGCTTCTCAACACGTGCTGGTGAGACGAGGCGCCAAACCTTCCCTTCGTGCGTCGCTTCCCCGAGGAACCACCTCCACGAAGAGGTCGATGAGTCGCACCAAGCCGGGACCAAATGGAGAACAGAAGAGCTCCACGAACCAAGAGAAGAAGCCACCACTTGCAGCTCGCCGGAGCGACCGGGCTCAACTTCCTTCCAAAACAGAGCAGCTCGAAGCAAAAAGCTCTCCCGAGCCAAACAGAACGCGAAGCTCACTGAACCACCGAAGCAAAAAGCCTCCTCCGAGCCGGCCTCAGCGAAGCTCACTGAGCCAGCCGAAGCAAAAGCTTCTGAAGGCCTCAGCCCTAACCCAAGCCAAGCAGGACCCGACGGTCTGCTGAACACGACTTCTCTCTGCCGAAGCAAAAAGCTTACTAACAAGAACAAAGAAAGGATCTCGTCCTTATCATTCTCCGCCCCCCCCCCCCCCTCCTCACGCCGGCGTGACTCCTGCCCTCGTGATCCATCCCCCCCCGCTCAACCACGGGTGGGAGGGAGTTGTTGACATCATAAGTCACAGACGGCAGGGTTCTTCCTCTTCGAAAAGAGGGGAGGATGTCTCCATTGTTCGTTCCCTCACTATTAAATCTATCCGCAGCGCATCTAATCGATTTATGAACATTTAAACAATGAAAGGTGAGCTATCTAGGGAACAAGCACTTATCGACATAGCTGACTAAGGACCTGTATGTTGTGTGCAATCGAATTCCCCAAATTCGTAACAATATGATGAGTGGGGTGCAAATAATGAGTCCAGCAGGAACTTTCTTAAATTAAGACATTATTACAAAATAAATAATTCTAATATGAACCAAATGCACTTTTAAGGGAATTCCATGAACACTTAAGGATATAAGCGATACAACACTTATTACAAAAGGAAAAAAAAATCAAATCTGTCTTTACGTATCATCAATAATCAGTATGACCCATTTTGCCTTGAGAAATGCCTCAACTCCATTGTGGACTGATTTAATTTGTTTACGGATTAGTTTGATCCAATTTTTTCCCAACAGTATTGAATTCACTCCAGCAAATTCAGATTGCTCACGTAAATTTCATCTTCTCTCAAATGTATTCACCCTTCATTTTTTTTCTGTTAAGACAGTCGGTCATTAATGTATCATAGTTGGTGTGTTGTGTGTTGTGTGTGTGTGTGTGTGTGTGTGTGTGTTGTGTGTGTGTGTGTCAGCAGTGTATGTCTCTTCCATAACTCCAAAACCATGAAACGTAACGGCCCCAAACCTTACATGTATACGAAGGAAATTCCAAGGGAGTGCATGAACTAAAACTGTGTGTTTGGAAAATTTAAACACCCCTTTTGAAGATAATTTAGGCCTTGTTTAATTCCTTTCTTTTTTATCAAGGCTTCATCCTTGGTTAACCACTTTTCAGCCCTCTGCATCTCGCTGCGTTCATAAATTGCCATTTTTGGCATGCTTATCAATGCCTTGCATTGGAACAGGCCATAAAGGTTTCTTAACCATAAAGTGCTCAAAATGTTTTTTTTTCTTCACTTTTCTCACTCATATCATCGAATGCCTCATCTTCTACTAGAATAGCTGGAACATCGTACTTCTTATAAACGCCCAGAGACACCAGTGTTTGTGGCTTTATTTCATTTCTGTACATGCTATAAATTCTGGAATTTCT
Organism: Eptatretus atami; assembly: GCA_035128595.1. Classification (NCBI taxonomy): domain Eukaryota; kingdom Metazoa; phylum Chordata; class Myxini; order Myxiniformes; family Myxinidae; genus Eptatretus; species Eptatretus atami. The sequence goes on along the minus strand of CM068953.1, from coordinate 184,993,972 downwards.
TAACCTGAGCCAAATTTCAAAATTATTACTATGGAATTGACGTTAGCAGCAGTTCTGACTGCCAAGAAGTGTTATTTTGTCCAATTCGGCCATTGCTTGAAACTTAGCATATATCCAAGTCTTTGTGGCTTTATAATTTTCCTAACGTTTTCCAATCACTAATCAGTTGCCAATCCAGCGAGGTCATGTTAAACATCACCCAGAGATGACCAGCGTGTCAAGCAATGTGCAAGTTGGCCAAATGAACACTATTTTTAGCAGTTCGGAAGTGAATCAAGCCACAAGCACAAATAGCATCAGCAGCATGACCGCCGAACCTCTGCACCACACCTCGGACAGAATCAAGCCCATAAGCACAAACAGCATAAGTAGCAGCACGAACCACCGGTCCTCTCCACTACACAGCAGGCCAAATGAAGCTCATGAGCACAAATCGCAGCAACAGCAGGACACCCCGATCCTCTCCACTGCACCGTGGGTCTGAATTAAGTCCACAAACACAAATAGCAGCAGCAGCACGACCTGCTGATCGTCTCCTTCTCGCTGTTTGCTGAATCAAGTCCACGAGCACAAATACCAGCAGCAGCAGAATGAGCCACTGCTTCTTTCCACCACACTGTGGGCCAAATCAAGCCGACAAGCACAAATAGCAATAGCAGCACGACCTGCCCATCCTCTTGGATGCACCATGGGCCAATTCAAATCCACGAGCACAAATAACAGCAGCAGCAGCACGACCTGCCAATCCTCTCCACCACACTGCAAACCGAATCAAGGCCACGAGCACAAATATCAGCAGCAGCATGACCCACTGATTCTCACCACTGTATTGCAAGCCAAATCAAGCCCACGATCACAAATAGCAAAAGCAACATGACCCGCCAAACCTCTCAACCACACCACGGGCAGAATCAAGCCCATGAGCACAAATATGAGCAGCAATGTGACCCACCGATCCTCTCCACTGCACCGTGGGCCACATAACGTCCACGAGCACAAATAATAGCAACAGCGCAACTCGCCGATCCTTGATGATATGTTGATTTTTGTATTGCTGATATTGTTTTATTCCTGTTTGTATCTTACATCTATACTCTTTCATGATTCTCATGTTATGTCTTTCAAGTTGAAAAAAACATGACAAATTTTGTACTCTCGTTACCAACCACACCCCTCACATGAAGCTTCCGAAAAGCACCATAAACACACCTTTCCCTTCCTTAAACTCTAATATATATTAAGTCTTCCTCGTCAAATATGTTTCTCTTTATTCCCTGTTCTACAATTCCCCCACTTTTTCAAAATTAATTTCATTATTTTTCTCTCCTGAGCCGTGAAATTCAAATAAAAACATCAATAAATGTCAAACTTTTGTCTTTCATGTGAATAGATTCCCCAGAGTGCTTCCATTGTCCGACTTACTATTGGTCCAATGAAGATAGAAATGGCTGCGTGCCCATGCCTGAAGATTACCTTGCATTCACGAACCCTGCAGCCTTAGTTATTCTGAGCTTCACTTTACTGGGCATTCTGATTATAGTGTTTGTGGGAATTATTCTGTTTCATGGTAGACATCTACCCGTGATGAAGGATACTGATGGACGTGTCATTGTGCTTTTCCTCTTGGCCCTAATGGTCACCCTGCTGAACTCTTTTATCTCCATTGGAGCTCCACATGATGAGAAATGCCTGATACATGATCCACTAGTCTGCATGTGTCTCACACTCGCTATTTCATGTGTCTTGAACATGGCGTGGAAACTTAACATTGTTTCTGGTGAGTAATTTACATTATTGCATGAAATTTGTTCAATAAAGATTTTGTAAAATATCCAAGTTAAATGAAGAAGTCAGTTGACTTCTTATGTCGGGATGGCCCAGACACTCATTTGGTTCAATACAACATATATCCTCAAAATAATCTCCCAAGATAAAACTTATAAACTTATAAATTACCCAGTAGTCATCTATGGATAATTTCCCATCCAATAACACTGATTAAACTTTGGGACATCACTGAACTAGAAAAATGAGAGAACCAAAAAGTACCCATTCGTCATTCTTCTTATTATTATTTTCTTAGCAAACTAAAATTGGTTAAGCTACAACTAGTTAAAGCACAATAGACTGCATTTAATAGCAAAAGTGCAAACGGATCAATCAATGTGTGTATGCATAGTTATATCAAGCACACACACCCAACAAACACACACACACACCACACACCCATCAGAGGTGGAAACTTTGAGACCTGCTTTAATCTCCTGAACCCACCCACATAACAGCAACTTTCTGGCATACACATATACTGATTAAACTTTAAAAAAAATTATAAATATAAACTTCCATAATTGATTAGCACCCAGTTCTGAAGACTAAAAAAAAAGTGTTCATTTGTTCAATTCGGGCATTGCTTGACATTCAGGCATCTCTGGGTGCATGGAGTGTTTTATGACCAATCGACAATCGCTATTTGCTTGGCAAACCAAACATCCTTATCAACAGTTATGTTGGAGTGACTGCTTGAGTGCTTAAGCCACTTGGCGAGCACTCTAGAAGTTGCTTGGTTGGTCGTTTCCAAGCGATGGCCATACACGGCAAAAGTATTCGCACTGTCACTGAATATATTGATCGACTTGAACAAAGTTCAGGCCCAACTCGCCTGTGTATGGCCACGTGTTGTTGTGCGTTTCCTAGGGTGGTGTCTGACCCACTGAAAATGTGCAATTTTATTTTTCATGACTTTTCCACTTTTTGTATGATCTTTCATTATATGACCCGTCACGTCGACAAAGATGGATACATTTAAAAAATAATAAAGGTTTCGTTTTTAAAGGTTTCTTCAAGTGTTTCATTGGAGAGCTTTATTGAGTGCTTAAGGCAGTTGGTGAGTGGTCTTCAAGCCTCAGTGATGATACTGCTGTTTGGTTCTCTATTGGGACATCTACGGACTTAGGAAGGGAAAATAAATGCATACTTACATATCATACGAAGGGGACATAAAAATTAGGAAAGCAAAAAATTTTTGGAAGGCCTTCCCTTCAATTCCGCTCATGCTGCCTTCCCTTCCCTTCCCCTCACACTGCCTTCACTTTTTTTTTGTATACCTTCGAGGCTCGTATGAGAGCTAACACACAACGCACATCAAGGGGGGGCATGCGACAGAAGGGGAGGAGTGGAAGGACAAAATAGTGGGGAACAGAGACATTTGGAGATCTGTGGAAGGGAGAGGGATGGGACGGGGAACATGGGGAATAGAAGATGAACATACAGGGGCTTTCAGGAAGGAAAGCAGGGAATTTGAAGGAGGTGGGATTGGGGTGGATTAACGGGGTAGAAAAGTCAAGGATTTGGATGGGGGATTTATACTATGGAATTGATGTAGCAGCAGTTCTGACTGCAAAAAGTGTTATTTGTCCAATTCGCCATTGCTGACACTTAGCATATATCCAGAATTTTGGTGGCTTATTATTTTCCTAGTTGTGGGAAAGATGGGGGGAACAGCTGTTTTGAAGGCCTGGAGGGAAGAATGGGAATGAATAGAGTGAGGGAGTTTATTCCAAAGGCGGGGAAAAGACGAATGAAAGAGTGAAGGTTGAGCAGTGATTCGTGATTTTGGTAGTTTTACCAGAAGGGGGTTGTTGGCGGACCTTGAGCGCCCTGCAGAAATTGGTGGGGACAAAAGAGAGAGCAGGGGGGGCAAGGCTGGAGAGGAGAACGGTAGAAGACAGAAAGACCACCGACCAACCTGCGGTCATGAGTGAGAGGCCCAAAGACTCAGCCTCATTGTGCGAGATGCCAATGATCCGAAATGCCTTGGTTTCTACAGGCGTGAAGCCGAGAAAGGTGGAGGCAGGAGCACCAGCCCAGAGGGGAGAAGCAGTACTCCATCAGGCTGCGGACAAAACTTTGTAAGTGGTCAGGAGCTCAGGTGGGCCGAGGAAGGACCTTGCACGACGGAGATTCCCAGTCGGCGACTGGCTTTGGAGGCGAGGTTTGAAATGTGGCTTTCCCAGGAAAGGTCCATGGCAGATAGTGAGACCCAGAACTTGAAAGAAAGGACTTCTTCCACGAGGATTGTTGAGAAAAGTGGATGGGGGGGTTTCTAAACGGTCCTTTCGAAGAGACATAGTGAGAGTGTGACAATTGGTCCGGATTGAAAGAGACATGTTCCCTGTTGGACGGA
>CM068953.1:184929719-184964097 GCA_035128595.1 Eptatretus atami | reverse complement strand
GAGAGAAGATTTTCAAGAACTGGGTGGCCTGGCATCATATCACAATCATCGTTCGTAATATCTAAAATTAGCATTTCCTTTATCACTCAGTAAATGGAGTTCTAATAGCCAGAGTCTATTTTTAACGCTTGTTGTTATGTGGTTGATTATTATTTTTATTTTTTTTTCATCAGTTCATCTCATTTCCTTTTCTTTCGACACATGCATTCCTTCTATATTCAGGTGCTGAATCTCCTAATTCGCATGGTTTGTAAAAAGTCTTAAATGGAGCAAGACAATATTTGTGGCTTTTAACTGAACTTGCTGATATTGTCTTTGATCTCCTGCAGCCTATGAACACTGACAAGCTGCACACCACTTCGCTCAAAAATTGAATATTTCGAGAGAGTATGAATTATTTTCAGGAGTCAATGAATGCGTGTGCAATATTGTTAGCCTGTTGTTTTTTCTGATTATTGGAAAATTGTAAACTTCTTTCTTTTGTGTAGATAGTGGTGCAGCGTTTGCCTGCAAGTGTTTTTAAGTAATAAAGCAACTTTTCCCACTTTGCATGAGAACTGTACAGTGATTCACCGTTTTGCTGATGCTGTGACCGTCTGGTGCTCCATTTTTGAATGGAAGTTTGTGGTGTTTGGCTTTGATGACGATTTTGGTCGAGCTGGTGTAAATCAGTTTCTTCATGAGGTTGAAAGCAAGGAGTGTGCATTGCTTCCATGAACTGTTACGCAAAAGTGACAAATCAAGAAACCTTTTCAAACAACTTGGTAATTGGAGATCAACAGCAATTTGTTTCATATCCATCTCTTTAAAAATCAAATTTTATTTTAAGATATTCCAAAGATTCCATTATCACTTTCGTCGAATATTTTTTTTCAATTTCCCAAGATTCTTTTTATAATCTCTGAGTTAATAACATCCTTTTGCTTGCTGACAGAAAGTAAGGAGGAGGGAGAAAGAGGGGGAAGAGACAAGAGAATATGAGTGGGAGAGAGTGAGAGTGTGGGGGGGAAAGGAGGTGAGGGGAGGCGCGTGGGGGAGCAAAGAGGAGTAGGGGAGCGGGAGTGAGGGAGAGTGAGGATAGGTGGGCAGTGAGGAGGGAGGGAGAGTGAGGAGAGGCAGGGGAAGGGAAGGCAGTGAGAGGTAAAAGGAAGGGAAGGCAGACAATGCGGTGGAGCATAACGTATGATTCATGCTGTCTCATTAAATGATTCTGTATAGAATAACCGTGAAGATGGAAACCAAGTAATTCTGAAATCCATTTTTCTACTGGCTGCAATGAGATAAACACCACCCTAGACACTTATGGAGACTACCACTGCTGGACACAAACAGCGCCCGGCACAGTATGGATATATAACTACCTCCGGCAACATGTATGAGATAACCAGCACCAGACATAACACCATCAGATACATTCGAGACAGACAGGGAGTGTGGAGGGGAGAGAGATGTGTGGGAGGAAGGGTGCTGCACTGTATTTGGGGTGGTTAGTAGGAGGATTGGACAGAGAGCTAGAGAATCGAAATGGGATAGGGATAGAGACGAAATAGGGATAGAGATAGAGATCGAAATAGGGATAGGGATAGAGATAGAGATAGGGAATAGGGATAGTGATATCGATGGGGTTAAGTCGCAGAGAGAATGTTATGCTTAATGAATAACACACCAACACACACACAATAATATATATATAGTATATATATATATATAATATATATAATAATATATATTATATATATATATTATATATATATATATATAGTTTACATAATCCCATGCCTGCTTGAAAAGGAAATCAAAACAATGAAAAGGGAAAAATGGGTTTTGGGAAGGAAGGTTGAGAATGGAAACATGTTTTTTTGTAGGAGCCTGCATGCTAAGAGGTACAAAAGGAGAGGGCAGGGAACGTGTCAGTTATTTCCGCTGCATTCATTCACCCGACTCAAAAAGTTTTATCTCAAGCGTTTGATCCATTGATTAATTGAACTATTTAAAAGTAATTTAAGCAAAAATACTTTATGTGATAATAAATCAATCAAAAACCAAACAAAAGATCGGAGAAAAATCAAACACTTTAGAAACTACCAAAACAAATGATATTCTAGGCACAACTCCATTTTTTTTTTATTCCATGACCAGGGACCAGCAGGTCTTTACAATTAATTAACTAATGAAAATGTTATGATGTCAAGTTATCAAAGTCAATTTTGTCAATATACAAATAATCAATATATGGGTTTGGAAGGAGCAGGGTTGTGGATTTAGGTGTGGGGATTTGGGAGTAATAGTTGGTTTTCATCATTATTCCATCATTATTGTTCACGAAAAATATTTTCACGAAAAATAAGTGACCCACTATATTCGTGTATTGATGTCTGTCTGTCTGTCTGTCTGTCTGTCCGAGCATAGCTCCGTGGTTTTGATCCGATCCTGAATAAATTTTGGTGGGAGGTTTATATCATGTCTAGTTGTGTTTCCTGAGAATGGGCGTTGGTGCACACTTAGGGCGGGGCACGCCGCAAAAAACATGTGTTTTAGGGGTAGCCGATTTCAATTTGCGCATCTTCTCCTAGGTGGTTTGGTCGAATCTGACAGGGGTTTTTCAGTATTTGGTTAGCCCAGTATGGCACCTGCAAGTAGGGTGAATATACTGATCTGGCTCACTTCCCCGGCATGTTAATGAAATGGGGAATTTTCAGCAATTCTTTTTTTTTTCCCCTAAAAATAAACCCCTTTTTGTAACCAAGGTATTTTATTGTCTCTCCTTTTTAACCTAGGGGCACTTCTTTCAAATAACCAACGCAATAAGTAAGTTTGTTCAAGTAGTAAAGTAGTAATGTGATTTGTTAGAAGGTGATTCTAAATAAATATCTGAAAATGTAAGCCTTGGGGCTACTCTTTTTCCAAATAACCAATGCATATTGTTTAGCTCACTCATTGAACCTATAATAGATTTGTTTATTCTCAATTCTTCAATAGTTTTAATTTTCTTTGCACAATAATCCCATCTAAAAATATTTAAAAATAAAACATTTGAAATCTTTATATTTTCAACATACCCCTTTTGTGTCCATTATGAAATGATAAACTTCTCTTAAATGCTCTTGTTTGACCACCTCCTGAGCCACATATGCATTTGAGATTAACTAGTAAAATTGTTTTTTTCCATTGTTCAATTGATAACCATCAAAGTTTTCAGTCCATCAGGCATTTTATTTTTTTTCTTTACATCTCTAACTTACTAAGTTTTTTAATTGATTCGCTATTTGTTTATTTACCTTTGTTTTAGTTATCTTTTCAATTAGACTTATTTGATATTTTTCACATTCTTATGTTTTCCATTTATATACCACGACTGAGATTTTCTCCAGCTCTTTAGTTGATTAAATACTTTGGTTTGACTTATTTATATATTGTGAAAAACGCGGCGGTAGACGCTTAAAAACCTAACCCATTTACCATCGTTAAGAAACCAATCTAATCTATACACTATAATCATACAAATCCATATGGAACACATCTATTCCATTATCTAAAATAATCTGTTATCATGCAAAGGCTACCTAATGCCTTTTTATTTACTTCTTCACTATATATCTTAATGTTTATAACTTCTTATTGTATTCATTTCCTATATTCTTCTTTCTTATTCATCAACAATTATAATAATTTCTAAAAGTTATTATTTCTTTATTACATATTTCTTTATTCGCTTTAACCTCTTATCATCTGATGCACATACTTATGAGCAATGCCTTTGGCTCTCATCCAATAAACTATCACTTCATTACTTTTCACCCAACTCATCCTTAAACTTACCCAATAATCCTTTTCATTATTTTTTGAAATAATCACTCTTCTTAGCTAAAATTACTTGTATCATATACTCAATATTTTTCTCATATCTTTAAAAACATCATCAGTTTTATATCTAGGGTAAAACTATCAGTGTCGCATATACACAATGAAACATTTTCACCATACTCTTTCTTTAAGCCATTATAGAAATAATCATACATCAATTCTTTGATAAATCAAGAAACTGCTGTTCCATATAAATTGGTTAATCCATTAAACAAATTACTTTCCTTTTTCCATATGAATAGCAGAAAAATTCTCTGAAAAACTCTTCTCTCTAAAACTTCGGTTTATTTTTCATCTAGAAGCTTTTTTCCAAAGAATGTTGCAAATTAATGTTTTGCCTGTTTTCTAACATTCGTCCTTGTCTTTCCAAAAGAACAGCATTATTCATCATTTAAGAATTCCCCTTCAAAAATTTTAACTTTTGTATTTGTTCTCATATCTGTATTGAATTTATATATCTTTTTCATCCAACGGACTTGTTTCAAATTTTAAAAACTATGAATTTTAGCTACTCTCAATCCTTCTCTCAAAAACTGTTTCAAGCTTCTCTGATGCAAAACATATCTCTTTATCATAGAATGTTGTTAATAACTTTTCTGTTGATTTGCCCTTTAATAATTAAAAACTTTTTGATAATTAATCACTTAACCATCTTCTTTGCGGTTTCGTTTCTCACAGCAAAGGAAGGTCTTTATGCTTATTATGAAGATCAAACTCGGGTTACTCAAATTCAACTTCAAAATAATAACCTTCTTCTTCCTCATTCAATTTCCTCTTGAGAGAAATACAATATTGTCATCAAAGCTTTTCATAATCCTTTTCTTTCCCCCACTCTAATTTAACCCATAAGGCAGAGATTGGAGGACATTGCCCATCCATAATTATTAGCATCAAAATACATCAAAATTAATTACTATCTTTTCACTTCATAATTTGGAAGATACTTTAATATTTGCTTTAGCATATCTTTTTGAACATACTTGTGATATTCCAACACCTCTCTTAGACTTCTCAATCATCATCCAAAAGCAGTATCTACGATCACTAGATTAATCTATATCTTGTTGTCATTCACATTGGCATCTCAAGCTAAACCAGGGAGCTGTGAATAGTGGCGATTAATCCATACAATTTTTTATTATGAAGAGTTGATCTAAAAGCTTCAAACACAATCAGCGAACATAAAACACTTTTTTAAGATACAAAAATCATGATATTGCTCCAAGGTTCTTTATCTTTTAAATATTTTCCCAAATTTCTTGTGCGTGTTTATATTCTTATCACTTATTCTTCTTATCTTTCTTCATTAAAGGTTATTTATAAGAAACTTTCTTTGGAAGGAAAGTTGTGTTTCTTCTTTAAATGTTAATGTGACCATATAATCATAAGGATAAATTCCCCTTACTTTTGTAAGAATTTTCTTCTTTACTTTGAATTTCATTCCTTGTTTTGAATTTCTCTCCTCCTCTAGTAGAATTCCCTTCTTTAAAATCAGAATTTCATCTTTTAAATCAGAATTTCCTCTTTAGTTAGAATTTCATTTCAATTGGTTGGAATTTTTCTTTAAATAATTAGATTTATCTTCAGTTAGATTCTTCATTAATTTCCTCATTCCATTAGAATTTCCGTCTTGTACTTTGAATTTTTCTCTCTTTAATTCCTGAATTTCCTCCATTTAGTAGAATTTCTCTTATTTGGAAAGAATGAAATTAGAATTTGGAAAAACCGACCCCCGTGGGCTTTAGAAGATTTGATGCGTCGGTAGGCGAGTGTGTCCCATAATAACCTTGTAAGAATCTAGAACTCTAATACGAGTTAATGTTTTGTGAATATCAATTTTGTAAATGAAATATACTTTGACTTGTGTTTGTTATGGCAGACATATTCCCTGAGTTTTTGAAAGTTATTTATAAATAAGAATGTGTACCAATAGTTGCGCGTTATAAAAGAAAGACGGATAAAAGAGGAATTTATAATTAAGATATAACAGGATGAGCGGACCCTCTATAGTTACTAGTAAGATGACAATGAATCCTAACTTTAGACTCCTGCAATTTTCCTCGACTCACAATATGACAAGATATTGTTCTTTCTAAATTCTATTTTCTACTTTTGGGTTATATTTCATGCGGTTCATTTGTTTCTTTCATTAATTTAGTTAGTCTTTATAACAATACTTTTCATAAATTGTTTTAACAAAAACAAAACAAAACTTTGGTGAAGCTTTTGAATTTTTTTTTCCTCAATAGATAATGTTCAAGTTTTATTCTTATTATTCTACTTTTTCTCCAAACAGAATGATTTAATATATAACAGAAAAACACATAGAAAGGAATATGTTTATTTGAATATTATTTGTAATTTGATTTAAATGTTTTGGTATATAGGAGAAAGCGATGTATTTTATTATGTTTTTTTTTAGGATTAAATTCATTCCCAACAAAAATTCAGCGTATAGTCACAACAAAATGGGTGCATGAATAAGATTTGGTTTATTATAAATCTTCAAAAAGAAGATTCTTTTTTTCAAGAAATCCAGGTTTTAAGGCATTGTAATTACGAGGCTGAGAATTTTCTGATCTACTACAAAATATTTTTGGAATTGTTGTTTATAATCATTTATTTCTTTGGTATGAAATAGAATTAAGAAAAATATATAAAAATCCGCTTATTACCAAGGATTAATATTTGTTTTGCCTTTGTTTGGAGGTCTGAGAGAGAGAGTAATTTCTTGAATTAATAATAAATTAAAATGATGTATGTTATAAAAATGGTGAAATTCCTTGTCCCCGCCAATTATCACTAATAATTAATAAAGATCATTGTGTTTCTCTTTCCTCTTATCTCTTACTAACTTTTTTATAAGTTGTTATTTGAATAATTTTTTTAATAGATTGAAAAAAATACTTTTGTTTGTATCCATGTTATATTATTTATCACCATTACAATTAGAATAGAAAGAGATAGATTCCTTTTTTTTTTTTCGTTCTTTTTTTTTTTATTATTTTTGTTTTTTTTTTCCTTTTTTCCTCTCCCTTTTTTTTTTTCCTTCATGAAATTTTAGGGGAAATATTGTTAGAAGTTTGGCAAAAAACGATTGGATTTAAAAAAAAAATGTCTTTTAAATGTCTCACCCCACCAAGGTGTTCCTCGCCTTCATTTTATAAAATTTCAACTGTAAATGTGTTTTTTAAAAAAATAAAACAAAACCCGAAAGAACCAAACTTATACATTTTTTTCTGAACATACAACAAAATTGTGGTTTGGAAGATGTAAGCGTGAGCAAGAACAGCACCAGAGAAAACATTATTATCATTGTTCTTCATATTAACAACTGCTTCTTTAGTTTTATTTTCTTTGGTAATTCAATATAAAGAAGAGCTTTAAGAGCTGTTTGATTTTAGAATGTGTAAATCTAAAAAGATGACTTTTTAAAGTATTAAATCCACTTCCTACCACTGTATTATCACATCCTCCTCTTGTCTTGATAGTTCTTCATAAACCCACTATTCAAAAAATCTTGAAATGATGTTATAAAATGAGATCTGTTCTCATAATAAGGACTTTGTTCTTCATCTTGTCTTTTCATATTAATTTTCACTCCAAAAACTTTAAAGTTTTCATTTTTCTATAATGTCTTTTAATAAATTTTTCAACATCAGGTTTCACTATTTCATTTGATTCAGCTATTGATGATGGACGGGTTCTCAATTGAAAATCCTTATTTTTATATGCCCTTGAATGCCCCATCAGTGTTTTCAATATAATAGTCTCCTTTACTTTAACTCATTTTTCTTGTGTTTTTGTGGTGAAGGTGATTATTATAACTACTCTTCAAAAATCCTTTGAGCAATATCACATGTTTTCTTCCAACTCAAGAGGAGATATTTGATGAAATAGATTAAATGTGTGTTTGTTGTTCGAAGGTGTTTTTATAATTTTATATTCGTGATTACAAAACATCGCGAGTAACGTGTATTTCACCATATTTTAAAAATAAAAATAATAAAACTTTTGCCCTTTTTAAACTCAAAATTCTTGATGAAAATTTTGTTTAATTTATAGGTGAATCTGTGCTTAAAACCATTTTATCCTCCAACTTTTTTCACTTAATAAATACATGTTTCAAGACACAAAGACAAGTTTTCAAATCAATCTCTTCATTTATAAAGATACTGAGAAATATGGCAGGATGTAAAATTGTACAAAGAATAAATATGACAACTATTGGATAAACAATATGGTGGATAAGATGAGTTCTTCAATTTCCTTCAGTGGAAGGGCTTTTAGTGATACCTGGAAGAACATCAATTAAATTTTACCCACCTACCAGTTGCACCCAACTGTCCCTGGACTCTGTGTCCTTTTCTCCTAAAGGTGGAGAGCTTGCTTTCCAACCTGACTGAGATTCTGCAAAGGCTTTTTAGAAATTCAGAAGAAATTTTATTGGTTTCTGTAGTAAAAAAAATATTTTGGATACAGGATAACAAGAAATCCCGATGAATATATGTATGATATTCTATGGGGTGTAAGCAATTCAAGGATAGTAAGGGACGAGGAAGGAGTTGAAGAAGAGGAGAAGAGGAGGAAAGGCGAAGAGAGAGAAGGGGAGAGGGGAGAAGAGAGAGAGAGGAGAGGGAGAAGAGAGAGAAGGAGGAAGGGGAGAGAGAGAAGAGAGAGAAGGAGGAAAGAGAGGAGAAGAGAAGAGAGAGAAGGAGGAGAAGGAGGAGAGGGAGGAGAGGGAGGAAAGAGCGAGAATGAATAAATTGAAAATATGGAAACCAGTGAGATTAAAAAAGATTGGGGGTTTTACAGAAAATAATGAATCTCACTCACCGAGGAGGAGAAAACAAAGATTGACAAGTCTATTTGCAATATTTTCGACAAGACTATTGACATCGTTTTCAAGGACAAGATATTGACTTTGATTAAATTTTTCATTTTTTTCTTAATAAATGGAGGAGAGAGTAAAGACATTCTAGGATTCTTTATGTTTTAAAAATTAAGATTCAAATGTGCATGTTGGAAACTAAAAGGTTTTCGCACTCTGTAGGAATTTTTCTCATAAATAAATAAGTTATTGTCTCAAATGTAAAAAGAAAACTAATGCTAAAAATATTTATATTTTAAAAGTAAAAATAATAGGTTTATACAAAAAGGTACATGTTCGGTGTGTGATTCAAAAAGTGTCAATTTAATCTCCAAACACAAATGTGGAGGAGATATACAAAAGTTTTTATCAGGAAGTAAATTTACAACTACTGGAATACCAGGGGAATTACATCTACCAGGGTATTCTTTCTGTGGTTTAGGCACAAACTTGGATAAAAGATTACATGAGGCAGACAATCCTAAATCATGGAGTAAGCCCATCAATAGGGTTGAGAAGTGTGCATGAGACACGATATTGATTATGGGAATACCACAACTTTGGAAGAAAAGCATGAAGCGATAGAGAATGTTGTATATTTGTCTCTGATACAAAATCCAACCTTGAGAGAAAAAGTTGATAGGTTCATCATGAAGAAGATGATTAGTGCTAAATTGAAACTTGGGCTTGGAAATTCAAAAAACTTATAGGCTCTAATGATGTCATTAAGACTGAAGAGCAATTAGCTGATGAATTACATAAACCAATATTCACAAAGTTTCGTAGAGGAAGGTTTATTCCAAGGAAGTTGATTATACTTGGTCTGCTGATTTGATTGAACTCAATAATGATAAGGGGTACAAGTATGCTTTAACTTTTATTGATTTGAGGAGTAGATATGCATGGGTTGTCCCTTTAAAAAACAAAACAGGTAATACTCTTATGATAGCCTTTCAACAGATATTTAATAAAAGTAGGAGAAAACCTAAAAAATTGTGGACTGATGAGGGTGGAGAGTTTTATAACAAGACATTTATGATTTTCTAAAAAATAGCAGCATTACATTATACAGTACCTTTAATGAAGGAAACCTTTGTTATTGAAGTTTTAATCGTACTTAAAAGAGAGACTATATAAAAAATTCCACACAACTCGGTTAACAACAATGGTCATCTTATTCAGGATATTGTGGATAATATAATGACACGATTCACACGTCAACGAATATGAAACCATCAGAAACATTTAACAAAATTAAATATGAAAAGAGATTAATGTCAGAAAACCTAAGTTCAAAGTTGGTGATATCGTAAGAATATATAGATGGAAATCTAATTTTGAAAAGGGTTATACTAAACGATGGACGAACGAGTTTTTTAAATGTTTATGTAATAGATACGGTTCCTTGGACTTATAAGATATATAATTTAGAAGGGGAAGAGATTTTAGGTTCATTTTATTCACAGGAATTACAAAAGAAAAACTAAGCAGATAATACCATGGGAGCAATGGGTTGGCGCTTCACTCCCTCCTATTAACACCGTTGTGGACACTCGAGGGCCAAGTCCGAGTGTATAACAGGTGGCATCTGCCGTATATAATGTGTGTCAAGGGGGGACGTTCTTAGATCTGTGAACCAAAACAGAATCCTCAACTGAATAGTCAAGGCTTAACTTTTGTTTGTTGGTGTGTGTGTAATGGGGGACGTTCTTAGATCTGTGAACCCAAACACAGAATCCTCAACTGAATAGTCAAGGCTTAACTTTGTTTTGTTGGTGTGTGTGTTGTGTGTGTTGTGTCCCTCCCCCCCCCCCAACCCTCACATTCACAAATCTTCAACCCCCAACCTCACATTCAAAATCTCAACCCCCACCCCACCCTACATTCAAAATCTCAACCCCCACCCAACCTCACATTCAAATCTCACCCCAACCCTCATTCAAATCTCAACCCCAACTCCTCACATTCAAATCTCAACCCCCCAACCCTCACATCAAAATCTCAACACCACACCCAACCCTCACATCAAAATCTCAACCCCAACCCTCACATTCAAATCCTAACCCCTGCCCGAACATCATATTCAAAATCTCACCCACCACCCAACCCTCACATTCAAATCCCAACCCCCACCCCAACCCTCACATTCAAAATCCAACCCTCACCCCAACTCTCACCCAACACAATGTCTTTATTTAAATACGTATTTCAACAATATATATTTTTATGTTTTTTTTTCTTCTCTTCTTCCAATCTTGTCTTTTAAGGGTTTTTTGTTGATGACGTAGAAAGGGGGGGGGGGTAAGAACTTTCCTGCACCTTCTTCAGAACTAACGTATATATTTTTTATGTTTTTTTTTCTTCTTCCAATTCTGTCTTTTAAAGCTTTCAGGTTTGAAAAAGTAGAAAGGGGGAGTAGAACTTTCCTGCACAAAATTCCCAGAACTTTCTTGATATTGCTCTCATCAAGCACCATCCAACAAAGAACCACATCGATAGGTTTAGATCCCCAAGAGTGGTAGAAATCACATTTCAAGTCTCCAAAATAAACCAACTTTCTCCCTTTCTCCCAAGTCTCCAAGGTATATCCACATTCCTGTTGAGTTTCCAAGATATGTATCACATTGTGAGTTATCAAGCACAGAACCCACATTTCAAGTCTCCAAAAATATAACCATCTATCCAAGACTCCAAGGTAGAACCACATTTCCAGAAATATTGTGGGTTTCGGTGATAGATCTCAATAGTATAACTGTGGATCATCAAGGAAACCTCCATTTTTCCAATTTTTTATGGGTTCAGTGATAGATCTCACATAGTATAACTGTGGATCATCAGGAAAACTCCATTTTTCCAATTTTATGGGTTTCAGTGATAGATCTCACATAATATAACTGTGGATCATCAAGGAAACTCCATTTCTCCAATTTTTATGGGTTTCAGTGATAGATCTCACATAATATAACTGTGGATCATCAGGAAATCTCCATTTTTCAAAATGTCTGAAATTTGTGAGTCTCCAAGGTAGGTCCATCTTATAACCTGGCAGAACCCTTTTCCCGAGTCTCCAAGGTAGTTATTTAAACCATCAAGGCAGAACACATTTACTGATTTTTTTCAAAATTTGTGAGTCTTCAAGGTAAAACTTGTATTCTGGCTCATCAAGTTTATAACTTGTTCAGTGGGTATTGTCTGATAAGTCGTAATGAGTACTATTGCTGTAAACTCTTTTTCAGGATTTTGCTGGTCTCCAAGGTATAACTCTTTGGTTGGGCCATCAAGGTCGAGCTCGTTCTGTGGGTCTTGGTCGTCCAAGGTCTTCAACCAAGCCAACAATTTCACCCCAAGTTGTGGCAAATCGGTATTTTCAGATACAATTTCCTGTGAGAGAAAATAATAATGTATTAATTAAGTGATTCATTATTAAATGAGTCTATGCTTAAATCAAACTGTAAATAGGAAAATAAAATCTTACCTCAACAGATAAGAGGTTTGAATCCAGTTCATCAACTTGAAGATTTAGTTCCATACAGTAGTAGAACTCCAAGGAATGCCAAAATCATCCACTCAAGGTCTAGCTCATTCTGTGGGTCTTGGTCGTCAAGGTCTTCAACCAAGCCAACAATTTCACCCAAGTTGTGGCAAAATCGGTATTTTCAGATACAATTTTCCTGTGAGAGAAAATAATAATGTATTTAATTAAGTGATTTAATTATTAAATGAGTCTATGCTTAAATCAACTGTAAATAGGAAAATAAAATCTTACTCAACAGATAAAGAGGTTTGAATCCAGTTCATCAACTTGAAGGTTTAGTTCCATACAAGTAGTGGAACTCAAGGAACTCCAAAATCATCCACTCAAGGTCTAGCTCGTTCTGTGGGTCTTGGTCGCTCACAAGGTCTTCAACCAAGCCAACAATTTCACCCCAAGTTGTGGCAAATCGGTATTTTCAGATACAATTTCCTGTGAGAGAAAATAATAATGTATTAATTAGTGATTTCATTATTAATGAGTCGATGCTTAAATCAAACTGCAAATAGGAAAATAAATCTTACCTCACAGATAAAAGGTTTGAATCCAGTTCATCAACTTGAAGGTTTAGTTCCATACAAGTTAGTAGAACTCCAAGGAACTCCAAGCTCAGTACAGCACTCCATTGTCAGTAAAAAATGTTTAAAATGGAGTCTGGGTTTCAAGCTTTTATACAGAAAGATTGGTTTCCCTGGGCAACCCCAGGAAAGCCCAGGCAAGCCTTCCTTGGGAAATTTTTCAAAACCTTAACATTCTAGAATTTTCTAGTGATTTATTTGTGAGTCAGAGATGAACTGGAAATGATGTAAGAGTAGGCGGGGCTTAGTAAAAGTGGGCGGGGCTTATGAGCTATGAAAGTGGCGGGCTTGAAAAGTGGGCGTGGCTTATCAAATAATCTGAAGCTCAGGAGGTAGTCAACGAGAGCATTAAGAGAAGTTTATCATTTCATAATGGCACAAAAGTGGTATCTTAAATATAAAAGATTCAAATGTTTTATTTTAAATATTTTAGATGGGGATTATTGTCAAAGAAAATTAAACTATTGAAGGAATTTAGAATGAACAAATCTTTATAGGTTCAATGAGTGAGCTAAACAATATGCATTGGTTATTTGAAAAAAAGTGCTCCTAGGTTTAAAGGGGAGGCTATTAAAATCTCCATTCACTTACATGTTTATATTTCTTTACAATCACCTTTAACAAATCACATTACTACTTTACTACTTGAACAAATCTTTATCTTATTCATTGGTTATTTGAAAAGAGTGCCCCTAGGTTAAAAGGGGAGACAAATAAATATACCTTGGGATAAAAAGGGGGTTTATTTTTAGGAAAAAAAAATATGAATCGCTGAAAATCCCCCATTCATTAACATGGGGAAAGTGAGCCAGAATCAGTGTATTCACCTTCTCCTGCATAGCCCACGGAGCTTGATTTTTCATTTTCGTCCCAAGGTCAAGGTCACAAGGTCACGAACTTAGAAAATTGCGAATTTTGACATAAAAATCCATCTTCTCCGAGGGTTTGACGAATCTGGCAGGGGTTTCGGTATTTGGTTAGCCCAATGGCACCTGCATAGCCCCACGGAGCTCGATTTTTCATTTTCGTCCAAGGTCAAGGTCACAAGATCACAAACTTAGAAATTGCGAATTTTGACATAAAAATATACGACCGCCCAAACTTTGTGAACGAGGATGACAATATTTTTATGCATAATCTTGAGGTCATTCCCACCTAAAGTCTTGAAACCATTTTGATCTATCTCGAACACCTTGCCGTGCACCCCCTTCAGTTTGTTTTTACACTGATTCATCAAAGTCTGGTTAATCCGAGGAGTGCGAAATGCCATATAGCCTATATGACTTTATATTGTTCCTGGAATGTTCCAGAGGAAGTTTTGCCCAAAGGTCTAATCTTGACCTTTGACCTTTAAGGTTCACAAAGGTGAAATTTTCAAAGTTGTGGGAATCGAACCGGTTTTCGACCTTCTTCGATGAACTAACTCCAATAAGCTATAGCACATATCCTGTTTCCTTATTTTCATGTCCACAACATTGTTTGTGACCTTTAAAGGTTATGCAAAGGTCAAATTTTGAAAGTTGTTGAAAAAAACCGGGGTTTTCGACATTTTGCAGCTAATAACCTGTCACTCGTCCACATCATGTTGATTATTTTTATAACTCGTCAAAAATTATCACATTGTCTCAACCTTGACTTCTGAAACAATCTAAATCGTCAAATACCTCGTGAACCATTTCGTCTTCAGACTTGTCATCATTGTTACTGTTGAGCTCATCTGGGGGAGAAGTCAGATTTTGGGAGGGAATTGAGAGAATGTCAGAAAGATTTCCCCTCCCCCCCATTCACTTCCACGTAAAATTGTGAGGTTTGTGTGGTGAATACGTCCCACAACTCCATTTTCCAAATATGTACCTCCCCAATTTAAAATAGCCCTTTTTGGCTTTCCGTGCTGGAGGCATTACTGCAATTTTATTGAAATATTTATTCTGGACATACAATGGTGTCTGCCTCTGAATTGAGCAACTTTCGTGAACAGATACACCACACAAGAGTTAATCAGTCCTGGTGCTTTTTCTTCGAGCTTAAAACGAGAATGACTTTTTTTTCCAATCAAGTTGAGGAACTATGAGGGACTTTGAGAAAGGTCAATGAATGATATCGAATCAGTCACACAAGTAATGTCAGCTCTATTTATTTTTCAATGTAGTTGTCAACGACTTCAATGTACTGGTTCTATTTTTCTGCAAAACTGCGTAGATAATTAGTTGCTTTAGACAGTACTTCCTTACCAAATCAGTGGCCATAGAGTTGAAACTTCAAATGTCTAAACATAGTAATCACCTCACCAAAAGCTGGGGTTGGAGTCAATGGTCCAGCTCCACAAAACTAGAGAACCCTAGTTTGCCTTACCTGTTGCAGAAGGGATGGGAAAGGATATCGTAATCACTTTGTAAGTCATCGTATGAGTCTGCACATAGTTCTGCTATATTAAATGTCATTGATTCTTATATCCAAATCGATACAGCCTATGAAGGATCATTATGTATAAATATGCTCTGTCTTGACTGTTGTGTTTCTTATTTAAAATATTGTTCCCCTTGAAATACATTAAATTCCTGATTATGTTGTTAATCATTTCTTTTTGTGGAAATGAAGGCAAACTCGTGAAGGAAACAAGTGCACACGTAATCATCTTGTACTCAAATGAACAACATGCATTGCCTTTGATTGAGGAGCTTCTGTTACAAAACGTGACAGGGAAAACATGGATAGCAACGTCTGCCTGGCTCATATCCCAGCAGTTTTCTTCATTGCGGTATGCACATATCTTACAGGGCACGATTGGTTTTGTACAAAGGTTCAGAGAAATTTCTGGATTTAAAGATTTCCTGGTAAAAGTGAAACCACAAAACCATTGGTCTAAAAACAATACTGAACACCTCAATAATAGCAAGGTAAACAACAGAACAATTATATATATAATATGTATTTTTTATTATTTATTTTTATTTATATTTTTAAAGAAGAAGAAGGCAACATATGCCCCAAAACTCCCAAATGACCCAGATGACCCAAAAGTGACCAAGAGGACCCAAAAGACACAAAATACCCCAAAGACCCAAAAATCCCTGAGTACCCAAAAGCCCCTGAAGACTCAGAAGATCCTGGGGATCCAAAAGAACCAAAAGTTCCCAAAGACCTCGAATTTCCAAAAGACCCCAAATACCCCAAAAAACCAAAAGCACCCAAGGACCCATAAGGCCCAGATGCCCCAAAAGACCCCAAAGACCCAAAAGTTCCAGAGGGGAAAGAAAACCTTGAGAACCCCAAAGACATAAAAGACCCATAAGACCAAGATAACATTGCAACCAACCATATATTAATTAATACAAATAACATTAACAACAATCATAATGGTTGTATCATTTGGCAATAATAATAACAAACGTATAATCTCCACCCTGGTCCAAGCACATCTGAGCTTGATGAAAAGAAAACCAATGAGCAATTAGTACAGCAGGCAGGTATGCAACAAGGCCTTGAAGACAAGTGTAAATTTGGTCCAATGACCCAACGAACCCACCAGTAACTCGAAAGGCTTCTAGAGGGTAATTCTAAAGGTTTCTAAAGGGTAATTCTAAATGTTCCTAAAGAGTAATTTTTCTAAAGTGTTCTAAAGTGGTCTAAAGTGTGGTTTTGAAGGGTTCTAAAGGTAATTCTAAAGGATGCTGAGGGGTATTTCTAAAGCGGTCTAAAGGGTGGTTCTATAGGGTGATTCTAAAGGGGTCTAAATGGTACTGTAATTCTAAACGGTTCTCAAGGGTAATTCTAAAGCAGTCTAAAGAATGGTTCTAATGGGTAATTCTCAAAGGTAATTCTAAAGCGGCTTAAAGGGTAATTCTAAAAATTCCTCAAGGATAATTCTTCCAAATGGTTCGAAAGGGTAAATCTAGTAGTGTATAAAGGGTGGTTTGAAAGGGTCCTGAAGGGTAATTCTAAAGGGTTCGAAAGGTAATTCTAAAGGATTCTCAAGGAGAATTCTAAATGGTTTTAAAGGGTAATTCTAAATGGTTCTAAAGGGTAATTGTAAAGGTTTCCAAAAGGTAATTCTAATGTGGTCTCAAGGGTAATTCTAGAGGGTTTGAAAGGGTAATTATAAAGGGTTTGAAAGGGTAATTCTCAAGTGTTTCAAAGGGTATGTCTAAAGGATGCTAAATGGTATTTCTAAAGTGGTCCAAAGGGTGGTTCTAAAGGGTAATTCTGAAGGGTTCTAAAGGGTTATTCCAAAGCGGTCTAAAGGGTGGTTCTCATGGGTAATTCTAAAGGAGAAATTTAAAAGTTCCCAAAGGGTAATTCTTCTAAAGGGTGGTTTGGAAGAGTTCTTAAGGGTGGTTTGGAAGGGTTCTCAAGGGTAATTCCGAAGGGTTCTAAAGGGCAATTCTAACGGATGCTAAATTATATTTATAAAGTGGTCTAAAGGGTGGTTCTAAATGTAATTCTAAGCTGTAATTCTGAAGGGTTCTAAACTGTAATTTTTATGGCTATTGTTTGTTTCAAGGTTGTGCCTATTTCCTATTAAAAATGCCAAACTTAACCGCTTCCTTCGGGCACGGGTGCGATTTTTAATTTATGTATTGACTGCTTTTGGACATTTGCACATGGTACATGCTTGGGAGCCTCAGTGTTATGCGTTTCTGTCTGCGCTGTCACTGATGATTCATCAATAAGTGACGAAACTGGTCCAGCAGCTGATGAGGTGTGTAGCATTGGGATTCTCATGTGTGTACTATTTGTGAATGCCTTTACAGTTGCAGAGCAACTCTGGGACGGGTATGAAACTGCAAAGGATTTGCCATGTGTTGCTTTCCAGTGTTGCTTTGTGTAGCTTTCTTCAGCTAGAAGAGCATGGGAGGAGTCGATTTATTTATATAATACGAAAAAACCTGGGGTAATTAATTAGGTGAGTGCTCCTTGGTTATCCCTCCATTGGTAGGTGAGAGATGTAAGTGGGTCTTTGTTTTTCATCTATTATAGAGCAGAGCAACTGGCGAGTAGGGGCTGATTGGGGGGGGGGGGATGGTATCATGTTTACTTACGCACCATGTGGCGGTTTGTTAATATCCTTCTTGTTTAACAGCCACAATTATTCTCACGTGATTGTGGGGTTGGCTGATGGAAGCTTAGCCCAAGTCTTTCACCAACCAGCAGGCTAGGCAAGACATTCATCTCTGGTTTAGGCAGGAATTTGTAATTTCTTTAGGGTGACCCGATAGCTCACCTACTCTTCGTGAAGGACACTGTGGGATCTTTAAAGTCCAACAACTAATACTGCAGATGGGACGCCAGCTTAACATCCATCCGTGAAATGGCACACATTGTTGAATCACCCTGCCTGTGAAATGATGGGATGACACCGAGACGACAGCTGGTTTGGGATTGGAACTCAGGCTAGACAGCTGAGAGGAGAGTGTGAGTATTATCAAAAGGGAGGTTTTGCCACAGTAATATCTACCATTTCTCAAAGTCGCAATATTTGCTCGCTGATGCTCATTCATATTTCTTCTTTTAAAACTGGTACACATTACTTCGTTAATGCGCTCTCTTTTTATGCTACTCCCCCTACTGGGGGTAGTCAATTGAGTACTTAATTAAATTGAGTAGTCATAATAAGAGTATGTTGTATTTCAGAAAAAACTTAATTTATTCATCAATTAAAAATAATGCAGTGGTCGCCCTTTAACCCCCCCCCACCCCATTGCTTTCTTATCCCCCCCACCCCATTGCTTTCTTATCCCCCCCACCCCATTGCTTCTATTCCATCTTCTTATCCCCCCCCCCCACCACCATATATAAATATATAACCTCCATCAATCCATTGGACCTTACTCTGTGCAGAGCATTGGTGCTGACAAAGCAGTCTCTTTGGCAATTGGCACAATCCTACATGGGTCACCACTCCGACAGTATACCAGCATGCTGGCACTCATTTTGCTGACCTCGGAAGGATGACAGGCAGAGTCAACCCCACCTGGTATTATCAAAGCCGGGTGGGATTTGAACTCAGGATCCTCGGATCCCAAGCCCACCCCCTTAACCATTAAGCCAACACACCAGCCAACACTGTATATAAAAGTCCCCTTTGCTTTCTTATTTCCCTCCTCTGTATATAAATGATGTTTTTAACTTCTTATTGTATTCATTTTTCGAAACCCTTTGAAAACTTGGTTTATTAATTAATTTTGATGCTTGTCTCCTAGATTTAGCAAGCCTTATGTTTTGTTTACTCCGACCATTTTCCATAGTCTTTCATGTGATCATTTCTTTAATCAAATTGAGTGGACATAATAAGAGTATGTTTTTTTCAGGAATAATTTAAGTTATTCATAAATTTAAAATAATGCAGCTGTAGCCTGTTAAGACCTTCACCCCAATTGTTTTTTTTTATTAATACTTACACTTTAAACCAGCGTTTCTCAACCTTTGATGGCCCATGGCCCCCCTACCGAGTCGCTTAACATTCGTGGTCCCCTGCCCTTCAATAAAAGATGCAGATTTCGTTTTATGAAATTTATTTACTCAGTCTTAAAAGATAAATCAAGTAAACATTTTTCTAAGCAATACAATCAATGAGAACACTTGCTGTGGGATTGTCTGACGAGGCCTCTTATGTCCGGCTCCGTCTTGGACACAGCAAGGCGAATATCGTTCCAACGTCAGACGGTTTCTGGACTTCGTTGTAATGGTCGCAAGGTCAGAAAATCCAGATTCGCAAAGATATGTTGTGGCGAATTGAATGAGCATTACGGATGCCTTCTTGCTGAGTAGTGGATACGCATCCTGAACAGACAACCAGAAGGTGGAGTGGTGTTCTTTGTTACTGAAGACCGCTTCATTGCTTTTGAAACCTTCAACTCTGCCAGCTCTTCTGCTTCATCTTCAGTAGGTTCAATTTTGGCGTTAAACGGGTCTTTGTGCCACGGAACATCCAACAGTGCATCGTCGAAATACGATTTGAACTCAGCGGAGAGATTGTCGAGATGTCTAGTGATGCAATCTTTGATGCCGACGGGAAGCTCAATCCTCTGTGTCGGCAGGTGCTCGTCCAAGAAAGGAAACGAGGCAGTGACCCGCCTTGATTCGTGCCTGCCAGACTTCCATTGTAGCAGACCATCGTCGTCTTCAGACTTTTAAATTACAATTATTATGAGCTGCTCCTCTATATTTCCCCGTCATATGGCAATGATCTCTAATACCCTTTTATCAGTTTTTAACAAAGCCTCTGAGCAGATATGACAAATCCTTGCTTCTTCAAATTCTTTCTCTTCATTTGGATATAAGTTAAGGGTATTTTTTGTTTCTGACAATTTTAATTAGCTGAATACAATCATCTTAAATCCTTTTAACAAATTCATCAGCAGCATCAGGTCCTTGACACAACTACAACTTATGATATTTACTTCCTACAGATGATTTAATGTAAAATCAAAACTCACAAGGGATATGTTTTGACATTTTTTTATATCATCAGTATTTCCAAGAAGCTCTCAAAATCAGCATCTATTACAAATGGGTGTTTAATACATTTATTTGTTTCATCAAATACAACTTTCTCTCCTGGTCCTGGCATCTCAACAACTGCTGCTTTATGATTAGAACAATACTTCAAATGTTCATCAAGTCTTTGTTGAGATCAAAAGATCTTGAGACATCTCTTACAAGGATATGATTTATGCTTTGATTTGTAAATTTCACTACTCACCAATCAATAAAAGTTTTTGATGGAAGCTTAATGAGCGGTTCCTTTATTAGTGAAATAAAGGATATCTACATATCTAGATAGTGAAATAAAGTCATTTGACCAATAATTATCAATGGATATAATATGACTAACTCTTTAGAACATGGACTTTGTTTTTATCAGTTCAAACATAAACATTTATTGATGAGTTATTCATATTCTCAGAGTTTGTTATATCTTTTAAGCTCATGGCTTCTCCTCTTGAGATGCCGAGATCCACAGTTTCTAATTTACTATCATAATCCTTATACTTTGAAACTCTTTCACAGTCCCTTTCCTGTGGATAAAGATGTGCTAAGAAACTCCAGAGAAAGCATTAATTATTAGTATTTTTAATATTACTTATTGCCTTTATATTACTTATATCCTTAGGTAAATCAATATAAGAAGAAGCCTTTAGTGGAGTGGATTTAAGAATATTAAGATCGATATATGAAACATTCCCAATGTTGAACCCACTACGTTGTTGTTCTTCTCCACCACCGATCTCAAGTTTTAGAACACCCCCATCTTTCAGTTTTTACTGAAATTTAAGCAGTTCTAGTCCAGTGAATAACATGAAATGGTACAAAGCTAAGCGTTAAACTGCCAGAGGTTAAAAAAAAGTTTAGGTGACCAAAAAATGAAAAATAATGTATATTTCAGAGTTGTTAAAAAAGGCGCTTTTCAGGGAACAAGTAATGGGTTAGCAACTGCAGCTGTTCTGCAGCAATGGAAGTCAATATAGCCTTGAAAGTTGATGCAAACAATTCCAACAGGTGTTCCAACTTTTATTGATTAGTTACAAACCCTGTGTTTGTATAAAAGCAGTGTTGGAACAGACTATGTCGCTACACCCTCTGAAGCATTATTTGGACAAAATTGCACTGCAGGAAATGGTATATTTCTGTCATAATGGTGAGAAAAAGACAATTAACAAAGGAAGACAGCCAGACCATTATAACCATTAAAAGTGAAGGTCATTCCTTTGGAGAAATTGCAAAGAAGCAAAGGTGTCAGGGAGTACAGTTTCTGACACCATCAAAAGGCAATTGGAAACGAGAGGAAACTCTGACAGGAAGAGGTCTGGCAGCCCCAAAGCCACAACACAATCAGAAGACAAGTTTCTGAGAGGCAACAGCTTGCGTGATAGATGGCTCACAGGACAGCAGCTTCAAGCACAGCTTAACACTGGTCGAAGTAAGGAAGTCTCAGTTTCAACTGTGAAGAGAAGACTTCGAGCTACAGGTTTGACAGGTCCAGTGGCAGTAAGAAAGCCATTGAAACGATGGCAAAATAATAAAAGAAAGCTTGCCTGGGCCACGAAGCACTGGCAGTGGACTACTGAAAACTGGAAGGTCTCATGGACCGATTAATCAAATTTGATATCTTTGGTTTATCACGCAGGTTTTTGTATGCCGTCGAGTAGGCGATAGGATGTTCCTCAGTGTGTGACACCAACTGTCAAACATGGAGAAGGAAGCGTGATGATCTGGTGCTCTCTTGCTGAATACAGTGTCGGCAACTTGAACAGAGTGACTGGCACCCTGAACCAAAAGGGATACCACAGCATTTTGCAGTGCCATAGAACACCCTCTGGTCTATACCTAGTTGGTCAGAGGTACATCCTACAGCAAGATAACGACCCAAAACATACTTCCAGGCTATGTCAGAACTACTTTAGAAGAAAAGAACACGACGGTAGGCTTCAAATCATGGAATGGCCAGCACAGTCTCCAGACTTAAACCCCATCGAGCTGGTTTGGGATGAAATGGACAGAAGGGTGAAAGCAAAGCAACCTACAAATGCAACATATTTGTGGGAATTTTTGCAACAGTGGTGGGAAGAACTTTCCAAACAATATTTGATTTCCATTGCAAAAAGAATGCCATGTGTATGTTCGGCTGTTTTATCTGCAAAAGGTGGTTACTCTGATGAGTCAAAAAGTTAGATTAAATTTTGTTCAACAAAACGATTCCATTATTTATTTTTTATCTGCAATTGTTTATTTGTTCTATGCTTTAATTTCAGAGTATATTGAAACATTAAACTGCTTAAATTTCAGTAAAAACTGGAAAAATGGGGGTGTTCTGAAACTTTTGATCTAAACTTTTTCTAAAAACTTTTGATCAGTCATGTACTTCAAATCTAATCAGCTCTTTAAAAATAGGAGATTTAAGGAAACAATCAATTGATGTAATTAGGTGTGGTGGATTCGATCTCATATATTATTTTTCAAAAACATTATCTTCTCTTGAGAAGGCAAAGGAGGCTCCAAGATATATTTTGAATGATTTATGTTTTTTCAACATTCCACTAACAACCTTGATAATTGAATCCTTTGAGACATGAATCGCTTCCCAAATGGATTTTACACAAATCTTAAATCATATAAGTTTCACCTCTATCCGATCTTTAAAACATCTTTGAAGAGTTGTAATTTCAAAGGATTTTGTCTCAAAGACATCTCCCTCTCATCTAATTTTCTTCTTATTTCTCTTCAATTTTCTCTCAATGTTGTTTCGTGTTTTGTGATTGAAGGTTTTTTTTTTATAACTCTCTTTTAAGACATCCTTAGGACAGACATCATAATGTTTTTTTTCTAATTCAAATGGATATTTTTGTCTGAAAAGATTGAATGTGTGTTTGTTAGTTTGAAGGTGTTTTTTTAATGACATTTATATTCATGATTACAAATGTCGCAGTACATTGTATTCACCATATTTATGTAGAAAAACTTTGTTTAAAATAAAATTTTCTGCATGAAAATCTCATGGTCATTTATCGATGCTTTTTGTTGAAACTAAAATTTTATTGATGAAAATTCTGTTTCATATATCAGTGAATCTGTGCTTAAAATCATTTTACCCACCAACTTTTCACTTTATAAATACAATGTGTCAAGACACAAAAGAAAAGTTTCACTCAATCTCTACATTTGTAAAAGATACTGAGAAATATGTCAAGGATGTAAAATTGAATAAAGATAAATATAACAAACATTCGATAAAAACAATTACGGTTATTAACATGAGTTCTTCAATTTCCTTCAGTGGAAGGGCCTTTAGTATACCTGGAAGAACATCAATTAAAGTCGCTCAAACAAACGTTTCTCCTCTCCTTATGACAATATATTCAAATATAGAAAAAGCAATGAAAAAAGAAAAAGGATCAAAAAAGAAAAAGCTTATGGATGAAGCTTTAGAAAGAAAAGATAAGACCATCAGCAATATGCAAGGAGAAATTTGTAGTTTTTTTCAACAACTCAAAAGATGTAAATCTTGATAAAATATAGAATATTAATAAATCAGGTGAAATGACTTTTCATTTACTAGTCGTTAAGGATCATTTTAAAATTACCTTTAAATAAAAAATGTAGTTTTTGAATCTGTTAATGAAAAAAAGTATATAGATATAGATAGTCATGTTTTTTCTACTAATTAAATGAGTCATTATTCAAGTGAAGATTTTGAAGATGATGAGAGTGATGATAGTATCTCTGTTGGAATAGAAGAAAGTTTTGATACCGAGAGTTTGTGTTCAAATGATCGTTGTGAAAGTAGTTTAACGATGATTGTGAAAGCACCAATGAAAGTACCGAAGATGGATTTTGCTTGAAATAAAGTTTTCCTTTAGAAAATAATTAATAAATGTCATTATGAAGATATTTTATCACATGTTAAATGAGTGTAATTCTCTCTCATTATGTAAATGAAAAAATATCATCAATTGTAGATGCTGATGAGAATTTTTTTTTATGATTGAAAGATGATAAATAAGTATATACATTTTGAGGTAAGATAATGGAAGAATTACTGTCACGGAATGTTGGAAGACTATTTAACAAGTCTTCTTTTCAAGACTATATAACAAGTATGGTGTTTCAGAAAATATGAGATTTTAAATAATTATCTTCAGACTTTATAAAACTTATAAATGAGAAGCACAATCCTTACTTTTAATTTCACAATTAGTTATCACACATCTTCGTTCCCAGACCCATGACAACTTCACACAACAAAAGAATATGAGGAATCTTTATTGTCCATGGAATCTTATAATACCTTGTTTAATATCACAGAGAAAATGACAACTTTAGTTATAATCTGGGAAGCAGTTACAAAACTATAACAGTTTCACCCAGAGCATACAAGATTTCTCAAATAGCTTCCAAAATTGCTGGCCTTATGAAAGGACAGGGTGATGAACCAAAAAATATTGTTATAGATATTCAAAAATTTAGTTCAAAATCAATGATTAAACTTAAAAATAACTTCAATGTTGATTTCACAATTGATAATTCATTTAGAGAGTTAAGGGTTTTCTATGCAAAAAAGATTGAAACTGTTGGAACGTTTTATCGTGATAATGTCATTCAAATATCCTCAGGCATAAATTCGGTATTTATTCACTGTGATTTGATTGATGGTGCTTATAATGTTGGAATAAGAACAACTACAATATTTTAATTCAGTGCATACTCAACCCCAATTGGTTATAAACTCAATATGGAACCAAAAAATCTGGTTTATCTTCCCGTGTCTGGAAAAACCATATACAGAGTAAATTTTAGGATAACCGTCCAAGATAATTGCATGATTTATTTTATTGGAGAAATTGTATCCATCAGAAAACACTTACGTGAAATTTTCCAATAAATAAATATGATGGTTGTTGTGAGGAAACACGAGTTGGGAAAATATAAAATAATTACAGGGGATGGGATGTTCCTTTTCTGCCTAGTGTTGGCTTAATGGTTTGGGTGGTGGGCTTGGAATCCGAGGATCCTGAGTTCAAATCCCCCTTGGCTGTTGAATTAATACCAGGTGGGGTTGACTCGGCCTGTCATCCTTTCCGAGTCAGCAAAATGAGTGCTAGCATGCTGGTATACTGTGTCGGAGTGGTGACCTGTCAAGGTGTTCCAATAGCCAAGGAGACTGCTAAGGCAGCATCACGCTCTCGCACAGGTATTGTCCCAATGGATGAATGGAGGTGATATTTATATACAGAGGGGGTAAATAAGAAAGCAATCGGTGGGGGGGGGGGGGGTAAATGGCTACCACTGCATTTTTAAAATTGACGAATAAATTAAGTTATTCCTGAAAATAAACATACTCTTATTATGACTACTTAATTTGATTTAATAAATGATGTCTATGGAAGGGGGTGAAGCCCAGCCCCTGGTAGGGGGAGTAGGATCAAAAGGGAGCCCAATGACAGAATAATGTGTACCAGTTTGAAAAGGAGAAATATTAGTGAGCGTAAGCAAGCAAATACTGCAACTTTGAGAAATGGTATATATTACTGTGGCAAAGCCTCTCTTTTGATACTACTCGTGTTCATCACTCGAGGCCATCCTGCAATTGCCTGTGTTGTTATTAGTATTCTTATTATCTATCTATATATTACTAAAACTCTCAGTAAGTATATGTGTTTGTATTTATGTTCCCGGAATACAGCCAAAACAGTACACGATAGCACAAATTTTTTTGGCCCACGTTACTCACCATTCTCCTGCGGTGTGTAGTGTCCAGTTTTGTTCAAATCGGGCAAGAAAAAAATTATTAAAAAATCATTTCCTGATTCAGGAAAGTACTCTTCGGGAGTATTTGATCAATGCAAACAACCTCAGTGGTATAGTTCGCTAGAGCTATCTTGTTTTTCCTTGAAATGATTTTTTTTCCTCAACAGCTGTCACAACGGGAACCCAACGGGTTCACGGGTCATCTAGTTATTATTGTTATTATGCCATTATCATTGGATGGAAATGACTGATTGATTTGTGTTTTTTTCAGTGGTACAAAGAGATTACTTCACAAAGTAACAAATCTCAACTGTGTTGGGGATGATCTCCAACTTCCCAAATTGTCTCTGCATGAGTAACTAGGTTATTTGAGGTTTGTTCGATCAAAGGTCTTTTCATCACCTTTCTGGCTTGGGGAGTGGAACTCAATGTGTTCCTCATTCAGTTATTCCATTTCAATTGAGATTCGAATGATTGTTCTACTTTTCCTACCAGAACATAAAATTACTTTGAAATTGGTTGTGATCCTCCTAAATTATCTTTTCAAAACATTTTGGTGGCAGGAGTTAGTTGCATTTTTGAACTCACTGCAGATGAAAACAAACAACCTGGTGAAAAACTTCACCAAAACTTGCTAATCGTGTCCTGTGACCTTCATCTGCTTTTATACAATGTACCTTTGTTCCGTAGAACAAGTAACTATGTTGGATGTTATCTCTGTTTTAAGCAGACTGTTTGACCAGCATCGATATCGTTTCCTGTGTAATTTTCTCAGGATAGAAAATATCACTGCACAAAATTTCAGGGTTGAACCATAGTTTTTACTTGCCCACAATTACAAAGTTCACATAACAATTTCACCATTAACATGAAATATAATAAATACAGAAATATGAATTTTGATCTTGGTATCACCAAAATTTCCTTAAATAGAATTTTCAACAAAACGTTTTGAAAATAATGTTTTGTGCATTATAAATAGTGCTGAGTTATCTATAATAATAAATAATTGCTTATCATGATTTCTGCTTCCCTCAAAAAGGAAAAAAATAGTTCTTTTGGTGACAAAAATAATGACATTGTTCAAAATCAAAACCTAAAAAGAAAAGAAAAACAACTTTATTGGAAAGAGAAATCATTGAATGATTATATTGTTGAACTTTGGGAAGATGCTTTTGGATGCACCTGGGATGGAGTAAAAATTGAACTCCCACCATGCTCAGGCAACGAATCATTAGAGAATGTATACACGCATTTTACGGATGTTTCCAATTTGTTTTTTTCAGCCCTTATCTACCAGGCTGTATTTGTTGTAGCATATGCATTGAGGGACATCCAATCATGTACATCCCAAAACAGTCCATTTAAAAATGGATCATGTGCCAAGATGTCTGAATTTCAACCATGGCAAGTAAGAACAAGTTAATTTTTACTCACGTCAGAGGAGAGGGTATTGCATTTGCATCTGTTTGTTTGTTTGTTTGTTTAATTATCTGCCTGTTTGTCTGTTTGTCTGCACAGAACCTGAGTGGGTGTATTAATTACATTTGACCCCAATATACTTTTAGACCCCTTAAACCTTTTTTTGTATGCAGAGTTGAGGTTCGTGGAAGAGCTCGTAACAGTACACAGAACGGATCAGGATGCAACAGGACAACAAGAATACAAGAGAATGGGGGGAAACGCCAACAGAAGAGTTTAAGGCCAAGATAGAGGGACACTTGGACAAACATTAGGTATGGGGAGGAATGGGCGGAAGGAGAGGAAGTATGGGGTGGACAAAATGTGCATGGGATGGACAAGATGGATACAGAAGGAAACCCTCAGGAAGGAAAACTGGATCTTGGAAGGAGGAGGGATTGGGTTGGCATGGTGAGAGAGGGGTGGGGTTTACAAGGGTAGAAATTATCATGGTTTTGGGTTGGGGATGATCTGAGAAGGTGGCGAACAACTGTCTTGAAGACCTGGAGGGAAGAATTATGTTGAAAAGGATGTGGAAGTTGGTTCCACAGTTGGAAATAAGAGGAAGAAATGAGTATGGGTAAGCAGTGATCCTGGATTTAGGTAGTTTTACAAGAAGATGGTTGATGGTGGATCATGTGTGCCATGCAGAGACCTGCAAGGGACAAAACAAGGAAAGAGCAGAGCATCTAAGACCAGAAAGGAGACAACAGAAGACAGAGAAACCAGCAAACTGTCTGTGATGATGAAGTGATAGGCTCATAGACTCAGCTTCAACATGTGCGATTCCAATAATCTTTCAGGCCTTGATTTCCACATTGTCAACCTGAGCAAGATGTGAGGCAGTGGAAATACCCAGAGGGGAGAGCATTACTCCATCAGGCTGCGGATGAAAGCCTTGTAGGTGGATAGGAATTCAGGTGTGCCAAGGAATGTCCTTGGTACGATGGAGGATGCCCTCTTAGCTGCTGGCTTTTGAGGCAAACTTTAAAATGTGTTTTGCCCATGAAAGATCATTGCTAACAGTGAGTGGTATCAGGAGTTTGATTGACTGAATTTCCTCGAGGATTATTAAGAAAGTAGATAAGATGGTTTGCCAGACAGTCCTTTCAGAGAGAGATCGTGAAAATGTGAGATTTGTCAGTATTAACAGACATATTCAAAGTGTTTGAATATTTTGTGATTTTTTTCAAGCTCTGAAGAGAGGGAAGAGGCTGTGGCCTGAGGGATGTCACGGTACAGGGTGGAGTCATCAGAAAATAAA
This sequence comes from Eptatretus atami, assembly GCA_035128595.1. Classification (NCBI taxonomy): domain Eukaryota; kingdom Metazoa; phylum Chordata; class Myxini; order Myxiniformes; family Myxinidae; genus Eptatretus; species Eptatretus atami. The sequence continues at coordinate 184,935,283 of CM068953.1, read as the reverse complement.
TAAGGAGGATTTTCCAGAGAGAAAGAGAGACCATTGTTGAATGTCAGGAAGAGGACTGGGAATCAAAGGATTCCGTTGAGTGCCACACGTTGACGACGAAAGTAGAGGAAGTCAGCAAGCCATGTGTGGAGTTGTCCTTGGATGCCATAGGCAGAGCGTTTGGAGAGTAATGCAGGAAGTCAGACTGCAACAAAAGCCTTAAATAAGTCCAGAGAGATGGCCCTGATCTCATGTCTCACGTCGAGGGCCTTCACCCATTGTTGGGTGAGAATAAGTAGCATGTCCAAGTTTGAGTGACTTGGTCTGAAACCAAATTGGTGATCTGAGATGAGGGTGTTGGAAAAAGGAAAGATATCATATCAACTGCAATGATGGATTACATGACCTTGCTGATGATTGGAAGTAAGATGATTTATCGGTAGTTTAGGGGATCAGTTTTTCTCCTTTTTATGTGGTGCAGTGATGTTTGTGGATTTCCCAGCATATGGAAGATGACCTAGCACAAATGAAAGGGTGAAAAGAGCAGAGAGAGAATGTGCAAGGGCCACAGAACTGTTGTTTAGGACACGTTAGCTGATACCGTGCGGTACAGCAGCAAAGTTTGAGTTGAGGGTTGAAATAACCTTCTCCACCTTCTCAATTGCAAAAGCCACAAAGCCCTGCAGCAGTTTGATGCAATGGGTAGCGAGAGTGAGGTGTTGGGGACACAAGATTTGAAAACGAACACAGAATTGAGGTATTCAGCATTCTCACGAGTGGAGTCGGCTGTGGTGCAATTTGAAGAGATTGAATAGGAGCATACTCCAGAGACAGATTGAAGAAGGTGCCACCAGGTTTTAGAAGAGGGAGACAATTTTGAAAGTTCATTCCTGAGGTTGAACAGATGTTGTTTTCTGGCTCTCCTTAGAGTGGACACATACTTGTTTCAGACTTCGTGGAAAGCACTGAGCTAGCCTTCCAGGAAGAGAAGAGAAGTTGTTTTGGAGCAACTGTCTCACCACAGAGTTCAGTGTTGGAAAGTTCACAGATTGAGTCAGTCCCATGGAGTTGCAGAAGTTCTTTGCTGAAGTACCATGTCTGGTGAGAGAGGTACAAACACCCAGCCAAGTTGCATTGTGACAATTGAAATTTCCACATATGAGGAAAAGAGAGATGGGATGAGTGTTTAAATTGTGTGTGTGTGTGTGTGAGAGAGTGAGAGAGTGAGAGAGTGAGAGAGAGAGAGAGAGAGAGAGAGAGAGAGAGAGAGAGAGAGAGAGAGAGAGAGAATGTTTGGAGGATTGCAAATAACACAGACAAACAAGAGGTGGAAGCGGAGGGGAAATTACAGCCAGAGTAACTCCTGGGGGTTGGGAGGTGTAAGGTTAGTACAAGGGCAGGAGGAAATTGAGTTATTGATTTAAAGAGCAACTCTGCAGCTGGGGCATGGTTCAGGCCTGTCAAATTAGAAGAGACAGTAACCAGAGAGAGAAACGAAGGAGTTGGGGACATCCTGTGGAAGGCAGGATTCCCTTTAAGACCCATAATACCCTTTCGACTCTTCAGAACATTTAGACGCTTTGGAACCCTAAGATCCTTCAGAACACTAACACTCTTTAGACCCTTCAAAATACTAAAACCCTTTTGACCCTTCAGAACACCAAGACCATTCAGACCCCGAAAACCCTTATGACCCCCAAGATTTTTTAAGAACCCCAAGCACTTTGAAAAGTTAAGACCCCTTTCGACCCTTTGTAACCCTTTATAAGTTATTAAATCCTTTGAATCCTGTGGAAGAAAAATAATTATATTCATGTACTCTCAATTATAATTGTTGCCGGTGCTTTATAAATCTAATTTTTATGCTATAGTCGAATTGGCTGTTAGTTGTATATATGTCATATGTACCTTTACCCAAGAGTCTTTTGACCTAAATATTGATAAAAGGAATGTCTTACTATGAAACAAGGTGACCTAGTTGATATCACTGCAACTTTTGCCATGATTATGTCATTCTCTTTCACCAAGTGGACACGTATTGCAGTTTGAGTTATTTTGCCTAATGCTTATCAGCTAACCCTGCCGTTCTCCCCTCCCATTCTTTGGAATGTCAAGTTGTGTATAAGAAGAATTGCTTCGGGCTAACGTTTCAGTGAAGTCCATTCGAATGTTTCAGTCAAGTATTCAATGTTCTTCCTCCGTATATACGAAATTAAAGATTCTCCTTTCGTATGCTGATCCAACTTGTGGAAATTGAATTCTTTTCCACGACAGACCCCTAAAACCTTTTAAGAACCTTTCAGACCCTTTCGAACCCTAAGACCATTTGGAACCGTAAAACCCCTAAGACTCTTTAGACCCTATAGACCCCATTACCCCCTTTAGAACACTTAGATCCCAATGATCCTTTAGATCATTTTAGACCCTTTATAACCCAAAGACCATATTTTCCCCATTCGACCCTTTAGAACCCCTAAAACTCTGAAGTCCCCTTCAATGCCTTTCTACCTTTAGACCCTTTAGGCTTTTCGATCTTCACACCTTTAAGACCTTTTAGATCCCTTTGTCAGGGGCCTCAGCGAAAAAATTGTGAGTTTGTGTATTAAAGTGCCAAATTTAACACAATCATCCTTTGAGGTATGTTGAACAATTTCAGAAGAGGTGCCAAAAATCGGAGCAATAAGGTGCTCCCTGGTGCCCAAAAGGGGCACATGGGGTCTAAATCCACTTAAAAGCCATGGCAATTGTGGGTAAAAATTAATTATTTGGTCACTAATATTTCATATATATTGCACATTGTAGGTGCAGTATTTATTGGGAACAGTATAGCAGTTGTACAATTGGACTATAGTGGGACCGATGTTGCCCAAAATAGGGCCAACTGGGAGGTGGGGTGGTCTAAATTAGTTGTGGAAGTAGTCGGTAAATCATATATCTGAAATCACAAATATCAGCCTTTTTCACTTTATTCACATTCATCTGTGCAGACTTTGATCTGCATCCCATAATTTTAAAGTGATTCTTCACCATTGAGAGATGGGGCAAAAAATGATTTCGCATGATATCTCAAAAATTTATGCCAAAACTTGGTGGATGATTTGGGTAGGTGGTAAGAATAAGCCGATTACATTTGTGTTGAGGTCCGGATCCAGATCCTGCCTATCGGTGGAATCTAAAATGTGAACTGTTCAGCCGCGTGGCAGTACATGCTCTACCGAGTGCCATTCTATTATTCAGGGGCCTCAGTGAAAATATTGTATTCAGACAAAACTTGGTGGACATGTTGGGCGACTGCAATAATCTGATGCCAGTGCCATGAAATGATTCCTGCGATGTAGAGGAGGAGGGTTTTTCATCAATATTATCCAATGCACCTACAGTGTAAAGCTCATTCCGCAATTGGACAGGACACACTAATCCATCATTCTGCAAGCGCTCTCACACAGATGCAGCTATCCAGGTCTCCACCTCAACAACACGTTTGGTGCTGACACATATTCCAACCTTAAAAAGATGGTTTATGATTAGTTAGATTCTTGTTCTTGTGTGAATGTCCAAACCTACATACAATGGAAGAAGAGGTTCACAATCCTGAGAGTGAAGCTTCAGGCTGGAAGTTGACCTACGCTTCAAGAGAATCATCTGAGATATGGACAAATAAGCCTGAAACTCTGTTTTGTCTTTTTCCTTCAAATTTGTCCCATTTAGTAACATGGACACCAATGTCTTTCGGATTGGGGCACATATTTGCCCTTGCAGTCGACTGGAAAATTTCGAGAAAATCGGAAGCATTCAGTCATACATCTCTTTTCTCAGGATGTTCACCATTTTGGCAAGAGCAAAGGCTTTAGACGTGCAATCTCGGTGAGCTAGAGCTTCTTTGAGAAGTGTTTTCAGTCCTTCATTAAACACCAAAAGTGTATTTCTGCAATCCGTCTGTTCTTGACAGTCTCCCAGAAAATGATCAAGAAGTTGAGTTTTAAATTTCAATTTTTAATGACCTTCTCTGTACCAAGATCTTTAAGTCTTTTCAGAAATATGTTGCGCAGCTCAGAAAGCTTGAAGAGGAATTCCCCGTCTTCCACTTGGCATTCATTGGAAGACACCAGTTCAGCAAATGGCCTGGCTTCAAGCTCTTTTTATTCGTTCATATTTGATGTCTGTGACTTTGACACTGTTGTATTGAGAAATTAGCGGTTTTTGTAGGTAGTAATGCAATTGTTGTGACACTTATCTTCAATCGCCACAAAATCACCTCCGGCTATTCTTACCAGTTGTGTTGTGTCCTCCAACTCTGTAGCCATTTTCCTCAGGTTCCTGTCAAGCTGCATTGTAGTGCAGAGGTGTGGCTTTCCAGCTGACTCTGAGCAGAATATACAAGAGTCAAGACTTGGCAATGAGGTAGTGGCTTGTCGTTTTGAATGCTGACGGTCACTCTCATTCACTATGTTGCCACGCTTGCATTTTGCCTTTTGCACATGCCTCAACTTAGAGGGGGCAAATTTCAGGTGACAAGACATGTCACTTCGCACGGTTATGGAAAAATTCATCCGCCGTGTCTTAGCCTTTGAAGTCCATATCAAAAGGCAAGGCTCCATGATCGTGAAACTGGGTTATATTCCACAGAAACACCTCATATGCACGAAGCCCATTCTTCTGATAGCTCTTAGCAGGGCACTTCAAATCGCCACCACCTTCACCACATATAACACAGACTTCCCAATTAATTTCCACTGCAACGAAATGAAGCAAATGATTGAAGCAGCATGTAGTTATTTTACTTGTCTGTTGGACATTTTGAATTTTAATTTTAATTTGAATGAAGATGACTGGAATTCAAAAATCGTGATTTTTGAGCACAATAATGGTGGCCATTTTGATATATTCCTGTGGTTCTTCATCAATGGAATATTATAATTAAGCTAATAATGATGCCAGTTGATTATTCGTGTAATGTCAAATTTTCCATAAATCGTGACCTGATGGATTAAAAAACCAAATTTGTCACAGTTGTTCCTCTGGAGATCAATTCCAGAAGGGGTGCCAAAAAATCTGAGCACTCTGAGCCATTCCTGGAGTTGTCCTGTATATGTTACCACCACCATATCTGGCCATAAAGATAATTGGCAAAATGACACCCTTAACCTTAATGTTCCAAATAGATCACAAAGTCAAAGAAACAGAGGGCCTAGTCTTTGAAACTTAAAGCTCCTGAAAATTTGACCTTTAGACCCTTTTTCGACATTTTAAGACCCTTAGACACTTTAGGCCATTTTGACGCATGGGATCCATTTATACTTTTTCAGACCTTTTGGCCTTTAGGCCTTTCGACGTTTCGACCTTTCGTCCTTCATACCATTTGACCTTGACAACTAGACCATTTGAAACTTTCTTTTGCAATCAATGGCCTTTCATTTCGTATATCCTTCCATTTAATTGCCACACAAAATACACCACACAAAAGAATACAAGTCGTGGCGAGTATCTGCAATCTCTGATTGCTCTTTCTCGTTACCCTCGCCAAAGGATTCAGAGAAGGTTTTGCATTTGGGTCTGTTTGTCTGTTTGTCTGTCTGTTTGTCTGT